>CM042050.1:3742500-4942500 GCA_023525745.1 Arctium lappa
GTCTAAAAAGTAAATGTTCTTTTTCAAAAATCAATATATATGAAATTGATAGAAAAAATAATCAAACAATCGATTATATTTGAATTAACATATAATTTAATTAATTAGAACGGTCACCATCTTACGATACAATACATAGCTATATTCTATGACGTATGGTAGACAAAATGGGGTTTTGTCTTAGGATCAATCTTTTTTTTTAAATGATCAAAAAACTACAAATATCTGTTAATCAATATCTTAATAAAAAACCAGTACTTTTTCTAGCACTAGTCAAAAGACAAGTATGCTATGAGAAGGTCATACAGTGCATGGTGTGTTAGAGCATCTACAGTGTATGACTTTTTTCACCAAGGTTTTTCATAGTTTTTTTTCTTACACATTATTGTAACCTCAGTGGTTTGGTGCAAAAACTCTTGTATAGCTAGCTAGCTAGGGACTTAATCAATGCATTCATGTACAACATATATTGTAATGAAGATTGCAAAAGAATTGAATTGAATTGAATTGAAGGGAAGTTGAGTAATTTTTTTTCTGGGACTGAAATAAGTAGTGATGTGTCAGAATAAGAGATAGAAATGGTATATATATATATATAGAGAGAGAGTAATAGAGAGTGTGATGATGATGTGTATGGAATTATAAGGATTGGTCATACTGATAACTCATAATAACTTTGAGGAGAGAGATGGAGGGAGAGATATAGGAGTATGTTTATGAATGGAGGTTTGAAAAAAGTGGATTATTGTGGGCCTTTCCAAATCATTTCTGTGTAAATACAATATTAAAGCTAGCTACCATTATTCATATAAACAGTAACACACATATATATATATATAGCAAGGTTGAGGGTAAAACCTCAAAAAAAATAACCTTTCATCTGGACGAGATGCATTTGTGCATACAAGTAAATTAAATTGTCTTTGGTTTTTATGTACGTGTGCCTTATGCATTTGTGCATATGCACGTGTGTATGTTACAAATTATTTATATGCATAAGTGTATATCATCTAGATAAAGAATTAACAGGATGTTCCTCAGTTTTCCATTTTTTTTGAGATTTTTCTCTGAACCTGATCTTTTATATATATATATATATATATATATATAGAGAGAGAGAGAGAGAGAGAGAGATAAAGAAAAGTGTATGAGAGAGAGAGAGAGAAGAAGGGGGGGGGGGGTATAAATGTGAGGTATCCATATAGGTGAGCTTATAAAAGGGAGAAAAGGGTGTCTGGTTTTCCCTTCTTTTAGCTAGAGAAAATTGAAGAGATATATACATATATATATATACACACATATATATGTGTGTGTTTTAGAGAGAGAATTGAGAGAGAGAGAGAGAGAGAGAGAGAGGGTATGGAGGAGATGCAGCTGAGCCAACTAGCAGTAACACATCTTCTTCAACACACATTAAGAAGCTTTTGCATTCATGAAAACTCACAATGGGTTTATGCAGTTTTCTGGAGAATCTTGCCAAGAAATTACCCTCCACCAAAGTAAACCCTCTCAAAACCCTAATCCTAATACTAGCTATATATATTACACTTTTTTTTATTTACTTATATACTTTAAATCAAATTTCTTATTTCTTATTTAATCACCAATAAATTACTTAATTAAGAAATTATTAACTTTTACTCCATTGTTCTTGTATTATTGTAACAGGTGGGATGGCCTAGGTGGAGCATATGATAGGTCAAGAGGCAACAGAAGAAATTGGTACATTATTATCTTTATTTTATATATATATATAGAGAGAGAAATGTTCAAATAAAAATGCTAATTACTTAAGAACATAAGAAAACAGCAAAAAAACAGTGAATCGTGTACAAAATCGTATGTGATTTTATACTAATCCGAAAAAATCGGACGCGTGCGATGTCTTCAATTCGCTCGCATAGTCGCATGAATCATATATTTTTTTGTACGCGAATTATATATGATTTTGTATGTATCCAACTGTTTTCGTGTTTTCTTAAATAAATGTTCTCGTATAAACCCACCTCTCTCTCTCTCTCTCTCTCTATATATATATAATATACTATTCCTAAGAAATTACATTTGTTTTCATTATTATAGTCATAATTATTTAAGATATATTTATTCATATTTCAATTACTTTATGCATTTGGATATTGTCATTTTAGTTTAATGATGACAATCTACAATAATTTTAAATTGCAATTATTTTTCGTTACACATATATATATATATATATATATATATATATATATGTATTATTGTCGTTGTTGTTATTGTCAAATTTTAATGATAAATTTCTTAAAGTTCTAAATATCTTCAATTCCTTTCCATATAGTTTCATAATTAATTAAGTTGCATTATTACTATATATCGTCATATATATTTATAAATAAATTCTTCAATTTCTAAAATTTCATTCAATGTTCTTTGTCTATATTATTGTTATATTAATTTGTCCTTCTTTGGACATAGAGTTGCTCCATTTAAAAATTTCAATTATTTTTGTTATTATATTACTTTTCATTTTTTTATTTCATTCAAATTGTTTTCATCTAATTAATTATTAAGATTGTGCTTTTAATCTTTCAATTAATTCATTGTTCTTGATAATTAAACTTTTGACATACGGACTCGATGATCATCACTAACCTAACCTTGTTTTATCTAACATAAATTATTTTATTGATTTTAAAACATTTAATTAATTGATTATAAAACAGGATTTTGGTTTGGGAAGATGGTTTCTGTAATTTTGCAGCATCAACATCAACCGATATTAGCACGAGAGATTGTTCGGTTTATGCCGATCATGAATACCAACAATATCAAGGGCTTCAACCCGAGCTTTTTTTCAAGATGTCCCATGAAATTTATAACTACGGCGAAGGGTATTTTCGTAATTTCACCTTGCTACTCAACTCCTCCTAATTCCAACTTCTAATTAAGCTGTATATATATATATATATATATATATATATATATATATAAAGCTTAGTTCTGTTTAGTTACATTAAATATCTTCTCTAATTATTGATTTCTTTAAATATTTTCAGATTAATTGGAAAAGTGGCAGCAGATCACAGTCATAAGTGGATTTTCAAAGAGCCAAATGATCAAGAAATCAATTTCTTGTCTGCTTGGAATAATTCAGCTGATTCAGTAGGCACATTTTCAAGATTTTTTATAAATGCTTATAAGATTTAATTCATTAATCAAAACCAAATCTTTTTGTTAATCTATAAGGCAGTAAGCATAATTAATGTGTGTGTATATATATATATATTGATTTCAAGTCATTTATGGGTGTTTCATTTGCAACAGCATCCAAGGACATGGGAAGCTCAGTTTCAGTCTGGTATTAAGGTACAAATGCATGATGCACAGTGTACAATCATGATTTTAAAACTCATAAAAAGATTGATTCTTGTTTAGATCCAGGTTTTACTTAGAAAAAATTATAATGCTACCTTGTCTCTGCAGACCATTGCTTTGATTGCTGTTAGAGAAGGTGTCATTCAACTAGGATCCATTCACAAGGTTCTCTCTCTCTCACACACACACACACAAAAAGAGCTTCTTTTAGTTCAAACCCTTTTATCAAATCAAGAATCTTGAAACATACATAGAAGGATGTTATATATATATATATATATATATATATATATATATATATATATATATATATATATACAGAGGAAGGTTCAAACGAGAACACTAATTATTTATAAAAACACGAAAACAACATATCGTGTACAAAATCATATGTGATTTTGCACTACCCGAAAAATTAGGACGCCGGCAATGTCAACCGCGACTCACAGATTGCGCGCATAGTCGCGTGAATCATATATGATTTTATATTTACTCGGTTGTTTTCTTGTTTTCTTAAATAGATGTTATTCTCATTTGAAACCCCCCCCCCCTCTCTCTCTCTCTCTCTATCTATATATATATATATATATATATATATATATATATATAGGAAGTTCAAACGAGAACCCTAACTATTTAAAAAACAAGAAAACAACAAATCATATACACAATTATATATGATTTTACTTTAACCGGCAAAAACTGGACGCGGACGACTTTGGCCACGACTTCGCGAGGCAAAGTCGCGTGAATCATATATGATTTTGTATGTACTCAGCTTTCTCGTGCTTTTTTATATAAATATTGTTCTCGTATAAACCTAACTCTCTCTGTATATATACACATGTACATCTTTTTTAGAACGACAAATTTTATAAAGAGACAAACTAACGAGAAGCTAGGAGTACATCAAAATATTACAAGTGCTGCAAGGGTCACTACACCATAAATTCCAATAAGTATTGTACATTGATTTTCTCCAAAAAGAAAAAAAAAAAGAGAAATCTTCTTTTAATTCAAAGCTTCAAGAAGGTAAACCCATAACAAGAATCTTGAAATTCATAACAATTATGTTATAATAACTTGTACCTCACGCATTAAAACACTTGTACATTGTTCTTCCTAAAAAAAGAAGCCAAACCCTCATGAAAATATTATTTCAACTTCGAAGTAAGATGAAAAAGTAGTGGACTTTTAAAAGTCTAAAAATCAAGACACTTATGAATCTTTCTTTAAAAAGAAAGCACCTTTTTAATTATTCATTGATTATTAATTAATTATTCACATACGAATCTTTCTCTGAAAAGAAAGCAACTTTTTAATTATATCAATGATTATTAATTAATTAATATTAATCAAAATTAATTAATTATTACAAATTAAAGGTGATTGAGGATTTGAGCTATGTGGTGCTACTAAGAAAGAAGTTCAGCTACATAGAAAGCATCCCAGGAGTCCTATTGCCACACCCATCATCCTCAGCGTACCCATTTAAAGCAGAAGGGTACAACACCTCTGAAGCATGGCATTTTCCGAACGGCAATTTATCGATGGTACCGACGACACCGGAGTATTGTCATCGGTACAATTACGATCACCAACCATTGAACATAACTCCTTCAATGAGCAGCCTTGAAGCGCTCCTGTCGAAACTCCCATCGGTCGTGCCGGTTTCTTCATCACCGCCACCGGTTCCACCGTTTTGCGAGGCGGCACCGCCACAGTATGTGGCGGCAGCGAGTAGGCCGATGGAGTTTTGGGGGGTGGAGGCAAAGGAGGAGGTTGAGGATCAGGAGGATGTGAAGGATGGTGGAGAGTGTAGCAGTTCAATGTCTTCTTATAATAACCATGAACATTTAGGTTATCATCATGATTTGAATGTAAACAATGGGTATTAATTAATCAGTAATTAATTAAGTTGATAATTAGGGTTGATTGATATTGGTTGAAGATATATTGTTTAGTATAATCATGTATTAGTTGCTAATATTGTAAGTCTTGATTCCAATATCAGTGAGTTTTTTTTATGGTCTTCTTGTTCTTCTGATATCTCTCTCACACACACATACACACATATATATATATATGAAATCGAAAAGACCCGAAAAAAAACCCTGAAAAAAAAAAGAACCGAAAAACCATCCAAACCATTGATATATATATATATATATATATATATATATATATATATATATATATATATATATATATGAAATTGAAAAGATCTGAAAAGAACCTTGGAAAAAAGAACCGAAAAACGTGATTAAATGATCCAAAATCTCCCTAAAAAAAGATCCGAAAACCCCCTGAAAATATCTCCTCCTATTTTCTAAGTCCAAAATGGGCAAAATATAAATAATATTGAAGTGAAATAAATTAGATTACTTTATTATCTTAAATTTACATCCATTTTAATATATTTTTCACTTTTTTTATTTGATTCTCAAAGCAAAACTTTATTTATTTATTATTAATCACCATATTCGACTTAATACATATTTAGGTGGATAAAAAAAATAAAAAATAAAATAAAAAAAAGGCACCATGCCTCTTGATTTAGTTTGTTAGTGACTTGTTTTATGGTTCTTGTAAAGATAAGACTGCCATTTATATCAAAAAGTCAAATAGTTTGAAACTAGTTGATGAGAGCAATCATTTTCGATTGTTAGATCTAGTCCTATTGTGATTGGTCCCAACTTAGACCTAGCCATTCTCTTAGCCAATTAGTCGGAAAACGAATCATTGGACCCAATTGGTCCCGGTTTTAATTGATTACCGTATAAAAATAGAAGGATTGATGTTAGATCATTCGTCATGATTCCTGACTAGATGCCGGTAGCATCTATTTGGTCCAAGTCCTAAGGTTAGGGCATGTTCATTGGCCTCGATCCTATATACCACGTCACTTGTCCTGTGCTTTGCTTACACACCAAACATCTCCCTTTTAACTTATTTAATTCGTAAAAAATTCTAAAATAGAATGTATGATATGTTGAACTAAATATACATTCTTACGTTTTTATTTTTCTTTCTAAAGAAAGGGGAATCGAATATAATGTCTAGTGTAATTAACACTACAAAAGTTTCGACCTTTTCCGACGGTCAAATCCGCCGGAAATCGGCGTTTTCGGCGGATTTGGTCGACCGGAAACAGGGGCGCCGCAAATCATTTTTTTCGGCGGCATTTTCGGCGGATTGAGATTTTCGGCGGATTTGACCGTCGGAAATGGATCCGATTTTTTTTAAAATTTAAATGATTTGATTAATTAAGAAAATTAATTTTAACTATTTGCGACGGATTTTCGGCGGAATATTCCGCCGAAAATAGTTATTTATTTATTTTTATTTGTACTTAATTTATTTATTTATTTTTATTAAAAAAATCTTTCAGCGAAATATGTCGGCGGATTTTCGGCGGAATATTCCGCCGAAAATAGTTATTTATTTATTTATTTATTATTTTCAGCGGAATACCAACGATACGTTATTTATCGACGATCAGTATTACCGACGGATTTTAGCGACGGATTAACGACGACTACGTGACAACGACGTTTATAGACGGATTACCGACGGAACGTTAAAAAAAATAATTAAAAATACAAAAAATCTGTATAAAAACCTATTAAAAAACATTGATAATTCATATGCAAAAACCATTACAAAACACTGTTGTCTTTAATACAATATCATCTCAAATCTGTAAACTAAATTCAATATAGTCTGTAAACTAAAACATTGGTAATGGTAAGTGGTGTTTCGGGTCTTCTCTTTCGTTATGAGCTCCATTCTTAGCTTTGCACGCCCAATCGATCTGCAACCACAAAAATAGGATATCTATGTTAATCAAATAAGATCTTGAATTATTCCAATTAACAATCAATCATTAATTCGAGATTCTAGTACAACCATACACAGTTAACGGTAATAATTCAAACATACCAATTTGGTATAACATCAAAATAATAACCATTCATCAATATATGCGTTTCAGTTCGAAAATGGTTAAAAGAAAAACTCACCTCGATGACGACAAACGAGGAATTTAAACTTTAACCGAGACGACGATCGAAACCGAACACTTGCACAAACTTTGAAGTAAAATGTCAAGAAAGAGACGCTAAAATGGGCGATATCACCAACCAACCCACCTATATGCACAAGTGCATATAGCCTAGTTCAAATGGTAGCTCAATGTATTCATCAATATATGCGTTTCAGTTCGAAAATGGTTAAAAGAAAAACTCACCTCGATGACGAAAAACGAGGAATTTAAACTTTAACCGAGACGACGATCGAAACCAAACACTTGCACAAACTTTGAAGTAAAATGTCAAGAAAGAGACGCTAAAATGGGCGATATCACCAACCAACCCACCTATATGCACAAGTGCATATAGCCTAGTTCAAATGGTAGCTCAATGTATTCATCAATATATGCGTTTCAGTTCGAAAATGGTTAAAAGAAAACTCACCTCGATGACGACAAACGAAGAATTTAAACTTTAACCGAGACGACGATCGAAACCGAACACTTGCACAAACTTTGAAGTAAAATGTCAAGAAAGAGACGCTAAAATGGGCGATATCACCAACCAACCCACCTATATGCACAAGTGCATATAGCCTAGTTCAAATGGTAGCTCAATGTATTCATCAATATATGCGTTTCAGATCGAAAATGGTTAAAAGAAAAACTCACCTCGATGACGACAAACGAGGAATTTAAACTTTAACCGAGACGACGATCGAAACCGAACACTTGCACAAACTTTGAAGTAAAATGTCAAGAAAGAGACGCTAAAATGGGCGATATCACCAACCAACCCACCTATATGCACAAGTGCATATAGCCTATATGCACAAGTGCATATAGCCTAGTTCAAATGGTAGCTCAATGTATTCATTAATATATGCGTTTCAGTTCGAAAATGGTTAAAATAAAAACTCACCTCGATGACGAAAAACGAGGAATTTAAACTTTAACCGAGACGACGATCGAAACCAAACACTTGCACAAACTTTGAAGTAAAATGTCAAGAAAGAGACGCTAAAATGGGCGATATCACCAACCAACCCACCTATATGCACAAGTGCATATAGCCTAGTTCAAATGGTAGCTCAATGTATTCATCAATATATGCGTTTCAGTTCGAAAATGGTAAAAGAAAAACTCACCTCGATGACGACAAACCGAGAAATCAGGATTCCTCCATCCCTGCCAAGATTTCGTGCATATCAGGAACAAATCGAGAAATCAGGTGAACAAATAAGACCTACAACATATTAGCACATATCAGGAACAAATCGAGAAATCAGGAACAAATCGAGAAATCAAACAGGGGCTCAGTTGTATACCTCTATATGATCAGCAATGGACTCAGGACCCTTAATTCCATGATTGAGCCATCCCTTCCTTTTTGTGGTCTACAATGGGGAAAGATCATATAAGTTTCATATAATTCACAAACTATGCCAGGAGCATACAAGCATACTTGAATGGGAAACATCTAAGTTCTGTTACATAAGGAAAGCCAAGTTTATTTCCAGACTCATTTCTGTTTAATGAGCACACACAGCCACATATATTCTGCATGCAGCATGTGACTCCGCACATTATTTAACTAAACTGTTTGGTTACAAGCTAAATACCTAAAATACCCATCAATGATGTAACTTTTTAAGATTTTCAACCCATGTTTTTTGAAGCTGACACTTTGATAAAAATTACAAAACAGAGGAAGCTTATGACTCAAAGACAACACTATCAATACTTTGTAGTGCTTAACAACTAGCAAATAATTCATTAGCAAGCCCAAGTTTGAATCACTACATACATCACATCTTATAATGCAGGATAACAACCAACCAATGTCTCAATTTTTGGGTTTTAATTCTAGCATACAACTTATCCATCTACTAATTCAGGTGGTTTATGCACTGCATGCGGGTTCTCCGGTTCTAGAAAAATGATTTCGTTCTTTAACATACATAAGCAAGTAAATCTTCCAATTTTTTTAGCAAAGTCAATCCACCCCTTTGCCAATTGAGCTATAAATCTTCCCATTTTAGATAATTTAAAAAAAAACTTGTTTTTGAAGAATGTTGGTTGTTCAATCTTGATTATATTCCCCCATCCTATCTCTCCTTTCACCAATTGCATTATTCTTGGAAATTTCCTTGCTTTCTTTGACAAATTTAAGCATGAGCATAGGCTTCTTGTTGTTCTTGCATAATTTTCACAAAATCTAATATGATATACATTATCAAACCTTGAATAACATGCCACAAATTAGTAAGCAGGCCCCCAAATTACAGTCACAAATACAAATGGCCGATCTCATATAAATCAATCAACATAAAACCAATTCATGCAAAGGGTAAAAGAAGTTAATGACGAATATCAAATAAAAGCAACACAAAATCAATTATTCAAGTAAAGTGGCAGCCTTCGATTTATGCAAATATATAAATGCAATTGTGCAGAAGATGTACCTTAAGGCTATGGCACAAGGTGAGAAAATCGATGCTGGAAGATGAAGAAGACGTGGTTTCGGTAACATCAGAATTGAGCGCCGATCTTTTGGGTTCAAATTTGGGGATTTGACAACGAACAGAAAGCAATTTACGATCATGGGAAGTAAAGGGTAATTTCAACAAACAAGGACGATGAAGGCGTCGAGGGTTACTGAGACGAGGGTGAAGTGTCTGCGGAGAAGACGATGAAGAAGGATTAGTTGCTGCCATTGATGAATAATTTGGTAAAAATCTTGATTGAAAAACAAACTCAAAATCAAAATCAAAATCGAACCCTAAAATCAAAATCAAAAAAACCCTAAATCGAACCCAACGATTTAAACAATCGAACTATGAAGGGATTCAATCGAACAATAAAGAGGAAACATTACCTGTTAGCTGCTGCTTTTGAAATCTGATTGGTGATACTATTTGAAATCGAAGAGCAATGTGAAATCGAAGCGGCGATGATCGATTAGAATCTGTGTTTGAAAGGTACCAGTGTGAATTGTGTGTGAAGAAAGAACAAAGAAGGGGGGGAACCGTGAAAAATGGGCGGGGGGGGGGGGGGGGAACCGTGAAAATTTTTTGGGGGGAAATTGGGGGTTAGTAAAATTTTAGATAGGTTTTTATCAATTGTGTGTGAAGAAAGAACAAAGAAGGGGGGAACCGTGAAAAAATTGGAGGGGGGAAATTGGGGTATTAAAATCTGAATAAAAAAGACGGTTTGTTTTTTAAATGAAACCACATATATCTGGAAAAAAACACATAAATCAAACCACATATATCTGGAAAAAAAAACGGTCTGAATTAAAAAATGTCTGAAGAGCTGAAATAGGAAAAAACAAACAAGGCCTAACCGTTTAAAGCCCGATAAATCTATTAAGACCCAATGAAACCCTTTAATGTCCAATGAAGCCCTTTAAAGCCCAATAGATCCATTAAGGCCCAATGAAACCCTATAAACCCAATAGGACCATGTAAAGCTCGATAGATCCATTAAGGCCCAATGAAACCCTTTAAATCCTAATAGACCCATTTAAAGCCCGATAGATCCATGCAATCCGAACTAACCCTTTAAAACCTGGTAGATCCATTAAGGCCCAATGAAACCGTTGAAAGCCCGATAGATCAATTAAGGTCCAATGAAACCCTTTAAAGCTCAATAGAACCATTTTTAAAGCCCGATAGATCAATTAAGGCCCAATGAAATCCTTTAAATCTCAATATAACCGTTGAAAACCCGATAGATCAATTAAGGCCCAATGAAACTAGGGGTGTGCAAAACCCGAAATAAACTATATTGGGCATTCATGGGCTGTAGTGGGTGGAAATAAACTATATTGGAACTTATTAAGTCCCAATATAACCTATTAAAACCCAACTGAACCAATTTAAGAACAACTAAATCGATCTAAGCCCAATTGAACCGATTTAAGATCAATATAACCCATCAAATCCCGATATGAACCACTCGACCAACATTATAGCCCTATCTGACATTTTATGACTTATTAAGGCCCAATAACACTAGTGGTGACTTATTATGTGTTTATGTGCACATATCTTCTCATAGATGTATGTGTTGTCTATTACGGTCGATAAGAGAACTAAGAACCATTATACCACAATACAGACTACTAAACCACCATTATAGCCCAATATGACATTTTACAATTTATTAAGACCACATAACACCACATTTGAATTAATACGTGTTTGTGTACTAATATGTACCACATATATGCGTGTGATTTGTAGTCGGTTCGAAAAGCCAACTAAACCAACATATGTCAATATGCGTGTGGTTTGTACCAGATATATCCATTAAGGCCCAATGAAACCCTTCAAAGCCCAATATAACCCTTTAAACCACGATAGATCCACTAAGAGACACTAAGCACAATAGAACCATTTAAAGCCCAATTGCATCCATTAAAGCCCAACTGGTGCGTTAAAGCCTAACTGGGTACGTTAAAACCCAACTAGATCCCTTAAAGCTCAACCGTATCCATTAAAGCTCAACTGGATCCTTTAAATACTAACTAGATCTGTTAAAGCCCAACTGTGTAGTTAAAGCCCAATTAAATCCCTTAATGATCAACTGTATACGTTAAAGCACAACTGGATCCATTAAGGCCCAACTGGATCCGTTAAAGCCCAACTATGTACGTTAAAACCCAACCGTATCCATTAAAGCTCAACTAGATCCTTTAAAGACTAATTGGATCTTTTAAATTTCATCTGAATCCTTTAAATACTAACTGGATCTGTTAAAGCCCAACAGGGTCAACAATCGGATTCATTAAAGCCCAACCGAATCCATTAAAGTAATACTGGATCAATTAAAGCCCAACTGGATCCGTTGAAGCCCAACTAGGAACGTTAAAGCCCAACCGGATCCGAAAATTAACTATTTTCGACGGATTTTAATTTTTTATTTTTTTTAAATAATATAGAATATCCGCCGAAAATGTTATAAATTTTTCGACTGATTTTTATTTTTATTTTTTATTTTTTTTAATTCATTTAAATATAATAATTAATTAACTATTTTCGGCGGATTTTATTTTTTTAAATAATATAGAATATCCGTCGAAAATCCGCCGAAAATTTTATAAGATTTTCGGCGGATTTCCGACGGATTTTTATTTTTTATTTTTTTAATTCATTTAAAAATAATAATTAATTAACTATTTTCGGCGGATTTTCGGCGGTTTTTATTTTTTATTTTTTTAAATAATATAGAATATCCGCCGGAAATCCGCCGGAAATTTTATAAGATTTTTGGCGGATTTCCGACGGATTTTTATTTTTTATTTTTTTTAATTCATTTTAAAATAATAATTAATTAACTATTTTCGGCGGATTTTCGGCGGATTTTAATTTTTTATTTTTTTTAAATAATATAGAATATCCGCCGAAAATTTTATAAGATTTTCGGCGGATTTCCGACGGATTTTTATTTTTTATTTTTTTAATTAATTTTAAAATAATAATTAATTAACTATTTTCGGCGGATTTTAATTTTAATTTTTTTTAAATAATATAGAATATCCGCCGGAAAATTTATAAGATTTTCGGCGGATTTCCGACGGATTTTTATTTTTTATTTTTTTAATTAATTTAAAAATAATAATTAATTAACTATTTTCGGTTAATTAATTAAAATTCGCCGAAAATCCACCGAAAATAGTTAATTAATTATAATTAATAAGAAAAAAAAAATAAAAAAATTATATTCCGTCGGAAATCCGCCGAAAATAATTGATTTAAAAAAAAAATCGACGGATTTTCGGCGAAAGTCAAACTTGGTTGACCCGTTTGACTTTCGTCGGAAATCCGTCGGAAATCCGCCGAAAATTTCCGGCGGAAAAATCCGTCGGAAACATCCGCCGAAAATGCCTCTTTTTCTAGTAGTGTAATGAATTCTAATGCATCATTGACTTCATCTTTTTAGTCTATATTATCGGTCTTTGTACTTATCATAAATCTTACTTTTTCTAGTTTTGTAAAGCATTCAATGGAACAGTTTCATATGACAACATTCCTTAACATTGATCAGCTAAAAAAATCCAAGGAAATATTCAATTAGAAGAATAATGTTCTTGGCTCTATTAAGACAAACAGATAAATCACAATTAAACAAATTCAATCTTAACATCTTATAGATTTCAGATGGGCAATCTTCTAGGCTTTGCTGGATTCGAACATTTGAATGTTTGGGGACTATTGTTTGAAACTCTTTTATATAATTGGAAAATTACATATTGAGATGGAACTATAGGTAGGTGGGATGATTTATTTCAATAAACGTCAAATCATAACATAAAAAAAAACTCGATTGATATTCAAGGTGTTGTGTTGAGGAACGTGATTAGACCATCCAAAGTGCTATAAAAGTAACTTTGTGGGGTTAGTTCAACTGACAATAAAGCTTGGGTTTTGGGGATTCATCTCAAAGGTCATCGATTCGAATCCTGGAAGGCCACTGAGATTTTCCTGACTGTTCTCTAGGACCCTTGGGATTAGTCGAGGTACACATAAACTAATCAGGACACCAATGGTTCTAAAAATACTATAAAATTGGGTTTTATTAGTTTATTATATCAACTTGGTCTCGAAATTTTCTTTAATAATTTAGTAAATATTAAATTACACGACTACTTTTGTTTCTTATATATGGGTAAATGGGCCTTGAAAGCCCATATTGATGAGTTATCACTTTCGGCCCTTTTATTTTATGGGCCTCATGTGAATCCTCATAAAATATTTCGTAACTAAAAAAATTTAGAGTGAATTACATCGGTGGTGGTGGCTATGGTTTGTTCAAAATTTGAATCTGGTCTCTAATAAGGTTTCGTCTCACCGGTGAAAGTGAACGGCGATAACAGACAAACTCACGTATTGCCACCAATTCGACCGTCATTGACGTTGGAAACGATGAATTCATCGAATGACGATCAAAAGGAAGATGAAGGTCATGTAATGAGCGAGATTCACCTTGGTTGTCCGCCAAAATTCTCAGGATCTTTCATTTCTCACTTCACCTTCTCAATTCCATCAGGTAAATTAGTTGCTTATAACATATTGATGGTCCTTTCCAAAAAAAAAAACATATTGATGGTCCTTCATTTTTTTATTTATAACATTCATGATCCTAGAGATAACAATGTTAATTAGCAACCGTTATGATAGACAAATTAGTCTTTTGGTAAACTATAGGGACCAAAAAAGTAATTCACTCTAAAATTAATTGTGATTCACATTTTTTTTAAAAACTATTTATTAAAAATATTTTTTGGGAATCAATCACAAATCAAATTTTCTTAAATTAAAGTACATATTAAATAAAAATATTTATATTAATTTTAAAAAACTATTTTATTGAATTTTCTATTAGAAAATTTGAAGTTAAAAAACACAAAGAAAATCAAGAGAAATTCACATATCTTTTAAGTTAGACATTGAAATACTTAACCAAAGTATTGGAAGTTAAGTATGATTAGTGTGAGATAATTATATATTAAAATTTGTTTGCAAGGATAAATAACTTTTTTTGTGAATCACAAATAATATTTTTAATAAAGAACTTTTTAAAAAGAATGTGAATCACAATTAATTTTAGACTGAATTACACTTTTAGTTTCTGCAGTTTGTTCGGAATTTGATTTGCCTTTCATAATGATTGCTAACTATCGATATTAGAATTCAGGGACCGTAAGTGTTATAAAATCAAAAGTAAGGAACCATCAATCATAGGGGTTGTTTGTTTTTTTCAAAAAACCTCTTAACGGCTCTTAAGTCTGAATCATTCAGACATTTTTACACACCACCTCTTATTAATCATAACTAAAATAAGACTTCAGACTTTAAACCTCTTAAAAAACAAACGACACCTAAATAATTTATATTATCGACCAAATCCAAATTTTGAGCAAACCACAAAGACCACAAGTGTACTTTACAATTTATCAAAAAAACGCGTACTCAAACTATAAAATCTTTTATATCAAATACTAAATATTTGAAAATAATCATAAATAGTAATAAAATAGAATTGATATATTGATTATTAATATAAAAAATATTTTAAATTCGAGTATCATATATTAATAAATTAATTTAAATAGATATAAATTAATATTCTAAATTTCCAATCGATGAAGCTACTTTTTACAAGATTAATTACATATTTATATTTATTAAAAAAAATTATCAAAATGAAATAGAGAAGAAAATGGAAAATGACAAATAATGCTAAACAATCCATTTTGTGGCAAATAATTAGCTTAATCAAGCCATTTTTTTCCCTGTTAACAAAAAGGAAATATTAAATTGAAGCTGGAAATTCTGGGTTAGTTTAATGAAATAATTAATTAACTTTCAAATACAATCTAACCTTTTCCGTCGCTAAAAGTTAGTGAATCCGTTGCTAATAGGTACTCTCGTTAATCCCTCACTAATAAAGGCTCTTGCTAATCCGTCGCTAATAAGGGTCCTCGTTAATCCGTCGCTAATAAGGGCTCTCGCTAATCTGTCGCTGATAAGGGCCTCACTAATCCGTCGCTAATAAGGGCCCTCGCTGATACAAGTTTCTCGCTAATCCCTTGCTGATACAAGTCCCTCGCTAATCCGTCACTGATACTTGTCCCTCGCTAATTCGTCGCTGATCCGTCGCTAATAGCATCACCTACGCCTATTTGAGTCACGAACTATCAACGATGGATGAGAGCTCTAGCTAGGGATTAGCGACGGAATTTTCCCTCGCTGATAGTGGTCATTTTTGTAGTGTTATTTTATAAAGTAAATTATGATTCTAGTTCCTCTTTTTTTTTTGAACGACAGATAACACACACACACGTTCCCGCGGTATCCGGGCACCTGAGGGCAGCACCGACTAATCCGCGGCGACCCGGCCCAACCCTTTGGACTGGACCCGTCCAGGCACCGACTAAGCCCGACCCAAGGACCGAACCCGTAACCCATAGACTGGTTGCCCGTAAACCTGGACCCGAGTCGACCCGAAGGTCGACCCATAGTCTGGGATGCTCCTCATGCGCCCAAAGCTTCCCCCTAGGCTCGAACCCGGGTAGACAGGGATATCATCCACATTAATAAGGGCCCTCGCTAATCCGTCGCTGATAAGGGCCTCACTAATCCGTCGCTATAAGGGCCCTCGCTGATACAAGTTTCTCGCTAATCCCTTGCTGATACAAGTCCCTCGCTAATTTGTCACTGATACTTGTCCCTCGCTAATTCGTCGCTGATCCGTCGCTAATAGCATCACCTACGCCTATTTGAGTCACGAACTATCAACGATGGATTAGAGCTCTAGCTAGGGATTAGCGACGGAATTTTCCCTCGCTGATAGTGGTCATTTTTGTAGTGTTATTTTATAAAGTAAATTATGATTCTAGTTCCTCTTTTTTTTTTGAACGACAGATAACACACACACACGTTCCCGCGGTATTCGGGCACCCGAGGGCAGCACCGACTAATCCGCGGCGACCCGACCCAACCCTTTGGACTGGACCCGTCCAGGCGCCGACTAAGCCCGGCCCAAGGACCGAACCCGTAACCCATAGACTGGTTGCCCGTAAACCTGGACCCGAGTCGACCCGAAGGCCGACCCATAGTCTGGGATGCTCCTCATGCGCCCAAAGCTTCCCCCTAGGCTCGAACCCGGGTAGACAGGGATATCATCCACAGTCCCCCCGGGGTGTTACCGAGTTTCAGGTTACCACTCAGGCAAGACATGATTTGCATGATTTTAGTTCCTCTGGTTTGTTGTTTATAACTATTTTGTCCCTAGTCGATACAAATTGCCTTTTTAGTCACTGTGATTTTTATTTGATTTCGTTTTTCATCTCTGAGGTTAACAAAGTTTGAAAAGTTTGTTAAATTAGGGGGTAATACAGTATTTTTAGTCTTTTTTTTATTATTAAATATTTATATCGTTGTACAAGTTATTAAAGTTTTAGTAATTTATACTAAAGGAAAAGGTGAAAGAAACGAGAAAGGACTGGGGTAGGGTAGATTATGTTTTATTTTTTTTTATAAAAGTTTTAATAATTTGGACTAAAACTCTAATAGCTTGTATGATGATAAATATTTAATAAAGAGTAAACTTCATTGTTGGTCCTTAAGGTTTCGTATTTTCTTTGAAAGGAGGACCTATATTTCAATATCTCAAATAGTGGTCCCTGAGGTTTGATTTTTGCTCTGAAAGGAGGACCTCCTCACTAACCCCGTTAAAAAACTCAGTTAGATCTAGGGGCATTTTCGTCCAATCACTTTTTTCTCTTAAATCAACCAAACAAGCTCACCGGTTATCTTCTCCGGTGGACTTCCGGTCACCTTCTCCGGTGGACTTTCGGTCACCTTCTCCGGCAACCTCACCGGAAAATCTCACTTTTGGATGAAAATTCAAATTGTAATTTTGGATGAGAGGCAACCCACATACATACATATATATATATGTATACACACATAATAAAACCCATATATATATATATATATATATATATATATATATATATCATCCCTGTGAGAAACCCATTTACATATATCAATGGAGGCTTCACTGTGTATATATATAAAGAAATACAGAAAAGACACATACACACACAGTCGAAATTTATCACAGTTGCCAATCGATATATATATATATATATATATATAGAGAGAGAGAGAGAGAGAGAGAGAGATTGTTAGGGGGGGTGTTCTGCAGAGTTTCAGCGTCGGGGGGGGGGGGTCTGCCGGATGATTTCTTATAGAAACAGTTGCCAATCGAGATAGAGTGAGATATAGAGAGAGAGATTGGGGGAGGTTTATGAGGAGATTCACCGGGGGTGGGGTGTTCGCCGGAGAATCAGCCTTGTGTTCGTCGGTGATGACAAGGGGGTGATGACAATGGTCCCTGTATTCATTGGAGAGAGAGAGAAGAGAGAAGAGAGAGATCGAGAGAAATCGCCAGAGGCTCGCTGGAAAAGACAACCTCACCGGAGGCTCACTATATATATATATACTCACACACACAAATATATATATATATATATATATATATATACATATATGAATAATAGTATTAATATAAATTAAATGAAATTACAATTATGTCCTTGATGTTTTAAGGTTTAAAAAAAAGTTGAAAAAAGAAAAAAAATATGATTTGACCAAAATACCCCTCCCACTAACTGAGTTTTTTAACGGGGTTAGTGAGGAGGTCCTCCTTTCAAAACAAATACCAAACCTCAGGGACCACTATTTGAGATACAGTAATATAGGTCTTCCTTTCAAAGAAAATACGAAACCTTAAGGACCAACAGTGAAGTTTACTCTTTAATAAAAAATGAAAAAAATTTAAAACAACCATATTACCCTCTAACTTAACAAACATTTTTTAAACTTTGTTAGTCTCAAGAACGAAAAGTGAAATGAAATGAAAACCATAATAACTTAAAAAACTAACGAAAATAATTATAAATAACAAATCACAGGGATGAAAATCGTAGTTTACAATAATTTATATTTACTAATTAGTTGAAAGCCAGTCATGTTTATTCGAATGGTATTTTAGAAAGGGTAATTCCCAAAAGAGTAAACTTCACTGTTGGTCCTTAAAGTTTCGTATTTTCTTTGAAAGAAGGACTTATACTTCCGTATCTCAAATAGTGGTCCCTGAGGTTTGGTATTTGCTCTGAAAGGAGGACCTCCTCACTAACTTCGTTAAAAAACTTGGTTAAAGTCAGGGGTATTTTCGTCTTATCACCTTTTCTGTCTAATTTTACAATTCTTTTTGTTTTTCCTTTTTTTTTTGTAAAAAACATAAAGTTATAGGGGCCAAATTTGTAATTAAGTATAATATTATATTATATTATATTATATATATATATTCATCCATTCTTGTAATTTACTAGCCAATATACAAACATAGAATCGAAGCTCGGTGTATCAAGGTTAAGAATAGCAATTTCGAAGTGGGTCTTGATCTTAATATCTCAAGTGGGTCTTGATCTTAATGATTGTTTCATTCATTTTAATCATGCCTAATATCTTTGTCTGCTGATTTAGAGAAGATAGCAACTAACAGAATCGATTTTCATCAAGTATCGAGTGAGATATCAAAGTTTGAAGTTTCGTCGGAAAATCCGCCGGAAAAACGGGTTTGGCCGGAACACATTTTTAATGATTTGTTTCGATGTTCTAGCTTCTGTATATGGTTCCTTTGTTGTTTTTAATCGATTTTTAGATCATTAGAGCTTTTAAAACATCAAAAGAGTAATGGTTCTGTATATGAAGTAAATAGGTTTCGATGTTCTAGCTTCTGTAAATGGTTCCCCGTTAAAGTACACCATTTTCCTCCGTCCTTCATTTCTAGTTCTCATCTTCATTTCTAGTCATATGAAGTAAATAGGACTCACAACCATGGTTTTGTTTCTCATGGTATATGGAATAATGGAAATGTTAGATGACTAAATATGAATAGAACAACTTCTCATGTAATACATGCAGGTTCCCTTGCATAACATGATAACATGTATTGTAGATATCATGTTGCTGCTTTTAGCATCTCTAATGACAATTATATATGGTTGCAGGATATAAAAAGACAATTATATATGGTTGCATTAATGTTCATATCGTCACTGTGTTTTACATACATATATATATATATATATATATATATATATATATATATATATATATATATCAATGAGTTTTGGTGGTCGGAGGTGGAGAGGAATTTTCCGATGGGTGGTGGGTTTTGTTGGACGGTGGAGGAGGGTAAGTGAGAGGAGCAAGTGGGTTTTTTTGGATGGTGATGGTGGCGGAGATGGGCGGTGGTTTTGGAGGTTATGGTGGTGGCCGTGGTGGTGGTGGATGGAGGAAGAAAGAGAGAGTGGTTCTGTGGATAAATATGGTGACATCCAAGAAGATGGTCAATGTGTTTATATATATATATATACATATAGACTTGTGTTTTATATACATACCCATACTATATATATTAGAGTTAATTACAAGTTGGTCCTTATAGTTTTGTGTTATTTATAAAATTAAAGAAAGACAAAAAAAAGTACAAAAATATGATTGCACAAAAATGCCCCTGGGTCTAACCTGAGTTTTTTAACAAAGTTAGTGGTCAGGTCCCATTTTCAGAGCAAAATTTAAACCTCAGGGACTACTATTTGAGATATTGAAGTCTAGGTCCTCCTTTCAAAGAAAATACGAAACCTCAGGGATCAACAGTGAAGTTTACTCTTCCCAAAATAAAGTAAGAAAATGATCAAAGTATTTTCATATTTGTACAAAATAACTATTCATACGTTAAAAAAGTTTACCCTTGGTGAATGACACGTGGTATTCTGTCATTGATTGTCGATTTCAATAAATTGTAAAAAACACCATAATTTGACGATTTGCAATTTTGCATGCATTTTTTCATATTCTTTTAAGAAAACAGGACCCACCCTATAACATTAATGGGAAAATCGTCAATAGTGAATCCCTTTGGCGAATTGTTTGGTCATTTTGTGCAAATATAAAAAAGTTTGGTATTTTTTTTTACTTTATTATGATCATGTTGTTAATATCCCTTTTAGAAAATATATTAAACTTATGTAAAAAATATAATAAAGTTATTATTTGTATGAATTTTATGAAATTCTATAAATAGAGAGAGTAATAAATATATCTACCAAAATTGAATTATAAACCAACAATGTGAGCCAGTTGTTGTGGAGCTTAAGCAATCCTCACACCTCAATACCTCGTGTCCCCATTTGCCTCTACTTCTCCCTCTGCCTTTGATGGCCCTAAACATAGAACCTACTTCAAATTTCCAAATTTCACACCCCCAAAAAAAATCCTTTTTCTCTAAAGATTTCTTGATTCTACTCCTCCAGAGAATGTGTCAAAAGAAAGCAGAAATTTATGGTAATATAAGGTGGGTAACCTCTTAAAAAAACCCTCTTTTGATACCAATGATTTTGATTGAAATCAAGATTTGATTAGTTTCATTTTTCTTGAATTATTTCAAGTGGGTTTCTTGTAATTAGGTCTCTGAGTTGCTTCTATACCTAGTTCATGAGTTAGGGTTTGATTTAACCTCTTAAAAAAGCATTCTTGATGAAATCTTGAGAGTTAAATAGTTTTTATATCATTCCCATTTGCCAAAATGCATTGGATTAAACCCCTTATCAAACAAAACTCCTTTTCACCTCCTCCCACCAATTCATCTCTGTTTTCTGCTACAAACATTGTTATAGTTATTACCATTTTAGTAGTGATAATGTTCTTGATTTTTGGTTTGCTCCACTTTCTTATGAGATGTCTCATGAACAAGATGAGATTCTCTTCAAATTCCCATCACCAATCCACAAGATTTCAAGAAAATGGTGATGGTGATGTTGGTGTTTATCAAAGACAATTGCAACAACTCTTCAATTTACATGATGATGGGTTAGATCAATCCTCCATTGATGCTCTACCAATCTTTATTTACAAAGAATTAGTGGGGTTAAAAGAGCCACTTCATTGTGCTGTTTGCCTTTGTGAATTCTTGCAACAAGACCATTTGAGGCTACTTCCTGTTTGCAGCCATGCTTTCCACATTCATTGCATTGATACTTGGTTGCTATCAAATTCAACTTGCCCTTTGTGTAGAGGAAGCCTTTTCACACCTGGGTTTTCTGTCATAAATCCAGTCTTTGACTTTGACTTTGACTTTGACCACTCAAGGGAAGGATTGGAAGATGGTCATGGGGTTTCAAGTCCAGGCACCACAACCCATGATGGGGTTTTTGGTAATTTCAACAAGCAATGTGAAAGAGTGTATCCAGTTAGATTAGGGAAGTTTAGAGCCATGAATGGTGAGAATAGTGGAGAAGAGGTGGGGCAATGTAGTAGCAATGGGAATCTTGATGAAAGAAGGTGTTACTCAATGGGATCTTATGAGTATGTGGTTGGAGACTCAGAATTGCAAGTGGCATTTTGGTTAAAGGGTATTATTGGAAATGAGAAAGAGAAGGTGAATAGGTCAATTGATGAGGGTAGAGATGGAAAAGAGATTAGCAATGGAAGTAAAGGTGAGAGCTTTTCTGTTTCCAAGATTTGGCTTTGGTCCAAGAAACATCATCATAGATTTCAAGATTCTTCAATACCCATATGGGTAAATCCTCTCTCAAATGTAAATTTACCATAATAGTCAAAAATATATATGAAATTACTTGTATTTTTCTTGATTTTATTATTTCAACAGTTTTTTTTTAAGATTCATAAACCCATAATGTAATGTCCCAAGCCGAAAGCAACAGGGTGATCCAGTAGCTTCGAATCCAACTTAAAAACATGGTGGAAGTTATTAGTAGTCCATAACTTCGAGCTTATATAAGGAGTTTAGAAATCAACTTCTGAACGGGTTGTTATACATAAATAGATAACCTTTTAATGGTGAAATGAACATGGATTATTTGAATTTGTAAGGTGCACCAACCATTTTTCTTGTGAGGTTGTGGAATGAATATGATGAGGAGGTGGGATCCATGAAAAGTGTAGTGATGGAGTCTTGGCATTCATGATTTAAACAACTAAGAGTAGTAGTACTCAAGGCTTGTGGGGTTATTATGTATGGATAGAAAGAATTTGTTCAACCACTTGCATCCCTCTCTTCAAAATACTTATTTTGTCATTTTTTGCATATGTTATCCAT
Source organism: Arctium lappa (assembly GCA_023525745.1). Taxonomy (NCBI): domain Eukaryota; kingdom Viridiplantae; phylum Streptophyta; class Magnoliopsida; order Asterales; family Asteraceae; genus Arctium; species Arctium lappa. The sequence goes on from CM042050.1 coordinate 3,765,590, forward strand.
GAAACCCTACTTTCAAATGAGATATATTACATATATTTGGTTTGAAGAACTAGTTGTTGGTTAATAAGCTAGCTGTTAGTTGATAAACTAACAATGTTTAGTAAAAGCTAGTTGATAAATCAGATAGCAAAATAAAATAACCTAAAATAGTATGTCAAAAATTTACTCAATTATAACACAATGAATATAATTGGAAAAAAATGAAAAAGAAACTCATCAGAGCTTGTTGAAAAGCTAGCTTATGGTTGTCAAACATGACCAAAACTCAAAACATAAGAATTTAGTGATTAATTTTGAGTGAAATTAAGGAATTTCAAGCCTTCTACCATCACCATATGTCACCATAAATAGAAATAAACAAAAGAATATATCAGTATCCATAAATATTGTCGGAATCTAAATCGAAACAAAAATATCCAAAATAATAAGATCGAAATAAAGGAATCGGGAAAAAAATACTATTAATATTTTATTATAATTCTCACAGGGATATAACTTTGAATTATTTTATCATGTAATTAACAAATATTAATAAGTCTGCCTTTTGTTTTAAATAAAAATGCTTTTCAAAATTAGGAAAAAGAAAACTGAAACCATGTACAATATACAACAATCATTGTATAAAATACAAGGGCTCATTTGGTTGCAGAATGAAATTTGATAGAATTGAAATTAATCAAATGATTTTGTTTATAAAGAAATTAGAATAAAATTTGATGGAATTTAACCATGCATTTGATTTGTAGGAATTGAAATGAAATCTCTCAAAAATTTGGAAATCTATTTTGTTTCATAGGATGTAGCTTCGAAATTGAATATGAAATAACAATAAATGACCAAAATACTCTTTACTACATTTTCGTACTTTTTTCTTTTCTTAAATCATAAATACAATATAATGAATAATGATAATATTAATTGATAAGAGTGGTGGTTGTGACGAATACGGTAGTGCAGTGATGAGTGGGAGGTGGTGAGTGCAGTGATGACAGTAGTGGCATGGTGGTGTCGACGAGTGGGGGTGGGGTGAGCTGCACGGCAGGTAGGGTGGATGGATGGGGGTGGCAGTTGTGACGACGACAATAGTGGAGGGTGGGGTTAGGGTTGGAGAAGTGTGACAATGATAGTAGCATGGTCGTGGTGGGAGTAGGGTGAGGTGGGTGGCGGCTATGATGGTGAACAATAATGGCGTAGTAGTGGCATGAGGGTTAAGGTAAGTGATATTGGTTAAATTGGATGGAAGTCAATTCATTCATTTACGTCAAGGAATGATGTGATCAATAATGTGTGGAATTCAAAAGAATTTAAAGGATTCCATCCATTTCAAGAAGTGAATCAAACAAAGTAATTAGAATTTGGTCAAAAGAATAGACCATTCCATTTCCTTTGAAATCCCATGGATTCCATGAACCAAAATGCACCCAAGTCTCATTCTAACAGTCCCGGAACACCCCACAAATAGCGTGTGCACCTTTAATACCAAAAAAAAAAAAAAAAACTTGGGCCTTCATATGTCCACCTCTGCATAGATCATCAATTCGAGTCCCTCCATGACCACTGAAAATTTTCCTAATCGTCTCTTCAGGGCCTCGTTGAGGTGATTACATACCAACCCAAACATTCATAGTTAACAAAAAGAAAACATGCCCAAAAGAACGAACAACAAAAGAATGAAGATGGAAAAGCTTAAATCTTTGAACAAATGTTCAACATACACAACCTTTCATTCAGCTACAAAATCACACAACCAAAATGCTTAAAAAAAAACCAAAGAACACCAAGACTTCTCAACAAAAAACGGAAATTCTTAGCAACGAGCATTAAAAACTTCATAAACGTGCATTTGAATGCTTTCTACCGATGCTAATGATGACAAAATTCAATTGTCGCAATAGCATGCATGAAAACGTTCATAATATACAAAGGCCTGACCAAATGATCGATCCAACTCAAGATTTTTCAACTCAAAACTACAGTTTGCCACGAGCCATATCCTTCACATCGACCTCTGTGATATAAGAAAAATGAAAAGAAAAAAAAACTTTTAGGTCATTACAGTCTTTTTAGAAACCCAGTTACACATGTACCAAAACTATAGACAGATTGAAAGAGTAATAAATAAAACAAAATAAAAAAGTTCAATAATCTATTATACTAAAGTTTACAAGTTTCCAACCATCTCCAACCGGCCGGGGAAAAAAACTTTGTCGGTGGAGTGGATTCCGACCGACCACTAAAACTTCATTTTCCCTCTAATATTTGGAAGGGTACTATCTATAATATTATTTCACTTAAATCGAATTATTCTTCTAATATTCTACGAATTCTGGAGTCAGGAATTGCCAAATCAGCTAAAGAGTAAAAGCGGGCCCGAAAATTTGAAAAACCCTTGTTCTATATCTCACATCGGAAGTTTGGAACACTCTCATGCATGTACGACGACCCTAAAAAAGATAATATCATCAAGCCAAAAACCGAACTGCATCTTAAAGAATGAGAAACACACCTTTAAAGAATCTTGTGAATCCATGCTTCATCTTCATAAAAATGTGGCTGTTCAGGCTCACAAATAATGGGAAGTTACTGATTTTCCCCTCCTCTAGTATATCTTTGTTATTCATCTTGTAACTTAATCGTATGCGCATGACAAGCGATTTCTGGTGGAGTCAAGATTCGTTAATTTACATGAAAAACAATATATAAAGATTAATATATGGAAAAAAAAAGATGGAAATTGCAACAATTAACAGGCAAAACGGACGAAAAATAAACTATCTGATTATATATTACTTAAGATTACATTAGTAAAAAACTAAAAATAATACAAGCAAAGGAAACATGAATAAACTGCTGGTTTAAATTCATTTGCTGGAATAAGTCTCATTATAATGATTAATCTAGGAAAAAGAAACCAGTATAGCATCTTTAGAAGGACAACCAGAAATTATGATTCATTTGTGTGAGTTTAATTTGCCGTATATAAATATTATATGATTAAAAGAAAGTATCATTCATTCCTGCAACCCAATTTGTTTTTCAATAGTAGAAGTTGCACAGCCTACACTTCTGATTTTTGATTTCGAAACAGAGACATCTGACTTAATTTAGTCTTTGGCTGCAAAAGAATAATTTGCATAATTTTGTTGGTGGATGGTGATTTTGCATTTTATTAATGTTTATGTTTTACAAAGTTTGTATCTGTGATGGTTGCCGGTGCTTAGATCGAGTCCGGTCGGTGAAGTTGTAAAATGAACTGGGCAAATAATAATAAAACTAAAGAAAACCAAAATCTGACATCTTTAATGCTCTTTCTTTATTACATTATTCATAGATGTCCCTTGATCTCAAAAGAAACAATCACAATTTAGTCTCATCAAAGATCGTAGAATTACTAGTGGTGGTGGTGGTGCTTGCAGCTTGTGGTGGAGGTGTGGCAGTTGGTGGTGGAGATGTGATGGTTGGTGGCGGAGGTGTGGCGATTGGTACATCATCGTTATCGGAAGAAATATCACAATAACCACGCAAAATGTCACCTTCTTCAGTAGTGAACCCAAGTGATACAAGCAAAGATGGCCAACATTGCTTTTCAATTTTCTCGATTGCTCTACAACAACCGGTCCCTAAATACGTCTCTCCATTTAGGAAAAAGAGTATGATTTCTCCGGTGCATGCTTGGAGTTCAAACAACGTTTCCCAACACCCGATTGAACCACCATCTTGACCATCATCACTATTGAGACGAGCAGCTAGAGTTGGACCATTGGCGGTGATTAAAGGTCTGGAATGAACCAGGATGGAGGTGGTGGCAAGAACCAGGCTTAGAAGGATTATCAGAGAAGGGTTAGCCATGATTTGTGGTTGAAGTGGATATGGGAATTAAAGAATATATAGGAGATGGATGATGAGAGGTTATACGTTTGTGGAAGGCCAAGAGACAAATATTAATACGTAATTAAATATTTAAATTAAATGAGTTCATAATTAATTAATTATTAATTATGAACTCATTTAATTTAATTAGGTATTAATACATAAAAAAATCTTTCCAATTCCATATCATTATTTGTCCCTTGGCCTCCCACAAACGTATAACCCCTCATCATCCATCTCTTATATGTTCTTTAACGTCCACATCCACTTCAACCGCAAATCATGACTAACCCTTCTCTGATAATCCTTCTAACTCTGCTACCACCTCCATCCTGGTTGACCTTTAGCGATAATCCGATGATCCAACTCTAGCGACTCGTCTCAATAGTTATGAAGGTCAGGATGGTGTGTTGGGAAACGTTGTTTGAACTCCAAATCATGCACCGGATAGATCATACTTTTTTTTCCTACATGGAAAAGCGTCTTTAGGGACCGGGTAGTTGTAGAGAGAAAATTGAAAATCAATGTGGGTCATCTTTGCTTGGGTCAGTTGGGTTCACTATCACATGGTTATTGCGATATTTCTTCCACTCTTAGGGAGAGAATCTATGAATTCTGTGAAAGGGTTCCCTATCTATGATGGAGCTCTCTCTCTTACTCTTTCTATCAGTCATTGTGATGATGTACCAATCGCCAGTTCACCACACCTCCACCAGCACTACTAGTATTTCTACTATCTTTGATGAATCCGAATTTTGATAGTTTCTTTTGAGCTATGAATAATGTAATAAAGAAAGAGGCAAGGCCAGATGTTGGTTTTCTTTAGATTTATTATTATTTGAAATTTTAAGGGGATCATTTTACATCTTCACCACTGCCAACCACCACGAATATATACTTTGTAAAAAAAATAAACCATCAATAAGATGCAAAATCACCATCCACCAACAAAATTAAGCAAATTATTTTATGAAAATTCAAAATACGAAGCATCTATAAAAAACCTAAATCAACATTCATTGGATTTCAACAGATCATTTTCAATTCAGACCAATTGAGATGATATTGAACTTCAATCATTACGCCATTAACAACTTAAGATTTACTACAAAACATGAAAAGGGAGGATTTATAATTGGTAAAATCGGCGGTTACATGAAGAAGATTACAGGAATTTTTTGAAAATGGAGATCGATAACTAAAGCTAGAATCAAACATCAAAAACATAAACTCAGCATGATCTACAATCGCTTAAACGCTTACCTAAATTTAAGCACCGAATCCATAGAGAGTAGTAGTACGCCCCTGTCGTTTCAAAGCATAAACTACGTCCATCGCAGTGACGGTTTTCCGGCGAGCATGCGACCGCATCTCTAATGACGTTCTCGAAGAATATCTTCCACGAGTTTCCTCATATATCAATCAAACCACTGAAACACCACCTCTGCGAGCTAACCATCGAATGCGAAGAACCTTACGATGTCGTTTGGCTTCCCCCTTTCCCAATCTCTTGCTGACATTTTCAGAAGAAGATGGAAATTACAGATGAAATTAGGGTTTCGAATTTGATGTTTGTTGATGAAGGAATGAATTGGGGGTAAAATTGAGGACGATTTGTACGATAAGATTTAATCAGACGGTTGTATTTTCATTAGTTAAAAAGTGTTTGAAATTTATTACACCCTCCCTCCCTCCCTCCCGAATAAGAGGATCTCCCATACAATTTCTTATAAACAAAAATTGCAATGACCTATAAGAACTAGCATTGTGAAGTAGTGATGATCATCTTGGTCCGGCCCGACCTGGGCCGGTCAGTTAACCGAGCCCGGTCCGCTTGAAAGCCCGGACCGGACCGGTGGAAAACCGGTTTGGAGCCCGAAAACATGAACCGGTTCATGTTTTTGGAGGATTTGGCGGCCCAGCTCGGCCCAGCTCGGCCCGAGCCCGGTTCACGGCCCGGTTTTTGGCCCGGCCCGGCCCAATTCGTATTTTAAAAAAAAAATCGTTATGTTACCGTTTATATACGTTTTTTGAACTTTTTTGTATTTTTTACCTCCCCAAACCCCTATAAATACTTGTATTGTAAGTTTGTAACTTAAAATTATACATAAAACGTATTTTTAAAGTGTATTTTAGTGATCCAATCTAATTTTTATTTTTTAAAGCTTAGTAATTAATTATTATATAAAGAAATTTTTTTTTTAAATACGGAAAAATGCTCGGCCCGATCCCGGCCCGGTTTTCTATAACCGGTTTTTCCCACATTAAACGGGCCACACATATTCGGGTGAAGCCCGGCCCGGCCCGAAGCCCGATTGGCCCGGTTTTTAGGTTTACTATTTGGGCCCGAAGCCCGTTTTGGCCCGGCCCGGGCCCGATTTTTTGCCATCACTATTGTGGAGAGTTCTTATAAGAAGCTAAAGCCCTCTAGGTTCTTAAATAAGAACCTTGGTTCTTACTATGAAGTTTGTGTGAGATGACAATTTCCTCATTTTTATTAGTAGTTAAATTAAATATTTGATATTTATTTATAAATAAATAATAATTATTGATGTTGACATGATGTTCTTATAAGAACCACCATTGTAAACTTTTAGATAAGTTTTTAAATTGATGAGTTGGAAATTAGGTGACACCAAAAAGTGTAAATAAGAACTAAAGTTGTTATAAGCAAAAAGTGTAAGTGACTAATAAAAACTAGCATTGTGAATAGTTCTTATAAGAACCCAAATCCTTCTAAGAGGATCTTACAAGAACCTCATTTTTACACTTTTTGATGCCACATAATTTTCAACTCATCAATTTTTAAATTTATCTAAAAGTTCACAATGGTAGTTCTTATAAGAACCGCATGTCAATATCAATAATTATTATTTATTTATAAATAAATATCAAATATTTAATTTAACTGCCAATAAAAATGAGGAAATTGTCATTTCACACAAACTTCATGGTAAGAACCAAAGTTCTTAAAGGTTTAATGGCAGGGACCCAAGGCCCTGTGGTCCACTTTTGTGGACCCTACATACCCTAGCCCCTTAGGTATGCACCAGAAAAGTCCTCCTGTCCCCCCACGATTCGAACACTAGGCATCTTCACATGTAGGAGACATTTACGGAGTAGAGCTGGCCACCAGGCCAAAGACCTGATGGTTACCAAGGTTCTTAAATAAGAACTCAAAAGGGGTTAGGTTCTTAGAGCATATCCAACATCATTGCTAAAATTTCTCTAAAATATAAAATGAAAACTCAAAATCTCTAAAAACATTTTATTTCAACTCCAACAGCTTTTCTATTTTAGATAATCAATCATTAGTTATATTATTAAAATAATATTTTCTCTCTCCTGAAAGGGTTGTCATTCTTCTAATTTTAGTGGGAAATCATTAAAATAATACTTTCTCTCTCATGTTTAGAGATTATAGAGAATTCTTTATATTTAGAGATTTTGAAGTTTATCTATTTTAGCAAACCATATAGCAATGTTGTTGGAGAAAAATAGCAAAGCAAAAGCCATTTTTTTCTATTTTAGCAATGTTGTTGGAGATGCTCTTATAAGAACTCTCCACAATGATAATTCTTACAAGACACTTCACTTTTTGCTTACAAGAACATTGCATTGGAGATGCTCTAAGTGTTCACAATTGACTTGACACATAATTTTAAACATGCATAATTATTACACATTTTTGTTACCAAATGACATATTTACTCTTATTTAAATTTTCTCTCTCTTTACAACTCTTATATATTTGTGCATTAATTAAGGGTAAATATGAGAATTTAGTTATCTACTTTTTGAAAGTAGACACTTATTTTGGGACAAACATAAATAGAAATATAGACTATTATTTTAGGACGGAGGGAGTATATTATTTTCATTATTATGGATTTGACATCCAAATTGTCTGAAACTTGAATACGAACCCGAACAAACCAAAAATAAGGTATTTGTGTAAAACTTAATGCCTTGAAATTCTAAAATCTGGAACCCAACTTTCGGGGTGGGGTGAGGTGGGCGGTAGGTGGGGTGCGTAGGGGGTTGATGGTGGCAGTTACGACGACAATAGAAGTGGCATGGTGGTGGGAGACGGGTGAGGGGCAGGGTGGCTGCCGGGGGTGCCGGTGTGGCGTGGTGGTTGTTGAGTGGGGGTGGGTGGGTGTGGGAGTAGGGGTTGAGGGTGAGGGTGAGGGTGAGAGTCGTAGCGTGGGAGTAAGGTGGGGTGGACTGTGGTTGTGACAGCGAGCAGTGTGTGGGGGTTAAAGGTGGGGGTGTAATCTTTAAAAGAAAACATGCCGAAAAGGACCAACATAAAAAAATGAAGATGGAAAAGCTTAAGACATTGAACAATTGTTCAACATACACAACCTTTTATTCAGCTACAAAATCACACAACCAAATGCTTTTAAAAATTCCGAAGAACGCCAAGATTTCTCAATCAATAACTGAAATAATTGTCAACAAGAAGCATCAAAAACTTCATAAACGCCATTTGAATGCTTTCTATCGGTGCTAATGGTGGCAAAATTCAATTATTGCAATAGCATGCATGAAAAAGTTCATAATATACAAAGGCTCGACCAAGTGATCGATCCAAGGTCAAGTTTTTTCAACTCACGACTACAATTTGCCACGAGCCATATCCTCCACATCGACCTCTGTGAAGAAAAACGAAAAGAAAAAATAAATCTTTTAGGCCATTACAATCTTTTTAGAGACCATGTTACACCTGTACCAAGACTATGGATCGACATAAATAAGTTTACAAGTTTCAGACCATCTCCAAACGACCGGAAAAAAACCTTGTTGGTGGAGTGTATTCCGTCCGACAACTAAAACTTCATTTTTGCCCTCTATATTTGGAAGGGTACTATCCCCCCAACATAATACTCCACCGTCTAAAAATAAGTGTTTACATTACTATTTTAGTTTGTCTCAAAATAAGTGTTCATTTTCAAAAGTAAATGTCTACTTTCTCATTCTACCCTTAATTATGAGGTGGAGAAAATTTATCTCTATAATGAAGGGTAAAATTGTACTTTAGTTTATTAAAAAGTTGTTATAATTACACATTCTTAAAACTGCATGTCTTTTGCATTGTGGACATTTATTTTGGGACGGATGGAGTATTATTTTGTAATTAAAACAACAAAAATGTTTTGAATGACAAAGTAACATAAGAATTTCACTTGAAAAGAATTATTCTACTAAAGTCTAACATTCTACAAAGTCTCGAGTCGGGAATTGCCAAATCAGCTAAAGAGTAAAAGCAGGCCCCGAAAATTTAGAAACCCTTATTCTATATCTCACATTGAAACACTCTCATGCATAGCTGACGACCCTAAAAAAGATAATGTCATCAAACCAAAAATCAAACTGCACCTTAAAGAATGAGAAATAACACACCTTTAATGAAATCTTGTGAATTCATGCTTTGTCTTCATAAAAATGTGGCTGTTCAGGCTCACAAATCGCGTGGGAAGTTACTGATTTGTCCCTCTTCCAGTATATCTTTGTTATTCAACTTGTAACTTAATCGTATGCGCATGACAAGCGATTTCTGGTGGAATCAAGATTCGTTATTTACATGATGAACAATAATTACAGATTCATATAAAATGAAAAAGATGGAATTCGCAACAATTAACAAGCAGAACGGACGAAAAATAAACACAATCTTATTATACCTTGCCATGTTGTCGGTTGGTAACGTGTAACTTTTGAGTTATCGACCCGTTACCACTTCCTGGAAGAGTGTTGCTACTAGCAGGCTCTAAATGCAACTGAAGAAACTGTAAATTGAAATTAATGTGCATCAGATAGCAACACTTTCCATTTTGAGGTATCCTAATGAATTGCAACATTTCCATTTTTGGCAATTCCAACACAAATGCAAAAAAAAAAGATGAATTGCACAGAAACTAGTAGTGGAATTAGAAGCTTAATAGCTATTATATAAGATTACATTAGTAAAAAACAAAAAAACTAAAAATAATAAAAGCAGAGAAGGGTATGTTGAGAATCTGGGTTATACAATCACTTGATAATTCTTGGATCTTGTATATAGTGCACTTTCCAAATACTACATTTCGACACTTTTATGCCTTAGGTTTCACAAAATGGGATAATCCAAGAAGTCACTCTCGTTCTTAGGTAGAAAAACTCAGAGTATGTCACAACCTAGATATAGTGTTTCATATATTTATACAAGTTGGGCAGTTAAAAAAATAACTGCACAGCATTTGTAACTGCTGGTGGATAAAATTGAAACGGATCATAGGCAGGCTCAGAAGCTCTTAGCAGCTTAATGAGCTTAATGGGACTCACAGCTTATTCGGTCAGCTATACATGACTGTTTGGTAGTGGCTTAATGATATATAAAGTGGCTTATTCAGTAAGCTTTTATGGGGGAGCTTTATGCAGAAAGCCAAGTTTCCCAATTAAAAAAACACACTTCTTCCATCAATGAAAAAACCTCCCAAACAAAAACCTTTTCAATCTATACAGACAGATTAATCCACACAGACAGTTTTATCCATACATGACTTAATGGAAAACCAACCAAACAGAGTCCTGTATGGATAAAGTTGTATGTATAGATTAATCTGTCTATATAGATTGGGAAGGTTTTTGTTCGGGAGAGATTTTTCATAGACGGATGGGCATGTTATAATTAGGAGGGGCAGGTTTGGAAAAAAACATGACTTTTTGTATAAAGCTCCCCCCTAGAAGCTTATTGAAGAAGTCAATTTCTATATTATTAAGCCACTACCGAATAGTCATCTATAATTGACCGAATAAGATATGAGTCCCATTAAGTTCATCAAGCTGTTAACAAACAAGCCCCGAGTCAGAACCCTTCTCAATCAGAAGCTTCTGATGCAGACCAACGCTAGGGGTGTTGCCCCATTGGCCCTGCCTTACAGCGATCTAAGGTGATAGGGGGGCAACATTTGTGAGTGTGTACTCCGCACCTCCTAACTTTGTCACTTAGTCGATCCCTTGTAAATCACAATTACACCAAAATGTTTGATGACACTAAAATCACCAACAAGGTAGTCGGGCATTACCTTTGGGACTGCTGCCTGGAAAACGAAATCTGTATAGACATCAGAAGACTTGTTTGTAAACAGTGCCTCAATGTCAGTCGTCTGTGGACTTCCGGGTCGTTTTGAAAAGTTGAAGGTTATTGTCAATGCGCTACTCTCATATGCAACAATGGGTGGATATGTAGGACCACTGTCTTCTGTTTAGGGAAACAAATGTGTATTAAATCTAAAAAAGGAACATGTTTGACCAATTTGAATCTTCTTAATACTTACCGGGCGTTTCAGGGTGAGGACCAAATTCGGCTAACAAATCCATCATAGCGGAACCTGTAGGTTTGGCTTGACCTGATGGCACCATTGATGATGAAACACTATCTAATGCATTAACTGAAGTGTTATCATCTTGATTTAACAACACTATATCAGTTGTAGGTGATTCTTTTTGAGGTGGAGGTGACCAAGTTGACAACAGATCCAGCAAAACATCTGTACCACTTTTTTGAGGCTGACTTGTACCTGAAACTGAGAAAAGCAAAGATTGCATGCTTAATCTTCATACATGTAACACGTTCGGTGAGAATGATTCTTTTTTAACAAAAGTAAGATGAAAATTTAGAATCAGAAATTGGAGTTGTGGTTACTCAGTCTGAAAGCTCAATCTCCTTAAAGTTATATAGGCAATGCATCTTTTAATCTGTAAAGCGTGAAAACATCAAAATCTTTGCAATTTACAACTGCCTTCTACAAATTTCAGTAAGCTGATTTTTGTTTTCTAAACACGTAAATGTTAGCCAAACACCATTTTCTATTCGATTTTCATTTTCTTTAATATGTAAATGCAAAGATAGGCTACAAAAGTGTTGCCAAAAGAGGCCTAAGATTGCTGTTTAAGTAAAAAAGGAAATATTGTATTTACATATGCATGGAGGACCCTAAAGATGAGTAGTTCTCGAGGAAGACGGACCCCTTAAAACATGTAGGACCCACTGGCGGTTTTTGAGTGTGGGACCCCCCCCCCCCCCCCCCCCCTCTTCTTCCTTAACTATTAATCCAACATGATAACAGTGCTTGTGGAAGCATAACCCACACACAAACTCCCCATAAGCACATCTACCATTCATGGTCTATGTGTGTGTAATGCAGTGTATCTTCTGTTTACAAAAAAGAATGGGCAGTAAAAATCCATGTCAAGCGAATGTAGTTTGTTAGGGATAAGTTTAACCTGATTGTGATGAAGAAGGCGGCATATCAACATCAATGAGATCCAGAAGAAAATTGCCACCAGAAGAACTGGGTGGTGCAGGTTCATCTCCACCCAAATCGAGTAAATCCACTAGAGGGGCAACATCTGTTTTAGCAATAACTCCATTTGGAAGGTTTGATGCAAATTCTAGTGAAGCTGAAACAGCTGCCGGTGCAGAGCTAGCCCTTTTTCCATTATATGTAGCTTCATCAAGAACTGGCATTCTTTCAACCAATGCAGACCTTCACAGATCCATTAGCATTCTAAGATGATAGCTAACCACATGGATTATGACAAAATCGTTGCAAAGATCCAGAACATACTATCACCACATGAAAAATTTTACCTTATATTTTGATGCTTTTCAATTATGGAATTGAATTCCACAGATCTCTGCTGGAGTTCAATCAGAAGGCTTCCTTTAGATTGAGCAATAATTTCCTTTATTCTCCTAAAAGTAACAACCATACATCAGCAACAGCAACTTTACAAGTCCTTATGAAATGTTACTATGATGAACTGACATACTAATTAGATTATAATTTAATCAAGGTAAGGAAACCCAAGTAGAGAAACAAGAATAGCACTTTCAAAGTGCAGGTATGGAAATTAATGAGAGCAGAAAGAAAAGGTTAGCATGATGAAACTAGGTGCCCCTAATAAACATGAATTTGATCAAACAAGGAAAGGACAACACCACACCATTACAAGCTAAAAGAAGTCTGATTCAATATGAAACAAAAGTGTGATCCTCATAAACTTCATTATCCGGCTCAAGCTTCACTGTCGGTTTGCTGGTGAGATACCAGGAAAGTTTAAGCTAGAATCATGCAATCCAGTACACGATCCTATTGTGAATAGTTCCAGGAGCTAAGTTAGAAAAGGAGGAAAGAGGAAGGCAGTTGCTAGGATCTACAAGTAAATGGTGGATGCCTGATGTACCTGGCAGCCACAAGACCTGATTTAATGTATGCCATTAGCCTGGTAAGCAAGTTTATGGAGAACCCATTGAAGCTCATATGCAGGCTGTCAAGAGAGTGTTTTGGTACATTAAAGCCACCATGGAGTATGGATGTGGTCCAAGAAAAATAGAAGAAGAAAGTTTGTAGCTTTCTCTGGCTCGGATTATGCAGGATATTAATGTTATCACGATATATGATTATGTTATCAAGTAGCATGAGTTGGCTCAGTCTCATGTGGTTCATTAACAGTTCAGTTGTGGATTGTATTGGTCAGTTATGAATTGGTTCAGTTTGTTGTTCAGTTGTGGGTTTTATTGTATTATCTCTGTTTGTATCATTTCAGTTTAATTATATGTATTACTATTTAGGAAAAATAAAGTTTAGTAAAAACCTTTCATCTAGAATTAAAGATAAGCTTACTGTGAACAACAAGGGAAACGAGAAGACAACTTCAACAAAGCGATCAAACACATTGCCCTTGTAGTAAGATCCAATGAATGATGCTTGATAGCAGTTTCTACAACATCCACAGCATCAGACTCAGTTACCTGATCAGAACAAATCAAATTAATAGAACATTCAATACAAGATAAATTTAGTTGTCACAAAATATAATTTGACAGAAAAACCGGCAGACAAGCACTATGCTGATGGCACCAATGCTGTTATGCTGCACTATATATACTTTTGAGTTTTGAGACATAATGAACAAACTTAATTTGGACATAGAAAAATAAATTATTATAGTTATGAAGAAGAAAACTTACAGTTATAGGCTCCTCTATATCAAGCATGTCAATATTGTTTACCAGCATATCACCATATTCTCCAATGCACCACACTGCTACCCTAATAAGTGTTTCCTGTTTGAAAGCAAAGAACAATATTATTGATACCTATGCATACATATGGACAGAACTCTAAAATACCAGATTGGACCAAACTAACCGAGGGTTATTAAGAGATAATTTCATTATACCTGGTCGGGTGATATTTGGATCGCTCTATAAAGTGATCTTACTGAATATCCTTGGAGGTTAGAAGCATTAGTTATCACAACTATTAGTGCATGCCATACTGCAGCCTTTACATAACTTCCAGCCTACTAAGCATGCCACAAGAGATTAGCATCTTGTTTACTCAAAGCATACATCAAAGATGGAGAAAAAGTCTTAACAAATGGAATGAACTATTTGAGGTGCAGGTTAAACTGGGGATATTGATCGAAAATAAAAGCAATAGCATGGTTTTCAAGAGGTGTAAATTTGAGAGGATATCATGAACTGTATACTTGATAGAAATAATGATAGAGAACAGAAAGATATCGTAATAAAGACAACCACTTGACTGGAATTCGGTTACTTTTGTCGAAATTATTGGAATACTTTTCATTTATCCAGGACTCGGTATCTACCAGGGGAAACAAGTCATCTCTTGGAGGACCTACTGCCGTAAGCATACCTCGGAGAGAACCTTCAACATCTGATCTATGTACCAAATCTTATCTGGATAAAACCTGGACATCAGAGAACAATGATTAGCATGATGATAAGTTTAAAAAATCAATATTTGCTGTTTTTGTGTAATTGATTAATTACTTGCACTTATCAGATAACTACATGGCACATTCTATGCGCTTCGGGAAGTGGTGAATCCAAATATACTGATTCCTTCCACTTCCTTGCTACAAATGGACACTTGAATCAATGTTTTACAATAAACATTGAGGTAGATGCATAAGAGGCATATAAGATGAAAGGCCTTCATTTCAAAGATGATATGCACAAGGTATTCGGCATTCCACCCATGGAGTTGTTGCAAGCGTGCAATGTAATTTGGATACTCTACATTCATATCCCATGTATTTACATTCATATCCCTTCTATTTTTCATGACCTTTCTTCTATGTCCAGCAGTCCAGGACATGTGGCCCACTTTCATGCAATCATTGCTGCCAAACTTGTAGGTAGTACTACCACCTTACATACTCGATGCTCAAGTGTGCAAGAAAGGGAAGGCCAATTTTACACATCATCTTCTATTTGTTGTTGTAATAATATCTAGCATCAGTGGAAAGTACTTCAGTTGTCATATCTTCACTGCGAAGAGTGTTGGTTGCCTCCCTTGTTCAAAAAGCCAATGGGAAAAAGAAACCACGGAACTTTACGAAGTGCTGATGATGGTTTGATGACTGAGACAACAAAGGGAATGAGCACTGTCAACTCAAGTTACCAACGAGAATCTTGAAGAAAATGGCTATAATTGAGGAAGAGTTTATTTTCAGCACTGAACAAAAGATAGTTTGGCTGAATCAGGCAAAGAGGATTGTTTACTTGTGTTACATGCTGAATTAAAATGTTTAAGAACACATGGAAAACATATTTACAGAGATGGGAGTTAGAAAGAGAACTTTAATCCTTTAAAAGCAAAGTATACACTTTACACTAGATAGACAGAACTGGGAATTAATGGGGACAACCAGTCTATGTAACTCTGCCAACAGATGCTTATCAAAAATGTACTTACAACAAAGGTTTCCAATAGTAAAACACTAAAATCCATCAACGGTTTAGCCGACAAGCAAACTTAAATGGATGAAAAACCTCCATAACCACTCTGATTGGGACAATAGAAAGTGGTAGGCTGGTAGCCACTCTATGTGACACTGCCAAGACATACATGTCTAATAACATATTTAGGAACAAAGGTTTCCAAGAATAACGTTTAAAACCGACTTTATATGGATAACACAACGTAACTACATGGGGATGCAAGAAAAGCTGCATAAACGTCAAGGTTCGTATGATATGAAAACTCTGAATCCTAATTTAGCCAACCAACAGTTAGCGTGAGATTGCAACATATGATATAGGGAATGAATGAGAATTGTACACATTCATACTCTTCAATGTAAATTTTTGTTAAAAGAGTGCATAGATGGAAGCCACTGAACTTCAACATGTCATACTAACAGATTACTTCTTAAAAGTGCAGGATGTAATCATACAGCGTAGGTTTTCTATATTCTATTAGAACACTCTAAAGCCTAAATCAATCACTCAGTGGTTTAACCATGTTTGAGGTTCTTTATAAGAAACCATGGATACTGCATTAGTACAAGGACTTTGTAGTTCTCAACCAAATTAAAATGATATGGTCATTAAGAAGAAACCTAAAACTTACTTTTCTACGATGGAGCAAATTTTTGCAGTAAGATCTCCCTTGAAGCCATGGTCACTTACTTCTAGGTAATCAATCAACTCCTTCGTCAAAGGTTTTACATTACTTTCATTCACCAGAAGATATACGAGTTCAAGAGCTCTTTTACGTATAGAAGCATCTAAATCCTGAAGAAAAAAAAAACAATGAACACTTTGTGAAATTGCCAATTAGTAGAGTCAATACAAACTCCAGGGGATGCAATAGTTTTATGCCCCAAGACCCGAGAAACATACAATCAACAGGTTCAAGCTTGATTGATTGATTCTTTTAATACTAGCTCCTGTAACCAATCTTACCAATAGTACATAAAATATTATAACTCAAGTAATTACTAATTAGCAACTGTTTTGCTAAGCCTCAAGAAGCAGAAATGATATGCAAGTGGAGGATAAATATGAACTGACCACGATAATTATTCAAAGGTAATGCAACATGAGAAGTGAAAGTGATGTGAAATGTAATAAACTGATTAAATTTTCCCATCAGACTACCATAGTCAAAAAACAACTATTGACACTTTGTGGAGAAAGAACCAAGAAACAGAACATGGAGAAAAAGGTGAGCAAATTTCAAGGACATATGAAGCATAACCCGTGATCAAGGTGATAGCCTGGTTCGCAGGCTTCTTACATACCAGCATCATTCAAATCTCCTCCCTGTTCCCCTGATACCCCCAATGATACTAAGATAAGCACTGTGTTTATTTAAACATAAGGAAAATACCTTCACACATTCCACGATTGTTGCACGATGTCTCTGAACTGCTTGAGCATCTACTGCAATTGCTTTCATCAACATGTTCAGTGCAACATATCTGCCATGTGAGGCACAAGGTTTACGATAGTGAAGCAGAAAATCTAGCAGTCAAAAATATTATATGCCCAATATTCATAGCACATCAAATTATTACAGTGAAAACTTTAACTCAAATATCTGAAGGCAATAGGATGTATTTATTTAGGGCCATATTTTCTATTATTTCCATTAAAAAGTCAAGAAAGGTTCAGTTATGAAGTCAAGTGCCAGCCCTTTTTACTAAGGAAGGTAATTTACAACTTTAACAAGACAGGTTCAGTTATGAAGGATATTCGCTTTAGTTACTTGTAAGTATTTCAAATTTAATTGTTTGTGTTACAGATGCAATCAGGTGTTACACTTCACAGATGAATGCCTAAAACATGCACTCATGAAACCATTAGGAAAAAGTTTCATGACATCTGTATTGCATTTTTAAAATGTTCAAATGTTTTGACTTTTGCATAACTGTGTTATAGGAACCAACAGAAAAATAAACCCCATGCATGCAACATCTGCAAATAACATATTAAAAGACAAGATTAATATGCCTGCTTTTAACGAGACGCTTCACCTGATGTTGTTGTCACGGTTAGACAAGAACCTCCCTAAGATGTTGATTGCAAGCACACGCAAGCCACCATTATCTTCGACACTCATAATAGTTCCTACACATTCATAAAGGATAGCATTCCCTGCATTCTTGTTTGACTCAGTTTTTGTTGCCACCTAGACAGGGAATTCAGCAAAAGAAGTGGTGTAAGCAGACTTCGCTGCGAAATCATCTATCTTGTATATAGGTTGATGATTCACATTACATGTGCCAAAACATAGGATATCAACTCAAATGAGGTTTGTTAGCTGATATTCTAAGAAAGCTTGAAGGCACGGAATACTATATGAGACACATCAATGATGTAAGATACAAAAATGAATACTTCCTGAGAGGAGACAAGGACATTTAGGTAAAGCAATAGCTGGGTCCAACTTTTCAGAGGATAAATTTTAAATTTCAAATTAGATATCATGACAAGATGTTAAGATGTAGCACAAAAAAATAAGCCTGACCTGAGCAAGAATGTCACTCATGCAATCACTAGCATCAGCATCTCCATGGCCCAAGATGCGCAAAACACGGAGCAATCTTATATGGAGGAAAGGGTCTGCAATCCCAGAAATGTCATATTCGGGAACATATGGACTATTCACAACATCCTTCAAAGATCTTACTAAACCCTCTGTGCATCTCTAGATTAAAGAGGAAAAGAAAAGAAAATACAAATAAATAATACTGCAAGCCGTTCTTAGCAAAATATATATGTTAGAAAATATAGAAAACAAGAAAGAGGAAAAAGAACACACTCCTGCAACCATAAATTCATTACAGTGGACAAGTTGAGGTAATTTATGGAAAATTCAAGCACTCAGAAAAAAAGACAAAGAAACAAATCCATGTAGCAGTTTAACTGGGTATAGCAATTGCATCAACATTGGAAAAAGGAAGATGAGAATATCAATTTAGCTAGTCACTTTCTGCTGGAGATATCAATGCTTCAAACTGAGAGAAAACACGTGTAATGGGTGTAAAGGATGCAAGGAAAACAAGTGCAAATCAATTAGTTTATGTCACACTAAATCAAACATGTGCAGACTATACATCTCAATCTGATACCGTGTGAAATTTCATAGAACAAGTCCTATTTGAACTAATCAAATGAAGGAGAAATGGTAACTGAAGTTTCTCAACTCAATTCAGCTTCTCCTAGTTATATGAGATTGGGTACACTCAAGTTTTCCTATGTTTAATTTTGGTAAAAGAAGGTGAGGTCTCTATCTTAATTATCACCTAAATACAATTTATCCTTAAAGTTCTTTTCTTTAAGTTCACTTTTCCGGCTTAAGTCTAAATATTTTCATCTCTCTAACATGCATTTTCCAGTTGGTGTCTGGTTTATAGTTGTGCTATATGAATTCTTTTCCAGCTTCACGACTATCCAATGATCACATGAAACCCATGATGCACCTTTCTCCACGACAATAGCTGGTTCATTTTATAATTGACGTCCCACATAGGGCTGTTTTTTCTGTTAAGATTTGTCTGGAATAAGACGGATTAATGTGGACTGAAGACAGACACATAGCTCATCCAATTCAGCCATTCCAGTCATTGCCAACAAATAAGCCAAAAACAAACAATGCTTACTGGTTGAACGAATAAGCCACTAAGCTTATTAACAAAAAGCAAACAGACCCTCACTCTCATGGACAACAATATAATGCCTTCCTGGGATTCATGTTGCAAGCTTAGCTAAGCCTTCTTTGGTTGAGATGCTTCTGTTGCCAAACTAACATCTACATGCCATCCATTGCTGACTTTACGTCCATTTCAAGGCATTTATCATGCTTATCTGACATGTTATGATAGCTTCGTTTGAAGGTTAATAATTTTCATGATTGGCAGTTGTGCTCATTTTTAAAGGAAAAACACAGCCCTCAAGGGTCAGTGGTTCGCATTGACAATGAATGCATGCTTAAATTATTGTATTTGGGTCAATAAGTTGCACATATGTCTCTTTACCTCCAAATACTCTGCCATGATATTAAGAGAAGATCAATTTACCTTCCTAAAATACTCAAAGGCTTCTTCATTGACTTTACACAAATCCGTACAAAGCTGGATTCCAGTTAAAAGAACTCCATGATGCTTTTCTTTAAGCAAGGAAACCACCGGGTCTACAAAATTCTCTGCAAGGTCAGGGACCTTCTTTATAATCCTAATAGAGCATAATGCTGCCTGTACAAATTTTGAAACTTGAGTAAGTACGATGCCATACGTAGTGAAATGTGAGTTGGAAAACTACTTTGAATGAAACACGAAAAAGAAAGGTAGCCGGTTGCATCTTGTCAAATTCAAGCCACTTACTTTCCACTATTTATATGCTACTTGAGATCAACCACGATACAGGAACCTATGCATTCTAGAAACAAGAGGGTTCAAGATATACCTTGTCACACATGATCCAACCAATATCAAGCAAGACTAAAAATCCGAGCTGATAACCACAGGTCAATCAAAGAAAAATGGTATTCTAATTATAGGCATACAAATACCACAAACAAATGCATGCCAATGTGTTTTTTCTTTTACAGTATTAAACTTTGGTCATCATTTCTCAAGAAACATTTCGTAAAATATAAGCAAAATATTGAATCAAAAAGGGTAATCGATTAGAGAGCTGTTAAGGTTCTCCACTGATCACAACTAGTCAAGATGCGGTTAAGAAATATAAAACAAATGCTTCCTGTAGTCAACTTCAAATTATATAGTTTTATTAACAAAGCATGTATGATTGCCAATTTCTTTTCTTTGATACATGAAGCATCGTGTAATGATTCTTCATTCTTTCACTTCAAGAAACCTAGAGAGATTAAGCATGCATAAGTCTAAAGTTCTTTTTTTTTTGTCACAAGACTTAAAAAGTAGTAAAGCTTGTATATCTATCCGGTATACGTCCCCTTTATGAGAGAGCCACAATCAATAGTGAAGTTTGCAAAATTTCCAAGGAACATGTTACACCTCTTTTTTCAGATATATCAACTTTTTTCCTCCTCAAAATCATGAATGTCAAACATGCAAACTCATATGTCATAACTGTTAGATCATGAGTTTCAAAAAAAATTGTAGGATCACATGATAAAATTTGTATACAAAAAAATTCTTAGCGGTTTGAAGTAGAGTGGTTCACGTATGATAACTCAAACTGGAACGAAAAATCGTCTTAGATACATCCAACAGTTTTACTCTTTCCAAACTGGAAAAGTAAAAGCTTGTTGGCAGAAGAAAATTGTTGTCTTCACTATGAGACTTGAGAGGCAAATGAGGGAAGATTTAGTTGGTGTTTGTACCGGCTGGATCCGACGGAATTGGAATGACATATACTAATGACTCAATTTCGTCAGCTTGTTTGGTTTGCAAAACGGGGGAATTGAATTCCACCAGAATTAGCAAATTCCTTCAACTTAGGGAATTCATCACTCTTTCACATATCTTATAGAATTCAATTTCATTCCCTCATTATTTTGTTGAAAGAGAAAACTGCCCATAAATAAACCTGTTCAAGAAGCATAGCAGAAAGGACAGTGGAATTTGATGTCATGTCCTACACGAAGTTAACGTCAATATCTGAATTCATTTCGTCACATAGCTCAGTTTCTAGTTAATCTCATATGTATCATAACTCTTGCTTTGATTCAGCAAATAGATATAGAACGCTAGAGATGTGACAGTGCACTTGAAAACAATATTAAATGAACCCTTAAAGACCCATAATTGTGCACTTACTTTCTTCCTAATATTTGGATCTCGAAATTGCAGCAATCTTTCAACTTCGGGTGCAAGATCACGAGCCATATCTGCAGAACATATGTTACCCAAAGCACAAAGAGCTAGTCCCACAATATGCTGGTTGTTCTGGTTTAGATCTCTGCAGATGAGAATAATATGTGATTTCTATCACTAGAAGTTTCTTAGTGCCAAGCATTGGAGACAGGCAGCCATGTTTATAAAACGCAGGATGTAAAAAGGAAGGAAAGGTAGGCCCATACTGCTTTAGTGAATTGGTCACCAGCATCAGAACTTCTTGTCTTTCATCAAGAAGCAGCATAAGTCCAAGATACCCTATTCTCTTCTCTGCGAACCCAGGAGCTGCAATTAACTTCAGGCATTCCATTTGACCAAAATGTGTTGGATAACCTAGCATGTGAATGAACATGAGCTTTGCCAAATTACGGTGTCTAAAAGTTTGATCATTGTCACTAATTGCTGCACGGATAGAAGCACATTCTTTTCTAACAACAGCACGCTCCTCTGCTGCAGTTTTGCAAGCCCGTATTGAACGAATCATGTCCCTGCAATGCACAGGTAATCTTTAAATCACATCCACCAAGCATTTCCATATTGGTAGTACCATCATTGTCATGTCGATGATACCAATACTTTCAAATCCATTAAAGAAACATGAATAAACTGCTGGTTTAAATTCATTTGCTGCAATAATTCTCATTATAATGATTAATCTAGGAAAAAGAAACCAGTATAGCATCTTTGGAAGGACAACCGGAAGGCAACAGTGACTAAAAACAAACCACAGGAACAGAAAATAAAATGTGAGAAAAGCATGGCAATGAAACTTTTCTTAGTTAGCGACTTAGCGTCATTCTAAAAGCAAAGGAATAATCAGCCAACTTCATGAATTGTCATTTTGTTACATGTATGCATGTGTATGTGTGCACTTGTGTGTGTGTGTTTAAATATGTATTCTTGACTCGAATCTGACATTCCAGTTCCTCTACACCATAAAAAATCTAAAAGATGTTCTTGAATATCCCAGGTTAGTAAAATAATTCCCTACCGTAACTATCCTATCTGCCAATTTCTAAACAAAAGTGAGTGAAGAAACCAATCTGAGAGTATTGTAGATCACTATCAAGGAAAATATGTCAAAATGAGTGCATTTTTATGTCATTATGTGTGCAAATACATTGTCTACACAACCCACATCGGCCACATCAACTGGATTGTGAGATAACTTCATGACACTTCCCATCCCTCAAGATTAAATCCCTAGGAAAGTGTGGAGTTCCAACCTTTTTTTTTGGGTAAAGGAAGTTCCCAATCATCTCCAATGGAAATGATGATTATGTAGATTTCTATTAACCAACCACCAAACAAATGTGTAAAATTAGTAACATTGCAACCCCAGAGGAACCTTTCTCTAGCTCACCCCTTCGTAAATGAGATTTGTAACAAGAAGGAAAATTACGCCATTAGGGCCAGAACACAAATTAATAGGTCAGCTTCCCCTACCATGCCTAAAGAGGAATACACATTGCTCCCTTTGCCTCCTTGTAGGATGTTCTATTGTCAAAGATAAGATCCGTCCCTAATATGATTGCTTCTGGAGGACAAAATGGATAACAATAATCACAACGAAGTCCCTGTCCTCCAGGCCACCATGTTTTTTCTTCCTACCACATTGATTATACATTGACAAAGCTCCATGATATTCAACCATAACTCCTTGAATAGACAAACATAATGGGAAACTAGTTGGCATATATCCACCACATCTGTCATATATGATCTGGCACAAACAGAGACCTTAAAGCAAATTGACCCGGTATATCCCACTCGAAGTAGGGTCTTTGGGGGTGGGATGTATGCATACATGTGCTCTACCCCCAAAGGGACCTTCTTTAGTTAAACCAAATGAGCCCAATATATCCCACTTGGAGGTGTGGTCTGAGAGGGGTGAGATGTAAGCACACACGGCCCCTACCCCGGAGAGTAGAGCAGGTGTTTCCATAGACCCTCGGCTTGAAAAAACTGTGGGCGAAAAAAAGGCTATTCAGAAAAGGGGCCTTCTTTAGTTATTTCCATGGAATTGAGATAGATTTATCTTCTTCTAATTTCCAACAAAGATATTCGCCACCAACGGCTTCCTTTGATGCATAGCTTGTTGGATCCTTTTCATTTCTTCTTTAGCCCATATAGTAACCCATTCACATTGGATCTTAAATCTAAGTAGTAATACTCTGAAGCCTTCTTTCACTAGTTTCCTACTTGGCTATTAAACATAATTATGCCAGCATACTGCCAAATAGGTAGTACATCTCAATGTCAGTGCTATTTATTATATATTGAGGATTTTATACCAAATTAATGACCATTTTGCAGGATAGCAAGGATGAATTGTTGGATGTATAGTCATAGCAAGGTAAATGACTAGACTATAGTTGTTCTTACATATCATGCTTTGAAGAATAAAATATTGAAACCATTCCTATCAATCGGTAAAATCAGTTTTCTCTTATGTCTACATATGAGTTTCACACTTTTACTTATTAGTTGTTTAATTTTAAGGTGAATTCGAAATATGTCATGTGAGTCCTATTTGCAAACTTCCATCTTGTGTATCTTCACTTGAATTCAACATCCAAAGTCATTTGTATAGATATCCATGAATGTGGACGCATCAGTCTTGTTTTTTTGACTTTATCCGTTACAGTTCCATTATCCATTACTGCAGACCGATGGCAGTACTGTAAGCATACTCAAATAAGCTTTTTTTTTAATTAAAATTTAGTTAACTTTTACAACAATTGAGATCTTCATCCTTCAAAAGTTAGCATCCTAAACATTTTGGTAGTTCATTATATAGTTCAGCTTGTTTAAGTCGCCAGTGCAGTCACGCACACACTTCAATTAATTCCATAGAAAGAGTTCCAATTCCAACTCGTCTACTCCAATTAGTAAACCAATAAAAACTCAAGAAATTCGCGATCAACTCATCGAAGTCACGATAATACAAATTAGGTAACATGAACAGCACCTTCAAATTTGATCAAACTAATAAAAATAAGTCCTAAAACATGAAAGCAGTCGTGAACAGCAACTCACCTCAGACGCGTCCCAGATGAGAAAGGATTCATGATTGCGTCCGTTACGATCAAATACAGACGTGTTTAGGGCAGGAAAAAAAAACGAACTATATGAACTGATCATATACGGTTAACCGCAATTACATATATAGGAATACATACAAGCTGATTGTGGAACCAGAATATGAGGATTGTCAATTACAAAGATCTGACGATGAATTTTGGATCCGTAAAATTTAAATTGACACTGAATTCCAATTTAAACGCAACGAAGATGATGATTATGAGCGTTTTATCCCTACAATTCTTCCACTTTCTTTTATTTTAGGGAAAGAGAGATTGTGGAGCATGAATCCATGATTTCTTCTTGAAAATTCAATATGGAAAATTAAGCATTCGCATGAAATAACCACTTCTTATTTTGAATTCATGTTGATAGATCCTCATTTTGTGAAAGAATGAGATGATCTCAATCAAACCATATGTCCCGCTATTTTGACTTCTAATTTTATGTTTGATACTTACATATAGATCTACATATCTATTTATTATGTTTGTATCAAAATAAATGTTTGATTTAAAAAAAATAGATAAACAATCACATCTTTAATTAAAGTTTTTTTAAAATAGAGTAAAAAATTTTGCATCAAACTCCTAAGGTTATTCCATTTAGCAACTCTATTTTAATTATCTTATTAAAATATTTAATTATATTATTAAAATATATGATATATAGAAAATTGAGAGAGGAAAACTATCTATCTAGAGATTTCTCTAAATTTAGATGTTTTTACAATCTTTTTCCTCTTTTCTCTAATTTAGCATAGAAGATAACATAGTTGTTGGAAATGATCTAAATTCTCACATTATCTTTAATTAATGCACAAATATACTATAAAAGTTATGAAAAAAATAAGGGTAAAAATGTCATTTGGTAACAAAAATATATAATTATGCATTCTAAAACTATGTGCCAAATCAAGTGTGGACATTTATTTTAGGAATGAGGGAATATAAATTAATGATTTTATATTTTGGGATTAAACGTTGTGTAATCGAATTTGGAGAGAAAATAAAATAAAAGAAATGGAAGGAAAAGAAAGAGAGAAAAGAAAGGAAATTTTTCATGTTCTTGAATAGAAGATAAAAGAAAAAAGAAAGATGTCATTTTACTAATATGTCCTTTAAAATTTACATAGTTTAGAATGAAAGATTTTGTAGTTTTGTAATTTCAATAATTTTTTAAAGGGTTTTAATTCTCTTCCTTTCATTATTTTACTCTTATTTTTATTCTCTTTCTTTTTCTCTCTCTTAAAAAGTTTCAAGAACACAAGTTTTTTTCTTTACTTTCCTCTCATTTCTCTCCATTTCTTTTCCTTTACTTTATAAAATGAGTTTCGAGAACACAACGTAAAGGGAAGATTAAGAGTGTTACTATATGCACCCTATTTATGTCAGAATCAAGTTAAACTATATATCGAAAATGTAAAAAAATGAGTCGATGTGTAGGAAAAGGAAATTAGTTGGTAGGGGCGCATTTAGCCACTCTGGTTAAATACATCTCTATATATTACTAAATGCATCTTTATCTACAAACTTCCTCCTTATGTATATTAACATCAAGACTTACTTTTTACATTTTCACTACATGATTTGCATGATTTTCAATGCTATATGCACCCCATTTATGTCAGAATCAAGTTAAGTTATGTATCGAAAATGTAAAAAATGAGTCGAAACAAGAACCAGTAATATCAAGTGTCGATGACCCATGTGACATAATTTATGTAAGACCCCATATCAGGATGGGGAATTGAACAAATGTTGCTTTATAAAGAAACTAGAATACCTCATCTTTCAGACACGTTTTAAAAAATTGTGAGTCCATATCTAAACAAAAAGAACAATATCTGATACAATTAATCTGAAATGTTACAATTTATACTGACATGATATAAATATTTTCCTATAGTACAACATTAGTGGCATGCACAAGATTAAAAAGTGGCATGTTTGTTAATTAATGTTTAAAGGTTAACGTTGGTACATCTATATATCATGTGCCCATCATCCACCTTTTCATTAACCACGTGAACCCTCTAATCTAAATTATTCCCATTAATTAATATAATATAATATAATATAAATCATAACGATTTTAAACATTTTTCAAGTTTTTGTATATCTGTTTCATATCATTTAGATCTAAATTATGTCCCTCGTAAAACAAGATCGAGTAATTTTAAACAAATTAAATATTTTTTTGGATCTTGAAAAAGACAGAAATATATTAATTATTGCAAATATATATATATATATATATATATATATATATATATATATAATATTTATTTATTTAATTAACAAGTGGTTTACAAGAATACAAAGATAGCAAGACATTCTTGATCCCACCTGCACATGTTGGATTTTATTAGCATTTAATTTCATACAAACCACCCACTCCCCCAACAAGAATTTAATATTTAATTCACATAAGTGTTTAATTTAGTTAATAAATTAGTTGTTAGTTAATAAATTAGTATATTTAATAATAATTAACTGATAAGTTCAGTTGAGAACCGTATTTCTATTGTGAACAGGAAAACCACCGAAAGCACATCATATGTTCTCGGTGATTTCTCTGTTCATAATGGAAATATTGTTCTCAAATGAACCTATATCTGATTGAAAAAAAGCTCCTGAAACTGATTGAAAACAACAATGGTTCTTCAGGGATTTCATATTCACTTTTTCAATAACAATGGCAGCTTCTTACAAGATATTTTTGCTTCCAATGATGCTGCATTCATATATGTTCTATAAAACCCTAATTGCTATACCCTTAAACATTGCAAAATTACTTATCACAATGAAATAATTCCCACTTTTATTCTCATATAATCCGTCAATTGCCACGAGTAAAACCACGAGAACGAGACCGAATCTTGCCACGATGATCGTAAACCGGATTCCCGTGATCCAACGGCTTTATCACCATCGATTCCGCTTGTTCTTGAACAGCCCCGAAAACGATCTCGTTTGTTTTCTCCGCGCTTTGTTCATAGTACGTTTCCGCCATCGACGAATAGTATCGGTTGTGATGCTGTTGGTGCTGCTGCTGTTGTGGTTGCGGTGGTTGCTGAACGTCCCGGTCCCACCCGCTGTAAAGATGGCGGCTTTGTCGAAACTGTTGCATTTTCTCCGCATCGTTCGTCATGAACGGATACGTCTTCTTCGGGGTCGGGGTTCGAGTCTCGATCGAAGGCGGTGGCGGTTCGTCTCCTTCCGGGATCACATAGCTATCTTGAACGGGCCAACCGTTGGATGCGTACTTGTGGTCTTGGTGAAACGGTGGTTGATTTTGGAAGTGATAGTTGAGTTGTTTCTTCCTTAACCCCGGGAAGACGCCTCCCAAGATCTCAGAGAACGATGAGGTGGCGTTGGCCATGAGTTTCCCGAGAGAAGCAAAGAAACCCTCGTCTTGTTTTTCCGGATCGTTTTCCGACGGAATCAGTGGCGGTCTTACTGGAAGTTTCTGGTATGGTGGTGTTGGAGCAATGCTTTGTTTCATTGTAGTCTGAGGTTCATCCTTCAAGAAATGAAATCATTAGACAGCTTCCAAAGAGAAACAGTTTGACTTTTAAGGCCAAACAGAGCAACTTTCGACTTCGAAATTGACATAAATCCTACGAATTTGTGAGAAAATTTTGCAAGCATGCATACGGTACCATATGATAAGTATTAGGGAAATTGGCCCAAATGGCCAAATCACGAAGAGGGATTGGCCTCTTAGCCAAATCTCTCCCCGGTTTACTGAAATAGCCCTAAGGACGCAATGGAGCCCTAGGGCGCAATGGAGCCCTGGGGCGCAATTGCTCCCGGGAGCAATTGCGCCCCTGAGTACGTGTCAAGCCCAGGTGTTACCTATTACTGAAAACAAGTCATTTTTTTTACTGAAAATAAGTAGGGGCGCAATTGCGCCCTGGGCTCCATTGAGTCCTTAGGGCTATTTCAGTAAACCGGGGAGAGATTTGGCTAAGAGGCCAATCCCTCTTCGTGATTTGGCCATTTGGGTCAATTTCCCTAAGTATTATGATCCAAGATATATCAATATTAAATCGGTAAAGAAATTCATAAAAATTTGACAATTAAAGAATGGGAAATTGGCTCAAATAGCCACATTACATTGGCATATTGGTCTCTTAGCCACTTCTCTCTAACATTTACCAAAATAGACCTAGGTCCGCAATGGCGGACCTGCAGGCAGGTCCTCTACCTCCGCCATCGACCTCTGCTGTTGTTGAGTGAGATCGTGACACGTGACGAAATGGCGGACCTGGGTCGGGTGGCGGACCTACCCGTTGCAGACCTGGCTTGGACCGACAATTTTTTTTGTCTTTTTCTGGAGGTAGCGGACCTGCAGGTCCGCCATTGCGGACCTAGGTCTATTTTCGTCAATAAGGTAGAGAAATGGCTAGGAGACTAATATGCCAATGTAATGTGGCTATTTGAGCCAATTTCCCTTAAAGAATGCTATGTTTGACCATAAAAAGTCAAAGTGAGAATAAACTAGGGGCATAATGATTTCCTACTCTTGGTACTTTTAAGGATACCTTTGGTATGTGAGACAGTAGTACAATTGTACAAAAACATTACAGGACAGTTCAGAAACTTGTCCCACATTTGTGGTGTGACAATTAGTACCGAGTGGCGAGTGGAACAAAAATTCATTTTTTATGTCCCACCAAAATAGGTGGAACAAAAACCAAGGAGATGAGACAAGATTGGTAAATTACTAAAATGTCCATGTCAATACAATTCTTTCACCCGCCCGCCTCACTCTCGCTGTCAGTTCGTCCACATACCAAACGCATACGATTCTTTCATCCAAGTGAGATATACTGGGTACGTTTGGTTCGGTTTGGTTTTAAGAATGATATGTTTAATGGAATGGAGGACTTAGGAGTTACCGTTTGGGAGGAAATCATGCTACCAACTCTCCGTTGCAGCAATGCAAGCATGTAACCGAAGAATCCCGCTGCAACCAAAACAACAATCCCTGCAACAAGTCCAAAAAAATTCAAGATTTCTTTTCTTGAGAAGTCTTCATGTTTTCAAGTCAAACATTCAAATTTTAACGGATTTAAGGATAAGATGGATGTAATAATGGTTTACCAAGAGGGAATCCGCTTCCATACTGATAAGCACAATCATCGAACGGAAGTTGGATCTCACGGATCGCTTGGTTTCCTCTGTCTATAACAAGAAGAGAACAACTGCTTCCGATGTAAAGAACATCAAAGTCGTTAGAAAACTTAGCATCTTCACTTGGTCCGTCCACGTGTCCCCCTCCACGGCCCGCTTTGCTGCCGCCTGCAATCGTCGTCACCCCTGTCCCAAAAACAATAAATAATTATATCCCGTTTTCAAGAAATCGAACGGATCATAGAGTGCCTAAAATCTTGGAATGATCATAGTGACCAAATGCAAAAGGGTCAAATGGAATCTTGAAGGTTATGGATCCATTTGAAATCAACTAAGTTGTTTACTTTTTTTTACATTAAGCCCTGTATGTGTTAAGTTGTCTGTCTGTATAAATCTGTCTGTCTGAGTGACGGGAGACCAATGGGTTTGAGGGACACAAAGAGAGAGTGATAGATCATTTCTGGGTATTTCTGGTATTAATTTTTTTGGGATGGTTTAACAGGGACAAGTGAGGGGTCCTGACTTATTCCATATAGCCATTTTAGCTTAATGGCTTAACGATTAAGCCGTAAATAAACACTCATGTATGGTTGAGCGAATAAGCCATCCAGACCATTAATCTTATTAAGTTGTAAGTAAACAAGACGTTCGATAGACCAACTAACAACCAAGATAATAGATCGTAAAACACATACTTCCCAATCAATCTTGGCCATAGATTTGCATATCAAACGGTTGCAAATGAGCGACAACCAACTATAGCTACGAACAAGGACAATGCATTTTATTCTCATATCATACAACAAGACCCATAAAACAAAAATGTTAAATAACCAAAAGAATACGATTATACGACGACCCTGTTACCTGTATCACTTATTTTCCTGATTGCCATGTTGGCGGTGTCGGCAACGTATATGTTTCCTTTGTCATCAACCGTAAGCCCTTTCGGATGATTCATCTTCGCTTCTCTAAGCCTCCCATCTACATGTCCAGAATACCCATCCGCTGATCCAGCAACCAACTTCGGTCTACTATCTAAAAGATTTCACATAATCTCATTTCAATCCAAGATCTTGCAACTAAAAAACAACCCAATAACCGATCAAATGACCAACGACCAATGCCAATTCGAAACAGATACAAACATCCAACAAGATAATCACAAAAAGGGTCAACAAAAGTTGCATTTTTTTATACATTTCTCCATCTTTCTTGATTCATACTTTTGTGGGTCCACACCAAATGGGATCAAAAATTCAAGATTGTATTGAACAAGTGAAGGGGCGAAAAGGGAAACTTACAGAGAGACAAAGAGGAAGAGATCTTGTAAAGATTGCTATTAGCAGAATCAAGAACAAGAAGCTCTCCATTTGGCAAAACCTCAAGAGCATGAGGTTCAATCCCAAGCTTACTTCCATCAAAAACTGTCTCAACATTATATCCACTCTCGAATTTCATCAATGGCCGACCAGTAATCGCTAAAACAACAAAAACACATTCAGAACCACCATTCTCATTTCTCAGTACCAATTGCAGCATTCAATGAACCCATAGATAGAATATAACTCACATATATTGCATATAAACAGAAAGAGTCAGATTCAGGGGAAAACCGCAAAAAAATGAAAAACCAAACAACACCCTCGTAACCATTCATCTGGACAATGAATACAAGTAATTTGTAAGCAATTTGTCCTTCATTCACATGTGAATAAAAACCAAAAAACAGTTTTAATTACTTATATGTGCATACGGTATAAATGAAACGGTTACCATTGTGATTCTCAGTTTTTCATTTTTTTGGGTTTTCCACTAAATCTCCTTCTAAACACGAAAACCCCACAAAAATAACACCATTGTAGTCAATTATCACAATATATAATCAATAATAAAATCAACAAAAAAACAGAGATCCAATACCTGGTTTAGTAGTGGTTTTTAGAGACCACACCCATTTCATCAAAGAAGAAGCAACATTTGAGAAAAGACCATTAACAATCCCTGCAAAAACAAAATGGGTTTAAGTGAAACTAAAACTAAACCACAACAAACACAGATCCAATGTCAAATTTTGAAAGAAAAAAAATGTAGTAGACTGACTTGCAGGTGAAGTGGGTTGAGCAGCAGATGTGATTCCAAGTAAAACCAAAAGGGTAAGTGAGAAAACAAAGAGAATTTTAGGCATTTTTCTTTTGTGAGGAAGTGAAATGAATCAGAGGTCAGAAGTGGTGTGCATTACAGATGAAATTGAAAGAAACCCTAATGAGAGAATGTGGAAGATGGTTTGGGGGAAAAAGGGGGTGCTTTTTTTGATGGGTTTTCATGGAAAAAGGAGTGTGGGGTTTTTGGGAGGTGAATGAAAAGAGTTAGGGGATAGAAGGGGGTGAAAAAGACAAGAAATGACAAGAGGGAGGGGGGGCCATGGCCAGTGGAGGACACTAGTAGTGATTGGAGTTGAGACTTGAGAATTATTTGCAGTTAAAAAAAATCAGATTTTTAATGTTTTTAATTGAAAAGTAAATGGTTTTATACCAATAATGGAAAATGTTTTACGTAATATACTTTTACATTATAAATTTGGTCCCTAAAAGTAAAATCAACTTTTTTTTTCTTTTTATAATAACAGTGGATGTGTAGGCTAACTTTGTGTGCATCTCTAATGGCGTTGCAAGATTCGAAGATGTGGTATCTAAAAAAATTTCCTAAATACTCATGTCTTATTGTCAGTTGAACTAACTTATAATGTAAAATCGACTTGCAAGTTTAATCCATTAGTTTTTTTTTTTTTTTTGATAATTTTAACCTATACTTGAATTACTGAATAGTAAATAGTTAAAATGACTAAAATACCCTTAAATGAAAAGGACATGTAAAACATGCTTATGTATATTTAAAGATCCACAAAATTTGATTTTAATGTAATTGAACTAATATTTAATTTGTTATAATCATCAAATTATACCCTTGTGCAATAATAATTTATTGAAACATTAAATGAATGCCAGGTATTTTATTTTATTTTTGCTTTGATTTTGGATGTCAAGAAATATTTTTAATTATTAAATAAATATTTATGTTAAAAATATGTCATTATCAAAAGATTGGTTAAGTTTTTTAGCTGATTCAATCACGAATATACTATGAGTCACAACATCATTCACAATTAACGGGTTTTGAGTTATGACTGAATCTATCAATCACATTATTTTTTATTTTTTTATTTGGAAGGCATAGCGGCATCAAACCAACGAACGACTACCACGAACACACGCACACATGCACACACACCTCCCCGGAAGTATCGGACATCCATGGACAGCCCACTAATTCGCCGTTGTCCCGACCCAGCTTACGCTGAACCTAGAGTCCAACCACAGTATAAGACTGAACCTAAATCACATTATTTTTTATGCATATATATATATATTAAAACACACACACACATATATATGTTAATTTAATAATATTTTATAATTTATAAATGGAAATAATAGTGATGATGATAATGTTTGTTTTTTATTTTGTGGTTGTTGGTAGAAAATTATAATATATTAAATGCCACCAACATCTCTGCATTTGTCATATTTCCTCCTGAATACCAGGGTCTCAAATATGAAGGGCAATTATGTCTTTTTCAAACTCTTTTTTAAAAATTGTCTATGATCAAATTTGATTTGTTTTTCCAAAACATTAAAATATTTGATCATAAATCCAACAATTTATGAATCAAAATATCACCAATAATTAACAAAAACGATGCCATGAAAATTCAGAACATATTCTTACATTCAAATTTCGTTAAAAGAATAACCAAATAAGTTTTTTGGACTATATGAAAATCAACGATTATTGTTACCAAATTTGTATAATATCGGTATGATATGTCATCGTCTAAGGCTATAAAAGATTGACCATAAAAGACACGCATTCCATAAAATAAAGTAAATGTGTTGCTTTCACATGAAAATTGTGTTAAAAAAGTTTTAATTGTTTCATTTAATAAAATAAGGATTTATTAAATACAGTAGTAAGATTTTAATATGATATGTTAGAGTTTTATATTCCTTCTATATTTTAAGCGTATGAAAACTAAATCAAACCAACCATGCAAAATATTCCATTAAGAAATAAGATATATAATAATTTTTTTATTTGAAAGTATTTATATTTTTACCATATATAATAGTTAATTTACAATAAAGCTATAAGAGAAAACTACAAATTTGGTATCTATGGTTTCTTAAGAATAACATTTTTCACCCGTGTAGTATTGAAATTACAAGATGGTCATCGTGTTTTGCAAAAGCGTCCGGATTTGGTCCCCCTCTCTATCGGCCATTAAATAAAGAGTGTTTCCGTTCTTTTTACGATCTGTTTGCCTTTTACCCAATAAAAAACCACATAGGCCAAAATCATAGTAAAATTGATTTTGATTGAGTAAAAGACATAGAAATCTATAAAAGGACGGAAATGCCCCTTATATAACGCAATTCTTTAACCGTCGTTAGAGAAATTGACTAACTCTAGACGTTTTTACAAACCACGATGGTCATCTTATAATGTCAAAACTACAAGGATGAAAAGTGTTATTTTCGACAAACCATATGAACCCATTTGTAGTTTACACAAACTATAAATATAAAAGAAAAGTCATGTCCTCAAAAAGATTTTCTTGAAGCATATTGCATGTTTATGGGAATTATCTTGAAGGGGCTTTTTGGGGATATGCATAATGAAAAGGATGGATGAGTGCTCCTTTTTGGGAAAAAGGAATAGGAAAAACCATGGGGTCAAGATTCAAAATCATGAGTGTAAGAAAAGCTGAATTTAAATTGGTGGAAATCTAATAAATATATTATCATTATTTTATGTCATGTTTAATAGTTAAAATGCATAAATTTATTTGATATAATCTATACTATCTATACTATATTATAAAAGAGACATAAAAAACGCTTAAAAATGTACTATTATTTTATGCACAATCTCTTAAATTACAATATTATAAGCATGATGTACCAGTTGCTAATGTTAAACTAGGGTTTATATTCCAATAACTCTGATTCACGCCTCTCAGTTCCACCCTCCAAGGCAACATTCGTAGCCTTCTCAATCGCCTGCTTCTCTCGAACGCCGATCTCTAGGATTCTACTTCTCTCAAGGGTAAGGGTTATGATCTTCAAGTTCGGTTTCTTATCAGTTTTCTCTACTTTTTTCTGCTTTCTATCGATTGGCTACTGAAATCGATTTTTGGTTTGTTATCTTGAATTCGATTTTGATTTGATATCATGGCTACCGGAATCGATTTCCATTTTTCTATTCATGGCTACTAAAATCGATTTCGATTTTGATTTGCATTCTTGGGCTCGATTTTGGTTTGTTACATCATATCATTCACGCTTTTTTGAATCTTCGCTCTAGATTTCAAAAATGGTGATGGATAATGAGCGTATACGTATGATTATTGGAATCATAGGTATGATTTTATCTAATCTCTTTAATTGTTTGTGTTAATTAGTTGTTCGGTTGTTTCAATTCATGATGAATCAATTAACAATTTATTTACATTTACACATTGTGATCGATATATGTATCGATAGAGTTTTGATATGTTGTTTCTAAGAATTTGTATATGTTTCTGAACGAAATTGATTAGAGTTCCAAAAGAAAATCATTTGAAAACAGACATTGAATGCGCATGTTATGAGCATGTACCGAAATTTCATGAACTGGTACATGTGTTTTTGATTTTGTTAGATTAGTGAAGAAATTAAGTAATTGTGAAATTTATGTTCTATGAAATTGTGTGTTAACGGTGTTATAGTGATTAGAAGCTCGAAATTGGTCCTCATGATGTCAACTCACATCGAGAGAGAACAAAGATGCAAATCTTCGTGAAAACCCTAACCGGGAAGACCATCACCCTATAGGTCGAGAGCAACGACACCATCGACAATGTCAAGGCCAAGATTCAAGACAAGGAAGGTATGATGGTTTCCTTGTATCCAAACTAAATATTGATTGTATCATCTATATGTAAGCGTGTCTGAATGAATTTCTATCGTAGGTATTCCACCGGATCAGCAGCGATTGATCTTTGCCGGAAAGCAACTTGAGGATGGCCGAACTCTTGTTGATTACAACATCCAGAAAGGTTTTCTTTTTTCAATTTCTTCAAACTAACCGTTAAGCAACTTTATTTCGGTTTCATGAATTATTCATCAAACTTATGATATATGTAGAAATGACTGTTTAGAAGTTTAGTAGTAGGAGTCTCTTCGTTAATTTTTTTGAATAAATGTCGTATTTTGGATGTTGTATTCTTTTTTTTAATCATCGGTAATACATCATGAATTTAGAATTTTTATGCCATCGTCAGGAATTCCTCAATAAAGTTAGAAAGGAGTTTTTGATTTTATTTGGAATTTCGAAGTTATTGAACTATCATTTCTTTGTATAATAAAATCGTCTATTTCTTTATGATAGTTGTAAATTGTCCGAAAACGGACAATTTACAGTACCAATTGGCAATAGTGTGCATTCTGTTCCACAGCGATTGGGTGTGATATAGATTGGTACCATAGGATTGAGGTTTTAGTTGTCTTCAGGTCCTGCTTTGTGCGTGCTACACTACAAATAAAATACCACTGAAGTCATGAATTTCCGCCTTACGAGTTTGCTTTCATGGTTGATGTTATTACTTATTAGTCCTATTACCTACATGCAGTTCAGTTCTTCTTGCGGTTTATAGAAGCGATATATTGTTTCTGTCATTACTTTTTCTTGGATAGAAATGAAATATGAGAAATGGTTACTGGAATTGCCTAACGAACATATTGCCTAACAAACATATTGCATAACTAAATTTAATTGGATGTTTTTTCTTATGTCATAATGTAATTGGTTTTCAATTTTTTGTTACGATGTTTAATTTGCAATCTTCCATTATTTGTTCAGAATTGACTCTTCATTTGGTCTTGAGGCTAAGGGGAGGAATTATTGAGCCTTCTTTGATGGCATTGGCTAGGAAATACAATCAAGATAAGACCATTTGCCACAAGTGAGTTGTTCTTTCTTTTCATTGTTCATTTCTAAACTTATAGCAGTTTACAACTTGGATTTATATGGCATGTTGACTAGATTTGCACTCAGTTTCTTTTTTGATGGCTGAGATATTATAATTTCTTTTACCATCATCCTTCATTGGTTCTTCAGTAATTCTATGGTCTCTTGTTCGATGTGTGGAGGTGGTGTCACCGGCTAAAAAGTTTATTTATATACTTGCTGTTGATTTTCAATTTCATTTTGGTACATGAAATTTTTAAGAATTTAAATGTTTGTCTTATGATTAAATGTTATCCATCTTTAGTAACTTTGGTTATGCCAAATCTTGCCTTTTTGTAGCTTGATATCTTGCACATATTGAGTTAATAATTGGGTTGTATTGTTTGTTAGGTGCTATGCTCGGTTGCACCCAAGGGCTGTAAACTGCAGGAAGAAGAAGTGTGGCCACAACAACCAGGTTTCAATTTATTCCTCTACATGTTTTTAAGATGCCTTTATATGTTGTATCTGAATTTGGTGCTCTTAATTGTTATCAAATTTGCTTTATTTTTATTTATTGATTATGAATTGTTTGTGGTTGCAGATAAGGCCCAAGAAGAAGATCAAGTGAAGAGTTACAAGTGGTTTGTGTGTGAGAAGAGTAGAACTGATATTGTTAAATTTTGGACATATCTGCATCCTTTTCTTTTAAATTAGTCATTTTGTTTAATCAAAGTAAACTTGATGAATTGTTTGTCTAATTATGGATCGGTTTTGAATTTTTGCAATTTGATTTCTTGCTTTTACTTGTTAATATGTTTGTCTAATTCACATCCATTATGCACGAGTCTTTAGACCACCAGGTCTTTTTCAGATCGGGCTTTCCCATGTCGGGCCTAGGGTCTATACCAAAAATTTGGTCAAATATGGCTTAACTTTTGACTCATAATTTCAAATGCAATTCTTTATCCGTAATGGGTATGTTGGCTTACTTTGTTGTTATTTTTGAATATGTAGAAACTTTTTAAATAATTAATGTCTTATAGGCTGAAAACCTGTTATCAGATATAATGGATGTGGGATATGAACAATTAAATGTTTATTATATTAATTAGCACAAAAAAAATCCATTATTAAACTAAATAAGAATGACATTATGTTCATCCAATAATGACTTATGAAGTTTCAAATTAAAATAAAAAATAAAAAACTATTTCTCGATTGACTTAAGTTTTGACTGATAATTTCAAATGCAATTGTTTTCGTAATGGATATGTTGGCTAACTTTTATTCAAATTTCAACTCTCGTCGCATTGCGCGGGTACACAACTAGTATTATAAAACACGGATAAAAAAACTTTTAAATATAAATTATTAGGCACAAGGTACCATCATTTTATACAAGATTTTAAAAATCTCTTAATTTACAAGTATCAAAGCACAAAATACATATTACTACTTGAGACTTCTAACACTCACCAATTTGATATGTGCAGGACCTTCATTTTATGCAGACCTTTCCATGTATCACTATTAATTAATATTTTATATTATTATTAATTTGTTTTAATTATATTATTAAATATGTAATTGGTTATTTTTTCTAAATGTCATTAAAATATATAAGATAATCATTGAATTCTAACAAAATACTTAATTTTTTTATATAAAAAACATTATATTATTAAGCCTAAATTCAACAAATTTATTAAAAAAAAAGTGAATTGTGGATTTGGTCCCTGTGGTTTTGTGATTTTCTTGATCATGGTCCTCATTCTATGTTTATTGTGGATATAGTCCCTGTGGTATGCAATATATTGTGGCTAGGGTCCCTAAACACTAACATCATTAACTTTAAAGAGTTAAAGACATCATGTGCCTTGCACACTATGGGTACAATAGTCATTTTACTTTTCTCTTTCAATTTATTCTATACACCTTTAAAACAAACAATACTAAATTGTGGATTTGGTCCATATGCATCACTCGTCCTATTTAAAACACATTTATCATCTCTCTTAACTTTTTTTCATCCAATTTTCATTGTCAGAGTACAAAAAAACTAATTTGTTAAAGTGCAAAAAAAAAAAATTACTTGCGTTTAAAAATAACAATTGTTTGAACTCAACACTACATTCTAAAAAAGACAACCTATCAAAATAACAATTGTTTGAAACCAATATTACATCCCCAAAAAGACAACGCATCATATCAACATGACAATTATTTTATATCAACATTTTTGTAGTAGTTGTTGGCAACGGTTTTGTTTATTTTATTGACGACATCTATGTGACTTGAGTAGAAAATACATTAATCTTTTTCATAAAATGCATAGACCATTTGGAAACCATGATGTGGGAAAAAAAACTTATATGCATGTCAATTGACATCTGTAGACACAAATATATTATGACATAGGAGGTTGAAGGGAAGACAATAGTGTCATAAGAGCATCTCCAACCGGCCGTTAAATCACCTATCAAAAATGTATTTATACCAAAATTAACATTTTAACATTAATAATTTGTTTTTAAAATTAACATATTTATATTAAGTAAATTATATATACATTTAATATATATTTGGTGTTTTTTTATAGTGTGATTGGAGTTGGGGGGGGGGGGGGGGGGGGTTGGTTGACGGACCCACCACATTTGGTATTTTTGATGTTAAATTTGGTGTTGTGGTTAGAGAGATGTTCTAAATAGTCATATTTGAATTACACACCAAGTCACTTGACAGTTGCAGGGGATCCAAACCCTTTCAATTAACATTTTAATATCTAATGCACTATATATAATGAAGTTTGGATCTCCAAAATGGAGATGATTATATCACCTTTCCAAATGGTCTATGTATTCTATGAAAATGATTAACGTACTTCCTACTCAAGTCACTTAGATGTCATCAACAAAATAAATAAAAGTGTTGCCAACAACGACTACATAAATGTTGATATAAAACAATTGTCATTTTGATGGATTGTTTTTTTTGGGATGTAATATTGGTTTCAAACAATTGTTATTTTGATAGGTTGTTTTTTTAGGATGTAGGGTTGGGTTCAAACAATTATTATTTTTAAATGCAAGTATTTTTTTTTTTTTTTGCACTTTAACAAATTAGTTTTTCTTGTACTTTGACAATGAAGGTTGGATGGAAAAAAATTAAGAGAGATGATAAATGTTCTTTAAAGATGATGAGTGATGCATAGGGACCAAATCCACAATTTAATATTGTTTGTTTTAAAGGTGTATAGAATAAATTGAAAGAGAAAAGTAAAATGACTATTATACCCATAGTGTACAAGACACATGATGCTTTTAACCTTTCAAAATTAATGATGTTAGTGTTTAGGGACCCTAGCCACAATATATTACATACCATAGGGACTATATCCACAATAAACATAGAATGAGGACCATGATCAAAGAAATCATAAAACCACAGGGACCAAATCCACAATTCACTCTAAAAAAAACATTATCACTTTCTTAAAACCATCCAAAATCGTACTGTAAATCGACAAAAAAATAAAATGAAACATTAAAATCGTGAGGTATCTCGCTACATTACGCGAGTACGCTTCTAGTAATATAAAATAATGAACGTTTAATTTAACGAAATATCTTTAAAATTTTGGATTTCTTATAAGGATTTAGATTTGTAAATATCTAGAATTAAATAGATTTATAAATCTTTTATGTGTTTGGTTTGTAGGATTTGAAACAAAATTGAATTTCATTCTTTATAAATAATTTTTAAAAACAATTATAAATAATAATAATAGTTTAATTACATTTTATTAAGTGATTATTACAAGACGAATATTTATTAGAAAGGAGTTTTTTTCCCAATGAGGCATTTAACTATTCTCTGATTTGTGTAATATTAACCGATTCACCAACATTGGTTTCCGAATACATGATCCATAGTAAAGTAGACATTGTATGAATGGGATTGACAAGGAGCTCAAACAAATACTATGAAATTTTGTAAAATACCAACTACCCCATTGGATTTTTAAATCCAATCTTTGCAAGATTTCATTGAAAACCCAAAATTTCAGTTCCAAGCCTTCTTTTAAACCAAAACGCGGGGTTGGAATTTCATATCCCACAAACCAAATGGACGTAACTGTTTTATTTGAACCTCGTTAACTAGTTGTATGAAAAATCATCAAATTTTCATCCACTTCCTCCTCCTCTAAGAGCATCTTCAAAATTCTTCAAAAAAAAATTGTATTCAACTTCAACAGTTTCTCCGTTTTGAAAATTACATTCATTATATTACAAAAATATTCCATACATGTAATAAAATATTATATCTCTCTCATAAACATTTAATTTCAAAATTCCTTATTGCTAAAGTATCTATACTATATTACAAAGCACGGATAAAAAACTCTTAAATACAAATTATTAGGCACAAGGTACCATCATTTTATACAAGATTTTAAAAATCTCTTAATTTACAAGTATCAAAGCACAAAATACATATTACTACTGCAGGCTTCTAACACTCACCAATTTGGTATGTGCAGGGTCTTCCTTTTATGCAGATCTTTCCATATATCACTATTAATTAATATATTATATTACTATAATTTTGTTTTAATTATATTATTAAATATGTAATTGGTTATTTTTTGTAGATGTCATTAAAATATATAAGATAATTATTGAATTCTAACAAAATACTTAATTTTTTTATATAAAAAAATTATATTATTAAGCCTAAATTTAACAAATTTATAAAAAAAACATTATTAGTTTTTCAAAACCATCCAAAACCGTACTGTAAATCGACAAAAAAATAAAATGAAACCTTAAAATCGTGATGTATCTCGCTGCATTGCGCGAGTACGATTCTAATAATAAAGAAAATGTTTCTATCTCATGGTAATATTTTTTGGGAATTTCTTCAAATTTGGAGATTTTCACACCTCATCTCTTATTTTTCCCATTTTAGAGAAGGGTCCTATTATTTAGAGCATCTCCAACAATTATGCTATAATTTTTTTTTAAATAGAGTATAAAAAAGTTAAAATCTCTAAAACAAATTACATTCAACTCCAACAGCTACTTTATTTTAACAATTCTATCATCAATTATATAATAAAATATTATTTCTCTCTCCTAAACACACAACTTCAATATCTCATATTGGTGGAAAATAATTAAATATTATTTCTCTCTTTAACATGGAGTTTTAGATATTTCTTCAAATTTGGAGATTTTTACCTTCTCTCTTCTTTTCTATATTTTAGCATATGATATAGCATAGTTGTTGGAGTAAAAAATTGTTAAAATCTCACTTTTTTCTATTTTAACATAGCTATTGGAGATACTTTTACACCCCTATCTTGGGTGTAAAATGCCTTGAAATACGTAATATTTTGACTATTCACTTTTATTTATGGGAAAATTGTATCAAAATGGAACCAACTTTCATCTAATTTCTATTTTGGAGAATGAACTTTCAAAATCATCATTTTATGGTCTACACCAAACTTTACATATATTAAAGGGTCTTAATTACCTGTTTAATAGGTAACCGGTCACCTTAATATGACATGATAAATTATTAATTAAAAAAAATCAAAATGATAATTATAAAAGCCACATCATCATCAATTAAAACAACATATACATTAATAAGATCAAATATAAAAAAAACAATATGAAACAAATAACAAAGATACAAGTCTTAAAGCTTAAAAAACAAAAACCCACTACGCTTACCTTTTTCATATTCTTCTTCTTCATTTCATCTTCTATAAAGGAACCCTCGGTCCACCACCACCACCACCACCATCACCTTCCTTCTCCGACGTCATTCCCTCCTGTCTGCTTTAAGGTTGAACACCACCCATCTCCTTCAAGATCTAAGAGATCCTACACATTCTAATCTCCATCTCCTTCAAAATCCAACACATATTAAGTTTCAAATCTTTTCTATGGATTTTGCTTTTAGGCCAATCATTTGCTCTTGCTTTATGTAAATCTGCTCAATCCATCGTGATGGGTTTAGGATTTTAGGTAGGTTAGGTTAAATTTAGATGAAGATGAAAATGTTAGTGGGAAATGGGTTTCAATAGTATTGGGTAAAGTGGGTTTTGAAAGAGATAGGTGCAGGGAGGAAAAGTAACAAACAAAGATGGAGATGGTAACAAAGGATTTGATGGACTTTGATTGGGTTAACAAACAAAGATGTAGATGGTAACATTTTGAAAGACTTCCAACTTTTGATGCTTCTGGACTTCGATTGTGTTAAAAAAAACAGAGATGGGGATGGTAACAAAGGCAGAAGGAGATTGGGAGGGGTGGAGGGGGTCGTCGGAGATGGCGGTGGCATCGCCGGAGAAGAAGGCGCCAGCAGGGATGAATTAACGATGTGTTTTGTTTTTCTATATGCTTTAATAGGTTCTACTTTATGGCGCCACATCATCGTTTTATATTTATTATTTGAATCTTAAAAACGACATGGTATATTAGTTGACATTTACTTTTAGCCATATCATTGTTAGCAGGTTATGAGGTAAACCAAACCCTTAAATATATATAAACTTTGGTTTAAACCCTAAAATGACCATTTTCAAAGTTGGTTTCCTAAAATATGAATCAAGTGAAAGTTTGTTTCATTTTAATGTAATTTTCCCTTTATTTATTATTTCTTATCATTGTTGTAATGACATTGGTTAGTTGGAGGTTAAAATACTTATAAAAACAAGAAGATGTCAAATCAGTTAAACCATTCACTAATATGCTATATATTTTAGAGTAAATTACGGATTTGGTCCCTCAGGTTTGGCATTTGTTATGAAATTGGTCCCTCAACTTCAAAAATAGCAGGATAACCCTTTAGGTATGCATTTTGTTATGGATTTGGTCCCTCGAGTCAACGGCCGTCTATTTCCTC
The DNA here is from genome assembly GCA_023525745.1 of Arctium lappa. Classification (NCBI taxonomy): domain Eukaryota; kingdom Viridiplantae; phylum Streptophyta; class Magnoliopsida; order Asterales; family Asteraceae; genus Arctium; species Arctium lappa. The sequence continues at coordinate 3,809,344 of CM042050.1, forward strand.
TGTTAAGCACGAGGGTATTATGGTCATTTTACCTTATTTTATTTATATTACCATTTTTAATTAATTATGACTTTTTTTTCTTTGAATATTCATCTTCTACCTCAAGAACACCAAGAACAAACCTAAATCAAACTCATGTTAAAAATCTAAAAACTTAAATCAAACCTATATTCAAAAACTAAATCAAACCCAAATTTAAAAAAACCTTTCCATTTGCAATCAATTCCATTCGAGATACAAATCCTAAATGAAAAACCTAGATTTAAAAATCAAACCCAAAGGAGAGAGAGAGAGATCTGAGAAATAGTAAATTGCAAATTTGGTCCTTGTGGTTCGTTGTTTTTCTCACTTTTGGTCTCTACAAAATTTTTATTACAATAAAAACCCTGTGGTAAGAAAAAGTGCTCGATTTTGGCCCCTGAGGACTAATGTCGTTAGGTTTCCTCCGTTAAAACCCCCAAGTGACTTGCACATGAAGGGCATTGTAGTCCTTATACTTACTTTATTTATTTTTCACTAAAAAACAATGGGACCAAATTTGCAATTTACCTAAACAACCAACCCTAAATATGTACGTCCTCTCTCTCCCCACCCCCTCACCACCCACTTTATCTCCTTCCCTCGTGAGTCACAACCTCCATCTTAGAAGTCCGACAAAAGCTTCATCCTTCAAGGCCTTCACCGACGAAAGCTCTAATGGTGGCGAGGTCCGGTAATGGTGAAGCCTGATGCTTTCTTCTCACGATCCTCTTTTCTCTCAAGACATTCTCATCTCCAACCCCACATCGTCGACAATACCTTTTTTTCTTTTCAATTTCCTCTTAATCTATTTTTCATTATCGATTGCGATGTTCATTCTCCACTACCGCTCGCATCGTCGACCTTTTTGGGGGGCGATTTGCTCTCCATCAGTGACCCATCTGAGTTGCTTATTTTGGGGTGGTTTGTTCTCCAAGGTTTTAGTTCTAGAATCGGAAATCACAATCATATCCAAAATCTGATGCTTCGTCTTCTTCTTCATCTTGGTTTTGTTTGGTTTTTGGTTTTGGGGTTTGATTTATGGTAGATTTTAGGTTTTAATTTGAGGAATGATTTTAGGGTTCTGATTATATAATGTTCTTGAGACACACATTAATATATTATATTTTGTTCTTGATTCGATCGTATTAATTTCATGTGATGCCTATTGTCCGATGTTTGTGTTTGAGCCGAGATGTTTACGGTGATAGTGAGTTGACATGTTTACGGTGGTTGTCTTGATTGGATTATGGTGATGGGTTGTGTTAAAAAATATAATTGAAAAACAAAAAAAAATTCAATAAAATTAAGAAACAAAAAAAGTAAGTAAAAAGGACCAAAATGTCCTCATGTGCAAGTCACATGGGGGGGTTTAACGAAGGCAACCTAACGGTGTTAGTTCTTAGGGACAAAAACCGAGCACTTTTACATACCACAGGGTTTTTCTTGCAATAAAAATTTTGTAGAGACCAAAAATGAGAAATATAACAAACCACAAGGACCAAAATTGCAATTTACTCTAATAAAAACTAACAAATATAAAAAATGTTTCTTAAATCTCACATGAGTCAAGATTATTTCCAATTTTTAATTTATTTAAAACTTATATATATTTGAAAAAAACAATTATGATTTTTAAAATTTATTTTAAATTTAATATAGTATTACGTTTTAAATATTTATCAAAACAATATATATATAATAGTTAAAACTAATATTAAAATTAAAATATAATTATGTAAAAATTAGTTAAAAAGGTGTAATGATTAATGAAGGGGTGGGGTGGGTGCATTTAAGAAATATGGGGTGCCAATAAGAAAACTCTTTAGAGAATCTGTTGGAACAAAAAATTGCCCAAAATCCTCACTTCTCCATTTCCGAGAATATGCTGGAGTTACTCTAGTACATTGAAATTTGATCTACAGGCACCCGTCGCATGAAATTGACATTTGCGACCGGTTAAGAGGGACCATACCGGTCTAGGACCGTTAAGGTTGAACCAATTTGGTTCAACAGGCCAATCCGGGCCGATCAGTTCCAGCAAACCATCCAAGGCCTCATTTTTTGGCCTTATTGGGCTTCCTTTAGCCTGTTTTAATTGCTTTCCATTATTATCCAAAATAGCACAATCAGCACCAAAAGTAGTAAAGAAAGCTTTTATAGAAGCAAAAGAGTAGCTGTACATAAAAAAATGTTACTTTCAAGTCCCCCCAAATGCCCAAAGTTCCAGCAGTATGCACACCAGACAAAGTTAGAGATTCATCCTAAATCCTAAACACAAACTGTACATGTTACTGCTATATCTCAAAAAATGGTATCAAACGTAACTTGGAATCGGGCGGTGTTTCCGGGTTTTGGATCCGAAGCGTTAGCAAGCCCTCCCAGCAATTTTATCACATCCCCAGTGTCGTCCAGGTAGTATTTAGCCTTACTAGGCTTCCGTCCCACCGTACATGCAAATATTTCTGGACTTGAAATTGTGTTCCTAATGCTTTCAAACATGTCTTCGTCTGATCGGTCATCGCCTATGCATGTCACGAAATCTGGAGCTTCTCCTTTTTCGACCATGCTCGATAGAATTTGCCCTGCAACTAATCCTTTGCTCACACCCTGGAAAAGTAAAAGTCCAGATTACCCCTTGCTTTGTTCATTATGATGTTACTGCAAGTGAAATGAAAGTGATATCTACCAAATTGACCAATTTTTATAGGGCATACGTCCCACCCCTCCCAAATCAAGGTTCTAAAATGGTGTTAGACATGGCGTGGTGGCCAAGTCAGGCCTCAAGCCTTACATGACACGGCGAGTATGCGGTGTTTTTCAAGGCATGACATAAGACAGCAATTATGTATGTCATATATGTTTTCTATTTCTTATTCAATGATATAATGATATTAAAAAAAATTACATTCATATTAGAAAAAAGAAAAAAGAAAAATCACATATATATATATATATATAAATATATGTATTATATAAAAAGTCTGATCAAATTCAAAATAAAACTTGGAAGGATTTTACGACTTCGTTTTAAATATTAATCTATGACATGCGTGAAATCCATGAAACTGAGTGATGTGACTAGGTAAATCTATAAAAATGTAAAAGGTAAAGTTAAAAGTGTAAAAACACAAAAGCTAAAAGAAGCAAAAAAAATAAAAAATGTCACGTCCTGTAAAACGCACGCCATGGTGTGAGGCACGCCTTATACAAATGCTATATGCCTTATCGTAACATTAGAGACACATCTTACACCATGGCGCGTCTTTCAGAACCCGTCCCAAACCCTGCTTTCGAGTTTGGGTTTGTTTGGTTTGGTTTGTTTCGTGAATAATTATCAATCAAAAGAGTTCCAATAGTTTTCGATCACTGATATCAGCAGGTACTAGATTTCTGTTAAAATTACCGTTACGGAAACATGGCACCTTCATTTGTGCTCATTCAAAGCTATGAATCTCAAGCAAATGACCAGATAAAGTAAAAAAAAGTTGATAAATCTAGTACATGCTTAGAAATAGAGAAAGAGGATGAAGATACCTGAGGTTTAACTTCAACTATGTGTTGGCCGCGTTTAACAACAGCCGGTTCATTAGCAAGCACATTCTCTAAATGCACCAACAACTCCTTTGCTTGGCAGGAACCAAAGTCAGGATCAGCATCTTGGTGGTGCCATACCAGACCACTCTCTTTGATCTCAATGTTGGAACCATCAGTCGCCTCTGTATATAATCTCATCACAGGTTCTGCAATCTCCTTCCACTCAAGATCTGCAGCCGGGAGACTGGATTCCCAGTCAGAATTTCCACCCCACCTGCAAAAGTGCCAAGTTTTTGCAGAATCATTTATGGTGTCAATAAATATGTTACAAGCTGATTAAAAGTCGCCTTAATACCTTATGAAATACCCATGTTCAGCGGCTAGACCTAGCCGCTCACAAGGAGCAAGCCACTCGCTTAAAGAGCTTCTTCCTCGTCCACTAACAATGAACACGGTGTTCTTAGGATCATTGCACAGTGTGTTCAAAATATTAATAAGTTCATCGCTGGGGGTTTTTACAATAGATGATTGTGGAACAAGTGTACCATCATAATCCAGAAATATTGCCCGTCTGCTTGACCTTCTATATGCCGAGACAATATAGTTGGGAGACAGTTTTCTGAAACTGGGAGAAAGAGAGACAACTCTAAAACCCAGGCCAAAACCAATACCCCAACAACGCTTGTTGTAGTGATCTTTGGATGCTCTCTCCAAGTCTTGCATAAAGCTACGAGCCCAATAAGCCACATCATGAGAGCTTACATATCGATAGTGCTTCTCATGCCTCAATTGCTTCTCTGAATCCTTCATGGTTATAGCAGAACTAATAGCTCCAGCCACAGATTCTATATCCCATGGGTTGACCCTTATAGCACCACTTAATGATGGTGAACAGCCAATAAACTCGGACACAACCAACATGCTTGTGCGAGAAAATTCCTTCTTCGAATCGACATCTTGATCCAAATGAGGCGAATGTTGTCTGCAAACAATGTATTTATATGGTACTAAGTTCATTCCATCCCTAACAGCATTCACTATGCAACAATCAGCCATAGAATAATATGCAGACTTCTCATAACGGGCAACAGGGCGGTCAATCAGGACCACTGGCTGATAATCAGGTGAACCATACGTCTCATTGATCCTATTTACAATTAAATAGGTCTCCCTCTTTGCTTCTTGCACATCTTTTCCTGAACTCCTTGCAGGGTTCACAATTTGGATCAGAACCAAGTTACCTTGCAGCACAGAATGCATCTGCAAGAGATATTCAAAGGCTAGCAACTTAAGGCTGATGCCTTTAAATATATCCATGTCATCAACCCCGACAATCAGTTTTTTCCCCTTAAAACGTTCAGCTATCTCTTTGACTTTATTCGATGTAATTGGAAGATTTAACACAGATTTCAGCCGTCCCATATGGATGCCTACAGGAAGAATTTTAATGTACACCGTGCGACCAAAGTAATCGAGTCCAATGTGTCCCCGCTTAGATTCATAATCCAAGCCCATCATTCTACTGCAGCATGACAAAAAGTGGCGTGCATAATCAAATGTATGAAACCCAATGAGGTCGCAATTAAGAAGTCCTTTCAGAATTTCGTCTCTCACAGGCAGAGTTCGGTAGATCTCTGAGGAAGGAAAGGGACTATGAAGGAAAAAACCAAGCTTGACTCGATTGTAGCGCTTCCTTAAGAACGTAGGTAAGATCATAAGATGATAATCATGAACCCAGATATAATCATCCTCTGGGTCAGCGACTTCCATAACTTTATCTGCAAATATTTTATTTGCAGACACATACGCCTGCCAGAGAAGGCGGTCAAAGCGATCAGTATGGTCGGGGCACATGGGAAGCATGTAATGAAAAAGTGGCCATAATTGCTGTTTACAGAAACCAGCATAAAACTTTTTGTGAAGGTCATGTGGAAGAAAAGTGGGAACACATTTAAATTCATCCAGCAGTTTCTGTGCAACTTCTTCCTGCTCACTAACATCTACTTCAACCTTGAGTGAACCTACATACACAACCTCAGTTTCAGGAGAAAACCCATCTTTTAGTTGCCATAAGAGCGAGTCTTCGTCAAAACTGAAGGTCAACTTTAGGGTATCTGGATCCCGCTGAATATGCAAAGGTAACATATTTGCCACGATGATTTTTCTCTCGCGACAACTAGATGACATACCATCTGAATCCCCATCATAACCATTGATAACCCCAGGTAGGGTCATCACCCGTGGAAGAGACCTGGGGATTTGAGGGATATCCAATAGCTTATCAGGAATCAAATCCAAAATGTTTGCACATGATTTTGATGCCATTATTAGTATAGTGGTACTTTTCACTTGATCATACAGCTTTGTTGATCAAACAAAAGCATGCCCTCAAAAAGGATATCTGGTTCAACAATCCTGCAGAACATTCAACAAAAAGGGTGTGAGAAAAGATTATTTGCATAGTATGGTTAACTAACATCCAGGAATCAGATTTTCAATCATCCAGACCACCGTGTAAGCACGGATCAACAAAATCAGGAAAGAGATAGATAGGTACAGCAAATTGATATGGATGATACTGTAGCATGACAATTTGGGAACGAAAATAATGATGATAGTGCAGAAGTAGATTAAACACAATACCTGATATTAAGACAATCACACGCTATAGATACTAAATGAACAATGGTTATAGAGCCATACACATGATATCAAACTACAGGTAGTGTTTCTTTGGCTACCAACTAGGCAATCAAGATGTCCAAAACAAGGTAAGCTTAATATAAGTTACCAAATTAGCGTTTGCCTTGAGACAACACAACAAGTGTTCCAGGAACCAAATCACTTCTGAAAGATTATAATCTAAACAATACTAAGTACTAAACAACCACTTATTAAGCATGGGCAGAATACATATAAAGAACAATTAGAAGTCTTGGAAAACCAAAAGACACTTTAAAGTACGATGCATATCAATAATTTACCAGGCTTCACTTATAAATATCACCTCCAAATCCTCCTAACGTCCAAAAAGATTTCATGCTTCAACACTTCTGTGGTTATAATGACAAGAGCAAACAATGCAATGGGAAGTAACACACTACACTAAATAGATTTAGATGCTTAGCTAATACTCAAATTACATGTGACCCTAGAGTATCACATACTAGGAATAAGCAACTTGATGCAAAGAGCAGCTTGATGCAAAGATAGGGCAGGAAGATGTACAACTGTGCCATAACATTAAATCAATGGAGACTCGAAATCAGGTTGATTTCCTGGAAATTGTAAACGCAAAAGAGGAAGAAATTCAAGTTTGAAGAAATAGACATGGTTCATTTACAAGAAACCCCCCAAATCCCTTCCCCCTCATAAAATTGATGTTCCATTGTAACCTGAGTGGGTAATAATGTAGTAAAGCTGTGTGAAAACTGAAAAGTGAAGACCTCTAAATTGTAAAAGCAACTTAAAAGCAAGGAATAGCTTAAAAAACAGTTAATTCAAACAACATACATGCAATCAAGAAAATTAAGATTCAGTTTAACGGCTAGCTTGGCAACTTCTGTAGACGTAAACACATTCAGAAACAATCATGAACCACAAATGAGTATTGCAATACAAAGAAGGTCTATATAACTACATTTAATCATCGATATTTCCATTAAACGTTACCAGACAAGTTGCTCTCCCTAATCCCCCACCCCACCCAACGCCCCACCCAAAAAAAAAAAGTTTTTTCTATGTCAAGCATATAGCTGCCAACTTCAAATTTTTGAAAGAAAAAATTGCAAAATTCATTTAACTATATAACTGCCGCAAAATACAAAGATGTGAAGCAATATTTGCAAAAAGAAAATCTACAACGCCTAAAATGCAACCATGTGTGACATTAGAATCAAAATCTCCACAAGGAATAGAAAAACCAAAATAGAAGTTACAACTTGTTCTTCAATTAGCTTAATAATTTTTTCTTTGCAAAATAAAGGTCAAACTTCAGAACATTTGAAAGTAAAACAACATAGATATGAAAGGTACTATGCGTGAGTGCGACAAAACACACCCATAATATCATTTCCAGACCTTTGGACTAATTTCAACCCGAATCAGGTACCATGTCCTACAAGAATACCCAAAAAAAAAAAAAAAAACTTCCTCCACTACTTTTTACCCTTTCGACCCCTTCAAATATCAATCTCTCAATTAACTCGTTGCAGATTTTCCAGAACCATTCAAATAAAATGATTATTCAAATTCAAACCACATAACACACACAAACACGTACGATTTGACAGTGTATTCAACCAGAATAGAATACAGTTATTTTTGCAATTAAATCTTCTTAAATTGCTTTCTAACTGAATTTATACCTAATAACCTATAAACATATTAAATACACAAAAAAAAAACTTGCCTATGAGAACAATTCGAAACACAAACACCGATCTTCTTACAAGCTTAACAATCAGCAATTTCCTGCAAATAGCAAAACAACGATTCCTCAATAACTCACAGACTAAATCAAACAGCAACAAATACGTAAAGTAAACGGAGCGCGAACTGAAATTAAAACCTCAAATCCTGCGAAAACTTACTGTGAAACGAATCGTGAAAACGTTGATGTCGACGGTGGAACTAACCGATGACGGTGAACGGCGATGAGAGAGAGAGATTTTCCGATAGTAGACGGAAGCGAGAGAGACGACAGAGAAATCTGGGGTTGGGGAGAGGGTTATTATTAACATTGTAGAGAGAGAAAGAGGATAAAGTTGCCACCACTTAACCGTGGTTAGTTTCCAGTGCTTAACCATGGTTTTGGAATCGAGTTTGTTTCCGTAAGTTAAATTTACTAAACTACCCTTGTTCCAACCATCTTACTCCACTCATGCCATTTTTACACACCTTTTCTTTTTTTAAATAGATAAATCACATCATGATAAGTAAAAATAAATTATAAAAATAAAAAAATCAAATCATCTATGAGTGATATTCGTTGTAGTCGAATGTTTAGCGTACTGTTTGTGAACCGTTTGGTTGGAAGTTTATTTATTTAATAAATGAACGAACATGAATATGTATTTTTGTTTGTTTAAGTAAATTAACAAATACGAACAATAGTCTTGTTCGTTCGTGAACATTCGTTTATTTATGTTTGCTTATATATATATATAATATGACATTAATATAATTAAATTAAATTTTTAGAATTCATTTTTTTATCAATTCTAAGTTACTCGGTTTTTATTTTGTTATGTTATTTTTTAGAAACGAATTGATAGTAATGGTGGTTGGTTTTTGTTCATTTGTATTCGCTCGTTACATTCGTTTATGTTTGTTCGATTACATTCGTTTAGCATATTAACGAACGAATATAAACGAACACAAACGAGTACATTTCCTTAACGAACGGATATGAACACAAAAAAAAATCGTTCGTTTATCGTTTGTATTTGTCCGATTGTTCATTTCCTTTACAGTCCTAATGCTCAACACGGCATCCCTTCAAGTTCTTCACTGTATGAAGTGCATAAGAGCATCTTCAACAGCTTCTCCATTTTGGAGAAAATGAAAAAAAATGAAGATTTTTGGTGTAAAATGAGCTTCAATAATTTCCCCAAAACTTTCTCCAAATTGAAGAAAGTAAGAGAGAGATAATACATTTTTCTCCAAATTTTGAGATATCCCAAAAAATGATTACTAGAAGAGATAAATTATTTTTTATTACGCTCCACCAATGAGAAAATTTAAAATGAATTGTTTAGGTGAGATAAATAATATTTTATTAAATATATAGAATATTTTAATAATATAATCAATTATTTATCTCTAAAATGAGGAAGTTGTTGGATATGGTTGTAATTTTTTTTGGAGCCTTTGACTTTTGGTTCTCCATTTTAGATAAATTTTGGAAAAATTGTTGGAGATGCTTTAAGCAATATTTGGAAATAACAGTAATATATACCAAACCCTTAAGGGGTGTTTGGTTCATAGATTTTGAAGGAATTGAAATGGACAATTCCTTTGACCAAATTATAATTCATTTGTTTTGTTCACATATTGGTCATGATGGAATTATTTGAATTTCATTGAATTCCACAAATCAAGGAATTCATCATTCCTTATCTAAAGTGAAAGAATTGAATTTCATCCAATTCCTACCAACCAAATGCATGGTCAAATTTCATTCAAGTTTCTTCAAAGTCAAATTCTTTCAATGGATTCCAATTTATCAAATTAAATTATGCAAACCAAACAGTCCCCTTACTACTTTCATATAAGTCACATTATGGGGAGGCTCGACCTTGGTAGCCGAAGGTGGAGAAGATTGGGTCCTAAATTACAACTAATTAATATAGAACAATTATTTTTTTTAAATTACAAAATAATTAAAAATATCCATTGAACAAAAAGTTGAAGGATTTTGTTTTATTAGATAATTTATTTATATAATGACTTTATCATATCAAAAAAATATATTGGGAAAACAACCTATTGGAGAAAAGGCTAGGGTGTCTATATTATACAAGGTTATCTTTTGGGCACATATATAAATAAATAAATAATTAATTAAGAAAATAATATTATCAATAAAATAAATAAATAATAAAAAGTAGGTAGCATCCATTTGTAGACAAGCAAAAGCCTAGTCATTCTTTTATCTCCATTGACTAATCCCAAAACCAATGAGATTACACCACACCCACTCAATTATTTTATGATTCAACTAATTAAACATCTTTTAATTATTTCTCCTAAATTTAGGTTATGATCATAACCTAAATTTCTCCCATGTATTAACAATAAAAATATTTGTTTACAAGGTTGAACTACAAGTGTACCTAGTAATGCAATGTAAGAGCATCTCCAACAGTATTGCTAAAATAGGAAATTTTGGTTTTTTCTTTACTATTTCTCTCCAACAGATTTGCTATATGGTTTGCTAAAACAGAGAAAACTCAAAAAATCTCTAAATATAGAGAATTCTCTATAATCTCTAAATTAGAGAAAAAAAAATATTATTTTATTCAATCCAACCAATAAGATTCAATATTTAACATTTTATTTTAAGTTTTTTTAAAAAGTGTATTAGGATGATAAATTATGTAATATTATAATAATATAAATAATGATTGATTCCCTAAAATAGAAAAACTGTTGGAGTTAGAAAAAAATATTTTTAGAGATTTTGACTTTTCATTTTCTATTTTAGAAAAAAAAAAATTAGCAATGTTGTTGGAGATGTTCTAATAGCATCTCCGACAGCATTGCTAAAATAGAAAATTTTGACTTTTCTTTTTCTATTCCTCTCCAACAGCTTTGCTATATGGTTTGCTAAAATAAAGAAAGATTAAAAAATCTCTAAATATAGAGAATTATCTATAATCTCTAAATTGGAGAGATAAAATATTATTTTATTCAATTCAACCAATAAGATTCAATTTTAAACATTTTATTTTAAGTGTATTGGGATGATAAATTATAGAATATTATAATAATATAAATAATGATTGATTCTCTAAAATAGAAAAGGTGTTGGAGTTAGAAGAAAATGTTTTTATAAATTTTGGCTTCCCCTTCTCTATTTTAGAAAAAATTTAGCAATGTTGTTGGATTATCAATCGAAGAGAAATATAATCTTTTGTTGATTATCAATTTTATGAAATACTTTGTTGTAGTATGGTTAAACATTTATTTTGTATTTAAATATGTTTATCAGTTGATTATAAGTTAATTTTCTTAAGTTCAAATGCATTAATAAATTATAAAATTCTGCATAATGTAATAAAAATATTGTATGAGTATCATGATTTAATCGCGTATAAATGTACGAGTAAAAATTGAAATTAGGGTTAAAAAAGATAACAAAGTACCAGTTTTTTATATAATTTATTAGATAAAAAATTAATTATATTTAAAATGATTGAATTTGTTTACATTAAGATAAGTATGGGGTTTCCAAAACTTGATCTATTAATATGGAAAATAATAATAAAAGTTTGAGTAAACTCCAACTTTGGTCCCTGCGGTTTATTGATTTCTTTGAAAGAGGTCCCTATGGTTTCATAATTCAAGTTTACGTCTCCAGGGTATGGATTTTGCTCTGAAAATGGTCCCTGACCCCTAACGACGTCAAAATGGTCCGTTAGTGCCAGGGGTATTTTCGTCCAACCATCTTTTTGTCCTCTTTTTGCACTCTTTCTTGTTTCTTCTTTTTATTGTGTAAAATCATAAAAAATTAAGGACCAATTTCTAAATTTCTTCTTCTTCTTCATTCTTCCTTCCTCTTGTTCATCATTCATCCTTCTTCTTCTTCTTTATTCTTACTTCTTCTTTGTGCAGCGAGTTAACACCAACCCAAATAAACAACATGAATTAATAAAGATAATTGTGATAAGAACATAGATCAAAACCCAAAAGCATCAAGAAAACCTTGAATGTAAAGTCAAAACTCAAATAATGTAAAATTTTATTCCAATAACGTAACTATTAAACCAAATAATAACATCAAAATATTAACCAAGATGAGAACATCAAACAAATAATATACATATTCACTAAAAAAAGATCAAATCGATTGATATAAATTTCAATTTAATGCCATTACTGCATCCAAATACAATTATGAGATCACAATAGAATTGGGGATTTAACGGTCAAGGTTTATCAAATTCTAAAATCTATCACAATCAACAAAATCAAAATTGAAATCAACCTGCTTATTAGTCTAAGAGTAATCAACGAATTCATGGTAAAGAAATTCAATGTCGAGCAACTTATTCAGAAGTCCCTTCCCAGATTCAAGATCATTCCCATTTTAATCAAACCCCTTTGCTCATTCGTTTCAAACACACTCATCGTTTCTATCATCTCCACGGAGCCATGAGGTTTTTGGAGATAAGTGGCATAGAAATGGAGGTTATGGAACGAATACAGGTTCGAGAAGTGATATGCCTTTCTGCAACGATTTTTACCATGGGTCATCATCTGGGTTGAAAGAACTATCTGCTCACTTGCCTTCGGTTGGTTTTGATTATCGAAACTTTCCTTCAGTTGGTTTCGTCATACACGGTGATGGGTGTGGGGAGGTATGAGGGAAGATGATGCTTACGAGTTTTGATTCACTGAAGAACCCGATCTGCGTTATCGAACAGATCTCGTCTCTGTGTTTTGGAGAAGACGAATGACAGAGATGGATGAAGCACAAGGACGACATGGAGGAAATGAGTTGGTCGATGACTTCGTCTTCTCCAGCGAGTTCATCTTCTCCGACGATTTCGCCTGAAACCCAGGCGGCCGTCGTTTCTTCTTCAACATTTTCTCGAGAATTTTTGAGAGATCTGGAGTCGAAGGGAATAGCTCTACATAGCGTGACCCAATCATCATCTTGTCTTTCGACATAGCTTGCTTTGCATCATCGGCTGATTCAAACTTCATATACGCCTCTCTTGTTGCCTTCCCATCTTGCCTGCAACCAATGTGTACTTTCCCATTTGCAACCTTAAAATCTTTGAAGAACTCAATAATGTCTTATTTCTTGATGGAAAACGGGAGCCCTTTTAATTTTAGTATCTCGGTATACTCTAGTTGAGTCTTGTCTTGAAATCTCTTTGATCAAGCGGATGGTGGCGGTCTTCCATGGTAATCGTTATCATAGATTCCTTCGTATTTCACCCCAACCGCCATAGATCTGGGTTTCCATGGGTTCAAGAAAACATGAGTTTTATTTTTACAAATTTAGTCCTAATAGTTTGAGATGTTTTAGAAATATAAGGAAAACAAAAAAAGTACAAAAATAGGACAAAAACATGGTTGGACTAAAATACCCCTGGCACTAACGGACCATTTTGACGTCGTTAAAGGTCAGGGACCATTTTCAGAGCAAAATCCATACCCTGGGGACGTAAACTTGAATTATGAAACCATAGGGACCTCTTTCAAAGAAATCAATAAACCTCAGGGACCAAATTTGAAGTTTACTCTAAAAGTTTTTTGAAACTCTTAAAATCTTTATTATTGTTATTTACAAAATGGGTAAAATATAAATATTATAAAATTTGAAAGAACTTGTATGTATTTATGATTTTGATTTATACATAATAGAGTAAACTACACTTTTGGTCCATGTGGTTTGGTGTTTATAACATATTTGATCCCTACAGTTTAAAATTTACACTTTAGCCACTACAATATACTATTTGGTCCCTCGTCGTTAACTCCGTTAAAAAAACTCAATTAAGTGAGGGGTATTATGGTCAATTTACTCTTTTCTTGATTTTTTTTTAATTTTCTCTTTTTGTCTTCTTCTAAACTCACAAGGACCAAATACGTTATTCAATGTATATATATATATCACACACATACACACAGACATATATATATATATATATATAATACACACACACAAACATATATATATATATATATAATACTCACACACACATTTATATATATACCTGCATATATATATATATATATATATATATATATAATACACAAACCCAACCCCTCTCGTTTTTTAGAAGATGATAGAAGGAAGAAAAGGGATTTGGGGGGTTTTAGAAAGAGAAAGGAAGAGCTCTGCAGGTGTGTGTATTATATATATATATATATATATATATGTGTGTGTGTGTGTGTGTGTGTATTATATATATGTCATTGTTCATCTTCTTCATCAGAAAACTTAAGTCACTGTTCATCTTCTTCATTTGAACAACATACTTCTACACTGAAATCTCTTTCGTTTCTCAAGCAAATTAAGTGAGGTTTTTTGCTAAATGATTCTTGAAGCAAACTCAATCAATCCCTACTAAAAAGTTTCGATCATGTACTGAAGTGTAAAATCCGGCGAGATATGATTTTCCTGCGATCCACTTCTAACTTTATTTGACGATGGACTTCAAGTTTAAAAGCTACTTTGTGATCGAATCCATCAAATTAATTTATCTGTGATTTATTTAAGGCAGAAATTCGACAATAAACTGCTCTTTTCAACAATCCCGATTTTCCGGTGATATATCCAGCAAAACTCCCACGAATCTTCAAACGACTGTAACTCGCTCAAATCTTGACCAAATTTGATTCTGAAAGTAGCTACGTGTTCTAAATCATCAAAGGAAGAGCTTAGACACGATTAAATCAATTAAAAACAAGAAATACAAAGACCCACTTTTTTTTCACGATCGGATTAGGATATTTGGTTTGATTTTAAGTTCTTTTAGTGTGTGTGTGTGAGAGAGATTTAAGTATTTACCGGAGAAGACGATCAGAGAAGACAGTCAGAGGGGGAGACAAGATGGTTGCTGGGGGTGGGGTAGGGGATCGCTCATCGGAGATGGTGGGTGGCGGTGGGGGAAGGGATGACTTGCCGAAGATGGTGGGTGGCAGTGGGGGAGGGAGGTTGGGAAAGAAGGCCAAAGATGGGAGGTGATCGGAGGTTGGGAAAGTTGGTCGAAGATTTTCCTCCCTGCAACATCCTTACAAACACACACACACACACACACACACACACACACATATATATATATATGAGAAAATAACATTTTTGGTCCCTATAGTTTTGAATATTTACTTGTTAAAGAGAAAGATAATAAAAATATAAAAAGACTAAATTACTCCTCACTTAACTGAGATTTTTAACGGAGTTAACGACAAGGGACCAAATCCGGACCAAATGTCATATTGTAGCGGCTAAAGTGTAACTTTTAAACTGTAGGGACCAAATGTGTTATAAACACCAAACCATAGGGACCAAAAGTGTAGTTTACTCTACATAATATTTAATATTTATATTTTGAAAAGCTAAAACTTGTAAAAAATTAATTAAAATTTTTATAATATAATATAGATAATCAGTCGGACAAAAAGAAAAGGTAACAAATATATTATAAAAATCTTAAATACATGATTTAGTTTAAAATATCATATCTTTTATAATGATTAAAAATCCTAAAACAATATCTAATGGCAAAAAAGTGGTTTAACGTGTATCAGGGGTAAAAAGGTAATTTCAACTATAACTTTTCTCGTTCCATTTTCCTCATATCTCTGGTCGTAGGGACATTAATTACTCCCCGGCAAGCGACCTAAAACTTCCAACAAATTAAATCGTGACACGTCATTGCAACGATGTCGCTAGTCAACTTATAGGATAACTTCAAAAGTAGAGTTTTTAGCACGCAAAGGATCAGAAGTTGAGTTAACAGTGAGAAGTGAATCTTAATCGTTGATTTTTTTAATCTAAATTTTTTCATAAATTATGGATTAGAAGGGAATTGATCTGGTGCATCATATCCCAATGTGCGTCTAATTCTCATTTAACGGTTGATAACCAATTCTCATGTTTTTCACTGTTAAATCGTTAACTCACCTTCTCATCGTAACCCAACCCTTGACCACTATTCTATATTTCTTAATTACATGTTTTTTAATGTTTTAAATATTTGTTAATAATCGAATAATTTGATTTAACATGTATTATAATAACTAGATGTATGGGTGTACTTGAGTTGGGTTTGGTGGTTTACCGCATTTATATAACTCAACTCAGTTATGAGGATTTGGGAAAATCTCAATCTAACCCACCTCAATCAATAATATAACCCAACCTAACCAACCATTGCAGGTATGGAGTGTTCGCAGGCTGGGTTGGGTGGTTTACTGCATTTATATAACTAACCCAATTATGAAATTTGGAGAAATTTCAACGTAGCTCAACTCATTCAAAAGTATAACACAACCCAACCCTTGTGGGTTGAGGCGGGTTAATAATTACATCAAATTGACGAACAAAATGTTTCATAAGACCAAAATATGAAATGTTGTATCTAAAGTGTTACAATATATTTTTAGGACGCTTTTAGATGTCTCAATAAAGTTTTAGAGTTTTTTTTTTTAAATAAACTTTCGTATTAACTATTTTACATAATAATTTTGAGAAGTGTTATGTAAATCGTCTATTTATATGGCCCTTGTGTTCATAGCACATTTTATCAAATAGTGTCGTATAAAATAAATAATACTAAATTTTATTTTGAGTAAAATACGTTTTTAGTCCCTGTGGTTTGTTAAAAAATGCGAATTTCGTCCTTGTGATTTTAAAATTTCAGTTTTCGTTCTTATGGTTTGTCATTCATTTTTATTTTCATCCCTGAAGCAAAAATACTACTTTTAGTATGAAGGACTAAAATATAAATGAATTACAAACCATAGGGATGAAAAAAACAATAAAAATTAAACCATAAGGATTAGGTAATAAATTATAAACTATAGGGATGAAAATGTAATTTTAAAATCATAAGGATGAAAATAGAAATTCTTAACAAACCACGGGGACTAAAAACGTAATTTACTCTTTTATTTTTAAAAATGTCATAGAAACTTGTTAATACACTTAAAATCGTATACATATTGTGACACTGCTAAATTGGTTGTTTTTTTGTTTCGTCCTATAAAGTATTATATTTGGACACTTAGACATTTTAGACGTCCTACAAACTTAATGTTGTTGTAGTTAAATGTTATAACTATCAATATTTTTTTCCACAAAGTAAAACATTAAATGAGGGAACCTTTAGATTGATAGATTCGTTAACCAACTATCTATGAACAATCATTTGTATTATCTGGCACATCCATTTGTTGTTGTTGCAAAACCGATTCTGTAACTCCCCGAATTTTGTTTGGCCTGTTTTGAAGAAGAACTGGAAGACGGTGGTCGCGCTAGTTGCCGCGCGACTTAGCCCGCGCGTTGCACTGTCCGTTTGGGGATTCCAGTGAGCGGCGTGAGTTTCGCCGCGAGTGTACCCGTGCCATAACCCGCGCGGTGTTCTGTTTGTCTCGGTTTCCAGTGAGTGGCGCGAGTCACGACGCGAGTTAGCCCGCGCCATAACCCACGCGGTGGGCCTGATCGATTAAATGAGATTTCAGCCTAAAATATCTCATTTTATCTCACTTCTTATTTCTTTCTTTCCAAGTCTCTCTCTCTCTCTCTCTCTTTCTTCATTTACCCTCTCTTAGGTTTAGTGCAACCACATTTCTAGCCATTTATTACTAGAATCAAGTGTTCCATTCAAGGTTTCGGTTTTAGAAGCTTCACCATTGTCATCTTCTCCAAGAGGTCCAACCTAAGTTTTTGGGTTTTCTTCTAAAACCTACTTGGTGAGTTCCTACTATCATTTTATAAACTTTATACATGTCAAAACTTAAATTTTGAACTCCTACATGTCTCCTTGGGTTTGGATTTAAGTTTATTGCATTTTGACCTAACTTGAGTGTTGGGGGATTTTAGGGTTCCCAATCATTTTCATGAAATATAAAGGGTTTCATCTTATTCGAAGTAAAATGGAGTTTTACTTGCACATTTTTGTGGGTTACTTGAAAGAATGTATATAAATGTTTTTGGAAGCTATATGTTTAGCTTTGGTTAATCACAAATGAAATTGTGACAAGTTTAGACTATTACTAGTGGATCCCTAGGTATTGAGTCGGCTTATATTATTGGGATGTCTATTCTCCTTTTTGTAGCTATGGATGCATTTGACCCTCAGGGGCCTTTGGTATGGTTATGTGAGACCGGTTACTAGCCATGGATCATAATGTAGTCCTAGTGAACGAGTATGACTTGGTTTTCTCGGGGGCCCTCCCTCACATCTTAGTACGGACCGAAGTTGTTAGTGGCCATGGATTTCAAGTATTTAGCTCACAACTCGGATTTTGGCCTACTTTTGTGTTCCGCCACAATCCTTGGTAAATTGGGTATCCTCCGTCATCGCAAGATGAATTTTCGGACCGAACGGTCCTTATGTGACAAAGATTTCAATTGTAAACTAAACCTTCTTGAAAATATTTACTTTCGCTACAATTGTTTATATCTCTTGAAATTATAAACTGTATGTTATCACTAGGCTTTAAGCCTAACACTTTTTTCTCAAATGATATGTATAACAGGTTCCCTTAGCGGTGGGTTGCCAAGGTCATGAGTGACGAACATGGTCTTAGAGGCATTTTTGAAGTGACTAGTATTTGATGTTGGACATTTGTTTAAGTCCCATCTTTTGGTGATCTTGGGTTGACAACCGATGTAATCTAGATAGTCGTGTTTAGATTAGTTTGTTGTTGATTTCCATATCCGTTCTCAGGTTTTTGTAAAGGCTTAGTACTTTCCCCTTTTTGGGAGGTTTATACCAAATACAAATGTCATATTGCCTAATTTCCGGATTTTATTTTACTCGAATTTTTAGGGTGTTACAGATTCCAATAATTTCCTTCTATTGGATTATTTGTCATCATTATTTGGTAGTGAATCTCTTTTGGTAACCTATAATATACATATAGCTAAAAAGAAATGCAAACATGTTATAAAACCTTACACAATATTAATATATATATATATATATATATATATATATATATATATATATATATATATATGCAACAGGCTAGTATATTATATATAGTTATAAATAAAATTTTATCGAAGTTATGTATATTAGTGGCGGGTTAGCGGATTGGGTTGGGTTGAGATAAGATAATCCAATTTCAACCTTCTTAATTGGCGGTTTAGTGGTTTAACGGCCTGGCGGTATAGCAAGTTGGATTCAACTGGGTTGTTAGTGAGTTGGGTTAGACGGGTTGAGCGATTTGACAGTTTTTTTTACATCCCTAATTAGATGTGTTCTGATATAATCCAGTAAGATATAAAACTTTATTGTAAATGAGAACTGAAAAGTAATTCATTTCAACCTTCAAAAATAAAATATGAAACTTATTAAGCATTATGCCTTATCAATATGACTCAATAGTTATTCTCAAATCTCAATTTGAATAAGTTTATCAATTAGTCACTATTTAGTTTTGTCAAATTCAAATTCTCAGTTTTAAGAAGTTGTATGTATTATGAATATTAATTTTTAATATATTATAAGAATATTTAATAAATAGGGGTGTGCAATAGGCAAGTTAGATGGTTCAGGTGGGAAAACCAAAATTTCGGTCATATTTCGGATATGGAAAACAATCCTCGAATATTGGGGTTCGGATTTCGGATTGCTTTGGGTTGGGGTTGGTCGGGTTTCAAGTTGGGGTCAATTGGGTTTGAGTATAATTAATGCAAGAAAATTAATTAGATAAATAAATATATTTAATATTCAATATATATATAGAGAGAGAGTGTGCGTCTCTTTTGCAACCCAAGCAATTTGTACAAACTATGCAAACCACTATATTAGGAAACAATAGATATATTTATGGATAATGATTATGACTCATTAATAATGATTGTGATATATATGGAAAATGTTAAGTTTGTTCATTATAATCATGATTTTGGACAAATCAGGTGACCAAAAATCAAACTCTATCTGAACCAAAATATCCCCCGAAAAATATATTTAAGGGTATTTGGGTTTTACATAAGCAATTTATTTTCAGTTCGGGCTTTCTAGTCGTTTAAGTTTTACACACTCCGATTATTAAATGTTAATGATATAATAAATATAATTCATGACAACCAATTAAGTAGGGTGTACGTGGGTTGGTTGGGTGTTCTGTTACATTTTTACAACCCAACCTAATTATGGGGATCTGAAAATTATCAACCCAACTGTAATAACAATAATCATACATTCCTAAGAAAGATAGAAGTTGAGGGTGTGTTTGTTGCAATTCCCAATTTTCAGGGAGTGGAGTGCAATAAAAAGGGGCTATTAGAGAGCAAAACCCTCTAAACCCTTCTCATTGTGATGAAGACGTTTTTGGGAGGCTAAAGAGGAAATGAAAGAGCTCTTGGTGATTAACTGTAACACCCGTAAATTCTTAAGGTAAGTATTTTGTGGTCTAAAATATATTTAATTCGCTTTTGTGAGAATATGTGTCATTGTGTACGTCTTATTATCATGTTCAATCTAAATGGCATATAATTAAGTTACTTTCGCTGATGGTTCAAACCTTGTGCTCGTTATCGTTTCGATTTAAGTTTTCGGGCTGTGTGGGTGACCGGCGATTGTGCCCGCGATTGTGCCCCTGGCACTATCGCGAAGGGCACTATCGCCAAAGAGGTACTGCGGGCTGGTGAGGGCCGGCGACTGTGCCACGCGATAGTGCCTTGGCACTATCGCAGAAGGCACTATCGCCCAGGTTGTACCGTGAGCGGGGGGAGCCTCGCGATTGTGACCCGCGATAGTGCCCTTGGCACTATCGCCGGGCACTATCGCCCGCGTGGCCAGACTGCTGATTTATAGGAAACAATGCCTCATTTCTCACTGATCACTTCACAAAAACGGGAGCTCTCTCTCTTTAGGCGATTTTTGAAGATTTCAAACACATACTCATTTATTTCTAGGGTTTGGGTTGTTGAGAGCATTAAGTGCTCATCCAAGCTTCTTCCAAGTGTTATCATTGAAGTATCCTTCAAGATTCTCATCTCCTTGCATTCAAGTCCCTCCATCTTCAAAAGCTAGGGTTTCATCTTTTCTAGGTTTTTGGGTTCAAAACCTAGATAGTGAGTTTACTAACCTTTGTTAAAACTAGATACACATCATATGCTTCTATTGTTGTTATTTGTCTACATATGTTCAAGTACTTGGGGTTTTGACATGAAGGAATGTGAGGAAGATGATTATGTGGAAAATGCCATGATTCACTTTATTGGGTTGAAATGTTTTGGGATATATGTGGTATAGTAGATGATGACCTCTACTTGGAATGCATTTTAATGATTGAATATTTAAACATTGATTATATTGAAATTTGAGTCTCATATTGGATTTATGCATTAGGATGGTAATATCGTACCCATGGTTGGTATCGAAATGTTTTGGTTGGAATATATACCGCAAGACCTCCTATATGATATGTTGGACGAACCAAGTCAGTAGACACTAGGAGGATGTAGTCTTGGGCGCCACTGTGATGGTATGTGCCTAGACCTCCGCCATTCGGGGTAATGCCATGGTTGTAGTCCTCGGGTGTGCCGGGCCTTTCGGGTGTCCCTCGTTATAGGGCATCAAGGTATATCGACTCTTTGGGTGGAACTTGATTGGTGCTATAGGTCTCCCCTATTGACTCCACAATTGTTGAACTATGGTTAACTGCTGATAAGAACTGTAACTGTACATGCATGATTATAATTGTTCAACTCACTAGGCTTTTTGGCCTAACACTTGTTTTGGTGTCGATGTGTATCTCAGGTTCTAGCGGCGCCGGTTCTAAGCAAGTGTAGGTTGCCTTGGGGTGAGAGCTTGGGGATTTTTGCACACTGACGCGTTATGCTTTTGGCTTTAGATCCTTTGGGTTTATAAATGACAACCCTTTTTGTAATCTCTTTTCTAGTTGTAGAAATTAGATTAGTTGGTTGTTGTTTATTGTCCGTTAAATTACAAATTGTGATTAAACAGGTTATTCATTTATGTTCCCCACTTTTGGGAGGCTCTTGCTATGGCAATTTTTGGTGTACCTCATGTCCGATTTTCGGACTTTTGTTATCCCTATTTTTGGGGTGTTACATTAACCATTGAAGGCTAAGAAGAGAAGGGCAATTTCAGTAACAAACTTCATCATTTTCAAGGTAAACCTTCCTATTTGTCTTGTTTGGATTTTATTAAGTATATTATGTTTAAGGTTTGGGTTTTTCCTTCTTGATTTGAAAACCCAGTGGTGAATATGATTTTGATGGTGAAATGGTTTGATTTGTTGGTATTTTGATTAAAACCTACCATCGATGGTGTGTGTCTTCAAGGGTTCTCCATTTTTGTTGATTTTGGAAAATAAGTGTTTTTCATGGATGAATTTCAATGGTTTAATTGATGATATGATGCTTGGTTATCATTGGAAATAGTTTGGAACTTTGATTCCCTCGTTTTTGAGGCTTAAAAATCGATTTGGGATGGTTTAGAAATGAAAATGGGTGAAATTTTGACTGAGAATTGTGTGCATGGGTTGTGCAGTGCTCCGCACGGGTTGGGGTTACTGGCGCAAGTTTGGTCGTGCGGGGGGCCGCGCCAGGCTCTGTCGGCTGATTTCGTTTATCGTCCAAGGCTATGATCAAGGCACTGATTAGGGGTTGTCTTAGAGGTTGTAAAGGGTGTTTTTGTGTGTGTGGGGGGGATAATTAAGTAGTTTAATACCCTCGTTTGTCGTGTGATTTAGGTGTTCTGTTTGGACATCCGTAGCATAAAGTGTGAGCTAAACGGTGTAACACCACGAATTTCATTATGTAATTTTTTTTGGTTTTCTTGTGGAATTTAAGGTTTTTGGGAGTATTGGAGTAAGAAGCTGAAATTATGAAGAAAAAAAAAAGGGAGCAAGAAAGGCCACTGGACAGTGCACACGACCCGTGCGCCCTCCCTTCAGAAATCACGCACGACCCGTGCGCATGGACAGAAGGTCCAGGTACGGGGTTAAATGAATTTTCCCCCAAATCTCAAATATTTATCATTCTCTATCTTTCAAATTTCTTTCCCAAACTCTCCATCTTCATTTACTTCACCTAGGGCTTCTTCAACCACCAAACCAACACCATTGATTACTAGAGTCAAGATTTTCATCCAAGGTTTCGGTTTGAAAGTTTCACCACCATCTTCATCTCCTTCAAGTGTTCAAGTTAGATTTTGGGTCTTCATCTCCTACCCCATATTTTCTAGGGTATGGGTTGGTGAAAGCATTAAATCTTCATTTAAGGTCCATCCAAGTAGTTCTTCAAGGTGTTCTTCAAGATCTTCATCTTCTTCAAGTCTCATCTTCTTCAAAAGCTAGGGTTTCATCTTTTCTAGGTTTTGGTCAAAAACCTAGATTGTGAGTTACTAACCTTTTGTTAAAACTAGATACACATCATTATCTTCTACTTGTTGATGTCAATGCATCTCTCAAATGTTCATATTTAATGTTTCAAGTCTTTTGGGGGTTTTTACCCATGAATTTATGTATATGAAAGTTACCATGTTTTATATGTGTATATCTTGGTATGTTGATGATTCCTTCTTGGAATGCCTTTTTGGCGACCTTATATTCTCACGAAGTACTTGGATGGATATTATGTCATATGTTGGATTTACATGATTAGGATGGTAATAGTGTGTTCTTGGTTGATATCCGAAATTTTGACGGATTGAAACACATCTTGAGACCTCCTAAATGCATTATGTGGACGAACCAAGTATGTGATTCACTATAGGGATGTAGGTGGGTGACATTTGGGGAATTTCCTGAGTGGTAGTCCCCTATGCGCCTAGACCTCCGCCGTCGGGGAATTTCCTAAGCGGTAGTCCACGATGCGTGTCGGGCCTTTGGGTTGCCTTTGTTATTTGGCTTCAAGGTACATCGCCTCTTTGGGTGAACCTGATTTGGAGATATGGGTCGCTCCCGTTGACTCCACATCTACGTGATTAAATGATTAACTGCTGATAAGAACTGTAACTGTTTCTGGCATGTTTTCACTTGTGCAACTCACTAGGCTTTTTTGGCCTAACACTTGTTTGGTGTCGATGTGTATCTCAGGTGTTAGTGGCGCTGCTCCTAGGCAAGTTTAAATGCTTTGGGCGAGAGCTTGGGGATTTTGGCACTTGAACTATTTTTGGAAGATTTGGGTTTATAGATGACACCCTTTTTGTAATCTCTTTTCTAGATTTATAAATTAGATTAGTTGGTTGTTATTTATTTACCCGTTAAATTACAAATTGTGATTAAACTGGTTATTTGTATATTTCCCCATTTTGGGAGGCTCTTGCTATGACAATTTTTATACCACTTCTCCTCCTTTGAAAAGTTTTTGGGAGGCTCTTCCTGATTTCGTTTATCGTCCAAGGCTATGATCGAGGCACTGATTAGGGGTTGTCTTAGAGGTTGTAAAGGGTGTTTTTTTTTTTTTGGGGGGGGGGAGATAATTAAGTTGTTTAATACCCTCGTTTGTCGTGTGATTTAGGTGTTCTGTTTGGACATCTGTAGCATAATGTGTGAGCTAAACGGTGGATGACAGGTGAGTTTTTCTTAACTTACTTTATTTGACGTATAACCTCTAAATACGTATGATGCTTATCAAAATGCATGTTCTACATTGCTTTAAAATATGTTTGATGGTATGGATGTTAAAGTGTGCATGCATTTGGGGTGGGACATGTGGTGGCTTTCATATGGGAGGTGTGACCTATTTGGAATGCATGAATTTGTTTCATGTGATTCGTTTTGAGGGCATGTGTGAGCCCGAACACGTTGTCACAGGTGTGTGTGACTTAAGTGTGTGCCATCTATATGTGATGTGTGTGTGCATGATGGTTTTAAAGATGTGAATCATTTGTAAATGCTTAGAGCATCTCCAACAACTTTCCTATAATTTATCTAAAATAGATAACCAAAAGTGAAAATCTCTAAAAAGGTATTACATTCAACTCCAACAGATTTGCTATTTTAGAGATTTTAAAACAACTTATATTATTATAATATTTTCTAATTTATTATCCCAATACCCTTGAAAAAAAACTTAAAATAAAATGATAAAAATTAAATCTCATTGGTGGGATTGAATAAAATAATCATTTATCTCTTTTACCATCAAGTTTTAGAGAATTCTCTAAACTTATAAGAGCATATCCAACAACATTGCTAAAATTTCTCTAAAATAGAGAATGAAAAGTCAAAATCTCTAAAAATATTTTCTTCTGACTCCAACAACTTTTCTATTTTAGATAATCAATCATTATATATATTATTAAAATAACATTTTCTCTCTTCTGTTTAGAGATTAAAATAATATTTTATCTCTTCTGAAAGGGTTGTTCTTTTCTTAATTTTGGTGGGAAATCATTAAAATAATACTTTATCTCTCATGTTTAGAGATTATAGAGAATTCTCTATATTTAGAGATTTTTTGAAATTTATCTATTTTAGCAAACCATATAGTAATGCTGTTGGAGATGAATAACAAAGAAAAAGCCATTTTTTTTTCTATTTTACAAATGCTGTTGGAGATGCTCTAAAATTTTCACGTTTTTTCTATTATAGCAAACAAGATAGCAAAGCTGTTGGAGAGGTTTAGAGAACAAAAACACATTTTTTTTTTCTATTTTAGCAAAGTTGTTGGAGAAGCTCTTATAACCCATTTTGAATGATATTTTGTGGAGTGGTTCTAAAACTTGAGGGACCTCACTAGACTTTCGGTCTAACTCTCGCTTTTATAAAACTGAAAACCTTTTCAGACAAGTGTATGGTGGGATTCTGTTCAAGGGGAAAGAAAAGAGGCGACGTAGTAGAAGAGGCATGACGAAGGCTTGTAGTTACCGGTAGGTTTACAGTAAATCTAAGTTGTGGTTGTGTATATCCGTTGCGGAAGAATTGAGTCGAGTTAATGTATTTAATTTATTCAGGACCATTTTGGTTGTAATGTTAGATTTTCGTGATTGTTGGATTTTGGGTCGTTACACCAACCAATCCATTCAAAAGTATAACCCAACCCAACACTTGCGGGTTAGGACGGGTTGGGTTGGGTTAGCGGATTAGAAATATATATAAAGTTGACGAATAAAATATGATAAATATACCCAAAACATTATTAGTTATTACAACCATTCAAATATATATTAAAATTCTTAAGTCCTAAAATTAAACTTCAAATGTTTGAATGATAGCGTTTGATTCAAATCATCAATCAAGTACGATCATGTTGGACTTATCCGACTCCAATTAGTTGTTGAACATATTCTTTGTTCAACATTTGTTAACTATTTCTTCAATTTAATCCTCTAATTGCAAAACAACCGATAAATAGAATAAAAAAAATACAAAGTAAAACCTACAAGAAACATATGAGATTTCTTTACGCATAAAAACAAACTTCTAACAACATCAATGCAATGAAAAATAAAATTCATGGTTCCAACTTTTAGTTTAAAACATACTCCATATGTTCATTTTTGTTCATATTATAATTTGAAATCTATTGTTTAAAACATGCTTCATATGTTCATTTATGCAATGAAAACAACATCGATCTAGTTGTTTCAATGTACTCGTGCGGTCGTGTTTATTGAGACTTATCGATCGACCTAGTTCAATTAATTCAGGCGTTAACATAGTTGGATTAATTTCGGGTTTTGGGCTATAAATTGGACTAATATATGTATATATTCTTTGGGTTGTAAATTAGACTAATATATGTATATATTTTTTGGGTCGTAAATTATAATGGTTCTAAATATTATATATATATATATATATATATATATATATAATTTTATCGTAGTAACATATACTAGCGCCGGGTTGGTAGTTTGGGTTGGGTTGAGTTATGCTAATTCAATTTCAACCCTCCTAATTAGCCGTTTGACGGGTTGACGGTTTAGTGGGTTGGTAGTTTGGGTTTAATTGGGTTATTAACGGGTTGACGTGTTGGATTTAATTGGATTATTAACGAGTTAGGTTGGACGAGTTTTGCAGGTTGACGATTTTTTATACACCCCTACAATTAAGTGGTGTAAAAATCATTTTCAGAAAATAGACCTTAATATGACATATGGAAACTAGTCATATACTCATGTTTTGGTCAGGTATATTTGTTTTTTTCTTTCCCAAATTTTATACAACAATTAAAAAATGCGATGCCTTTTTAAAAATAGTATGTTAGTTCAATATAACGTCTTTAATTTAAATGTTTCATTAAATGAATTTACAATAATGTAAGGGGCCGTTTACAAAACGCTTACCC
This sequence comes from Arctium lappa, assembly GCA_023525745.1. NCBI lineage: Eukaryota > Viridiplantae > Streptophyta > Magnoliopsida > Asterales > Asteraceae > Arctium > Arctium lappa. The sequence continues at coordinate 3,836,585 of CM042050.1, forward strand.
GGTAAGTACTTACCGGGGGATTTACCTTAGCGGATGAACATGACAAGAGCATAAGATCTTACCCGGTAAGAGCGAGGATAAGGATGGAGAGTCTTACCCGGTAAGTGAGAGTGACAACTCTTACCCGGGTAAGCGCTTACCGGGTAAATTGTTGTATATGATACCATCGTGATTACTACAATCTTACCCGGTAAAGTAGGTTAGTGTGTCGAGTTTTATCGGTAAGTGCTTACCGGGTAAGCATTTGGGTAAACGGCCCCTAAGTTTAAAAATTAGTTATTACTTTTTGTTATAAGGTTTTTATAATGAAAATTTTATATTATTTTAATCATTTATTTATTAAAGTTTATTATTACTACATAAAAGTAAGATTAAAGTCTGAAAGTCTGATATCATCCATAAACTTTAAAAACTTGAATTTGATTCCTCGCGTCTGTCAATTCTGAACCTTTTTCGATTATCTATCTAATGATCATTAACTTTATCTATTAAGTCCAATTAAATGAAGGATATTTTAGTCATTTAAACTATTTTTAAAATATATTATATTTTTAAAATTGAAAAAAAGAAAAGTGATGGTTATCTTTTTTTTTTAAATTTGAACATAACATCAAGAAGATAGTTAAAATGACTAAAATATCCCTTATTTAACTTAACAAAAAATATTGACGACAGTTAGATAGATGAACCAGAATCGTTAGGAATTGACAAACATAATGAATTAAATCCGAGTTTTTGAAGTTTAAGAAAAATATCCGTTAAAAATTACAAACGTTAAAGATCAAAAATAAACTTTTAAAATTTGAATATTGTTTTAAATAGTTAAAATTTAAAATTTAATAATAATGGAAATGGTAGCAGGCGCGTATGGCGATGGCGGCGTGTGTACGGGGTATTGGGCGTCGTCCCTATCCGTTTATCCTAATTGGGGCCCACACAAAAGTTACGTGCCTATTTTGTCACATGTTCCTTTCAGAATCTTCTAAACTTTGCTTTCAATACAACACTATTCCTATCCAACACGAAGGCTCTGTTTGTTAGTATGCTTAATAAGATTCACAGCTTCAGTCTGATATATATGATTGTTTGATATTGACTTACTGATATAGAAGTGACTTATTCAGTAAGATTTTAAGGGGAAACTTTATGCAGAAAACCAAGTTTTTTCCAAATCAGTACCTCCCATTAAAAAACACGTTCATTTCATCTATGCAAAAACTCTCTCAAATAAAAATCTTCTAAATCTATACAGATAAATTAATCTACACAGATAACTTTATCCATATATAACTTAATGGAAAATCAACCAAACAGCCCCTAAGGCTTTGTTTGGCTATTTTTTTATACATGTTTGAATTACTATAAACTAGCTTATTGAAAAGCTACTCATGGTAATATTTTAAAAAGTTAGCTTATCAGCTAGCTTATAAGCTAGTTTGCCAAACATAGCCTTCAATTTCTTCAAAAAATTATCATCTTTTATAAAAAAATATTCTAAAAAAATTTAGTGATTGTTTATTAAATGTTTATTAGATAAGCGTCTACTGATATTATTTAACTTACCAATTGAGTATGACAAGGATTAAGAATCTTACCCGATAAAAAACATAACAAAGACCAATAGTCCTACCCGGTAATTAAGAAAAAAAAAATACTCTTATCCGGTAAGTGTTTACCGGGTTTAAGACACTTGCCAACAATCCATTTTAATGTTTCATAATGTTAAAAGATAAGGTAAGTGAGGGTAATTTCTCTGGCCGATAAACGCTTATCGGGTAAACGTTTGGTAAAAGGTCCATTAGATCTAAAAGTATTTTCGACTGGCCCCTTATTCTCATCGTTGGTCCAGTGCCTCTGGCAAGCTACTGTCTGACGTCTCGTTTTACATGGTTTGGAAGCACCACAACGATGTCGTTTTCAGGCAAATTTCGCTCACGCCGAACCTTTTGTTTGCCGACATACAAGTCCGTTCCTTCACGTAGGTTTCAAGTAGACTCTGTAAGGGTTCTATTTCATGGGACTTGTGGTTTACTTCACCCCCAACTTACGCCACCCCTCAACTAATTGATTACAGTTTCGTCTCGTCCCCCCCGGGGCGCATTGGGACGGAAGTCTTGGCTCCTTTTTATTATTCCTTTCCCTAATCTCTTGTTTCTTTACTGCACCTCACAGCTTGTTCGTATTTGGACCTTTGCTCTTCGTCTTTGTATCTCCTTTTCGGGTGTTCTTCAATAAATTGTTCCCTTTAAAAAAAATTAAAAATCTGGTCAAATCTGTTTTGGTTCTAAAATCTAATACCAATAAAACTTGGTTAAACGACCATGTTTTTCTATTAGGTAATTTAGGACATTTGTGTAACTTTATATGTTCTTATAATTTGTAAAATTTATTCAAAGGCATTTTTTAAAATAAAGTTGTGTTATAGTTGCTTAACAAAAGTTTTGCTTCTAAACAGCTATCTAACTTTATTAATACAATTTTTATTGATAAATATTAAATTAATAATTCGAAAATAGAACCAATTGGGCCTAAATCCAACCCATATTCATGCCTCAGATGAATAGAACGGAGAACAGGGCTTAATTGGCTAAGCATTGGGCTTTTGGTTACATTACATTTTATTCGTCCATGTGGTTTGATTTTGTTAACGGATTCCGTTTTTATTTTGAAAAATTAACGAAACATGAATTTGAGCAAAAAGTTTATTACCAGCAATCCCAAACGGTGACACACAAAATCTACCCCTTATTGAATCACTAGAAGCGTACTCGCGTAATGCAGCGAGATACATCACGATTTTAATGTTTATTTTTATTTTTTGTTTTTTATTGATTTACAGTACGATTTTGGATAGTTTTTATTGACTGATAATGATTTTTTTATATATAAATTTGTTTAATTTAGGCTTAACAATATAATATTTTTTATATAAAAAAAAATTAATTAATTATCTTATATATTTTAAATTTTTTATATTTAAATTGAGATGTTTATCCAATTTTGATTATGTTTATCAGAATTCAAATTTCATAATTTTAGGATTTGGGGATTAGAGATAAGGATTTTGGGGGATAAGAATGAAATTTATTAATTATGGTTAAAAGCATTTAAAAGTAGTATATATTGCTTCATTAATTGTTTTTTAAGAGATTTTAAGTAGATTAACATTAAATAATAGTACATAATTCTTAATACATAACGATTTTAATGTTTATTTTTATTTTTTGTTTTTTATTGATTTACAGTACGATTTTGGATGGTTTTTATTGAGTGATAATGGTTTTTTATATATAATTTTGTTTAATTTAGGCTTAACAATATAATGTTTTTTATATAAAAAAAATTAAGTAGTTTGTTAAAATTTATTAATTATCTTATATATTTTAAATTTTTTATATTTAAATTGAGATGTTTATTTTGTTTTGATTATGTTTATCAGAATTCAAATTTCATAATTTTAGGGTTTGGGGATTAGAGATAAGATTTTTGGGGGATAAAGATGAAATATATTAATTAAGGTTAAAAACTTTACAGGTAGTACATTAGGCTTTAATAGTTATTTTTAAGAGATTTTAAGTAGATAGCTTTAAATGATAGTACATAAAGTTTAGTGAGTTGTAATTAAGAGTTTTTATGCCATCTTTATAATATAGTATAGATATATGAAAAAAAAACATTTTAAAGCTGACTCAATAGCTGAGATCAGAAGGGCTTAATTTTCCCACAAAATTTAAACTTAAATCTATTTTGTAGGGGTGTTCATCCAAACCACACCGCACCGCACCGCACCGCAAAACGTGGTTTAAGACTTTCGCGGTGCGGTTTGCGGTTTACATTTTTACCAAACCGCACTATGCGGTGCGGTTTTGAGTTTCCAAACCGCACCGCACCTTTTATATGACGTTTAAACTTTTAATAATTATATATATATATATATATATATATATATAATTTATTAAAAGTTTAAGGACCAACAAATGAAAAAATTGGGCATTGACAATTGTGAGTCAAGATGAAGACAAAAGAAAAAGTTGGAGACATCACTTTATCCGTTTATCGTATTAAAACAATTTATTTTTTTAGACTAGTTATTTGACTATTTTTAATTATGCATTTTGGAGTTGAATATATTCAAACTCTTTATATTTTTGGACTACGGTCACTAAATCGTTGATTTTCTAATGTATTTTAAACTTATAATTTTTTGGATTGTACGCATAAAGTGCGCTAGGGACAAACTGCATAAACCGCACCGCACCGAATTTCACGGCTCGGTTTGAGATATATGTGGTGCGGTTTGCGGTAATATTCAAACTGCACATACGGTGCGGTTTGCGGTTTTACCCCAAACTGCACCGCGAACACCTCTACTATTTTGTCACATCTAACTTTTCCAAATTCATAAAATTATTAACTATATACAATATCCACCATAATATAAACATTTTTTCTTCCCAACTCATCACACCAATCACCTATTTTGTATCAAGTTATCAGCAAAATGATATGATACAATATATTTTATGAAACCGCACTTTCCACGTTTTCTCGTAAGACCAAAACAAAATACTCTGTAATCCCGAAACACCAAATACAAACTATTTCTACTTGTTGTATCTGCTACGTACTATCTTCTTTCAAATTTGCAAAAACCACCAACCGCCGTCGCACGACCACCACAATAACCGACGGATCACCGGATATTGCTTGATCCACCACCACCACCATCACGGTGCTTTTCATATAGAAGTATACATACATATATATATATATAACTACAAAAATAAACAAAAAGATTTACAAATTCGTTCTTCATTTTCACACATGATACACCATCCCGACCTCGAGGGTCGAAGCATGCGGTACGGTTAACGAGTCCGTTGATGGCCGGCTATTTCTTCTCAAGAACTCGTACCCTAAATTTATAACCATCTTTTTAACCAAACTCGACCCTTGTTTTGCTTTCATGTATGAATGTCCCAAAATGTAGGCCACCCCAGCCTCCCGAGCCTCCATCAGGTCTCGTAACTCGGCACGTGACCCATCGTCGATCTTCGGGCTCTCGGGAACCACGAACCGCACCCGTTTCTTCACTTGATTCGTGGGTGCGGTTCGTATTTCTTGAACCTCAGGCCCGTCCTGACCGTCGGTGCACATGTGAACGCCTTCCAGGTGTGTGGAAGGCGTTCCGACGACGGTCATTACCTCGTCATCGCTGCCAATTTCGCCGTCCGCACGTTTTCGATCAGGGGCGGTTTCGTCTTTTTGTTTCCGGATAAACTCGGCTATGCTACAAACCAAATCCTTTTCGAACTCCACGTCGTCCTTGTGAACATCACGATAACCATATCTGACTATGCACCGGTACACCCGGTACTCGCGTGGGCCTATATGGCCCACGAGAAACCGTTCTTCGTGACTCACGTGTGGGACCGGTACCGATTTCACGCAAAGGAAAATAAGCACTTGGTGGAAGGCCGGGAGGTTGGTCACGAAATGGGAAAAGATTGCAGGGATGCCCGAAACAAGTTCGGTGTGAACGAGCCCGATTCCTCGAACGCGAACAATGCCGAGAGTCGGACCCAAGCTCAGTAGCCAATCGACCGATACTTTGTTTTGGACATCAAATTCGTACTTCTTAATCGTACCGTAGTGCCACACGTACATCACTAGCATGAAGACGAGCGAGAGCGCTATCGGAACCCACGCCCCTTCAAGAAACTTGATGAGAGAAGCCGAGAAATACAATGCTTCGATTGTCCCGAAAAACACCACAAAAGCGATTGCGAGAAAGACGCTTTGTTGCCAGCATAAGACGATGACGAGTGACATTAAGCAAGTTGTAACCAGCATAACCGTAATAACCGCCAAACCTACAATAAGATTAAAATATAGCTCGGTTTTAGGGCACGCTTATCAACATAAATTAAGCGCTAAAGTGTCGAACATACCTGAAGCATTGCCCATCCGTTTTGTGTCTCTAAAACCGATGGTAACAGCTAGGCATAACAGCATCAAGATCCAGTTTATCTCCGGGATATAAATCTGCCCGTGAAATTTCGAAGACGTATGGACTATTTTGACCCTAGGGAAGCATCCGAGGGAAGAGCATTGTTTTATAATCGAAAAAGTTCCGGTAATGATCGCTTGGCTTCCAACGACTGCAGCAAGTATGGCTATCAACAGCACCGGCACCCTCAGATTCTCTGAACAATCGAAACCAACCGTCACTTAACCATAGTTTTAGACTCACTTAAACCATAGTTAATAGTCCTTGGAATACCAAAGTTCAGAAGTAACTTACTGGGTACGGAGATGTAGAATCCGATCTGATAGTCGTTCTCGATAACATGATGCTGAGATAAATAAGCAGCTTGCCCCATATACGCAAGAATCAACGATGGATAAACAAACGAGGTAAAAGCTACCTGAAATACAAAATTCGAAGTTCATCAACGATCTTGATCAACGTTCGAGACTTTCAACAGATTCATCGTAATCTTTTCGGTTTTGATTAATCTTTCTTCTAAATCTTGATCATTTCTAAAATCTTTTTTTTTGGTTTCGATAAACTTTCTTCTAAATCTTGATCGTTTCAAGAACCAGATACTAATTGGGCATACGACGTACCTGGATCGACAACTGTGAAAAGTGTCCAAGATCCGCAAACATGGCTTCCGAGCCTGGACATATAAATACCCTTTTCGTCAAAATGACAAATTTACCCATACAAGACGAACAATTTGCATGCGTAACGTGAAAAAGCACATACCCGTGATGCATAACAAAATACCCCCCAAAGATTTCCAACCTCCAGATTGAGTTTTCTTGAGAAATCTATACATGTAAACCGGAGATAAAGCTTGATAGATGTGAGGGTTCCAGTGAATAATATTGTATAAGCCGATAGCGCTTATGCAGAAGAGCCACAATACAACCACCGGAGCAAACAAGAACCCGACCCTGTGGGTGCCATAATGTTGTAGGGCAAACAATGCTATGAGTATGATACACGCAACCGGGACTTCTACATCTGCAACAAATATCCCGATTCTTTCTATATCATTATTCATACTAATAAAAAGCAAAGTAAACCAATCCAAACGAACCCAGTATATCCCACCTGATGTAGGGTCAGGGGAAGGTAAAATCAGATGTATGCAGACCTGACCTCTATCCCAAAAAGTAGAGCAACTTATTCAGTGAAGACATCATTATTCATGCTAATATAAGCATTAATATAATCTTATGATCAAATTGCACCAAAGCTCCTTGCCTTTCCGAGGGTCAAGGAGGGAAGGTTTTGTATGCAGTAGTTTGGTTAAAATCCAAACCAAACTAAACGAACCCGGTATATCCCACACATAAGTAGGATCTACAGGGTGGGATGTACGCAGATCTTGCCAATATTTGCCTCTACCCTATAGGGTATAGAGACCTTTTCCGTGAAAACCCCTACTTGCAAAACTAGAGCAAAAAGACAAGGAGATGCGTGAGAGATCCCCGAGGTGTTAGAAGATCCAACCGAGGATTTCTTGACATTTCTTCTCACCAAAAAGGAACGACAAACAACAAAACGACAGTGATTGGACGCTTTAACTTGTTTCATTTAGAAGTTTCTATACCATGGAATTTTCACCGCTCAAGCTACTTTCTCCAATTGCAAGATTTTAACTTGATTTGTTATCATGCTAAAAGCCACAAAATAAAGACCAGTACTTTGTTAGGTAAATTGGCACCAAGATTATGCAGACGACTGACCCATCATCTACCAAAGGACTGCTTGTTACAGTTCAATGAGTTTAATGAGACTCGCAGCTTATTCCGTCAGCTATACATGATTGTTAGGTAGTGGCTTAATGATATAGAAAGTGGTTTATTCAGTAAGCTTCTAAGGGAGGGCTTTATGTAGAAAGCCAAGTTTTTTTCCAAACCTATCCCTACCAAACCTATCCCTACCGGTTAAAAAAAACATGCTCCTTCCATCTATTAAAAAACCTTCACAAACAAAAACCTTTCCAATCTATACAGACAGATTAATCAAAGCAGACTACTTTATCCATACATAACTTAATGAAAAACCAACCAAACAACCCCCCAAGTTTCGTTAAAATATGACAGCAATATAGTGTTGGTATTGAATCTAACACAGGATGAGTGTCTTACATTTATGATGCTCTTTGGCCATTGCAAGTTCCACACCAGAAACCGCCGAAAATACTGCATAATCATCACAACATTTAGAATCAATCCAGCAAGTAAACAAAACAAAAGAATCTATGCAAGAACCCCAAAAGAAAATTTCAAGAAATTGTCCTCAAAATCCAACAAAACCCCAGAAATTTAACTCAAAAACCAATGTCAATTCAAGAAATTGTCACCAAAAACAACCTAATCCATCAATCATGGGCCAAAGAAAAACCCATAAATTTGAAATTAACAAGCAAAAATCAACCAAAAACTACATAACAAACCCAAAAAAGAATGATGTAATTGAAACTATTGATAACAAACCTGAAAGTGCAGGAGTTAGAACACCATCACCAATGACCATACAAGCCCCAACAAGAGCCAAAACAAGCAGAAACCTCTGCAACACTCTATACTTCTCCAAAGTAGATTTAAGCCTTGACCCAAAAGAAGACAGGGCTAAAGTAGGTATTTCTTTTCTATAACTTGACAATTCCTCATCTGCCAATTGACAATTAGGCAAAGAACTCACTCTAGCATGTCTACAAAGCAAAGAATACAAAGCAAATGTGCCTCCTTCACCATTATCATCAGCTTTTAGCACAATGAATACATATTTCAACAAAGGGACTAAAGTCAAAGTCCAGAAAATAAAAGAAAGTGCCCCAAATATCTCTTCATTAGTCTCTGAGTGTTCAATATCCCCTGCAAAAGTGCTTTTAAACACATATAAAGGTGATGTACTCAAATCTCCATAAACAACACCCAAGCTTTGGTAAGCCAATGTCAAAACTGTCTTCCAAGACTGTTTCTGTATAAACAACAAAAAACACAATTTTAAAATGGGTATTGTGAAAAAAACCCCAAATCAAGAAAATATATCATAACCATCTCACCTTTAGATGAATATGAGAAAACCCAGTTTCAAGATCCATGATAAGTTGCATCAAATCAATAAAGAACCCACCTTTATCTTGATTAGCAGATGACCCATTTGGGAAAACTAATCAAACTGGGTTGAAATTGTGATTTAATGGCTGAATCTTGGTTGAAAAGGCGGAAGTAAATATTTCTTGAATTAATTAATCAACTAAAATGGCGAGAAACCACCCACCCTAGTGAGGAACATTCGAATAAAATACTCAAGAAGTTGGTAACGAAGCACCAACACACTGATTTACAGCAATTTGGATGGAGAAAAATTGTTTGTTTAATGTGAAGAAAGTGGTGAAATAGCAGTTGAACTAACATAAAAACGAAGAAAACAAAGACGAAAAAGATACAAAAAGGTGCGTAATTGGAGCATAAAAACTGTATTTTTAATAGTTTGCGTATGATAGTGGAAGAGTGTGTGATTTCGATCGAGGGATTTTGGAAAGAGAAACCGATGAGGATGGGAGACGTGTGTTTCTGGTTGGTGGATTTAACGTTTCTTGGAGTAAATCTTTGCGTTTGGGATTTTTATCGGTTTTATTTGTGAAATACCTAAGAAATCATCCTTATTCCAACATTAAAAACATAAAAATTATAGTTTTTCAATATTAAAAGAAAAAAGAAGGTAATAAAGTGAGTCTTTCACATTTAAAAGTCTAGGTCAACAAAGTAATCTATATATTCAATGTTTAAGAGCATCCACAGTGTACGAGATTTTTACCGAGCTTTTTCATAAGAGCATCCACAATGTGCTTTTTAACAGCTTTTTAAGAGCTTTTTGAAAGCTTTTTCAAAAAACAAAAACCCTCTTTTGAGGTTTTTCACATAGTGGAGAGCTTTTTTGGGTGAGGTTTTTCGCAAGGTTTTTCGTCATAGCTCGTAACTGCACGACCTGTTTTTTCATAGCTTTTTCGTATTTAATCAGTTTTATTTATTAATCAGTTTTATTTATTAATATATTTAAAGTAATTCTATTTAAATATAATTATTAAATAAATAATATAAATAAATACATAATGAAAGTAATTATATTTTATATTTTTAAAATAATATCTCAAATTTGACATATTTATACGATTTTAACAGATTTCTTAATGACCCACTTTTTATTTTCGATTATACATACTTTTAAATTTAACATTTTTTAATTTTTATTTTACAAACTTTTTATTTTATATATTTCTTAATAACCTAATTTTTATTAATTTTATTGTACATACTTTTAAAATAACTTTTTTTCTTGATATAAATAAATATGTATTTGTATGAATTTTAATGTATTTATTTTTATAAATAAGAATAAAAATGATATAAAGTTAAAATAGTGGGACCCTGAATAGTTTAAAAAAATAATGAAAAAGCTTGGGTGAGGTTTTTCACATAGTGGAGATATATAAAGGTTTTTAGGTTGTTGATGTGGCAATAATGTGTAAGAAAAAAGTTATGAAAAAACTCGGTGAAAAGCTCGTACACTGTGGATGCTCTAACTTGTTTCTTACACATTATTGTCACATCAACAACTTAAAAACTTTTATATACCTCCACTATGTGAAAAACCTCACCCAAGCTTTTTCATTACTTTTTTAAACTATTCAGGGTCTCACTATTTTAACTTTATATCATTTTTATTCTTATTTATAAAAATAAATACATTAAAATTCATACAAATACATATTTATTTATATCAAGAAAAAAAAAATATTTTAAAAGTATGTACAATAAAATTAATAAAAATTAGGTTATTAAAAAATATATAAAAGTTGTATAAAAAGTTTGTAAAATAAAAATTAAAAAATGTTAAATTTAAAAGTATGTATAATCGAAAATAAAAAGGGGGTCATTAAGAAATCTGTTAAAATTGTATAAATATGTCAAATTTGAGATATTATTTTAAAAATATAAAATATAATTACTTTCATTATGTATTATTTATTTAATAATTATATTTAAATAGGATTACTTTAAATATATTAATAAATAAAACTGATTAAATACGAAACTTTTATAAAATTCTATAAAGTTAAAACTGATTAAATACGAAAAAGTTATGAAAAAACAGGTCGTGCAGTTACGAGCTATGACGAAAAACCTCGCGAAAAAACTCACCCAAAAAAACTCTCCACTATGTGAAAAACCTCAAAAGAGGGTTTTGTTTTTTGAAAAAGTTTTGAAAAAGCTTTGAAAAAGCTCTTAAAAAAAGCTTTTAAAAACCTGTGAAAAAGCACATTGTAGATGCTCTAAGATCAATAAAGTAGGTCTCTAAAAATATATATTAATATAATATTAAATTTTAATAATTATATATGCATTAGAAGCGTACTTACGTAATTCAGCGAGATACATCACGATTTTAATGTTTTTTTTTTGTTGATTTACAGTACGATCTTGGATGGTTTTGAGAAATTGATAATATTTTTTTATAAATTTGTTTAATTCAGACTTAATAATATAATGTTTTTTATATAAAAAAATTAAGTATTTTGTTAGAATTCAATTATTATCTTATATATTTGAATGACATCTAGAAAAAATAACCAATTACATATTTAATAATATAATTAAAACAAATTTATAGTAATATAAAATATTAATTAATAGTGATATATGAAAATGTCTGTATAAAAAGAATGTCTTGCACATACCAAATTGATGGGTATTATAAGTCTGCAGTATTAATATGTATCTTGTGCTTTAAAACTTGTAAATTAAGAGATTTTTAAAATCTTGCATAAAAATATGGTACTTTGTGCCTAATAATTTGTATTTAAAAGTTTTTTTTATCCATTTTTATAATATATTATAGATATATTGATTAAAAGTTTAATATATTAAGATGTTAATTATTATTATTATAATATTAAAAATGATTTTTAGTTTTTTTTTGTATGCTATTGAAGCTAGGTTTTTATAGTGTTCAATTGATCCACCATTTTTAGTGTTTGTTTTTAGTATTCTTTTCTTTAGGGGTTGGGTTAGAGATGCACTAACATATTGATGCCTTAGATTTCTCAAAATTTCTACTAAAAGTCAAAATCTATAAAATAAATTACATTCATCTTCTATAGATCTTCATTTTGGAGAATCCAAAATTGATTATAATATTAAAATATTTTATTTATTTATTAAAGTATTTATTTTCAAAGTTTTTTATTTGTAACCTTATATGTTAATCATTTTTTGGGTGTTCTCCATATTTAGGGGGAAAAACTTTATCTCACCTACTTCTTTCATTTTTAGATAACTTTAGAGAAACTATTAAAACAAAATATTAACTCAAAATTTTATTTTTACCATTTTAGATAAAGTAGTTTAAGAGCATCTTCAACAGCTATGTAAAAATAGAAAAAAAAATGAGATTTTATCAATTTTTTTGCTCCAACAGCTATGATATATATCATATGCTAAAATAGAGAAAAAAGGAGAGAGTGTAAAAATCTCCAAATTTGGATAAATATCTAAAACTTCATATTGAAGAGAGAGAAATAATATTTAATTTTTTTCCACCAATAGGAAGCATTGAAGTCGTGTGTTTAAGAGATAAATAATATTTTATTAATATAATTGATTGTATAATTGTTAAAATAGAGTAGTTGTTGGAGTTGATTGTATTTATTTTTTTTGAAATTTTAACTTTTTATACTCTATTTTAGAAAAATTATAACATAATTGTCGGAGATGCTCTAAGATGCTCTAAAAACTTCATTTTTCATCTTCTGGATTTTTCCATTTGACCAATAATTTTCCTTGCATAGTTGTATGTAAATGCCGGCATTTTGGCACAAAATTCCTTTTCCCACGTTATAAGTTAACCCAAGAGGGTCAATGTGATTATGACTCTTGGTATCTAATTTGTGATGGGGTTTTGCTTTAACCGAATAAAGATTATCTTTCTTATGTTGGGTCATGTAATTTATCGAAAATGAAGAATCTTTATTAGTTAAATTATACGGGGATGATAGTTCCGACATTGTGAATAATATGTTAAATAATAGTTATTGATTCCTTTAGACAAGATTTATATTTTCGATCGATCATACTAAATGACTGGTTCTGATTGTGTTTTTTTTTCGGTTGAAGAATAATACTGATTGAAGAGAAATGTATTGGTTAAAAAGACATGTGGTAGTTGTTCATCTAACGAAAATGTTTCCGATACGAAATCTTTTCGAAATTAGAATTCAACAAATTCCTTTTGTTTTGATTACTCGAATCTTTGTCTCTTTCAATGTACTAATTAGAAAATTGGATCCTTTAACGAATTTTGACTAAAATTTTGAAAGAAAAAACAGATAAATATTTTTATTATTTTGCTAGAAATCAATCAGCATCGAAGCGACAACTTTGAAAATAAATCAATGGTCAGTAATAACCAAACAGTTAACCACTCGTCTTGGTTCTAACCGAAGCTAATTAAGTTTTTTAAATCAACGATTAGTATGTTGAGATTTGTTGCCAACATAATATATGTTACGATTGTTTTAACAAATAGTATACTAATCGATAAAAAAAAAAAAAAAAAAGTCATAACACCTGATATCATATATGATTTTGTTATGTAAAAAGCCATTTAAAACAATAAAATATTATCCACAATTAAACAAACAACAAAATCTAAATTACCTTCAATTTTTTCATTATATTTCAAGATTTTTTACATGAAACCTTATTTATGTTATAATATATCATGTAAATAAAACTTTAAGATTTAAATATAATACTTATAAGTTTTTTCTCTCGTAATAATATAAATAAAATTAATATTGAAATGTCTAACGTATGATTTTACACATGATTTTAATGTAAAATCACATATAATTTTGACGTTTTCATATTCTATTATTTAGTTACTCTCGTATAGACCTCACGATATATAAGCAAACCTTATTTATAAACTTTAAACATGATAGCTATTAGAGAAAAATATGTTATAAAAAATATAGATAAAAAACTAATAGAAAAAACAAAATCATATGAACATAGAGATGTTACCTATCAGTTAAATATCAACTGAGATTTTATAAATAAAAATATTATTAAATGGAAAGATATAATAAAAATTATAATTATAATTTAATAATATTGTTTTAGTAGAAGTCTTATTAGTCTTCGGTAGAACCGTAGAAGGAATAAAATTATTATTCATATTTTATTGTTAGTCGGTTTATTTATTTATTTACTTCCTTAATTCATCACATTTCACGCTAATTCGTTAAAATATTTGATTTAATATAAAATATTCTTATCAACTACAAGAACTTAATGTTCTTAATGTCATTTATTTTGGGTGTATTAAAAATATACTATAATTGTACTCGCGTAATGCGGCGAGATACATCATAATTTAATATTTTTCTTTATTTTTGTCGATTTATAGTACGATTTTGAATTATTTTGAAAGAGTGATAATATTTTTAAATTTATTTATTTTAGACTTAATAATAAAAAAATAATAACTATTTTTTTAGAATTCAATTATTATCTTATATATTTTAAATTATTTATATTTAAATTAAGATGTTTATTCTGTTTTGATTATATTTATTAGTTAGTTATGAATTCAAACATATAACTTTAAAAATTTGTACTCATCATCATTACTTGTAATCTTGAATAATGTTTTTTTAAATAAACATTAAATATTTGGTTATATTTTATTAATTATATTTTAGATTTTTTATACGTAAAATTTGATTTTTATCATGTATTTAATTATGCAGAAAGTGCTTTTAGGGATTGAAATGAAGAGTGATTTTAGGGGAGTTAAAATGGTTTGAGATAAATATTGAAAGTTAATAAATAACATTAAATGTAGTACATAAAGTTTTAATAGTTGTTTTTAAAAGTTTTAAATAATTAAAATTAAATGACGTTACATTAACCTTTAACAATTGTTTTTAATTAGTTTTTTATATGTGCTTTATAATATAATATAGAAGTTTAATAATAATGTAATTTATTTTAGATTTAATAATATAATTTTTTTTTAAATAAACACTAAATATTCTGTTAGATTTTCTTAATTATATTTTATATTTTTTATATTTAAAATTTGATTTTTATCCTTTATTTAATTATGTAGAGGAGTGATTTTAGAAGAGTTAAAGTAGTTAGTGATATGGATTGAAAGTTAATAAAGCTTAAATAGTTGTTTTTAAGAGATTTTAAGTAATTGATATTAAATAACGATACATTAAGCTTTAACAATTGTTTTTAAAAGTTTTTTATCAGTGTTTTATAATATAGTATAGATATAGATATATAAATTTTTGTTAATTAAAAATTATTAATTTATGTAATTAATTAAAATTTGGGTTATATTGGTGTGTGGCGTATTGGTCCACGTGGCAGTAATGAGGAGGAATCGTGGCGACAATGTAAGAGAATACTGTGTGTTGTGGTGTTCCAGATCTACACTCTCTGGACATGGCTGAGCTGTCATTGGACTCACTGGTTCTCACGAGTTGACTCACCTTTTTAAATTAATGGAGAAGTTTATTTTATTTTTATTATTAAGAGTACAATTATCAATTAATTAAATATTAAGTTACAGGAAGGTATAGATTTTTTTTTTAAATGTTCATTACTTTTATAATTGGTACTATTATATTTAAATAGCGTGCCTTTGTTTTACTTCTTTTAATAATCATAGGTGTCCGGGTGAACACCTCGACTAATCCTACAAGTCCTAAAGGATAGCGAGGAAAATAACCGGATTGCAGAAATCGAACTAGTGATTTCTGATGAGGATCCCTAGTGTTGTGTTTTGAATTAGGGAAGAAAATAACCGGAAAGAAAAAGAAAGGAAAGGAAAATAATATTTTTTATTTGTGTTTTCGAAAGGGAACGGAAAGAAAGAAAAGGGATAAGAACAAAATAAATTTTCATGTTTTTGAATATGATAGAAAGGAAAGGAAATAAGTCATTTTTACAAATATACCCTTTAAAACATATCGTAGAATTCAATGGAATTGGAATGATTCCATCTCTTTCATTCCGTGAACCAAACATGGGCTTGAAATTTGGTTAATGAAATTAGTCATTTCAATTCCATGAACCAAACAGCCCCCCTAAGTGTTGAAAACATAGAGCAAAGACCCAAGCCTTATTATCATTGAGTTAATCTCATGGGCCCTGGAGAACAGCTAGAAAAATCCTCAATATCCTTGAAGGACTGGAACTAGTGGCCTTTGAGGAAGATCTCCAAAGCCCAGGCATTAATCCAACAAATTTTTTTTTATTGAAGATTTGATATACTTTTTTTGGGGTCGAATTGTTCTGTTAATTGTACATGTAAGTCGAACGAGATATTTATTTAACATGACCCATTTAAATATCAGATTAAATGGTCCCTCTCGATAACCAACTTTTAAAAAACCCAAAAGGACGATTTAGACTCAATACTGAGTATAAAAATTGCATTCTAAAAGCATATCCAATTTTAGATATCCCTCTCCTGTTTTTTCTCTATTATAGAATATTAGCTGGCTATTGTAGCAAAATTTTAAAATAACATTACTATTACAGTCTAGAGATGTTATTTTATTTTTGTAGCAAAATAAAGTTTGTCTCCTATAGCTTGTAACGAAATCGAAAAAAGATTGTTCGAGAACTTGGTAAATACTTATTTATTAAAATAATGTGAAATTAAAGCGAATATATTATCTTTTTTTATGTATTCTATTTATAGAATATTTGCTTCTTAATTTCGTTGCTCGTAAATCTTTTCAAAATGTAAACTTTTTGACGTAATGTTACCGACTATGAAAAAAAGCATATTATCATCTAAATATCCCGAAAATGTGTATTTTCCGTTTTTTTTTTTTTTTTTTAATATTTTTTTAAATGTGAAAAGTGGAAAAAGAAATTGCTAACTTTTGAACATAAAGAGAAAAAAGGAGGTCCACTTAGGTGAGCCATGGCTACAAAAGAACTTGCTTTATATGTGCTCCCACAACTCACATTGCTTTTCACCTTATGTTTGGTGCCATTTTTTCAATGTACTTATCAATATTTTATTTTTTTTAATTTGTTTAAGCCTTTTTCTTAACTTAAAATAAATTAATCGGGCCCATTGATAAAACGACTTAAACGAGCGTCGTTGGATGTTCCCTGAAGATGTCTGAAAATTAATTTATGTTATCTTGTCACCTTTTCTGTATTGTTGATTACGCGTGCATACTAATGCAAGGGCTGAAAGACTCAGAATCGATGATTAATTCACTGGCAATAAGACTTGATTTTTTAGGGTTTATCCTCGTATGTCATCAGTTCGTGTCCTTCTAAGGCCACTAAGGATGTTTCTGCGTGTTCTACATGTCCCTAGTAGTCGAGGTGGACAAAAACTGGCACAAATACGTGTAGTTTCCAAAAAGGCCGAAAGACACATACCATGTTTAAATTCTTTGAGAAGATGCATCTAGACCCTGATAGTTTTTTTTTTTGAAAGGGTATCATGGGCCTATGGCCCAGACTAATTCGGGGCAATTAGGGTCTTTGGCCCAACTGCTAAAGCGTGCAGCTCTGAGTTTATCCTCAGTGGCCACAAGTACTGCGAGTGGGGCTCGAACCCAGGTTGAGCGCTATGAACTCCCCAAACTTTTACCACCACACCACAACCCTTGTGGTTTAGACCCTTGATAGTTTTCAGCAATGTTTTAAAACCCGGGTTGAACCGGGAACCGGTGAAGACCGGGTCAATTACGGCCGTTTTTTTGGGAAATTACGGTCCGGATTGAACCGTCGGTTTTTTGATAGAACCGATTGAAGCGGTCTTATTGAACCGGTAAAAACCCGGGTTGGCCTGGTTAAAAAATCAATTTCGTATAACTGTAAGGTATCGGCTAGGGTTAAAAATTCAATTTCACAAATAATCGACTCCACGCTCGATTCCATTAGTCCACACTCGATTCCACACTCAAACGCAAGGTGACATTTTTTTTATTTCTATATATATTAATTTGGTGTTGTTAGTTTATTATTGGATTTTTACGTCATGTTAATATTTTTTTTTTTTTTGATATTGTAGAAAGTGACCATGAAGTTGAGAGTGGATTTCAATAATTAAGCGATCGTGAGCTTGATGCATTTAACACTTCAATGTCTCGAGATCCATGATTTGGTTTGAACGTTATGTTTCTTTTTGATGTATTTTGATTGATGAAAAACTTATACTTATATGTGTGTTTTTTATTTTTTTGGATTGATGTAAAACTTGTTGTTATTTGTTTTTTTAATGTTTTAACTTGTGGACATCAAATTATTGGTTTCATAGGAAAATGAAAAATACATAGAATTTCTTAAAACCGAGTCAACCACCCGGTTGAACCGTGACCCGATCACCACCCCGGGTCAACCAAAAAACCAGTTTTTAAAATATTAGTTTTCAGATACCGATCATGACCGTTCAAAGTTTACTTTCTATAAATAGCAAGTCTATAAAGATCATCAAATGATGTGCTTTTTTTAATTATTCATATTTAATCTCGTCAAGATTGTTATTATTTAATGATCCAAAAAATGAGAATTTTTTATTAATTGTGATTTTTATTTATAGGGGTTATAATATTTATTGTCATCCAAAACTCATTTATTTATTTATTTTCTTAAAAGATAATATTTTCTATATGATTATACCTTATTTATTGGTGGGTTAAAAGGGTCCATTTTGGGACAAACAAATAAGAAAATTGTATTTTTCTAATATATATATATCATCATATATGATTCACCTAATCGACTTATTATGTATTTTAATCATAAAAAGGTTGGTTGTTTTCAATTTATATAAAGTCATGTTTATTTAAATATTGTATATTAGATTAGTAGTCTCATCAGTTTGATCTTGACAAATTAAATGGCATAATTGACAAAATAATGTACTGAAAATTGTCTAAAACCTTGAAACTGTGAAAACTTGTTTGTATATGTTATTTCATAGATGAAACAACATGTGAATATGCAGTGTTCCTATAGTTTTGTTTCATGGATGAAACGTCAATGAATATTTTACGTATGAAAAAAACATAAAAGTACGTTTATATATAAAAATAAAACACACTTGTACTTGTACACAATAACAAAACATGTGAAACAGTATGAATCATAACTTAAAATAAAACTCATTAGATGGTATTGGTGATTTTTCACAAGTTTGGTTTTCACACGTGTTGTTTCATCTATGAAGAATACATGAAGTGGTTTTCACGGTATGTAATATTTAGCATGGTTTTGTTTGATATGTGGTACACACACACACATATATATATATATATATAGAGAGAGATGATCAAATGAGAACATGATCAAGATTAGAGAACCCAAGAACAACCAAATCACATATGATTTAGCACTAAAATCACATGCAATTACGGAACAAGATCAACACAAGGGTGTGCGAACAACTTGCCCCGCAACCTAGGTCTTGGCCAAGGTCGCATGTAATCATGTGTAATTTTACACATGAGTTTAGGGTGAAATCTCATGTTATCTTATTTGGTCATTGTTTTTGTCTGAACACATCTCTCTTTGTGTATATATATATATATATAATTATAGAGTCGGGTTCAAACGAGAACAATACCTATTTAAAAGAACACGAGAACTAACAAAATCATTAGTGATTTTACATTGACACACGAAAGCAAGACTTTGGCCGCGGCTTCAGGTCCACATGGCTTTTTTGCACGTTAATATAAAATCACTGATGATTTTGTTAGTTCTCGTGTTCTTTTAAATAGTTAATGTTCTCGTTTCATCCTCCCTATATAATTATATATATATATATACACACACACACATACATATAGGTGCAAATTCAAATGTGAAGTCAAAAATTTTGCGAGAAGGCGAGAAATTTCAATATTATGTAACACGCATAATACAAACTTAATCATATATGACTAAACACATGTTGCATTGATAACACATAGACGCTTATCATATATGATTAAACACACTCAAAAACGTGTAACCATACATGATATTGAAACTTCTCGTTCTTTCGTAGAATGGTCAACTTCTAACATGATCTTCTCTCTCTATGTATATATAGATGTGTGTGTGTGTGTTGTGGAATTAAATTACACCCTCCATGGGTAAGTAAGATGTCCACATTCATATCATTAAGTCTCCCCTCCCATCATTTTCTTTGATCTCTCTCTACTTTTTGTTTTTCTATAAGCAGAAGTTGTTATTCTTATTTAGGAATCTTAAACATTTTGATGAAACATGTATAAGATCGTCCCAATTTTAAAGTCTGGACATGTTTTGAATATGAATTTATTACTACTCATCATTGCAATACAACATCACTACAAGTAGAAAATCAAACAAATGTCATTAATGATTTTATCAACAAGTTATTTAAAATACGGTACATGACATTATCTCTCATCTTACGGTCAAATACAAAGTCTACTATGGCCCAGTCGACCCTTGGCCGACTCAATCATTGAATAGTTATTATTGCATTTGTTTCATATTTTATACTGTAATTTTTCGAAACACCCTTAGCTCTCGTTTGGTTTGACGAAATGTTTATGAGATATTTGGATTTCATGGAAAGATTGAGAATTTTAAATATTTGGTGTGTTTGGTTTGTGGGATTTGGAGTGAAATTGAACTCCAATCTTTATAGATTATTACAAAAAATAAATTATAAATAATTAAATTAATTTTATTAGATGGTTATTACAAAACAAATATTTTCAACATATTTTAAAACATTTTCCAAACAATTCGTATGAAATCTTGTCAAATACCAACAACCTCAATGAGATTTCTAAATACAATGTTTATGGGATTTCAATTTCACAATTTCCTTTAAACCAGATATGAGGTCGGAATGGAATTCAATTTCATACCTCCCCTCCCCAAATACTACCACATCTCACATACCAAACGAGCCTTCAAATAATTTATAATCCATCACAAAAAATACGACAGTTATTAACTTTTTTAGTATAACTGCTATAATCATGAAGACTGTATTTTCTTTTTTGTTTCGTTTCAATTTTCACACATATAAGATATGGTTTTTGTATATATTGTAATATAAAAATAGGTAGGGTTTGTGTAGGATCACATTATGAATAATACAACTTTGGTGCATGTTTATGGACCATTAAAAAATCTTGAAAAAAAAAACAAGTAAATTGAAAGATGATGAAAACACACATCTTCTACCTAAATTTTGATATGCTTTTTAGGCACCAAATAATATATATTGTTGGTGCTTAGTGTATAATTGGGACTTGGGACCATTGAAGTTGACAATACAAAAAGGTGTATAATTATGAAATAAAAAATATATTTGTGAGTAAAACTATTTTTAAAGTTACAAAAATGTCAGTAACGATAAGAATACATGTATTTCTTTTAGTTGACTGGAAATAGGGACATGTAACGAGGTAGAGTAAATGATGTGTGTGTTTCCTATTGGTTGTAAGACTGACACTTTCGATACATATATGTATCGAATGATCTTTAAATGCCTAACCGAATATAGCTATTTGAATCAATTAAATTGGTAACAAGGTACAAGCTTTGCCTTTCTTGGGTCATCCCAAATATGCTACCTTGACATGTTTAATTGTGAAACGTTGTTATACTCATCTGTTTGAAATTAATAATAAGAAAACCACGTATCAGCTAATACATATAAAACTTGGAGGGTGTTTGGTTAGGGGATTGGTGGACATGAATGGAAACGATAATCATTCGTGATGCTTGATTTTGATGTAATGAAAATAACCCATTAATTGGTAATGTGTAACAAGGCATTCATCAGTAAAACAGAGGGAACGAGTTTTCATTCCCACGTGTTTCCTTGTAAGTGAGAAAATCAATAGCGCCCCAAACCTTAATTCAAAACTCTCCTCTATATTCTTCGAGTTGTGACTTCCTTTAATGCCTTATGGTAGCTCATGGGCTTATTTGCACTTTAGCAAAATGCCATGGTTCACAATAGAGTCGAAATTAGCACCACGATCATTAAAAAGGACAACTTTAAATCCTAAAACAGACTCTTGATCTCTGGACTCTCATCATTTACACGTGGCAATAAGTTTGCCAAAATCAGAGCATGGTTTGCTTATTTGATGAATGCGCTTAAGCAACAGTCTAACTGAAACTCAAATTGTGGTTATATGTTTTATTGGGCTAATTTAGGGGTTGTTCGGTAGTGGCTTAATGGGCTGTATAGCCCATATAGCTTATTCGCTCAGCCATATATTGTTGTTCGGAAATGGCTTATTGGGTCAGAAATGGGCTTATTCGCTCAGCCCATTTTGTAAGGTCATATCCAGTCAGCCCTTTATTTTCCTTTACTACCCTTCTGATAAAACACAAGAACGCACGCCTACCCTTTTCTTTCATCAACAATGGATCCTGCCTCAAGAAATTTATCGATCTCTCTTCCCTAAAATCGATCTAATCTGAAATCGATCCTCTCCTCAAAACGATATGGCCTCCTTGAAATCGATCCTCACTGTCGCCATCGCTGTCTCCGTTGCCGGTGTTCCAGCCCTTGAACTCGATACTCTCCTCCTCGTCTGGTGTAGTGGTGAAATCGATCATCTCCTTAAAACGATCAGCCCCTCCTTGAAATCGATCATCGTCATCATCGTCTCCATCGCTGTCGCCGCCGCCGGTGTTCTCCTCCTCATCTGGTGTAGTGGGTTTTCAATCTGTTCCAAGACAACAAATCTGTTTTCTTTCTTCCAAGACAAAGAAAACCAGTGACAAAACCCATTTGTACTTGTTAGCTTGGAACAAAACCATTAGAGGTAGGATCTCTTGGTGTAGGATCTGTTGGTATAGGAAGAAAGAAAACAAATTAAAAACCCATTTGCTAAGAGGTTTTGTATTTTATAATGATTATTGATGATTTTTTATTAATTTTGTTGTTTATGGGTTTTGTTAATTGTTTTTGGGTATGTTCACCGATAGAAATATGATTGGGAATTTGGGAAGATGAACAATATTTTTTTTTGTGTGTGTTCATGAAAAAGCTAAAAGACTGAAAGGGGTAAAATGGTCATTTATATTATTCAGACAGTATATTCAGCACAACAACCGAACAACAATTTATCTGTTATCATATAGACAACTTTATCGATACAGACAACTTTATCCATACAGGTCTTAATAGAAAACGAACCGAACAGCCCCTTAGTGTGTTAGTTAGGTGCTTTTTTGGTTATTTGCTTATTTAATTGTAGAACAATACCTAATTCTCAAAAACACTTGTTATAATAATCAAATATCAACCAAATAAGATAAATTCAATCGACATACATATTCTCAAGCTGAATCTAGTTATTTTGATCAGTTCTATATGTGGTAATGTTTCGCGATGTTTGCCCCTTATTGTGCCACACCGAATAATAGATGCTACCTTGGGGTAGTTCAACTGATCGAGTATTGGTTTTGCTCCACATTGGTCACCCGTTCGAATTCCTTCAAGGCACTTGACATTCCCCCCCCCCCCCCCAACTATTAACTTCATGGACCCCATTTAATTAACTTATGTACATACAAGTTGGTCCAGACTAAAACCAATGTAAGAAATACTACTAGTTTTAGGTTTCGAATAATAAAAATGCATATACACATAAATATTGTATTCTTTTTGAAACATGTTTATGTTAAAACCATATTGCTTATTGTGGAATATGTCTTATTACCAATACTGTTGCATTTAAGTTGAATTTAAAAGTGAGTTACGATTTTGGTCCCTCATCTATACTTGTTTTTCACGTTTTGTCCCTCAAATTCGTAAAGTACCCTTTTGGTCTAAAAACGTGTTTAGGAGACCAAACTAGTCCCTATCACTTAAACACCTTTAAAAGAGCTTTGTTAGTTACCTTATGTGCCCGTCAGGTGAGGGGCATTTTGGTCTTTTTTAGCCATCTTCTTCATCTTAACATCCGTCTATAATAACATTGATAATCACCAACCATCACTGCTAGCCACCACCACCACCCTTTACCAACCATTGCCATTGTATGCCCATAAATGAGTTCAAGAGTAAATCCATAAATGAAAAAAAAAAAATCAAGAACAACAGAAATGTAAAAATCCAACAGATTTATCAAATTCGTAAATGAAAAAAATCAAGTATAACAAAAAACCTAATACATATGAAATTAAGAACAACAATGAAATTAGTAACCAAACCCATAAATGAAATAATCAGGTTCATGTATAAGAAACAACAACCCAAATACAAAAACAAATTCCCAAACAAAATATCTAAGGGCACATTTGGTTTGCGGGAATGGATTGGATTTCAATTAAAGATTTAGATTGGAGGGATTTGGATTTGGGGGGATTTGAAATCCCGGCACATTGCAATGGAATTCAAAATCCATCAAGTTAAGGATTTCAAATCCGGTCAACAAATTCTATTTCGCAAACCAAACACAGGATTGGAAATCCAAATCCCTCCAAATCCATTCCAATTCCGCAAACCAAACGCACCCTAAAATTACAAAAAAAAAAAATCAAAATCAAAACCCAAAACCAATCTAATCTAGATCCATGGATAGAACCCCCAAATAAAATTGGATTATGTGGATTGAAACCCTAAACAAAAACCGAAACATGGATAGTGGATTAGCCGGAAACGCTTATGGTGAAACTTATGGTTTTCGACTCCGAGTTCCACACCTTCGATTTTGAGTCCCACGCTTGCAGATTAAGGGTCTAGTTTTCGCACCTTCGAGTTCCACACTTCGATTTCTGTTGAACGCTTATATTTTTTCAACGAGATGAGGAGAGGAGGGTGACGTGATGGTGAACATGAATTAGGATTTTAAGGAGCGATTTTTGCATGTTTTTTTTAGGGGGGGGGGGGGTAGGAGAGAGTTTCGCGAGAAGGTATGGGGGTGGGGGCAGTTTCAGATAGATTTTCATGTTTTTGAAATAAAAATATTAATATGGTTTTTATTTTTCAAAAATAAATTAAAATTAGGCAAAAAAAAATGCCCATAAAGTTAGGGGCACACGACAGGGTTAACGAAGCTCATATTAACAGAGTTACTGGAAGGGACTTATTTGGTCTCCGAAACATGAAATTCGGAATAAGAATGTATTTTATAAATTCGAGGAACGAAAACCAAAAAACAGGTATAAACGAGGGACCAAAGATGTAATTCATTATTTTTCTAATAATGTTTTAGGCCTTTTCAATCAAGCAATTTAATGTTGTGGCCCATCATCTTTTGTCATTTTCATTTAAGACAACTTGACAACTGTTATGCATGCTTCCAATTTATATGAAATGTCGGATTTTTGTAAGTTTCACACTCCAAAAGATAAGGATATTTCATGAACACTCGTGCGGCCTTTCTTGGAATTTTGTCGAATTCGACTCTTGCTAAGATAACAATGATATCGGGTCTTTTTAGACGATTCAAACATTTTCAGATACCGATGTTGAAGCATGTTGAATTTATTGTGATCTGGAATACTTGGCGTGTATGAGTACACGAGGCATATTTTTCACGTATGGTGCACGTTTCACGCACCCTCATCACCGTTTGTAAAGTTTGAACCCTTGACATCACGGAAGGCTAAGATCTACTGGTAACATGGGTACCACTATGCCAAATACCATTTGATACGGTGCACTTATTTCACATGCCATTTATCCTATGAACTTATATTTATTCCAACCTTAATCCAATTTTATATGTTGTTTATCCGAGTGTGATTTATAGATGGTCATATGAAATACGTTCCTTCAATAACCTGGAATGTAAATTGAATTACCCATCTTATGAAGAAAATTGAGGATGACAGGATATTATTTGCTGACAATGACGTTAACATGGACGAAGCAATGAAGGGACCAACACGTACGTGACCCCCCCCCCCCTTTTAATATAACACCACGTTAGTCTCTTTAATTCCATATCTCAGTCGTTATCCTCAATTTGCATTATACAAATACGTAACTTAGATATGAATCTACGATAGCTACTTAATAAAATTTCCTGGAATTAATATTCGTTTCTAATAAAAAAAAGGTCGTAAAAGAATATAATTCCTATTTTTTTCAGAAAAAGAAAAGAAAAAAAATTAGCTTTTAGAAAACAAATATTCCAAGTCAAAGTCAATATTTTGGTGCTAATAACTCTGGCCTTATCCTTTTGACCAAATAACCAAATAAGTGAAAAAAAAATATTATTATACATAGTTAACTGATGTTTTTATTTTTATTAATATTTTTATATTTATTACGGTCTCGAGAAAAGAAACTTTAATGTTATTTATGACGTAGCTCATTTATGATTTTTAAAGGCTAAAAGTTTGCTATTTTAATTTTAGAACGTATAATCTATCAACAAGATATTATATTTTTAGAAATAAGAAAAATTAAAATTATATGGCTATACATTGTTCTGATGAGATTCTTTGAAAGCCCGAATAAGACCTAAAGAGCCAGAAGCCTATTAAATTGAAATCTTGGGGGCATATGCCCGGAAAAAAGTTGAACCCGAAAAAAAAGCCTGGCCCAAAAAACCCGATCAAAGACTTTTTTCAACGTCAAATACCGTTCCATCCCGGGCCTAAAAAAACAAGGGTTTTTATGCTCATCGACAACGGGCTCAGGTGGCTCGAACCCAAGCTCGAAAAAACCCAAACCTTGTGCATTTACAGTGATCAATTAAAAAATACAAGCTATTGAAAGAATTAGTTTAGGTTTAAAAAGTATACCATATATAGAAAATATCGATCAAGGCCCAAATACGAAGAGCATGATTAATGGGCCAATAAGACGGGTAAGCCCCAAATATGAAGAGAATAATTAGTGGGTAATTAAGATTAGGCCCAATAAGGCCCAATAAGTTTGGCGTTATAAAAGAAAGCCCACGTAACATTGAGTTTGATAGAAAAAGCACCACGCTCTCCTCCTCCTTTTTCCCCTTTCTAGAATTTCGTGTTCCTGCGGTCGCTGATTAGGGTTTTTGTTCTCCTGATCTCATTTCAATTTCTTCTATCGAATCACAAACGATTGAGATCTTGGTGGTGGTAAGCATCATGCACTTGATATTTGATTGTTATTTCAAGCGTTAGGGCATACTATTGTGCATTTTTTTTCGTAGATTCGTTCGTTCTTAAGATATATCGGTGGGAGTTGGTTGGTTTTCTGATGGGTGATATGTGATTGAGATGTTTTTTTTTTCTTCATTTGTTATAGGTAAAGGACTATGTCTCGTGTGTACGTTGGAAATTTGGATCCGCGGGTTTCCGAGCGAGAGCTCGAAGATGAATTTCGCGTCTATGGCGTTTTAAGGAAGTGAGTGTTACATCGATTTATACTTGATAGTTGTGCTTTAATCATGCTGATTTGTTATTGTTCGGTCTCTATTCTCGAAAAAAAGAACCAGAACATCTATGAAACGTATAATCTTTGAGTTAGATGATCTAATATAAATCACTTTGACTTTGGATGCCAAACACGTTACTTTTCAACCTCAAGATTGATATGGATTTTGAACTTCTCCAGATAAATGTATATTGGACTTCTTAAACAAGTACCACTCATAGACTGATGTTGGTGTTAATTACGGAATGAAATCCAAAAGAACATGTAACCTTTCCCCTCTATTTGGAAAAAAAAGATACAATATCTGTAAAAGATATTGTAAGATGCCAGCATCCTTTATTATGCTGTAATACAAGAGTATTTTGTAATTCATTTTATTTCAATTGGGTTGTTTGGCCACTGAAGTATTTTGTGGTTCCAGTAGATTTCCACATTCAATAATGTTTTCCTTTATCGTGTTTGAAATTCTTGCAGTGTGTGGGTTGCTAGGAGACCACCTGGTTATGCGTTTGTTGAGTTTGATGATCGTCGGGATGCTCTAGATGCGATTCGGGCACTGGATGGTATGTTCAAAGCCTACATGAAAGTATTATGACCATGAGAATGCTAGTCTTTGTTTTTCTAACATGTTTTTATTTTTAATGACCTTTTCATGGCTCTTATTATGCTAAAACTGTTACGGTGCTGCAGTCTCGTTAATATAAGCAATAGATTCTGGTCGCTTGAGGACTGTTTCTGTTGGTTTTGGGTGTTAACGCTCCTCTTATTTGCATTGATTATTATAATTATCGTCATAGCTGTGTTTGCCATTGTTGTATGGGTTCCTGTATGTTACATTAACAGGGAAAAATGGCTGGCGCGTGGAGCTCTCTCACAATTCAAAAGGAGGTGGTGGAGGCCGTGGTGGCGGCCGTGGCCGTGGGGGCGGCGGTGGTGAAGACCTTAAGTGTTATGAATGCGGTGAAGCTGGTCATTTTGCACGAGAATGTCGCTTGCGAGTTGGGCCACGAGGTTTAGGAAGTGGACGTCGTCGTAGCCCAAGTCCAAGGCGCCGCAGGAGTCCAAGTTATGGGCGTAGGTAAGTTCAGTTTTACCTTGTATATTTATACATTTGAGATTTTAATTCTTATGTTTATTTTGTTGATATGATAATGTATTAGATGTTTGTGTATTTTCCCCATCCACTTACATTTTAGGTGACAACGATCAGTCATTGCAACATGATTAAGGAAATTAGCTATTAGAATATTTCCAAGATTAAAAATAATATTTTTTCATGTCTATTTGAAATCAACTTTGCCTTATCTTTTTGGGCTTTGATGGATTAGCTGTATTTGTATGATACACTTTATGTGAATGATAGACTACTATGAAATACATATGTTTCTCATCAAAACCCTCTTGACAAATGGTCTGATGCATTCAGTTTGTCTACAATTCTGATTATCTGATTTTGATGGTTACAGTCTTACAGAGGGGTTAAAGTGGAAAGAAAAGGAGGGTTTAATGTTAGCAACAAGTGTAGAAAGCGTAGATGATGATTAAGCAGTCTATTTATCTTATGTGGGTGTTGCTTATTTTTTTTTTCTTCTGAATCATCATTTTTTATGTTTTTAATTTTATAAAGGGCAAATCAGATTAGCATGCTGGTTGTGGTAGCGTAATGAGTATTTCCTTAATATGATGCAACTTTTCATACTAAGGTTTTGCTTTGAGGATATTGGCACCTCGGTTTTGCTTTAGGCTCTCAATCCACTCGATTGTTTTGCAGGAGTTATAGTCCACGCTACAGTCCTCGTGGAAGAAGATCTCCTCCTCCTCGTCGTAGCATATCACCTCCCCCTCGCCGAGGTCGTAGCTACAGCAGGTCTCCTCCGTATCGCCGAGCCCGACGTGACTCACCATATGCGAACGGGTATGTTGTTTGTTTAGATGTGTACGTTTTCTTTTGCTTCCATTTGTTATTTTCTACTTACGGGTAACACAACTACTCATTGCCATAGATAAAAGCATATATAATTAAGTACTATGGTACATGTTCACATCTGATGGTAGTAAGTTCACGTCTTTTTTGGGCATGCACTCTTGCATGAAAGCATGTATGCGTCTGCGGGAAAGCATCCTTGTATCAGATTGCATATTCCTGAATCATCATGCATTTCTTGGTTCAAACTGCATGCGATGCACTTTTCTGTTGAGCAGGTTTACTCACTTTTATATGCTATAAATGGCTGTACTCAGAAGACCAAAACCATTTAATATGGATTGACATGTTACCCAGGATTACATAGTTTTTGTTGTTGCCTTTAACCTTTTCTGATGCAACTGAAGTTGCAATGCACTCATAGATGAGGCAAAAGAAAAGAATATTGGAGCAGAGTGACAGGAGGATTTGTGGATCATACTTGATAGAAATCGAGCACTGATGTATTTATTGTGGATGCCATCTCTTGTTCTTTGCTGTACTGATATGTATTTTTATTTTCAGAGTGTAAGCGGTTGGAGCAGGGATGGAAGCAAATATATCTGAGCTGGTAAAGGATACTCCTGCATCATCAATGTATCTGTGATGAGAAACTGTGAACGAATTGGAGTAGGTTTTGTTTTAGTTGATGGTATATCATGACTTTTGGATGTCGAAACTGCACTGTATGACTGCTGCTGAAAGGGGGGCGCTATGGAGTCCAACTTTTTGTGTCGGCTTGCTCTATTCAGCTGGCTGAAATTTAGAGGTCCCTTTCGCACTTCATTTTACTACTCTTATAATGCTTTTGTGATGACGTATATTTGGAGTAATTGGTTGCTAAACATTTTTTGTACATTTTTTTCCCTTCTGTTGTGAGGTTTGGTTATCGCAGCCTTCGCCCTCCACTATCTGCATGTTAGACTCTACACTACGGTTTAGCGTCACTTGTTCTTCTCTGCACTGCATCATCATCATCATCATCATCGTCGCCGCTTCATGTGGTTGTTAATTGACTGCTTTGAACGGCCTTCCAATCCAAACTGCACTTTAGAAATGCTAGCTTCCTCTGCAAAGAAAGCTTCTGATGTCGTCATAGTTAGTACGTCTTACTTGGCTGCTGAAGCTGTCACCACACCCTCTTTTGTGTTTATCGTCTGCTCTACCGTCACAAAGGTAAGTGTTGTGATGAAGCAAAAATGTTAGACACTTGTACCTGGTTGTACAAGCATTCTGCCGAAATTTGTTTTCCGTTGGGGTGGGAAAGTAAATGTAATCCACTCCATTACCCCAAAAGCAAGCGTTTTGGATGATGCCAGATGATCTTGCTTTGTTTTCTTACCGATATTTATGCGCTCAGGTTAAATGGGTTGATGATCTTTTGTGTCTTTCAATAGGACTGCTTCGAGAATTTAAAAAATTATAGTAAATTTGCGGGAAAAAAGGCTTTTGATCATATGATCTAAAAGGTTTGTTGTATGATTATTGATGATATATGAGATGTTGTGTTTTTCTGTTGTAGTTAAAGGCATTGGTGGGTTGTTGAGCTAGTCTCAATAATTTGAAATTCTTTTCAAAGTTGTCATATTTTGGGGAGCAAAGAGTACCTAAAAATAGTTTCAAGTATTTAGGGATCATGATTCAGGGAATAAAGGTAAGGTGGTCAAAATGGAAGGTTTAAAGGAGCTTTGTGACAAAAACATCTTGATAAGATCGAATGGCAAATTCTAGAGGGTTCCGAACTATGTTGTATGACGTGGGTGATGAAGAAAGCACACGAGAGAAAGATGGAGGTAGCGACGATGTTTAGGTGGATCTGTAGGACCATACTAGATATGATGCCAAATGAGGCTTTCCGAGCAAAGTTTGTGACGATGCCTGTTGTAGATGAGATAAGAGAGGTTAGATTACGATGGTTTGGGCATATGTTCATAGGAAATATATGCCAGCACCGGTGAGGACGGTGGAGAGCGTTAGGTTCACAAGTGCAAGGTGTGGCGGACCGAGGAGTACATGGGAGTAGCAACCGATATCGGCTTTATTTTGGTCTTTCATATATTTTTATTTCTTGTTATATTTTTTACCAAACTGCCCTAAATTCTTTTATTTTCCTTTATTTCAAATGCTTTTCCTTTTCTTTTCTCACGTAATCTTTTCATTAACTTATTTTACAAGCCGAAGGTCTTTACATGAGCAATCTCTCCATTCTTCGGGATGGAGATAAAGGCTAATATACATCAACCATCCTTAGGCCATACTTTATGTAGATTAAAATTTGAGTAAACTTTAATTTTGGCCCCTGAGGTTTACTTAAATCTTTGATAGTGGGATCTAAACTTTGGCAAGTCTAGAAATCATCCTTGTGGTTCTCAATTTGCTCTGAAAATGGTCCCTCGTCATTAACTCTGTTAATAATGTCTGTTAGAGTAAGGGGCAATTTAGTCTTTGACCTAATTTTCCTTTAAAAATACATTATTTTATTTATTAATTATTTTTATATTAAACTCTCTCTCTCTCTCTATATGTGTGTGTGTGTGTGCGCGTGCGTATACATTGATCTCTTTCCTGTATAAGAGACCACCAAACTGTTAAAAAGAGACCATCGTCTTCTTTCATTAATCAGTGTCTGAAGGAATTCGAATGGATTGGATGATCGATTGGATGGTCTGGAGACACATATTTGAAACCATCACCATCTTCTTCCTCTGTTAGAGTTTGTGTACAATGATTAAACTTTAGGGGTTTTAATGCTTCTTATTTAATCTGTTTTTTCTACAACCATTACCACCGTCTCCCTCTTTTAGGATTTTTATGTTTTATTTGGTCCATGTGATTTCGATATCTGCAGTTTAAAACCATTGGGGATTTGAAACTATCATCTTGGTTGGGAAAGGGTTTTGAGGGTGGTTAGCCTGGTGAGGCTAGGGAAGGAGGAGGGTCACCGGATGGGAGAGAGAGTGAAGGGTTTGGCCGATGATGGGGGTTAGAATGGTAGCGTGAAACATCCATGGGAAAACTTTGAAGACATCTTTGTTGTCTCGTTTAGGACACTAATCTAGTAGAGAAGTTTTCGTTGATGCTTCAGTTTCGCCGATGTAGATATAGAGAAGAGAAGAGACGACGGTCTTGGTTGGTGGCCCGGTCACTGGGTTTAGATTGGGAAAATAGAGAAAAATCGGTGGACATAGTTCAACTCGACGAGCACAGTTCTGAGGCTGGAGAAGACATGGATTTGTATATAGAGAGGTGGTCGGAGGATGGCCGGAAAATTGGGCTGTTGGGTTGGCCTGGGAAATGGCTGAAAGGGGGAAGAAGATGATGTGTGTGCGTTGATGTCTGTGCACATATTAACACACACACACACATATATATATATATATATATATATATATATGATGTTTTAGTGTAATATTATAATAACTTGTAATATAAATAATATATAATATAATTTTTTTAAGTTTATACAAAATAAGAAAATAGAGGGAAAAGACCAAAATACCTCTAACGCTAACGTACATTATCAACGGAGTTAGTGACTATGGACCACTTTCAGAGCAAAATGAGAACCACAAGTACGCTTTCTAGATCTATCAAAGTTTAGGTCCCATTTTCAAAGATTTAACTAAACCGTAAGGACCAAAATTAGAGTTTACTCATTAAAATTTATTTGGTTCGTTTGGTTTGATTATACTGCATTGGAATTATAGTAATCAAGTTCTATTAGGGTGCGTTTGGTACGTAAAACAGGGTGGAACATGACAGAACAGAACAGACTTGTCCCATGTTTGGTATGACCATATGTGGGACACGTTAGAACTAAGTGGAACAAGCATGAGACACACTTGTCCCACTCTAACCCTCTAGAACTAAGTAGAACAACAATATTTTAACTAATATACCCTTTGTTAAAAACCAAAACCTTAAACCTGAATAGTCCAAAATTAGAATCCAAACCGAAAATAAAGCGTTTTTGCAAAACCCGAATACCCCGAAATCCGATAATTTGAAACCCGACATTTGGGAGGATATCTAGGCTCGGATTGGGTTTGATCGTTGGCCACCCGATCCATCCAAAAACCCGAAATAACATACATTTATATTATATTATATTATATATATATATATATAGGAGAAAACTCTAAATAAATGGAAAACCGAAAAACTACGAAAAAACGAATGAAAAGATATATGAATATGGATGTCAAATTAACGAGAAAAATATGATGGTTTATTTGGTGTAATTTATTTCGCTCGAATTTTGTTCATTTTTCGTATTTTTTCGAATAAAAAATAGGGGATGAAGGTTTTTTTAATTTAAAAAATATTGTTGTAACCGCCTGTTTAATTATATCCATCAGATCATCTAATCTAACGGTTGATAAGGTGTTTTTAGTTTTTCATTTATTTGAGGTTTTCCCTTGAACCTCCGTCTATATATATATATATATATATATATATAATTATCTTTTGAAAATCGTAAATTATAGTCTGTTGAAATTTTTTCTAAATTTTAAACTTGCTATCGATTTCATCAACCTATTAATCGATTGTAATCATCCTAGAAAACGATTAAATTAATATCTAACTTTTGCATTATATAATACCCGAATCCGACCGACATCATTCCAAAACTCGACCAAGCCAAACCCGAAACAACCTAAAATCCGAAACTTAAAATTTGGATTTTGATTTCCATATCCAAAATCCAATCGTGATAAATTAGTTGTATGTTTTTGATAATCCATTGCACTATGTATTGGTAATGTAAATTAGTTTTATGTGATGTAATCTATGATTTTTCATCAGGGGTAAATTCTTCATTTAATCAGTATAATTATGTTCTATCCAGTTTTGTCATGTCTTGCCAAACGCTGGACAGCTGTCCTGTTCTGTTATGTCCTGCCTGTGTACCAAACGCACCCTTATTGTTTTGGCCAATGGAACCCGAAGATATCAAAATGCAAATTGTTTTGGAACATGGTGATCTATAAACATTGATTTCAATGAATAGATATAGGAAGTCAGATTTTTTTGTTTTCTGTTTTCCGTCAAGTAACAAAAACACACATCTACTCATTTTGATATTCCCTCTGTTTCAAAATAAGTGTCCACAATAGAGATTGAAACACAATTTTATACATAATTTGTTTATTAATTATAGGTAAAATTGAGAATTTAGTTATATATTTTTTAAAATAGACACTTATTTTGGAATACAAATAAATAGAGATATGGACATTTTATTTTGGACAAAAGGGTATATCAATCTAATTACAATAAAAGGGTATATCAATCTAATCACAATAAAGACTAGCATTCGAATGAAATTGAAAACCATGCAATGAAATGACTAATTTATGACCACAATGGTCTTGCAACAAATTTTAAGGGATTGTTTGGTTCATGGAAATGGAAGGAATTGGAATGACCAATTCTATTGACCAAATTCCAGTTCACGGAATGAAAACGATGGAATTCTTCCAATTCCATTGAATTCCACAATTTAAGGAATTCATCATTCATTGACATAAGCGAATGAATTGAATTTCTATTAACCAAACGCGTGGTCAAATTCTATTCCAATTCCTTCAAAGTCCAATTCATTCGATGGATTCCAATTTTATCAAATTCCATTCTGTGAACCAAACATCCCCTTATTTTTTTTAAATGGAAGGTGAACCTTTATGTCCACAAGGGTTTATCAAACCCAGATATTTCCATCGAGCCATAACAGGTGTGCCACAACCCAAATAGTTAACTTCAGACTTTTATCAACTACATACTTCGATTTTCACAGCCATACCGATTATTATATCATTCCGTTATCACAACTAACAAATCAAGACCAAGATTAAGACCGAGTTTAACTAGTCGATACATAGAAACAAGTTTTACAAGCCATCATACCGGCCATCAATATTTTAGATTTACGAAATCCTATCTTAATTGGACGTAAATAATGTACTTGATATGATTACGAGAACCTAAACATATGAGTAAGAAACACACAAACAAAAACCTAGGAAATATAGTGAGAACTTGCCCATTTTGCAGGTCATAGACATAAATCATAAACTAATCAATAAAGTGGCACATGGTAGTACTTTTTACAAATAAAAGAATCCATCTTCAATAAAATATGTGATCTCTAACATCACTAGGTGGTCCTCCTACTAAGCAACAAAATAGTCTGATTGATTACCACTAAACTAACATAATTTGTAACATCCAAAGCGGTCCTGCTACTTAAAACATTCATTATATTTGATCTCACTACACTCTAATTGGTTCCACGTTGATACTAAGCTACTGTTGACTGCTACAATTTGACTAAAATATAAGCAGTTTTGGCGGTTCTTATACCGATTTGGACCTCCAAGATCTTGTAGTTGACCTGGTTCGGTGAGAGAGATGAAGATGAAGAGCGCATTGCCGTTTGTGGCAATGGTGGTCGGGCAGGTTGCGCAGGTGGGTTTGACGTTAGCCGGGAAGAAAGTTATAGCAACTGGGATGCACAACTTTTCCTATGTATTCTATTCCAATGCTTTAGCATCAGTTATTCTTCTTCCTGCTTCTTTTCTCATTCATAGGTACTGCTATTTGTTTACTTTTCTTGTTTATGTTATTCTATCTGCATCCTATAAGAAGTTTACACTCTGAATCTTTGTATGTTTTGCAGATCACGAAATCGCCCTGCGCTAACTCTCTCAGTAGCCGGTGGTTTTCTAGTGCTCGGCATACTAGGGTATCTAAATTTTGTATAGCCTGTCACATATGTACTTTATTGTAAATGTTTTATCCTTGTAGATCTCTAAAGAATCCAGATAATTTGTCTCCAAATCATTAATATTATTGGTGAACTGCACTCGTTTATGGGTAAAAGAATTGTAAAAGGTTTTAGGGTATTAATTTGACATGGGTAGTTTAGTAATTTACCAATCTTGTCCCATCTACCTGATTTTTGTTCCACCTATTTTGGTCGGAGCAAAAAAAAAAAAACATTTTTGTCCCATTCCATCATATCATGTCCCAGTCTAATGTGCACCAAATGTGGGACAACACGTTTTTCTGTTGTCCCGTCCCATGTACCAAAACACCCTAATGGATAACTAGGTGGTAGTCTAGTCGGTAAGGCCTATTGCCGATTAGGGGAAAAAAAGGTCAAAGTGGGATTTTTAGGCATCAGATTTCATTCTTACTTAAGTGTGCTTTTGGTATGCATCGGGACTAGATATAACTAAATTGGACGGGACGTATGAGAGTGAGGTAAGCAGGTGATAGAATTGTGTTAGGTTTTAGGGTCTTAAACTTTTAACTTGACATGGGTAGTTTAGTAATTTACCAATATTGTCCAATTTCCTTGATTTTTGTTCCACCTACTTTGGTTGAGCAAAAAAAAAAGCATTTTTGTCCCATTTAAAGTCATGTCATGTCCCAGTCTAATATTACACCAAACATGGGATAACAAGTTTTTGTTCTGTCGCGTGCAAACGTACCAAACACGCCCTAATGGATAATTAGGTGGTAGCCTAGTCGGTAAAG
Organism: Arctium lappa; assembly: GCA_023525745.1. Lineage (NCBI taxonomy): Eukaryota > Viridiplantae > Streptophyta > Magnoliopsida > Asterales > Asteraceae > Arctium > Arctium lappa. Next base: position 3,873,547 of record CM042050.1, read on the forward strand.
CCTTTTGGCATTTGGTTGATTAAAAATAAGTCAAGTATGCAGTTGCCAGATATATTACATTCGATTGGCACACAAAAGGGAGGCATATTCTTTAAGCATCGTTCATCATGTGGGATACCTCAAAATATACTTGGAAATCTGAAAATTTGTATTTCACTCGGTTGCCTATAATCTACTGAAGATAAAGATAGTTGCACATGTAACATAAAGATATACATACTTGACCTTATGGGGAGGTGATAATCAAAGCAATCACACCCTTAATCGACGCTTGTGCTTGACACACACCCAAAAGAAAGCTAGCTCACCTCTTAGGCTGGATCCGGTTGTAGAGAGATTGATCGGTGGCCAACCTACAAGAATCTGAATCTTTTTATCAACCCATTCTTTTCAGTTTCTTGGTACAGGTAGTTGGTTATGCAGGACTTACCTACGCTCCTGCTACAGTTGCCACAGCAATTCTCAACCTCATACCAGGCTTTACTTTCGTACTTGCCATCATCTTTGGGTAACCAAGAACCTCTCCTTTACATGATTTAAACAAGTTAAAATATAACTAAAAGAACGGGAATTCACTTCAAAAAATCAACTTTACCACTCTTTCAGGGTAGAAAGAGTAGATTATGGAGGGTGGGCTATGTGGGCTAAAATCATTGGAACAGCAGTTTCAGTTGTAGGGGCCATCATCGTGACTGTCTACACAGGGCCTGCAATAATAACGTCTAGTTTAACTTCAATCACCCCGCAACATCTCCTAGGCCAATCATCAGACTGGATCCTTGGTGGAGTGCTGATGCTAATCGACTGTGTCTTAGCTGCTTTCTTCATTATCGCACAGGTACATTATTAGTACATACACACAGGTACATTAGTAGCATTAGTAGTTAATCCTTATATAGGTTTGCTTACTTACGAGTATTTACAGGCATTGATCCTCAAGAAATACTCAGCAGTGCTGATTTTGATGTTGGCTTACTGCTCCATTATAACCGTCCTATCTCTTTTAGCCTCATTGATGTTGGAACATGATCTGAGTGCGTTTAGTTTACAGTCTAAAACAAGGTTACTTGCCATTCTGTACGCAGTAAGTTGAAAAGATCTTCCTACTCCTCCCCCCCCCCCCCCCCCCCCCCCCCGCGCGGGGCGGGGTGCCCGTTTAAGGATAGTGATTAGTTCTTTATGGGTAAAATTACAATGCAGGGGATCTTTGGAGCTGGTTTTCAACTCACAATTGGAGCATGGTGTGTGAAGATGAAAGGGCCACTTTTTGTGTCTATGTTTCATCCATTAGGGATTGTAATTGCAGCTATTATGGGGGTCATATTTCTAGGGGATGGTCTCTATCTTGGATGGTAAGGAACGTACCCATATCTTTCTTAGTTCTTGTGTTGTATTCATGACATGAATATCGTTGACTTTGTGTTTAAATTTTGGCAGTTTACTCGGATCAGTAGTCATTGTGATTGGATTCTATGGTGTAATATTGGGTAAGGCTAAAGAAGATAAAATTGTTGAATCCAACATGGTTGAGAGCTTAAAGTCCCCTCTTTTGCAAGATGACACTGAAGAGCCCAGTGTTCTGCTACCATAAAGATATCAAGGTGCAAATGTTTCCTTTTACTTAGTGCAGCACAAAAGAAGGCGTCTACTTGTCTAGGACGTAACTCTAGCAAGTTTCATTTATAATCCTAGATTATTTATGGAAACACTCAAGCTGGAGTCTACCGTAAGACATTTTGTGGCTAAATATAATGTTTATCATTATTAGTAATAATTCATGTAGGCATAAAATCAAGCAGCTCATATGCATATATATATATATATATATATAGTTTCATTTATAATCCTAGATTATTTATGGAAACACTCAAGCTGGAGTCTACCGTAAGACATTTTGTGGCTAAATATAATGTTTATCATTATTAGTAATAATTCATGTAGGCATAAAATCAAGCAGCTCATATGCATATATATATATATATATTGTGGAAGGATATTTTGCAACCCTTAAAAAGGTTGCAACCCTTGCAACCCACATCTTAACCGTTGGATTCACGATCGACGGTTATTTTATTTTTCTTTTTCTATTTTTTTAATTAAAAATATTGGGCCCCATATCTATTTATAACCGCCGATCATGAATCTGACGGTTAAGATGTGGGTTGCAAGGGTTGCAACCTTTTTTAAGGATTGCAAATTAAACAACCCCTATATACTTGTATAATGAAAAGTGATATATGCATCTGGAGATGTCTAATACAAGAACCCCATTGGTCCATGATGTTGGGGCTGTTTGGTTGGTTTTCCATTAAGTTCTATATAGATAAAGTTGTCTGTGTGGATTAATTTGTCTGTATAGATTGATAAGGTTTTTGTTTGGAAATGGATTTTTCATAGATGGAAGGAGCGTTTTTTTAATTGGGAGGGGCAGGTACGGAAAAAACTTGGCTTTTTGCATAAAGCTCCGCCCTAGAATCTTACTGAATAAGACATTTTTTATACCCTTAAGCCAATACCAAACAGTCATGTATAGCTTACCGAATAAGTTGCGAGTCTCATTAACGTTGTGTTCTCGAAACTCATTTAACGAAGGAAAGGAAAGGGGAGGAAAGTAAAAAAAACTCGTGTTCTTGAAACTTTTTTAGGAGAGAAAGGAAAGGAAACGGAAAGAAAGAATTGATAACTTTCCTCCCAAATATGGGAGGAAAGGGAAGGAAAGAAATTAAAACCATTTAAAAAAATTACTGAAATTATTAAAATTACAAAACTACCCGATCTTTCATTATAAAGAATATATTTTTATAAGGGTATATTTGTAAAAATGACATATTTCTTTTCCTTTCTCTCCTGTTCAAGAACATGAAAAACTATTTTCTTCCCTTTCATTTCCTTCCTTTTCCTTCCATTTCGAGAACACAAATGAAAAATTATTTCTCTTTCCTTTCATTTCTCTCCCTTTCTTTTCCATCCATTTCTTTTCTTTTCTTTTCTCTCCGGATTAGAGAACGCAACGTAAACTCATCAAACTGATAACAAACAAGCCTTTAGCATTTCATTATCATGACACATATACTTTTTTCACCAATTGACACAATCTATTCAAGTAATAACCTATTGAGGCATATAATTTATCAAGCAAAATGCTCCACATACAACAATCTTGTTTTACAGCTCAAAGATGATCATCGAAGCAGAACGATTTACCCAAAAAAGAAGAACATAGGACTAGAACCAAAATATAAAATGTAACTCAACATAATAATTACAAATATAAAGCTTAAGCCAACAATTTGTAAATAGCATGTAGTGAGTTTTGCCCATCTTCCCTTTTGGTGTATCAGTTAGTTGTGCTACACTAGGCAAGTATTGATGTTGGATAATTTGGTCAGCAATGAGCTGGCTGTAGCTGGAAGGTGACTTCTTCAAGTTCTCATGTCAACAGGGAAAGAATTATAAAAGATGCATACGAGAATGCACACGATATGTCAACGAATCTGACTTTCAGCCAAAAGCATACCTTTTTGACATTCTTTAATGTGTTGTGTGATGGTCAAACAACATTAGCATGTCGAAAGGATAAAAGATGTTTCGACGCCTCTGAGCAGGAAGAGTCAGCTGCCTCCTACTCTATAACTTAAAAAAAATCTCACTTCATATTGTGTCATGGTATTTCTTTATTTCACTGTATTTGAATCAATATTTTAAAGATAATAAATCCCATTACTTGGGAGTCTGTCATTTGACAATTCTTGCAGTAACCTTATCTATGATCATAACAAACTTTAGGTCAACAGTTTCAGTTTTTTTTGGTTTATCTGATCATAATTGAAGTCAAACCAACAATGTAGAATGTTAAAAAGGCTCTATGTTAGCCATGATGTGCATACTAGTGAGTACCTTTTTTCTATTGCAAATTAAAAACGGTGTCCAAATTCATATGACACCGATCAAACAAAATTAAGGCCTGTATTACTCACATAAGTGCATGCTAGCTACAGTGAGAAGTTTATACTATATAAATATTTTCCATACATGTATGCAAGCTAGCACGATAAGTCTTGTCATACACATTAGATAGGTTCACCAGAAAAGAGCTAGCTGGAGGATGACCTCTTCAACTTCTCATGTCAATGGGGAAGGCGTTAACGAGATACAAGTGAGCATGCGCACAAGCAGTCAACCATTTTGACTTCTTGCAAAATACACATTATTGTTTGAAATTTTCTTATGTTGGTATAATATTCCAAAGACAATTAGCATGCTAAAGCTAGGAAGATGTTCGACGCTTCCCAATCAGGAAGAGTCGGTTGTCCCATAACCTTTGAAGCTAAAAAAAGTCGCACTTTTGGATTACATCATAGTATTTCTTTTACCTAACGACATTTGAACATAACCGTAAGGATCATAATTCCATTACATGGAGTCTCATGTTTGACATTTTGTGAGATAATATTCTTTAAGGTTATCGATGCTGGCTCATATCTATTATCCTTATCGTTCATCAGTATTACCTCATTGTATTTTCTATATGAGCTATATATTTGATGGTCACCTATCAACAAGGACTACTAGGGCCGTTCTTTGGTATGTTAAATGTGTGATTTTGACCAAGGTCCCCAAGAATTTAGGGCCTACTTTTACATTTTTAGGGCTTTTCATAAAAAAAAGGGCAAAAGATAGCCCTCCCTCAGTGTTACTTTAATTTTTATCAGAAAATAAAAGTAATACGTCTTATCATCGCCTCTGTAATTTGTATATATGTATCTTTGTTGTCTCATTTGGCAGTGTAATCAAAAGTTTTAGATGTAACAGAGCCTCCAAAAAGATTGGAACGTCCCTTAGGACTACCCTTATTACGCTCATGAATCTTTCCAACTATACCTCACATTAATGTATTTCATACACTTGATATCTTATTTCAATATTATCTTCTGAACCGTATGTCAGCGTAACTCAAAGCAGTTATTAGTTACTACATTTATGTAGACAAGGCTTAATCAAGCCTAAAAGAATTATAAATAGTCTTACTACTTCTGATCAGACCTACTTTTGTTTGTAAAATGTTTTTCACTAAAGAAGTCTTTAAAGCCATAAAGAAGACATGATGACCACAACCTTATCTTAATTAGCTCTATCAATTTTCTGGTAAGTTAGACTTAAAAGAGGCATGGGATGCACGACCAAATATACAATTTTCTGTAAACCCCTTTCAAGAATTTAATGGGAATTGTAAAATCATGGTCCAAGAATGTCAAAATATACAATTTTTCATCACTTTGCATCACTTAAGTCACACAAATGCATCAAATCTTGTACGGTACAAGTATGCCACCGACCAACATAACCTATACGAAGTCATCAGTCGTTGAGGCAAATAATCAAACACCTGGAGTGCAGTATTTAATTTCTCTTTATACGACTACTAAAACTCATACAATAACACTTCCATTAACATCTCAATAATTATAATGGTTAAGTAATTCGAAATTTGGACAACTTTCTATCATCAAGTCAATAATAGCTACATCGCATGAAGATACTAGCAAAAGAAGCAGGATCAGATAAAAAAATATATACAAAATTCAAGTAGAAATATATATATACCATTTGTAGAAATCTTTTTGCGTCATTCACCGGTGGCTTCATCTGCCACCTCTGCTTGCATTCCTCACCCATTCATTGCTAATACCAAAATCAAAAGCCAGAGAATTTCGAGAAGTTTCTAGAAAGCCTTTTATAGAATATTATTTTCGGTTTATCTTTTTTAGGCTATGTTTGTCAAACTAGCCGATAAGCTAGCTGATAGCTTATAAGCTAACTTTTCAAGACATTATGAGTGGTTTTTCAATAAGCTAGTTTTTAGTTATCCAAATACCAAACAATGCCTTAATCTTATATATTTTTATGATAAACTAGCAATAACTAATAAAATGAAAATTTAAAAAAATGTTTGATTTTATATAATACTAGAAGTGTATTCGAGCAATTCAGCGTGTTATATCTCGATTTTAATGTTTTGTTTTATTTTTTTATCTTTGTTGATTTTATCATACGATTTTCTGTTATTTTAAAAAAGCAATAATGTTTTTTTATAAGTTTGTTTAATTAAAATTTTATTATCTATACTATATTATAAAGCACGGATAAAAAACTCTTAAATACAAATTATTAGGCACAAGGTACCATCATTTTATGCAAGATTTTTTATTAGTCAAAGTCGTGTTATGACCTTGTTTTCGTGTAATCGTATTGTGGTCGTCGCGAATAAGGTGGTAAATGATATGTATGGAAAGAGGATTAGAAGGGTTTTGTTATGGTGTGATAGCGCGGTGTTTTGGTTGTGTGGCAAATAGTGGCGTTTTACACCAAGACAGACGTGTAAGTCATCGAGGTGATTTGGATTACCGTGATGTTAAGTGGTGAAATATTATTGTAAGGTGGGATAAGCGGATGTGCGAATCCTGGTTTAGGGATTCTTTTAGAAAGATTCAAAGATGGCAAGTACGTTTAAATCTGAGGGTTACGTTATTGGTATTTTGAGATCAATAAGGGTGAGTGATAATTTGGCGACCACCTAGAAGAGGAACTCGTGTTCTTCTCGGTCGCGTTGTGATCAGGTGAGTGTCTCATATTCCAGCTGAATGCCTAGGAGAATGTTCTATTCGATTAAGTAATGATGCTTTGTTGTGAATTTGAAGTTTATATGGGAATGTCGAAGTATTCCTTGGGTGTAATGGAATCTCAGTGGATAGGTCGAATGTGTTTAGAAAGTGAGTAATGCATGTTATACCGAGCATTGGGTATTGTTTTGTGATAAACCAAACGATTGCCTCAAGCGAGAGTTATGGCAAAACCGAGTACGTAAATGATGGGAAATCAGTGTTTCGGGCTAGCGTGAGAAGGCGAAGTGCGTATGTGTCAATAAGTGAGTAAACCGAAAGTAAGAAGCTCGTCTGGTGAATCAGAAGAATGGGGAGTATGTTAAGAATTGTCATTTGTCGTGCGTATAAACTCCTAGCGAGTATAGGAGGAAAAGAGCTTTTGTGTATATGTTAGTTAAGGTGTGGAAACCAATCCAGGTGACCGGTCTAAGGGTGTAGGCTCGCACCTGTTAGTAAGTCTTTCTTTGAAAATGTGTGTATTCTATGCCTCGAGTGTAACATCCCGCCTGCCTCGACAACAATATTGTCCGCTTTGCCCCTGGATTTAACCAACGTGTAGCGCACAGATTTGTTTCTGCCGACCTGGTGAGAAACTTCCCAGGGGGGTCACCCATCCTGGGACTACTCCCACCCAAGTACGCTTAACCTCAGAGTTCCCAGAACCTGACGTGCTTGTGGCCCCAAAACGCGTTGTTATTAGGAAGGCCAAGATATTACTTATAACACCCAGCATCACTCCTGTCCACGGCCGATATGGGATATGCCTAAGGTGTTACAAACACCCCCCTTGGGACTCATCGTCCTCGATGAGGTTTGCCCCATATCCCGAACGGCACAAGAGTGGCTCTGATACCATCTGTAACATCCCGCCTGCCTCGACAACAATATTGTCCGCTTTGCCCCTGGATTTAACCAACGTGTAGCGCACGGATTTGTTTCTGGCGACCTGGTGAGAAACTTCCCAGGGGGTCACCCATCCTGGGACTACTCCCACCCAAGCACGCTTAACCTCAGAGTTCCCAGAACCTGACGTGCTTGTGGCCCCAAAACGCGTTGTTGTTAGGAAGGCCAAGATATTACTTATAACACCCAACATCACTCCTGTCCACGGCCGATATGGGATATGCCTAAGGTGTTACATCGAGAAGACATGGTAATGGTTGGACAAGATGCTCAGAAGGAAAGATCAACGATTGTAAGTGTTAGTGCGATGAACAATCCGAATGAGTATTGTGTTTAATGTCGCGAAAAATAAACTAGGTCGGTGGGAAAGTATCGCTTCTTTGTAAGGCAAGGGAGACTGGAATTAACTTGGAAAGTTATGGGTTATAGTTGGGTTCAATGGTATTTGGTTATGTGTTTGGGACTGGCTCCGCTTGTCGGCGGCCTGATCGGGCAATGTATAGGTGGAAGGTATACGCTCAAATGTTCAAAGGATTATGTGAGAATGATTTTTTGGGTCGATATGTGCAAAGTGCAGTTGAATTATTTATCTGTGATGGATTAGTGATCAATGTCATGATGTAGGATGATGTGTTGGTAGTATTGAGTGCAAGCCCTATTAGTGGGCTTTACTAAGAATTATGTTAGCTATTAAATGAACTCTTATAAGTGATCTTGGAAAATGAAGTTCAAGGGTGACATTGTGTTAAGTTGACGAAGTGAGCGCTTATTTTTTTGGTATTCGGGTTTTTGTGGCGTCGACTTCAGTGATTTATTTCCTTAAGAGAGTGAAGTTGTGTGTAATAACCGGACACATTTCTTAATATTGTAAAGTTGGGGGTTTATTTGACCAAAGACCTAAAGTTGAAGGGGGTAAGAAGTAATAGTGAGTAAAAGGGGTTTAACCCTAAAAACTTCTCTTTTTGTTGACACAAAATGCGGCTGAGAAGAAGTAGAGAGAGAGAGGGAAATTTTGGCGTTTGAGCAAGGGAGAGGGCTTTGATCAATTTCAAGTTTCAAGGATTATTCATCAAGGTACTCTTCCTCTTAAATATTATCTTCTTTGTTAGAAAGTTTGTGTCAGTTTAATCCTTAGGTTTGTGTCTTATGGAATAGTCTGTTTGATTTGAGTTTTGGGGAAAGGTTGGGGTAATTTGTTTAATCTGTATGGAATGTTAGCTTTGTGGGGATTATGGTATATTTTTTGTATGTTGGTAATCAATCCGGAAAAAAAGGAAAATAGTATGTAATCGATCCTTGACCCCTCTCTGGTTGGGATCTGTTCGATATCTGGTTTTAGGTGGGGGACCGGGGGATGTAACACCCTCAATTATGGAAATAACAACTAATTTAAAATTTTCTAAATACATCAATGAATGATTCATCTACAATCATAATTTAAGATTTAATCTCCATACATACATTCATTCTATACATACAGTCTATAATAAGGACATGTGTTAATAAAAACCAATAAATGCCGCTATCTCCAAACTGCGTAAGAACTCACCAAGCACTTACATTTGCGGACACTAAGGCACATCTTTTCAGTACTTCTAGAACCATACCCCCAACTGGAACCTGATGCACATGCCGACAAATAAAAAGGTTAGGCTAACGCTTAGTGAGTTCAAGAGTTTTAACATGAGTAAATACTTTTAAAAGATAGACTTCTCTTAAAACATGATCTTTCAATTGATGCACTTTAAAACATAGAAACAACTCCTTTTTAATGTCATGCGCTTTCAAAGATAGACACCTTATTTCAAACATGTTTTATAATTGATGCAACTTGAACGAACTCGAAACATAAATCATTAATAAAATCATGTATACCGTACGTCCGAAAACATGGACCCTAGGTCCATTACTCATGCGACCGTAAACGAAAGAAATCTAAATATCAAAACACTGGGATGACATATATCATTTAAACCTTAATATACGAGGAGGAAGATCCAATATTAAGGTCCTCATTCATTGTCGACCATATAAAAACCAATGACATTAAAGTAAAACATCTTTCTAATTAAAATACTGAGCCGACAACGGGGGAGACCCGTATCCATTGTGAGTGGAGGAAACACATAAGTATACCACCCTTGCAACGTTAATCGCATGACACCTCCCGACATCCCAACCAGGTGTCCCTACGACTTCTTTACAAGCGCACCACAAGTAAAGTTGACCTTGATGAACATCCCGAAGGACTCCACCTTAAAAGGCCCGACACACTTATAGAATACATGTCCCAGGCATCAAGCGGCGGAGGTCCTAGCGCCTACTTTGCCTGTAGCGCTACCAGACTCAACCCCTCCCAATGCTCACTTGTAAAGTTTCCGGTCATACAACATGGGTACTGAAGGTCATCACCCCGCAATACCCAATCGACCATCCAAAACAGACTGATTACGTGCCTATGGATCCAATGCAACATAATCTAACATTTCCGGACTAAACATGAATGACCAAAACACTCGAGCCCAAAATCAACTCCAATACGCAACACAACGCATTTTTACGTACGTCATAACTGGACTCTACATTGAGTCATATAAACCGGACAAGTGTCCTCAGGACTCCTATCAAGCCAAAATACTCAAAATCTCTTTTTGACCAATGATTAACATTTTTCAAATAATAAACGTACCCGATCCATACTATGAAGTCACACACACCAAAATACTTGAATGGACTCCAACACCGTTTAAGTCGGGACAAAAGGTTTTCCAAATAAATTTAGACTCTTTATCCTTTCAAAATGTCCCATAACACAAAGTTAAACCTTTTACCCAAACAAACACTAAAATGCCTTTTAACCAAATAATCTCATTTATGCAATAAGTTACCAAACACACCCATTTATGACTCATTATCAAAATGCCCAAAAATCATAAGAATATGTGCTATATAAGTTTGTAAAGTTAAACACTTTTAAAATAACCAAACTGATGAGCAGTTAACAATTTCATGTAAGATTGCAAAACACTTTAAAATAATCATTTTGGCATGTACACCGTTTTCACAATTCAATTTGAACTCACCTTGCTAGATTTAGGCTAAATCTAGGTTTTACCCCAACTCGAGTTCCTTTGAAGAACACTTGAATCCTCAAGCCAAAACTTCTGAAAACTTAGATCCATACATTTCCAACCATAAATACCCATATTCAACCACATAAGGTCATTCTCTAAACATTATACTTGCAGATCTCAACGTATACCAAAACCCTAATTTCCGTAGTTGAAGAGAAGAGGAGATTACCTTTACTAACGCATGAATCCGCCAATGAAAACACTTGTAGGTCACCAAAACGAACTATAAGCTTCCCATCTTCAAATGATGACAAGGGTTAGATGAAACCCCCAAGAACTTGGTGAGGAAGATGAAGATGCAGGTGGTTCATGATCTTAACTAGTTAGATGATGAAGAATCATGTAGTTTAAGGAGGAAAACCCCTCAAAATGGGTTGGGGTTCGTTTTAGAGGGCGGGGGTCGGATTGGGAGAGAAAAGGGGAAGATATTTAGGGTTTGGTTGTGAGGAATGAGGCTTGATGGTTGAAAATCGAGTTTTTGACCTGACAGTGCATTTCGCGGGTCTGCTTCCTCTCAAGTCGCGAGGTTGGCTCTAAGTCGCGGCACAAGTCGCGTAGTGCAATGTTCGCCCGGTTTTCTTCTCGTTCTCTATTTTGGACATAACTTCTTCGTTATAGCTCCGATTTTGCTCTGGAAAGAACCGTTGGACTCGTAATTGAATCATTTATCCACAAAGACTATAAAATCTAGGATTCGAGTCCAAAATCATATATCTTATTTTTCCCTTAAAAGCTATTGATTTTTGTAATAACTTGAAACGGTACCTTTTCGACATCGGGATGTTACAATCGTCCCAACCTTAAAAGAGATTTCGTCCTCGAAATCTGGCACCAACCAAGCACCCAACATTACACTTGGCGAGATCAATTGATTCCCTATCCAAAAGGGATTCCTTTACGAACCTTACCTCATATACAAACCCTATTACATTCTGGTTAAGGTTGTTACTGTACTCCTTATAACGAGTCGTCACAACTAAATCCCAAGGTTCAACATAGCTCACCGACGATGGGACGAACATTGAGTCCTTATTAAACCATCTCGCTATCATTAAGATCTCGATTGCCTCCCAAACTTAGGCTGTACACATCACCTCACGAGTGGCTTACAACCTTAAATAAAAACTTCCACCAAGGATACCCCAAAACAAACTTAATTCTTAAAGGCTTCTAATTCCGACACATAAATCGCCATAATTTCCTTCTTCCTGAAGACTCACCCGGATGGTATCGGCTCATATCCTACCGAAGTCAAACAACCACCAAATGATTTATCCCGCAGGTTTACCGAAACAGAAGGATCACCACTTAAATATCTAGGAGAATACATTGTTAGGATCGAATTCTTAACAAGAATAAATTCTCAGAAACTAATATCAAAGAAGTTGTGAAATAACACTTTGATATTCAATAAAACAGTAAAACAAACAGTATGTGATTAACAACTTGTAAACTTGTATTCAATGATTAAATCACAAGATTACACACTCAACCTCAATCTTGAAGAACATACTTCTTTCAAGACGAATTCTACTTCTCTAGAATTAGGATCTATGCCTTGAGGTTGATTCTCACTTCAAAACAAGAACTTAAAATTTATTGATCTATTCTATACATTCTATACATATACTGAACAAAAGATAATTACAATAAAATAAAATATCTTCAGTATATCTTCTATGAATATCTTCAGCTTTCCATGTTTATCTTTAAACACGATCTCTTCAGCATTATCTTCACATTATCTCTGAAGCAGCATTAACTTGGTCTTAGCAGCATTAACTACTAAGCAGCACTAACCACTAGCAGTACTAACTTTGTTCAAGCAGCACTAACTTTGACTAGCAGTATTAATTCTACTAGCAGTAGTAATACTCAGCAGTATTAACTTTGAAGTCTTCTAGCAGTAGTAAATCTGAACTAGCAGCATTAACCATACTTAAGTTTTTCTTCAGTTCCCAACATACATAATTCTAATACTTCAATCATCTAAGCGAGTACTGATTCATAAACTAAAACCCAAAATTCGAAACTGACCACAGATCGGTTAATCTGACGCTTCATTATCCAAGGACTCCTCTAGTCCCTTAACTGCAACTCCTTTGTAACACCCGAAAAAATTAAGGTAAGTAATTGTATGTGTTAATGTGGTCTCATTATAATTTTATGTGGAGATTTTGTCCTGGCTTGGTAATGATTGATAATTTGTGTTAAGTGTTATTATTATCAGTTCCTTACAGGTTTAATTTTATCAAAATCGTCGAAAAACGAGGTTCTTCAGTGTTTGGAGACAGTGACTCGCGACTATGAGTCGCTTGGCAAGGTCGCGGGCCGGAGGGTGGTCTCGGTACACCCCCGACGATAGTGCCTCACGAGAGTGACAAGGGCACAATCGCCCTGTCACAATCGCGGTATTTGTACCGAGAGTAGGGGTTGGGGCGCGATTATGCCCTCGCGACAGTGCCAAGGGCAATGTCGCCGGGCACTGTCGCCGACGGGCCTGATGAGTTTAAAATCTGATTTTTGACCCTTTTGACTTCACTTCTCATCTCAAATCATTTTGGGCCGACTTGGAACTAGTTAGGGCGATTTTCTTCCATCCATAAACCTACCAAACATTTATTGAACCCTTAGATTAGTTGGGAACATTTATTGGGGTTCAAGGGAGTTAGAAGATCATTCTGGTTGTGTTGATAGCTTGGTTGGTGAAGTTTGCTCAGCGACGCTAGTTTGTTGGATTATTGTGGATGACGTTAAAACTTTATTTTGGGGTTTGAAACCCGTAACTTTAAAACACATGGTTTATTTTGGATTATCATATTTTGTAAACGTTGGATGATGGATGTTATGATATATTTTGGCTATGTATGATGTCTTGATACTTTTATGTGGTGACATTTTAGATGGAAATTATTATGATGGATGCTTTATCATGATGAAATGTTTCCCTTGATAATTCGGAAACTTAGCTTCAATGCATGTTCTTACGATTATTATGCCATGGATAAAATGAAAATATATATATATCCATGACATGTCTTTCATGATCAAATTAATATACGATGCTACGTATGGTAGAATTCATCATATAATAGGTGCATGATATATATAATTGCCATATTCAAGCCTAGAAAGTTATAATGGGTAGCGATGAGCGATGACATAAATATTAACTAGATTTGAAATTTGGGTCTATGCCTTAGAAAATTATGCCGCCAGGAAGGGAAGCTGCCAACAGGACCACATGGGAGGAATTTAAACAAATGATTACAGCTGAATACTGCCCTAGGAGTGAAATGCAGAAATTGCAAGCCGAGTTTTGGGATCATGTAATGATTGGAAGTGATGTAGATGCATATACCGCACGATTCAACGAATTGGCAAAAATGGTGCCACATCTGGTGACACCTGAAGAAAATAGAGTGGACAGGTACATTTGGGGTCTAGCTCCTGAAATTCGAGGAGATGTGACATCAGGGAGACCAAAAACCTTGCAGGAAGCAGTGGAGTTGGCGACTAAGCTCACTAATAATGCAATTCGCTCAGGATTGTTCTCACGGGACAGAGTCAAGGGTAAGAAGAGAATGGAGGAAGTCTCGAGGAGACTGATGGATAAGAGAAGGGGAAAGGAACCGAGAATCGCAGGAAACTACGGGGTTCAAGCACAACCTACCGATAAAGGGAAGGGAACACGCCCAAGATGCGGGAAGTGTAATAATCACCATCTTGGAGAGTGCGTTATTTGTCGCAAATGTAACAAGGGAGGTCACTATGCAAAGGATTGTCGATCAGGTGGAAGACGAGCATGTTTTGAATGTGGAAGCCCCGACCATTACTGGAATGCGTGCCCTAAAGTGAATAGGAGGGCAAACATCAATCAAATACAACCAGGTAATCTAGGTAATCGGAGGGATCCAGCTCGAGGACGAGTGTTTGAGATCGGATTGGAGGAAGCAAGGCGAGACCCTGAAGTGATCAAAGGTACGTTTCTTTTAAATAATCATCATGCATCTGTACTATTCGATTCTGGAGCAGATAAAAGCTTTATGTCCTTGGAATTTCGATCAAAAGTTAACCAAGTGTCACAAAAATTAAAGGAGGATTATGTCATTGAGTATGCTAACGGACAGAAGGTTAGAATCAAAGATGTATTTCCTAATTGTACCCTCACCCTAACTAAAAAGGAATTTAAAATACACTTAATTCCAATAAAGTTAGGAAGCTTCGACATAGTGGTGGGCATGGACTGGTTATCAAAGAATCAGGCAGAGATAAATTGTTCCGAAAAGACACTTCGAATTCTGTTATCGGGAGGAGAAGTACTTATAGTACCTGGAGAAAAGTCCAAAGGAAAATTGAAAATGGTGTCCTGTATGAAGATGCGGAAATATCTAAGGAAAGAATGCGATGCGTTTTTGGCTCAAGGAGAAGCGCTTACGAGATATTTCAATAGTTCGGGATTTTCCTGAAGTTTTCCCTGAAGATCTACCTGGGTTACCTCCACTGAGACAAGTTGAATTTCGCATTGATTTAGTCCCCAGGAGCTGCACCAGTAGCCAAATTACCGTACCGTTTGGCACCTTCGGAGATGCAAGAATTGTCAAATCAATTGCGAGAGCTGCTCGATAAGGGGTTTATTAGGCCCAACTCTTCACCATGGGGAGCACCAGTGCTTTTCGTTAAAAAGAAGGACGAAACGTTTCGGATGTGCATCGATTACAGGGAACTTAATAAACTAACTCTGAAGAATCGGTACCCACTTCCCCGAATTGATGATCTGTTTGATCAGCTACAAGGCACAACGTACTTCTCAAAGATTGATCTGCGCTCGGGTTACCATCAAATGAGAGTCCGTGAAGAGGATATCGATAAGACGACATTCAGAACTCGATATGGTCACTATGAGTTCTTAGTTATGCCTTTCGGACTAACAAATGCCCCAGCAGTATTTATGGATTTGATGAACAGAGTTTGTCGACCCTACTTAGATAAGTTCGTGATCGTGTTTATAGACGACATATTGATATATTCTAAGAAAGATCACGAGCAACATCTGAAGCTAATGTTAGAACCGCTCAGGGAACAGAAGTTGTATGCAAAATTTTCCAAATGTGAATTTTGGCTCCGGGAGGTACATTTTCTGGGTCACGTAGTTAATGAAAAAGGGATTCATGTTGATCCGGCAAAAGTCGAGGCTATCAAGTAGTGGGAAACTCCGAAAACACCAACGGAAATCCGCCAATTTCTTGGATTGGCAGGTTACTACCGACGGTTCATTGAGAATTTTTCCAAAATTGCGCAACCACTCACGACATTAACTCAAAAGGATAAGAAGTTTGTCTGGGAAGATAAGCAAGAGCAGGCCTTTCAGACGCCGAAGCATAAATTGTGTAACGCGCCAATCTTAGCATTACCAGAAGGAACGGAAAATTTGGTGGTATACTGCGATGCATCACATCAAGGTTTGGGATGTGTGCTAATGCAGAAGGATAAAGTCATAGCTTACGCCTCGAGACAACTAAAAATTCATGAGAAGAATTATACCACCCATGATCTGTAGCTAGGAGCAGTGGTTTTTGCATTAAAAATTTGGAGACATTACCTTTACGGCACCAAGTGTATCATTTACACTGATCACAAAAGTCTCCAGCATATTTTTGATCAAAAGATGTTAAATATGAGGCAAAGAAGATGGGTGGAGCTTCTTAATGATTACGACTGTGAAATAAAGTATCATCCCGGAAAAGACAACGTGGTCGCAGATGCATTAAGCAGAAAGGAGAGAATAAAGCCAACAAGAGTTCGAGCCATGGGAATGCTGGTACAAACAAGCCTCAAATCAAAAATCTGAGAAGCTCAAAGGGAAGCACAAAAAGAAGAGAACCTAAAAACCGAAGCACTTCATCAATTGAAAAGGGAATTTGAAACCCGAGCAGATGGAGTTCAATACTTCAAAAATAAAGTCTGGATACCAAAAGTAGAAGATCTGCGGTCGTCCATTTTGGAAGAGGCGCACCGATCAAAGTACTCAGTTCATCCGGGAGCCGATAAAATGTACAAAGAGTTGAAGGAGTATTATTGGTGGCCGGGAATGAAGAAAGACATTGCGGTATTTGTAGGAAAGTGTCTAACGTGTGCTAAGGTCAAATCAGAGCACCAAAAACCGTCTGGTCTTCTGCAACAACCAGAGATACCGTAATGGAAGTGGGATCAAATATCTATGGACTTCATCACCAAACTACCCCGAACGAGGAAGGGAAATGATACGATTTGGGTCATTGTGGATAGATTGACGAAGTCCGCACACTTCCTTCCCATTCGAGAAGATTTTAAAATAGAGAGACTGGCACAATTATACACTGACGAAGTCGTCTCTCGGCATGGAGTGCCGTTATCCATTATTTCAGACCGAGACAGTCGCTTCACTTCTTGATTTTGGCAGGCATTCCAGAAAGCTATGGGCACCAGGTTGAATCTAAGTACCGCTTACCATCCGCAAACGGACGGTCAATCCGAGAGAACTATCCAAACTCTGGAGGATATGTTGCGCGCGTGCACTATAGATTTTGGAGGTAGTTGGGATAAACACTTGCCTTTAATAGAATTTTCATACAATAACAGCTACCACACTAGTATTCAATGCGCACCATATGAAGCTCTATATGGACGCAAATGTCGATCTTCACTCAGTTGGGTAGAAATTGGTGACAGTCAACTCGTTGGACCTGATATCATACAAAAAACCACCGATAAGATAGCTCTATATGGACGAGTGGCTAGTGGGGTAAAAACAAGAGTTGGCATGGGCTCACTGCCTGTTTCAATGATGGTCACCAAAGAATGTTGTGACAACCGTCAAAGTCTACACTATGAGGTTAGCTTCTGTACTTTTGGAAGTAAAAATTTAAGTATGTCACTCCTAGAAATGCATAAAAGCCTTTAAGATAAAAGTTTCCCGAAAAATTTAGAAGTTGCGTTAAAAACCCAGAACAGTTCCGCATCTGACCGTCACTGTCCAGAAATGCCAAAATAAGTGATTAAAAGTCCAAAATCCATAAACTATAAGAATCAGTATGTTTAATTTGTCTAGCATTGCTAAATTTTCAAAGTTGACATTTTTAGCAAATATTGAGAATCGGGTATTTCGGTTCTCAAATATATCTGATATTTTATGGATTAGCCTAGTAATTTATTTAAAATTTTAAATTAATTCATAATGGTGTTGGATGAGTCATTGGACACATGTCATGACTACACCAATTTATTTGTTAATTACTTTAAAAAAAATCATTAAAACACCAAAAACTAGCCAAAACTCTCATTTAAAAAAAAATCTCTTCAACTCCCTCTCCCTCTCCTCTCTTGTACGGCCATCACCATCTCCATCACCATCACCACCACCATTCCATTTTCTTGTTGTTAAAAAAATCAAAATCCAAGCAAGAAACCATCAACAATTTGAAGTTAGAATCAAATTTCTCCATCCAATCTTCAAGGTAATCTCAAAAACTACATTTTTTTTACATGCATGTTCTCATTTTCGATTTTTGGGAGTAAAAGATTGCATATAAATGTGGTATAAATTAGGTTTTTGTTGATAAAATAGATTGCAAATTGATGTTTATGTATTCAAAAATGAGTTTTTGATTCTTGTTTTTTTTTTCAAAGAAAACTTGTTTATCATCAAGTTTAGGGTTTATGATGATAATGTTGAATTTTGGTATCATGAACCACTAAAATATTGGTATTATTGAAATTATGATTATGTTATCATAATGAAATGTTAGTATAAAAATGTTCTTATGAAGGAATTTCCCAAATTCCACATGATTAAGAACTTAGTAGTGATGATAATATCACTTATTTGGTGTTGTGTTCATGCATGCATTTGGATGAGCATTTAGATTACAATGAATCCATGATGCATAAGTTGGTTTATCATGTAATGAGGAGTGAAGACATGGTTTATAACCAAAAACCATGTCTAATGATCATCATTTTTGGCTTAAAAATAGTATTATCTTCATTTTTAGAATCTGTCCAGAAAATGGACACCACTTCTAGCTTGCACAACTCACGAACCACATGTCCAAATTTGGGGTTTTTGCTTCTAGACTTTAATTTAGAGTGTTAGTTTTCTAAAAAGTCCGAAAACACTGAATTTAGAGTTGATTTGGGCACTCAAATGGAATTTATAAGAAAAGGGTGCAATCTGTCCGGTGAGGACAGATTCATACACCCAACTTGTAAAGACCATAACTCCCTCATTACTTATCCAAAATAAGTGAATCTTTTTCCAAATGATAGTATTTTGAGTTAGGTTTGCATCCATATATGGATCACTGTCTAATTCCAAGAATTGATACCCCAAAAGCCTGTTACAAGTAAGGTATGTCACTGATCCGAAAATCAGTGACACTCTGTTTTGTAAAAATTATTTGAGGTATCAAAAGTTATACAAAAATTATAAAAAAATGCATATTTACTCTAAACATATCATAGTACCACCACAAAAATTTATGATTAAATAATTCTCTTGGAAAGTTAAGTTTCCGTGGTGATTTTATTAAATAACTTTCTGGACAGCAAATGCTGAATCCAGAAAGGTGATCCTATTAAGTCTAAATTCTGTTCTATTGCATTTTGGGACTTTGTATAGTTTAAAAATGGATGTGAACTAAGGAATTTATATAATGGCATTTCATGGGACAATTGGACATATTTGTTGGACATCGGAATAGGGCATTAATGTGTTCCAATATGGCAACTATTGTATAGGGAAACTAAGGGTGTGGCAAACTCCATAAAGTATCAAAGTAAAGTTTCACCCGTTCTATTCGTTAAGGTGAGTATTCACAGCCCCATTTTACTTGTTTTGAATAAATTTTGGGGTGAAAAGCATGCTAACTTGTGTTATAAAGATTCATGAGTAGTTTAAATCGTTATGCGATATTAATCGCCAAAGCTTACTTAAGCATTAAATTGAAATGGTATGACATCGTATGATCGGTATATTGAGTTTTAAAGTAAAGTAAAGAAAAGTCCCATGTACACTACTATTAACTCATGAACAAATGGGCCTATAGTATTAGTGGATAGCGCTATTTGGTCTGACAAACTCACCTTAATACTGACGAGTAAGGGTGCACTATACTAGAGAATGCGGACACTCATTTGGAGTAGGCCGCGAGGGGTTGGAAAGAGCTAAGTCTGGGACGGTTTAGTAGTGGCTCAACAAGACGAAAGAAAACCGAACCATGTCATACGAATGTTGAAACGATAAAGCTCATGAACATTTTCGATTTAAGATATCGAATAAATTCGAAAGTTATATTTATCAAACCCTGCATACAAAATAGTTTTGTGCATAGTTGAAAACCTGTGAACTCACCAACTCTATGTAGTTGATATCCGTTTTTATACATGCTTTTCAGGTAACAAAGACGGTATGCCTTAGAAGATTTTTGCATACACGCCATGTCTTGGAAATAAAACTCTTTTGTTCTAGATTGTATAATATTTATGAAATGTTTGGGCTTGTAATCGTATTAATTTAGTAATGATCATTGTAATGACTTTTCTACATAATTTTTTTTTGTTATGTTGGTATAGATATACACTTGTGTTCATGTTTCGAGCTTTCATACTCCGTACTTCCGCTTTAGCGGGGTGTGACAAATGTGAACCAATCAGAATATGTGGTTGCCCGGCTCAGAAAGTGGTTGGTGCAGAGTTCTGATATTCTTTTAACTCTGTTCTCACACCCTCGTTCTTTTTAACATTAAAGCTCACTTCTAACCAAACTCTCTTTTTCATTTTACCGCTCAGCACAATGAGAAAAACTCAACCGAATGAGTTATCTCCCCCACTCTTTGATTTTGACCCATCACCCCTCAATCACTCAAGGATAACTTCCTGGGTAGGAAACACTGGTTACGTGAATCCATGGAAGTTCTGTTTAAGCTCACACACGAATCCCATGTAAATTCTATAAAGAATAGTTGCTCAACAGTTTATGTTGAACATTTAAGCTCAAAAAGTATGATAACATTGTCAAAATGTATGCTCATGAGATTTGAGCAATTGAACTTTGAAGATTTCTCAAAACAAAGATATTGAATGAAAGAAATGAAATCAAAAGACTTGTTTTGAGAATCTGACAATGTATCGATCAGATCAAATGAAATGGTTAGGGTATCAAAGAACTGAATATTTTGTTTATATGAACAAATATAAACAATTTTGCAATGAATGCACAAGATTATGATTGATGCTCAACAACATTGAATTTCAAACGGGGGTATTACCATCGAAAAATTGGTTCATTATGAGACATGGTAATAACAAATACAAACGAAGAACTGAACCTGTGTGTGTGAATATGTTACAGTATAAAGACAAGATAATACACAAGTATTGATCTTTAGGAACATACAGTCAGTTAAACATTAAAGCTCAAAACTGAAAAACATTTAAAATCACACTTCTATATTCATAAAATCTTTTGAGAACCAGAAGTGGTTTGAACATTTCAGAAATTGTTTTTCATGCTTGAAAGTTGTTCTTCTTTCAAACAATCAGAGATCTAGGATTAGAAGATATTTACCTTTTAAGTTCCCCCTCAAATCATGATAGAATGATAGAGATCTATTAAGCTCCCCTTGGATATTTGCAAAATATCCTAGTCTGAACGTTTAAGAACGGGTCCTGATCTGTCATGTGATCAGAAGCCAAACTTCGTTGAAGTCCGGGTTCTAAGCTGATTTACTTAGAAGCCATAATCTTGACATTGAGGTGCGGGTCTTGAACTGTGTTATTCAAGAGCCATTGATTTCTTACTCCCTTTGACATGTGGTGCCTGTAACACAGAATCATTTATCTTCTTTGGTAACCCACTGGTATTTGGGTCCAGAAATGTTAGTTGCAGTTCTTGTAGGAGATATAGAATAAGAACCATACCATAAATGATCACTGGTTTTGTGAATGTGAACATGTGTATGACAATAAGAACAGTGGTATTTATTACCTGATAACCTAAGTAATTGATCTCTCGAGTAGATATGATCAGGTTTACCTTTATGCACTTTGTTCTTCTTGGCAATGACCGCATGTACACATGATTCTTTTTCTTTCAGATCATCTTCAACTGGTTTCTTCTTCCAGACCAGTTCCTCATCTTTGTATCTCTTTCTTCTAGAGCGTGTACCTGAACCATCTATATTGCTATCATAGAAAAGGTTAGTTTTACGAATCTGATCAAAAGATTTAACTGACCTTTGTGTAGAGACAGATTTCTGATTTGAGCTTGATACAGACTTTTCAAGCACTTTAATCGTTGAAGCAAAGTTGTCTCTTTCTTGAACAAGCAGGTCAATCTTCTTTGTGAACTCAGACTTCGTTGCCTTCTCAGATAGTTCAGATAACTTGGAAGTAAGTTTTTTGAACTCAATCTCAAACAAGCTTCTTTCTTTTTAAAATTCCTTCTCAGCATTGTTTCTTTGGCCAGATATTTCTTTGAAGACACCAACATTCTTTTGTTCAATGGCCTTCTTCTCTTTGGCAAACTTCTCTCTTTCTAGAATGATTACTTTCTGAAAATCAGAAACTTGCTGAGAAAGTTTTATGCATTTCAGCTCAACTTCTTTCTTCTTATCAGCACATTTTCTCGAGAATTATGAGAACTTCTTTGCGAAAGATTTCTCTTTAGTCTCAAAATCATATTTGTGCTTAGCAAGCAGTTGCTCCAAATCAGATAAACGCTTTTAAAGATCTGCATTTGCATCTTTCAGTTCAGAAATCTTTTCCTCAGAACTTTCAACAGAGACTATTTGTTGAGTTTTAGCTTCCAAAATAGAGATCTTTCCTTTTAGCTCAGAGTTCTCAGCTTCCAATTCTCTTCCTGTTAATAAACCCTTTGTCACTAACACCAACCATTCAGTACAATCCCACAACTCTTTTCCTGTCATATTGTTAGAATTTATTTGACCAATAATTTCACTAAAAATGTCACTAATAAATTCACACGAAATACTATATGTCATATAACTTCGAGCTACATTGTTAGCCCTCTCTCTTTCCTCCTTTTCCACAGGTGAAGCTTCTGTAGGAATCTGGGATTGCATCTCCCCTTTAGTCAAAGATAATCTGATGTAGGGACCCACCTCATGTTCGTCCACACAGTTCAAAAAATAAACTTTCCACTCTTCATATTCTCTTTTGGGCTGCAGCCTTGGTAGGTACACCATTTTGATCGTTTCGAATATAATGTATTCGCTCCGGCTTTGAAGAGAGATGAAACTTGAAAGTGCAGGGACCAAAAGTGACAACGTGTGAAACTTGAAAGTTTAGGGTCACAAATGACACGCTGAATCTTTGAAGTACGGGGGCTAAAAGAAATGCACTGCAAAATGATCGTGAGACAAAAAAATTGACCTTTTTTTTAAATAAACCCGGTCGAGCAAGGGTATCGGTCAAAGCAATCTATCGGTCGAACAAAAAGACCGGAATATGCAAGATACCGGTCAAAGGTACGACCGGAGAGGCAAGTACCCAGTCGAAGGGTAAGACCGGAGTAGTAAGTACCCGGTCGAATGGCAAGACCGGAGTATCAAGTACCCGGTCGAAGGACGAAGACCGAAATAGTCGAGTATCGGTCGAATGCTAGACCGGAAACCACTAAGGTCCGGTCGATGCACCTACCCGGTCGAAGGGAAAGACCGGGGAATACTAAGGTCCGGTCGAAGTGAATGACCGGAGATCACAACTACCCGGTCGAAGTAAGGACCGGTGTTTACAAACTCTTGGTCGAAGGCTCAGGTCGAATAACTATCGGTCAAAACAATAATATCGATAAAGATTAACATATAAGACCGATAAACATGATGAATCGACCGAAGAACACGATGAATTTCTGGGATTCGACCGAAACCAAACCCAGAAACTTTAATCGACCGATGAACACAAATAAACCAACAGAAATCAATTCAACCGATGCGATCAAAAACCACACATAGACTTCGATCGAAGGTAATACATATAATCAACCACTAATCGACCGGAAACACCTTTTTCAGAAAAAAATAGACCGAATGCGATAATATCATACAAATCGATAAACATAGAAGCTAACCTTAAGACCGATAGCAAACAAAGAAAAAATTAATTTCCCAGATTCGATCGATAAGAACTTTAATTTTCCAGAAATTGCCTTTCTGCTCTGATACCAATTGTAGATCCCAGTGCAGTGCAAAACAGAATAATCAGCAATCAAAGATGAACAGACTATAGGCCACAGCAACCAGTCATATGATTGATATTACTTCAAAGGGTTTAGGTTTACAGAGAGAATTTCCGATAAGAATTTGTAAACCTAATGACTAGAAAACTGAATAATGAAATTATGAACTTCTAGCCAAATTGTCTAAATTGTTCAACCCCAATTATGAACTAATAATGACTTTAAATACTTAGGCACGCAGGCCTGACGGTCTTATGGGCTTGGGCTCATCTAACAAAATAACTTTCAATTAATTACAAATCAAACCCCTATAAATACTTTATTCCACTTTTCACATATAGGACTTTCAGTCCTAACAACCCCGATCACCGGGTGTGCAGAGACCCCGGGCGAGGTGAAGTTGGGTCGTAACCCATTCTTTGGGTTCCACCGGTATAATCTGGCCCACCTAGTATTTCTAGGTTAGGCTTATTTTATTTATTTTGGGCTATTATTCATTTATTTTAGCCTGATCGTAAGTCGACTTTGGAGAAACAACCCGCTCCTTGAAGTTGATCGAACAAGTCGTCTATTCTCGGAAGCGGATACCTGTTCTTCACTGTAGCTTTGTTCAACTCACGATAGTCGATGCACATTCTCATTGTGCCATCCTTCTTCTTGACAAATAAGACCGGAGCTCCCCAAGGTGACGAACTCGGTCTTATGAATCCCTTCTCAAAAAGATCTTGGAGTTGTGCTACCATCTCTTGCATCTCCGACGACGCTAAACGGTAAGGTGCTTTAGCGATCGGTGCAGCGCCTGGCACAAGATCAATCCGAAACTCTACCTGACGATCGGGTGGCAACCCGGGCAAGTCGTCCGAAAAGACATCTGGATATTCCCGCACGATCTTCACATCTTCCAGCTTGGACTTCTCTAACTTGGCATCGATCACATAGGCTAGGAAAGACGAACATCATTTTACTAAACACTTGCGTGCTTTTGCCATTGTGATTATTGCCACTTCACCCTTTCTCTCTTCACCATAGATGACCACGACCTCTCCAGAGGGGTTGGGAAGTCGAATCATCTTCTTGGAAGACACGAACTCGGCCTGATTGTTTGACAACCAATCCATACCGATTACAACATCAAAACCCCCGATTGACATTGGTAGCAGATCGATCGGGAATTCTCTTCCCTCGATGCTAAGAGCACACTGCTTCAGAACTTCGTGGA
The DNA here is from genome assembly GCA_023525745.1 of Arctium lappa. NCBI lineage: Eukaryota > Viridiplantae > Streptophyta > Magnoliopsida > Asterales > Asteraceae > Arctium > Arctium lappa. Next base: position 3,898,702 of record CM042050.1, read on the forward strand.
TCAGAACTTGCCTACCATCTGCTATTTCTACCACTAATGCATCCTCAAGACTAGTAGTAGGCATAGCAAATTTCTGACGGAACAATTCAGATACGAAAGAGAAACTAGCACCCGTATCGAATAAAATACGAGCAGGTACAGAGTTTATAGAAAAGTACCCGATACCACATCAGCGGATGCCCTAGCCTCTTCAACCGTCATCTGAAAAGCTCGGCCCTGAACCTTCGGAGGGTTCTCCTTCCTTGCTGGCGCACTACCCGACACAAGCTTCGGGCAATCTTTCCTCACGTGCCCCGGTGCCTTGCACTCATAACAGATGGGTCCCCTGACCGGGTAATCTCTGACCATATGCCCAGGCTTCCCACACTTATAGCAAGTTTGAGAACTGTTACTGTAGTTACCGTGATGCTTGGTCCGACACCTCGGGCACCACCTTCCTTCCTGGTAACTGCCGAAGTTGCGGTTTCCAACAAAAGGTCTGGTCCGCTTGGGAGGTATTGGACTGCTCTCCCACTTTCTTTTATCAGACACCACCACCGAACTCTCATACTTGCTCTTCGTGAACATCTCTTCCATGAACTGAGCTTCTTCCACCATCTCTCGGAGGTTAGAAGCCTTGAAATTATGGACCATAGATTGCATGTCCGCTGGTAAGCCGTTGAGATAAGCTTTCATCTTGTCTTTCTCTGTTGGGGCAGCATGCCCCACCAGACCAAGTTTCTCCATAAACTGACGGGTGTACTCCCTCACCGTCAGGCTCCCCTTCACCAAAGACCGGAATTCTTTCTCAATTCGGTCCATGGTCCTCTCGTTGCAAAACTCTTCTAGCAGCTTCTTCTTGAACTCGGCCCATGACAACTGAGCCAACACTTCAAGAGATAGAGTGGATTGGATGATGTTCCACCAGATGAGTGCAGTGTCCCTCAGCAGTTGGGTACCAAACCGCACCCTCTGATCATCACCACATTCGGAGGAGCCAAAAGCTTGCTCAACCGCTCGGATCCACTTTATACACACTGTCGGGTCATCTGAACCAAAGAATTCTGGCGGTCCGCAGCCCAAAAAGGACTTATAGGAACAACTCTTCCTGTTCCCCTGAGCACCAGAAATCCCGCGCTCAACAGACGTGACCCTTATACCATCATCTCCAGAACCTAATACGACATTCTCCACCACCGTCTCGCTTCTCCGATGGTTTACGTCGCGGTCCTCCATCGCTTTCAGCAGGAACTCTTGCTGCTTAGCCATCTCTTCCCTCATCGCCAACATCACGCTGGCCAACAACTCCGACTGGGGATTAGCATCCCCGATTACTGGGTGGGACGAAGCCAGGTCTACCCGAGGAATGACCTCTGGCCCTCCACCTAGTGCTTGCTGAACGGGTAGTCGAACAATAACCTCAACTCCTTCCGGCTGACCCACAGTAGAGGTTGTCGCTTCCTGACCATCAACACGAGCACGTGGTCTTCCACGCGTACCTACCATTCTGAACTGCTACACAGAGCAGTGGAAGAGATAAAAGAGAGACAAGAAAACACGAAAGGAAAACGTACTACCACATTACCAATTGTCATATTAATAGCAATTCAAGGACTCTTACGTACAATATCCTCATAATAACATTAGCTAAGTGAAATTATGAACATACAACACATAATGGTTCTTGTCACCACTACTACAACGCCTGATAAACGCACTTTCCGTCGACTCTAAGACTAACCCAACTTAGGAGCTCTACCCAATTCTCGCGGATCAATTCTTAGTATACGCAGTCTAAGTCTAGACATCTTACATTCATGCCTAGTTCGCTTAAACTAGGGCTCTGATACCAACTTGTAACACCTCGAAAATCAGAGTAAATTAAAACCTGGAAACCTGAAAATAAGACAAATGTAAAATCATAACTTTCCATATATGGGATCAGTCCTCAAGACTATACAATCCTATACAAGGATTTCATCAAAAGAATGAGACTTAACAATGCCCAGCAACAATACTAATCAACTCCAAAAACCTCGAGACTCAAAACTCGTCTCTCCAAAAACCCCGGCAACCCACCACTAATGGAAACCTGATACACATACCATTTGAGAAAAAGTGTCAGACTTAAAGCCTGGTGAGAACATACAGTTTATGAAGCTCAAAAGATAAAACATTTGCATCAAGATAGTATTTCCAAAGAGATTAAATTTACACATTAGGTCCTTGCCACAAACGGGCTTTTTCGTTATAACCACGCCATAAAAGGACCGAAAACAAAACATTTTACCAAGGATTATGGCGTAACACAAAGTTTGGCCAACAATCCGAGTTACGAGCTAAACCAATTGGAGTCCGCGGATACGAATCACAAAGTCCGTGCTACAACGTGAGATCAAGCCCCAAGCGCAAAACCAAGGTATACTCCTTCGCTAGGATCACTATGAACCATGGCTAGTATCCGGCCTCACATAACCGTACCAAGTTGCCCTCAAGGAACAAGTGATCCCTAGCTACAATTCTGGGGGATGTAACATCCCAACAATACAGTCTACTCAAAACCTAGGGATCCACTAGTAATGGTAAGGACTCGTCACAACAACGTATGTGACCAACCATAAATAAACATATGGTTACAAACACATTTTTATAAACAAAATGCTATTCCCAGTTCAACTTCTGGTAAGAATGAAAATCATTTAAAAGAAGTTCCTTTGAATATTTCTTTGGCATAAACGCACAGGTAAAACATCATTTTACTTTTAAAATAAGATAAGATCAAAAGGTAACTTTTGATATGTATACAGTTTAAAATGATAGTAGGAACTCACCTATGTTTCCTTCTTCTTAACGAGCGCTACCTATGAAAACACCGAAAGAATCGGTAAGTCGAAATACAGATAAACCTCTCGTTACTTGAATAGGACTCAAGGACACAGAAGCTAACAACTTAACAGAACCTAAACCGGTCAAAGGACCACACCGGTCGAACAACTACCCCGGTCGAACGACCCCCGGTCGAACCCCTTCGATCGGACAAGCTCCGGTCGAACACAACCATTCGGTCGAACGACCATCGCCTTGTTCATCAAGAACAATACGATGCAGAACCCAGATTCAACCCAGATCCAAATGAGAAATACTCAGATCTCAAAATGGAACGGTTCAAAACCTTCACAACGAGATTCTACACGGCTAAAAGCATTCAGATCAAAGCATTAAGCTAGATTCGTACCTCGATTTTGCCCGAAACGATCAACCCAAAAACAAGTTTCTTCTCCTGCTTCTTCTTTCTCTCTGACTTCTCAAAACCAAGAAACTGATATTTTGTGATATTATCAAAATATCTTATTTGATTTGTATTTATATAGCCCAAGTTACAGAATACCCCCTTGAACTTTGGGTAAAAGTCAACTTCTCACCCAATCCCAAAATTCAGGGTGTTACAGTCTGAAGGTGATATAGTTGAAAATGTTGAAAATGTGAGACCGAGAGAAATTGAAGCAAAAGAATATGGTGAGCGTGAGTGCAACATAACCTACCAATCCAGACGGGTAACCAAATCAAGTGCTCCGTTGCATGTGTTGCAATCGGAAGTACAAGACATAAGTCGCCCGCTTATGCTAATGCACACCACAACTAGCCATTCTACTGCCTCTCAACAGGCTGTAGTCTTCTCTTTACACGGGGAGTTAGCACATAATCTATCTGCCTTTCACTCGGAAATGGCAGGTATTGAAACAAGAGCTCAGCTGCTCCCGAGCTCGACTTCTTTCAGTGCACATTTGAGTCTAGAACCAATTGATGTATCTTTATTCATTTCTAGGACACAACCAATACTTTCTGCTATTGCCGGTAGTCTTAGTGACCCGGTCGGAACACCTGTAGTAGATCCGCAGTCCGGACAACAAGGATCAGGTGGAAGTCCTATCATTGTTAACGGCATTCCAGCGATGAACACAGGCCACACTGTTGGTTCCTCAACAGTTGTGTTAACGGGAAGTTTAAGTGACCCTGGTGTTACTTTACCCGACCTCATGTCAAAGGAACATCTCGACGGCGCCTTAAAGGTTGTTGAAAACCGTATCACATAGTGCTTAACGACGAATTTTCAGGAGGAGATTGCGAAAGTAAGGAGTTTGTTGAAAGGAAAAGGCCCAGCGGTGGAAGAGCCTGTTCAAACACCTCCACCACCACCCATTCAGCAAGATGATCTATCGGTGGAGGAGCTGAAATCATTACTTTATGTCAAATTATTGTCTCAGGCACCCGCTGAGGATTCAGATGCTGACTTGATTGGATTACTCAGAACTCACCAACCTCAAGCACAAACTGAAACTGTTTCTATTACAGAGTTCAATGCATTCAAGACAGAAATGGTTCAACATATCTAGGAATTGACTAGATATGTTCAGGATTCTTGCAAAACTCAAGCAGGTTCAAAGAAAAGGCATGATCATGATTCAGATCATGACCATGAGGGGGAGATAATCAAGAGATAACGAACTGCTTCAGAATCTGAATGTGCTGCTGGTAGTTCAGACAGGGGTGAGGACACTGAGATGGTTGATCTAGTTGGTGATGATCAGATGGATTTGGGTGAAGGTCATGGAATGAAGCTAATCTTATATGTTAATGAAGAAGTAGATCCATTGGTTGAAAAGCCCGTGGTTGCTACTAAAGAAGAGATCATCAGGATCACAGGTTTGGAGGAAATTTATGCGATAGATCTTTCTTCTGATGATGAAGAATCTTTTGGAGAAAAGTATGATAAGTTTTGGAAGATTAAGGAAGAAGAAAGAGATTTGTTTGAAGAAGGTGAAGCTAATATTCTGGACATCCTTGCGTGCTCTCAAGAGGATATTCAGCTCAGTCCTGTGAACACTGAACTTCTAGAAACTAACCTTGAACAACCTGATATCCCATCCTTCAAAGACATAAACCTTTCAAAACCTTCCAACCAACCTCCACAAAGCTCAGAAATTCAACCTACCCAAACCACCATACCTACCCAAGCTACCCAATCCACCCAAACTGATACACTTACCCAACCTATGTCAACTAGCCAACCTATTACACCTACCCAAACAAATTTGCCTATCCCACAAAGACTACCTAGCACAATCCATGATGAACCACCCAATCTTGAAAACCTACCCAACCCAAACACTGTATTTGAACCTTTCTTTCCTACCAACCCTGTTGAAACCCAAGTCGGTCCATCTGATCAACCCTTTTTACCTCCTGTTCTTATTGATGCTCAAATCAGACAGTTGAGGAATAGATTGAAGCAACCATTTCTGGAAGAAGAGATGAAAAATATATTTGTTCACAGGATTAGAGAGATGGATAGATTTAAAGTCTTGGGTGTCTCAGATCAACATCCAGAATATCAAGAAGAATATGCAAGAATGATGAACTAGGTTAGACAACGTGAGAGTATTGTGAAAAACAAGTCTGGGATTGTTTCGTTAAAGCTTGTGAGACTTGTACAGTTTGTTAGTATCTGGTATCCGATATTCCATGTGCAACGAAGAGACTTAACAGAGTGCGTATTTTTTGAAGTTGACTTTTGTTTTCTGAATGCGGACGACATAGAGTATCTCTACCATCTTTTTAGAAACATGACTGTCAGAAAAGATAACATTCTGGTTGCCTTGGATGCTGTAAAGAGATTCATGAGAAGGCAGGTCAACTATACTTACTGCTATGACTTTCAGCTTGGTACAGAGACAAATCAAAGTAAAGTCAACATGATAAAGCCTGACCTTAGATTGGAGAACATAGATGATTACAATTTGTTCACCGTGCTTGAAAAACCTGAACTTGGTGTGGTTTACAAGACTTATGAGAACAAGAAAAGGTTCTTCAGACTTTTCAGAAATCGCCAAGTTTTCAGATGGAACTTTAAAGTTGATAAAGATGCAGTTGGAGAGGAAACTTAAAGAAAACAAAGAGAAGTGGAAGCAAGGTGAAAAAGGTATGGGAAAGTCTCTCAGACTCAACACTGAAAGAATAGTTGATGCTATTTATGATCGTTTCAACTTTCGGCGCGACATCAGAAATTTTGAGTCATTGCTCGGGATATGTCAAGGCAGACTATCTCGTTGGGGAAGACCTATCGTTCACACTTGATCTAAAAGGGGGAGATTGTTACTGTATATGTTTAGATCAAGTGAGTTTGACTTTTGTATTTGACTTTATTGCTTTTGAGAGAACTTTGTAGTGAGGTTTGCTTTGTAATGTTGTGAGAGAAGTCATGTGGTATAAATAGCCTTGTCTTGAGTGAATCTTGTAACACCTTGAATTGTACGCATATCATTTGAATCTAATAGACTTGTGACTTTCTCTCTCTATACTCTCTCTCTAAAATCTTGATCGTAATCTTGTTTGAATTGATATCAAAGCTTGAATTGGACATTTATACCTTTCAGTCTAACCCTCGCTCTTTTCAAATCTAAAACCCTTTTCAGGTAAAGAGTGGCAGTAAGAGGATCGGATAATTTTTAAGAGAAGATGCGAGCTGGAGCTGAATTAGAGGACCTCCATTGTAGATCCTTGTCAATGTCTTCTCAGTTGTGTACTAGGTTGTCTTTCCTCAAATCTTGTATTTAGATGTTGTATTAGGCTGTTTGGCATTATTATTTAACAAAGTTGGTTATGTCTCTTGTTTTGTGAAATTGGGTCGTTACATTGTGTGTGAGACCTCATTATCATACGCGGTTTTAAACCATGAGTCCAGGTGTGTAGACAAAGCGAACAATATCTGGTACGGTTGGTCGGAGATGTTACAGATGGTTTATAGAAATTCAAGCGAGAAATTGGATTTTTGTCAAGGAACCGGAAGCGTTCATTAACTATAAAATTATGAAGTTGAGGGTCAAGGGAATTGGTTTGGTAAAAGTTCAGTGGCATTTCCATAAAAAACAGGATGCCATTTTAGAAGTCGATTCGGAGATGAAAACCAAGTATCCTCATCTTTTCGAGAATGAGATTCCGGGGACGAAATCCTTTCAAGTGGGGGAGAATTGTAAAGGCCGAAATCGTAAATTTGCCTTTTCTTTTATTTGGAGGCTTGAGTGGGAAAATTGGAACTTGAGGGACTAGAATGTAATTTTGGGGGTAAATATTTAAAGGGGCAAATCCCTAAAATTCTCTTCTATTCTTGGTCTGGATTGAAGGCGGCGATTAAGAGACAGGGAGACTATATAGTTCTTGAAGGAATCATTGGAGCAAGTGTGTTCTTGGGAAAGGAATCATTCTTAAAAAGGTTAGTTATTATTCTAATGCTTCTTCATCTCCGTTTTAGTTTTGTGTTGGAGTAGGGATATCTGATGTAGAATCTTAGGGTTAAATTGTTACTATTTTGGGATTGAAATAAGATTAATGGGAGTAGTCTTGTGTTCATTGTTACTATTTTGTGTTCATTGTTATTAAGTTTGATTAGCTCCACCATTTAGTTTAAGTTGGAGGAGATTAAATTAGAGTTTGGTTTGGGGTCTGTTTCCTTCGATCGAATCTGGGTTTGGGTTTCGAGACTCACAATCGCAGCCGAAGACCGGAGGAACCCGGGTGAGTTGCGACCCGGGGGAGGCCCGGGTGGTACCGGGAACCGGGGGAGGCCCGGGGGCACCGGGAACCGGGGGAGACCCGGGTGGCGCCGGGGACCGGGGAAACCCGGGGGAGGGGGCGTGACCGGGGGAGTCCCAGGGCCAGGGGTTTGGGAGCAGGGGAGTCAGTCGATCTCTGTTCCTTGAGGTTTGCAATCTGTTAATTTCTCTCTTTTCGTAGCTTAATTATAGGGAATCAATCAATAGCTAAGTGAGCAAGCGTTCAAGCAGGTGAGTTTCTGACTTCATAATCTCTTAATCTTTTTTGGAAATGTTTTGAAACTGAAATTGGGGTAAACGAAAACTTGTTGTTAGTTGAATGTTATTTTGTAAATTTACTTGTAAGATTAACGAGTGTTTTGCGATGTATATGAATTTCTGCAATATATGTATATATTTTGGGAAATGTCGGAATTGCGGTGATCGTGGGAATCTCACAATACCATTGTGTGTGAAATTCGTTTTCTGTGCATGTGGGTGGGGAGTCTGCTTGGGGCCCGAGACGAGAGGGGAGTCTGCTTGGGCCCCGATCGTGGATATGCATAAAGTGACGGAAAAAGGGGACACAACTGATCATTGTGATTCCCGTTTTTGGAATGTAACTTGGACATAATTTTTGTTAAAATTGTTGAAATTAATTATGTTTATTGGATTTTAAATGTTTGTCAGGAATTCACTAGACCTTACGGTCTAACCTTTGTTTTCAATCTTAAAAACCACCCTTGTTTTCAATCTTAAAAACCCTTTTTCAGGAAGAAACGTTTGTAGAGCTTCTAGTAAAGGAAAAGAGAAGGTGTAAGAGCTGTTAATGGCGAGTGAAAGCGTAGTTCTGTTTTAATTATCGTTTAAACTAGAAACTCTCGACTGTATTCAAGACTTCCGTTGTTAAATTTCTTGATTTTATTATTGTAAACCTTTGGTGCTGGATTTATGTCATGTTACGTTTGGGTTTGAATTTTGGGTTATTACAAATAATAATTTATTTTAGGTTTAATATTGTAATCTTTTCTATAAAATAACAATTTTTCATTCTATGTTATTTTATTTTCATTCGATGTACCAATTACCAAACACCCGTTAATCTATATTATTAAATTATCTAAAATAAAAATAAATACTTTTTATACAAAGTACATTAATAAAAGCTTGTCAAAGACTATTTTTCTCCACATAATTTTCTTAAAGTAGAAAAAACTAAGGGCTAAAAAGTGGTCGACTTCAAATAATATTCTAAGAGATGTGGAAACAAACCACAAGAAAACATAAATCAGAGTACAAAGAATAATAAACTACACATGATAATATATTACTCTCTCCGTCCCAAAATAAATGTCCACAATAAAAAAAACACACAGTTTTAAGAGTGTGTAATTATTACACTATTTAATTAACCAAAGTATAATTTTACTCTTAATTATAGAGAGAGAATTTTTCTCAACAAAATGCAGTCACCACGATGATTCCCACTTGGGCACATATACAAAATAGAGAATTGAAAGTAAAAAATCTCCAACATCTCGAATAATTTATCGGTTTTGAAAATTACAATATGATTTAAATTACTAAATACTCAATACAATTCATAAACATTATTTATCTCTTATAACTATTATTTTTTTAGAGATTCACATGGTAGGAAGAACAAAAAATCGTCTCGTTCCTAATCAATCAATTTTGGAGAGTTTTTCAAATTTGAAGAATTTCACTATCATACTTTCTTCATTTTGAACAAAGTTTTGGAAAATTTATTGGAACAAAGATATCCAAAATCTGCATTTTGGCGAATCTCTTGGAGATGCTATGTAACTAGTTCAATAGACCAATACTATGTTTGGCAAACTAATTGATAAACTAGTTTATGACTGATAAGCTAGCTGGTGGCTGATGAAAAAGTTACGTTTAACAAAAACTAGCTTATAAGCATTTAAATTACCAAAAAGAACATTAATTATTTATTTATAACTACAAGCGTACTCGCGCAATTCAGCGAGATACATCACGGTTTTAATGTTTCATTTTATTTTTTGTTTTTTTGTCAATTTACAGTACGATTTTGGATGGTTTTGAGAAAGTGATAATGTTTTTTTATACATTTGTTTAATTTAGACTAAATAATATAATGTTTTTTATATAAAAAAAATAAGTATTTTGTTAGAATTCAATGATTATCTTATATATTTTAATGACATCTAGAAAAAATAACCAATTACATATTTAATAATATAATTAAAACAAATTTATAGTAATATAATATATTAATTAATAGTGATACATTGAAATGTCTGCATAAAATGAAAACTCTGCACATACCAAATTAGTGGGCGTTAGAAGCCTGCAGTAGGAATATGTATCTTGTTCTTTGAATTTGATACTTGTAAATTAAGAGATTTTTAAAATCTTGCATAAAATGATGGTACCTTATGCCTAATAATTTGTATTTAAGAGTTTTTTATCCGTCTTTATATTATAGTATAGATTAAAAGTTAATATATAATTATGAATATTAATGAGGGGCATAATTGGAATAATCACAAAAAACTTCTCATAAGCTACTCCAAGTAGCTTATCAAAAAACTAACTTTTATGTGTAATAACCACATTAAAATTATTAGAAAATGGAAGTTGGTGAAGTTTTAGCAACTTTATTAAGTAGGAGGGGTCTAAGTGAAACTTTGGTAAAAGAGGGTGTTAACCCTAGACCCCCTCCTCTTTTCCTTGGCGGCTCCATTTTATACAGAGAAAGAGAGAAGAAATCAGATTGGGCGATTCTTGGGAGAAAGCAGCAGGGAAGGAATTCAAGTGGGAGTTTTAGGTGGAATTGCATCATATTCAAGGTAAGGCATCTCATCTCCTATTCCTCTCTATCTATAGGAAGTATTGGGAATTTAATTTCTGGATGTTGTTGGAGGGGTTGGTAGAATGAAATAGTTAGAAATGTTTCATTTCTTCTTATTAATCTAGTTGTTGAATCTGAATGTTTTGGGGAAAAGTTTAATTGGGTTAATGACTGCACTAATCTCTGTGAATAATAGAATTTAGTTGGTAAACTGTGTGCTTGGAGAAAACTGGTTGTTCGATGTTGGGATTTTGACCCCGGGAGATCGCCTTGACCTGGGTGATAGAGACACCAGTGATCGGGGGACCCCGGTCCACTTGACATCGAGCGTTGAGGAAGTAGGGCCCCGGGGCCAAGACCACATGACACCGATCGAGGCCTGACACCGGTCGGCGCACGACATCGGTCGAGGATGACACCGGTCGGCGCACGACACCGGTCGAGGCTGGCATCGGGCGACGCACGACACCGGGCGAGGCGCGGCTCCGGGCGGGTAGGCATCGGTCGAGTAGGGTAGAGCAGTGTAGTATAGTCCAGAGAGCTATAAGTTTATGAATTTTAAGTGTTTTCTCTTATCGTGGTTATAGAGCCGGTATTAAGGTGAAAGAGGGGAAGCTTCGCAAGAACCAGGTGAGTTTTTCTTTAAACCAAGTTTTAAAGATTGATGATAATTGTTATGCATGTAAGTTTTTATAAGATTTTATGAATGCGTATATGGGACGTGAGAATTGTTAAAAACCCGTGATATATTTATAAATGGCTTGTTATTGTAATAGAAATGTATGCATACATTGTTTTACTTGCTTTGTGCTCAAAGTCGGGGGGTATGTTCCGCCTGTGCTCATACCGGGGGGGGGGGGGGGTGTTCCGTTTATGTCATTGGGGGGGGGGTGTCCCAAATAAGGCAATGTGAGCCAAACACACCGTTACTTGCGGGTGACGGTAGTGTGAGCCAAAGTGCTTGATAAAAGTGTGAAGTTTTGATAAGTTTAAATTGAAATATTTAATGCACAATTATTTCTTGATTAGTGGATTTTAAAGTGTTGTTAGGGGGGACTCACTAGACCGTTGGTCTAATCCTCGCTCTTTCAAAAATAAAAATCTCTTTTCCAGGTGGGCACGAAGCTAAGGGATCGGGTAAAGGCAAGGAGAAGGTTTAAACGGTTTTGCTAATAGAAGGGTTCCTTTTAGAAATTTTAAATCTACTCTCAGTTGTGTAATAGGTTGCTTAGTCCAAAACCTCAGATCTGATTGTTATTGTAAGACCTTTCGTTGGCATGAAATTTTGATATTCTTGTTTATGTTGATTTTGAGTTTTTGGGTTGTTAAAATTGGTATCAGAGCCATAGTTTAAGGGATCTAGGTGACCGTAGGGGCCTAGACTTAAACTCAGGAAGTAGAACACAACTGAGAACTAGGGGGACCATAGGAAAACAAGTGATAGGGTAATGAGAACTAACATGTAAGGTAAATTTGGGATTACATCTGGACAGTGTAATTGCAAATTTACAGTTACGTGTGTGTGCTTAACTCGCCTTATTACATTGAATCAGTTGTATTGAATTTTGTATGTTTATGTCTTGTCTGTAGTCATATCGGAGCGAGTAATAAGGAGTCGATCGGTGCCAGTGGGGGAGACCGTACCGGTAAATGAAACTGTTAAAGGTGGACCAGTCGTCGCTCCTCGAGTTGCTGCCACGCGAGGAAAAGGGCGTGGAAGACCTAAAGGAAAGACAAGTCGAAAACCAGTCACTCAAGTAGAGGAACCAGAAGTGAGAGTTCTGGGAAAGAGAACAATACGTACCGCCCGACGAGCTAAAAGTGTGGACGTTATGGCTGAGCGGGAACACTCTCTTCAAGAGAGTTCAACTGTTGCAAGGGGGAGAAGGCTAGTAAGGAACCGTGGGGGAGGTCGGACTCAAGCGTTCGTCACCCAGGAGACATTCGCCACTGAAATGGGGAAACTGCAGGAGACATTGCAAGCTTTGTTGGCTCATCAAACTGGGGGAGTTGTGGCGAATCAGGAAAGGAGCAAGGAGCGGGAGACAACCGAGATGGCTAACTCACCAATAACTGTGGTGGGCAGTCACTCACAGTCGACCCCAGGTTTGGAGGTCAAGACAACAATTAAGTGGGGTTGTAGCTACAAAACGTTCACCACTTGCAAATCCCCTACCTTCAAAGGTGAATGTGACCCCGTTGTAGTGGTCAAGTGGATCGGAAACATGGAGTTAGCATTTTACACTTGCAAGTGTGCTGAAGAGGATAAAGTCGTGTTTGCTTTGTCAATGTTGAGGGATGATGTTGTCTTCTGGTGGGAGGCGAAAACTAGGGGTAAGGGTTCGAGAGCTGCAAGAGGGGTGGATTGGGAGACTTTTGTCATGAAATTCAAGCGGCAGTTCTGTCCTCTAGCAGCGGTAAAGCGATTGGAGGAAGAATTTCTGAATCTTGAGCAAGGAGACATGATGATTAGAGAGTACACCACCAAGTTTCTTGAAAAGGCTTGTTTTGCAGAAGTTTATGTACCCAATGAAGAACGTCGTGTGGATAGGTATTTATTCGGATTGAGGAGCAGCATTCGAGAATTGGCGGCGACACGTGAGCCTGCAACTTTCCAAGCGGCCGTCAACACAGCAGAAATGACTGAGAGAGATAAGGCAAGGCAGATGATGGAGAGGGGCAGTGAGAAAAGGAAATGGGAAGGACCAGTCCGTGAGCCGAAGAAATTTAAAAGTATCAAGTCGGATTAGCGAACGACCTCAAGGGTGGAGTTTAAGTTGTGCAGTAAGTGCAACCGAATGCATAAAGGGGAATGTCTGATAGAAAAGGATGGGTGCTACAAGTGTGGGAAAGCAGGTCACATGGCTAGAGACTGCCAGGGGGTAAGAACTTGTTATCAATTAGGTTCGCCAGACCACATCAAGACTGATTGTCCGCAATTGAAGAAGGTAACGGTTGGGAACTTTGGGGGAAGAGGAGGAGAGCGGAAGGTAGAACCCGCCTAATCAAGATCCAGGGCGTTTAATATGACAGCGGAGGAGGCGGTGGAAATACCGGATGTGGTGACAGGTACTTTCCCTATTGACTCGACTTTTGCTAAGTATTGTTTGATTCGGGTGCAAACCGGTCGTTTGTGTCGCCGAACTTTGTTCATAAACTGTGTGTGAAACCCAAACAGCTTAGTCTGGGGTTTGAAGTAGAAGTAGCGGATGACAGCCGAGTCTTAGTAAGTGAAGTATATGAAGGGTGTACCATTGATATCGAGGACCATTCATTCCCATTAAGATTGTACCCGATGGGCATGGGGGAGTTTGATGTTATCGTGGGAATGGATTAGTTGGCGTTTAATGATGTACACATAGTGTGTAACAAGAAGTTGATTCGTATAGCGGTGCCTGGTGATGAATAGGTGGTAGTGTATGGGGATCGTCGGGATAGGAAATCATGCATGATTTCTATGATCAAGGCTAGACGGTATTTAGGAAAAGGGTGTGTAGGATTCTTAGTGTATGTAGTAGACGCTAAGAAAAAGAAGAGAGGAATAGAATCTGTTCCGGTAGTGAACGAATATCCGGAGGTGTTTCCGGAAGATTTGACTACTCTGCCACCGGATCGACAAGTGTAGTTTCGTATAGATCTGATGCCGGGAGCGACACCAATTGCACGAGCACCTTACCGTCTGGCACCGGTGGAGATGATAGAAATGATGATTCAGTTGCAAGAACTGTTAGATGAGAGATTTATTCGCCCGAGTTCTTCGCCATGGGGAGCACCTGTGTTGTTCGTCAAAAAGAAGGACGGGTCCCTACGAATGTGTATAGACTACCGCGAACTTAATATGGTAATCGTCAAGAATAAGTACCCACTCCCCAGAATTGATGATCTTTTTGATCAGCTGCAGGGAGCGAGTTACTTTTCGAAGATATACTTGCGATCAGGCTACCATCAGCTGAAGGTGAGAGAGGAGGATGTGCCTAACACTGTCGTTCGTACAAGGTACGGGCATTACGAGTTCTTAGTAATGCCCTTTGGTCTTACAAATGCACCAGCAACGTTTATGAACCTGATGAACAGAGTGTGTAAGTCACTTCTGGACAAGTGTGTTATTGTCTTTATAGACGATATACTGATATACTCACGGTCCGTAAAGGAGCACAAATCGCACTTGCGAGCAGTATTGGAATCACTTAAGCGTGAGAAATTGTACACCAAATTCTCGAAATGCGAATTTTGGTTGAGAGGGGTACAATTTCTAGGTCATGTTGTATCGGAAGAGGAAATTAAAGTCGATCCAGCCAAGATAGAGGCTATTAAAGGGTGGGAAGTGCCTAGATCGCCATCTGAAGTAAGAAGTTTTCTGGGATTGGCAGGTTATTATCGGAAGTTCATTCAGGACTTCTCGAGAATAACCACACCATTGACGATGCTAACCAGGAAGAATGTCAAGTTTGCGTGGGCGGAGGCTCAAGAAGAAGCGTTCAATAGATTGAAGGAAAGCCTGAGTAGTGCACCTATCTTGTCTCTACCCAGCGGGACGGAAGGATTCCTGATCTATAGCGACGCCTCAAAGTTGGGTTTGGGGTGTGTGTTGATGTAAGAAGGTACAGTGATTGCTTATGTGTCTCGTCAGTTGAAGGAGCACGAAAAGAATTACTCGTTGCACGATCTGGAATTGGCGTTAGTAGTTTTCGCTTTGAAGATCTGGAGGCATTATCTGTAAGGGGTTAAATGTCAGATTTTTACGGATCACAAGAGCCTGAAACATCTGTTCAACCAGAAAGAATTGGATATGAGGCAGCGGAGATGGATGGAGTTGTTAAGTGATTACGACTGTGAAATTCTTTACCACCCGGGTAAAGCTAATGTAGTGGCCGACGCTTTGAGTCGGAAGGAGAGCAGCGAAACAACGAAGGTTGTAGCGTTTCGAGTGGAGGCAACTTCTACTTTCTTGGAGGAAGTCAATACACTGCAAAAGGAAGCACTGGTAGAAGGGAATATGAAAAGCGAGAGATTATTTGGGTATGTTAACTCATTAAAGACAGACGGTCGAGGGGTGAAGTGTTTTAAAGATAGAGTGTGGGTTCCGAGAATAGGAGATCTTCGAAAGAAAGTGTTAGAGGAAGCCCATAAGTCTCGTTATTCTATGCATCCGGGAACCAACAAGATGTATCGCGACTTGAGGCAAATGTATTGGTGGCCGGGTTTGAAGAAAGATATCGCCTATTTTGTAGAGTGATGCCTCACATGTTTAAAGGTGAAAGTGGAGTATCAAAGACCGTACGGGGAGCTTCAACCATTGGAAATTCCGGTATGGAAGTGGGACGAAATCACGATGGACTTTGTCACGGGACTTCCACGAATACCTAAAAGGCACGACGCTATTTGGGTGATAGTGGATAGATTGACAAAGTCAGCTCACTTTCTACCAATCAAAGAGACGGATTTGTTAGAGAAGCTGGCAAAGTTTTACATAGACGAAATAGTATCTCGTCATGGAGTACCGTTGTCTATTGTATTAGATCGTGATGAGCGATTCACCTCATCGTTTTGGAGGAGTTTGCAAAGAGAGTTGGGATCACAAATCAAGCTCAGTACAACGTATCATCCCCAAACGGATAGACAAAGCGAAAGAACCATTCAAACGTTGGAAGACATGCTTCGGGCATATGTGATTGATTTCAAAGGTTCGTGGGAGATTCATTTGCCATTGATCGAATTCTCCTACAACAATAGTTACCACGCAAGTATTCAAGCAGCCCCGTTTGAATCTCTGTATGGTCGGAAGTGCAGAACACCGTTGTGTTGGACCGAAGTAGGAGAGAGACAGTTAGCCGGCCCAGAGATTGTGCAAGAGACGACCGACAAGATTAACCAAATTCGGGAAAGGTTGAAGAAAGCCCAAGACCGTCAGAAAATGTACGCTGATAAACGGCGGAAACCAATTGAATTTCAAGTGGGGGACAAAGTCATGTTAAAGGTTTCACCGTGGAAGGGAGTGGTACGTTTCGGGAAGAAGGGTAAATTACGACCAAGATTCGTTGGACCCTTCGCTATTATTGAGCGTATTGAGGAAGTACCTTACAAGTTGGATCTACCTGAAAACATGCGGGGAATACACCCCACATTTCATGTATCTAACTTGAAAAAGTGTTTGGCTGAAACCGATGTGGTGGTGCCTTTGGAAGATATTCGGGTCAATGAGAAGCTAAGTTATGTGGAGGAACCGATGGCCATTCTGGACCGAAAAGTGAGGAAGCTGAGGAATAAGGAAATTCACTTTGTAAAAGTGCAGTGGCAGTTTCACAAAGGCCAAGAGGCGACTTGGGAGTTAGAAGCAGATATGAAGTTTCAATATCCTGAATTATTCAGCAATGAGATTCCGGGGACGGAATCCTTTTGAGGGGAGGATATTGTAATAACCACATTAAAAATATTATAAAATGGAAGTTGGTGAAGTTTTAGCAACTTTATTATGTAGGAGGGGTCTAAGTGAAACTTTGGTAAAAAAGGGTGTTAACCCTAGACCCCCTCCTCTTTCCTTGGCGGCTCCATTTTATACAGAGAAAGAGAGAAGAAATCAGATTGGGCGATTCTTGGGAGAAAGCAGTAGGGAAGGAATTCAAGTGGGAGTTTTAGGTGGAATTGCATCATATTCAAGGTAAGGCATCTCATCTCCTATTCCTCTCTATCTATAGGAAGTATTGGGAATTTAATTTCTGGATATTGTTGGAGGGGTTGGTAGAATGAAATAGTTAGAAATGTTCCATTTCTTCTTATTAATCTAGTTGTTGAATATGAATGTTTTGTGGAAAAGTTTAATTGGGTTAATGACTGCACTAATCCCTGTGAATAATAGAATTTAGTTGGTAAACTATGTGCTTGGGGGAAACTGGTTGTTCGATGTTGGGATTTTAACCCCGGGAGATCGCCTTGACCTGGGTGATAGAGACACCAGTGATCGGGGGACCCCGGGCCACTTGACACCGAGCGTTGAGGAAGTAGGGCCCCGAGGCCGAGACCGCATGACACCGGTCGAGGCCTGACACTGGTCGACACACGACACTGGTCGAGGCTGGCACCGGGCGACGCACGACACCGGGCACCGGTCGGGTAGGCATCGGTCGAGTAGGGTAGAGCAGTGCAATATAGTCCAGAGAGCTATAAGTTTATGAATTTTAAACGTTTTCTCTTATCGTGGTTATAGGGCTGGTATTAAGGTGAAAGAGGGGAAGCTTCGCAAGAATTATGTGAGTTTTCTTTAAACCAAGTTTTAAAGATTGATGATAATTGTTGTGCATGTAAGTTTTTATAAGATTTTATGAATGCGTATATGGGACGTGAGAATTGTTAAAAACCCGTGATATATTTATAAATGTCTTGTTATTGTAAAGAAATGTATGCATACATTGCTTTACTTGCTTTGTGCTCAAAGTCGGGGTGTGTGTTCCGCTTGTGCTCATACCGGGGGGGGGTGTTCCGTTTATGTCATTGGGGTGTGTGTCCCAAATAAGGCAGTGTGAGCCAGACACACCGTTACTTGCGGGTGACGGTAGTGTGAGCCAAAGTGATTGATAAAAGTGTGAAGTTTTGATAAGTTTAAATTGAAATATTTAATGCATAATTATTTCTTGATTAGTGGATTTTAAAGTATTGTTAGGGGGGACTCACTAGACCGTTAATCTAACCCTCGTTCTTTCAAAAATAAAAATCTGTTTTCCAAGTGGGCGCGAAGCTAAGGGATCGGGTAAAGGCAAGGATAAGGTTTAAGCGGTTTTGCTAATATAAGGCTTCCTTTTAGAAATTTTAAATTTACTCTCAGTTGTGTAATAGGTTGTTTAGTGCAAAACCTCATATCTGATTGTTATTGTAAGACCTTTCGTTGGCATGAAATTTTGATATTCTTATTTATGTTGATTTTGAGTTTTTGGGTTGTTAAATTATGGTTATCTAAACATGTACCCAGAAAATAAGTTAGCTTATAAGCTAGCTTATTTTTGCCAAACAATGCCAAGAAGATGTGCTGGCATTAGATTTATGAATTACTCTGATATATGAAACGCAAAATAAATATTACTAAGAGCATTTCCAACAACTATGCTAAAATAGAAAAAAAGGGATTTTTAGCAGTTTTTTGTTCCAACAACTATGTTATTTTGTATGTTAAAATAAAGAAAAGATAAGAGAGAAGATAAAATTTTCCAAATTTGAAGAAATCTTTAAGGGGGCGTTTGGTTCGCAGAATTTAATGGAATCTGATGGAATTGGAATGTTAAATTTCATTGACCAGATTCCATTCCTTTGTTTGGTTCAAGCATTTCAAATGAATGGAATCATCCAATTCCATTAAATTCCATAGATAAGAGATTTTATAATTCCATCCAAAATGCCAAGCATTTCAATGGAATGGAATGTGGTATTTCTTTATTTCCAAAATTACCCTTCACTCCAAATAAACCCTACTCTCTCTCTCTCTCCTCCCTCTCTCTCTCCCTCTCTCCTCTCTCTCTCTCTCCTCTCTCTCCTCTCTCTCATCCTCTCCCTCCCTCTCTATCCTCTCTCTCTCCTCTCCTCTCTCTCCTCCTCTCTCTCCTCCTCCCTCCCTCTCTCTCTCCTCTCCCTCTCCCTCTCTCTTTATCTCTCCTCTCTCTTTCTCTTTCCTCTCTCTCCTCTCTCTCTCTCCCTTCTCTCTCCTCTCTCTATCTCTCTCCTCTCTCTCCCTCTCTCCTCTATCTCTCCTCTCTCTCCTCTCTCTTTCCATCTCCCTCTCTCTCCCTCTCTCTTTCTCTTTCCTCTCTTCCCTCTCTATTTATCTCTCCTCCCTCTCCTCTCTCTCTCCTCCACTCTCTCCTCTCTCTCTTCCCTCTCTCCTCTCTCTCTCTCTCTCTCTTCTATGTCCTCCACTCTCTCCCTCTATCCTCTATCTCTCCTCCACTCTTTCCTCTCTCCTCTCTCTCCTCTCTCTCTCTCCCTCTCTCTCTCCCTCTCTCGGTATCATTCATGTGCTAAAATAATAAAAACAATTTTTGTTAAAAATTAAACTGTTTAATGACTATTTTATTAAAGTAATTTTTGTTTAAAAAATTAAAATAATCAAAAAGGGTATTTTGGTCATTTACCAAAATTCCATTCCAATTCCGAAGCTACAATCTGTGAACCAAACAGAAAATTTCCAATCCATTTAACAGATTCCATTCCAATTCTGTCAACCAAACAGGTGGTCAAACCTAACAACATTCCATTCCAATTCCATCAAAGTAAAATTCCTTTGACAGATTCCATTCCATCCAAAAACATTCTGCGAACCAAACGCCCCCTAAAACTTACTTTTTAAGAAAGAGAAAAATAATATTTTAATCTTTCAACCAATAAGAGACGTTGGAGTAAAATATTTAGGAGAGAAAAATTAGATTTTATTAATATATTTGTTATTTTAATAATTTAATCAATGCTAGAATCTTTAAAATAGAATAGTTATTGGAGTTGAAAATGATTTTCTTTTAGATATTTTGACTTTTAGTACTTTATTTTAGAAAATATATATATATATATATATATATATATATATATATATATATATATATATATATATATATATATATATATATATATAACATAAATGTTAGAGATGCTTTAATATACTTAAAAGTGACCAAATCTACATTTTGGACATAGCACAAGGACTAAACATGTAGTTTACATTAATGACGTCTTATATCTTTGAAAAAAAAGCTGACGTTTATATTTGTCGTTTCATAATAAACAGTCAATATGGGATTCGATGGTGGTGTGGATTAATATTCGAAAAATACAATTAATAATAAATAAATAATTGAAAAAATATGAATAAAAGACAAAGATAATGTGGATAAAAAAGGGGGTATAAATTATGATTATTTTTAAATGACGCGTGTGCAGGTAAATTTGATCTTGGTGGGGTCAGTTTCAATAGGAGCCACTAAACTCCTATAAAATCATATCAACACCTTTACTACCTACTATAACTATTGGACCCTATTTCTTCATAATATAATTACTATTATTTTTCTTCTTTTTTTTTTTAAAAATAATTAATAAAAATAATTGATAACAATATATGTGAATTTAATATTGAAATGTAAACATACTTATCTTATCTTAATGGGTGATGTAATGTATTTAATAAATTATTTATACAATTTTCTCTCGAATTTAATGATAATTACATTTTTAAATTCCACAAGTTTATTTTCTCTAATTTGATTTTCGTTCTATTTCACGTATATATCATAAAATAAGTATTAACCATTTTTTTTTTGTTATTTTTAAATTCCACAATTTTATTTTCTCTAATTTGATTTTCGTTCTATTTCACGTATATATAATGAAAACTTACATTTTTTTTTGTTATTTCTCTATTATCATCGTTATAAATTATTAGGATCTCATGATTGTAAATTTGTTGAGTTGGGTTATATATTATAAAAGCTCGTTAAATTTTTATGTCACTGTTACGTTGTAATTAGGGGTGTCAAAAATAACCGAAACCGAATAATACATCTAAACTGAATGAAATTTAGGTTAAACGATTTTGGGTTATTCGGTTTTCCGGTTAAATGGTTCGGTTAACCGAATAAGAATTCTTATTCAGTTCAATTTTCGGTTAATTTTTCATCATTCGGTTAAACCGAATAACCCAAATAATATATTTTACTAATATTTTATATATTTCATGTTCATAAAAAATAAACGAATTACATGTTATAATATTATTATTTTACATATTTTATTGTTATATAATATTTTTTTATTAATAACAGATAAGATTTTTTATAAGATTACGTTTTTGTTTGATTTACAACATCGCATGAAAAAAAAATATTAATTTGGTGCTTTTTAGTTGTTACCCAAATATAAGCCCATTGTTTTGACATTGAAAAAAATGTCCGTTAATAGATGGTGCTTTTTAGTTTTTACCCAATATAAGCCCATTGTTTTGAGTACTATTATATAATACAATTATATATCAAAAGTAACGGAAAATTAATTTGAGAAAATTATTTGAGCCAAATGTCCAACGAAAAAATAGGGGTGTTCATCTAAACCGTCCACGTCGCACTGCAAAACGCACTTAGAACTTCCATGGAGTGGTTTGCGTTTTGTATTTTTACCAAACCGCACTATGCTGTGTTGTTTGCGGTTTTGAGTTATCAAACCGTGGTTTAAACCACGCCGCACCGCATATTATATATATGTATATGTTTTTTTTTAATTTTATATATTACACACACATATATGTATATATAAAATAATTGTAATATTTATGTAATATGTAGTTAAGAATCGGACATGTTAAATATTTTTATTTTTTGGACTACGGTTACGTTATTGTTGACTTTTAAGATTAAATTTTAATCTTATAATTATTGGATTGTAGGTGTAAAATGCGTTAGGTATAAACCGCATAAACCGCACTGCACCGCATTTCGCGGTGTGGCTTGAGATATATGCGGTGCGTTTGCAGTTTGGGAAAAATGCTCAAATCACATATGCGGTACGGTTTGCGGTTTTTCCCCAAACTGCATCGCGAACACCCCTAGAAAAAATATAAATTCTTATTCGGTTTAACTAGTTACCGAACCAAATAACCCAAAAACCGAATAAACCGAACCTTATTTGGTTTGGTTATCGGCTACTTTTAAAAAAACTTGAAAACCAATTAACCCGAACCAAATAAATCGAAATTCGATTTAACCGACCGAATAACACCCCTAGTTGTAACAACATATATATATGAGTGGTTATAGTTGTTCATCAATTTTTCAATTTTTTTCAGGTTTTCCTCAAAACTAATCCTCAATTTACAAATATCAATTTGTTAGAGTGAGATTTCGGAAAAAAAAAAAACTACAAAAAATGAAAAACTGAGAAACACTTAATAACCGTTTATCTGTATAGCATGTACATGTAAATACAAGTAACTGAAGATGTTTTCTGATTTCTATGCACGTGTGCATACTGCAAAAACTACTTACAAATTACTTATATGCATATGTACATACCGTTAGATCTACGATTACTAGGTTGTTCCTCAGTCTTCCATTTATTTTTTAAATTTCCCGCTAAACCTGACCTAATTTGTTAATACCATTGAAACAAACTTTTAACATTTTTATTAAATCATATATCAAAATCAAACATAAATAATAAATACATAGATACAGTATGATCTAAGAATAAAAAAAGCAAAATAAATAAAATAATGTTTATAGATTGCCTTCCCTCTATGTGATTGGGTCACTACTCGAGTTGCTGCTAACACCCCTTGAGTAGCTTCACCATTTCCTCAAGGGTTACTCTCTCTCCTTCACAAATTTAAACTCCTTTAAATGCTCTTGTCTGCAACAAAAATCTCTTCACTATATCTATATCTATAGATCTAGAAAGATTTATATAGCCATGGAGACCAAGATGATGATGGTGCTTACTGAACTAGTACCATGCATGTTAATGGTGTTAATAGAGGTTTCCACCATCGGTTTGACCATCTTGGCTAGCACCATCTTGTCAAAAGGACTTAGCCCTTTCGTTTTCGTCGTCTACACCAATGCCTTATCTTCCATCTTTCTCCTACCTTTCAACTCCTTCATAATTCGCAGAAACAAGTACGTTAATTTCTTCAATTCCCCTATATATACATATTTCAGATCATATATACATATTATAGGTTGGGTTCCGGTGAGAAATGTTGAGGTTAAGGGGAGAAGCATGAGAAGTGGTTATCAACCGTTGAATGAGAAAATAGACGCATATTAATTAGGATGAGATATACTAAGATAAGATGGATCGAGATGCACTAGATCAATTCTCTTCTAAACCTCAATTCATGGGAGGGCATGAGATTAAAAGTGATCGACGGTGCAGATCCACTTCTCACGTTTCTAACGTTAACTTCAACTTCTCATACGATCATTCGCCTATATATATACACATATGTATATATATCTGAATCGTTGATCGTAAATTGCATGCATGAAGATTATCTTGTTATATATATGGTTGATAATTGTATATTTTGATTAATTGTTTTGTAGGAGAGATGATCTTATCACGCAGTTTCTTCTTCTTGGTTTCGTAGGGTTTGTATTCTCTCTCTCTCTCTTGCTCGTACAAACATTTTTTTTTAAATTTGAATAATCCGTTGCTACAAATGTAACAACAGGTTATGATATGAACGAAGTGAGACAGTTGAAGTTGGAACCGGAGTTTAAAGCAAAATAAAAAGCATTGTAATATAACGTGATATAGGGATGATAAAATAATTGTGAGGAGTTTGAAATCATGTATAAAATAAATTTCACTTGGGAATTTTACTATATATAATATAAGTGATGTACACATAGCTCCATATGAAGTGACTTTGATTGATTAGAGTTTGATTTCAAAAGATATATTTTTCTTGGGATTTGAAAAAATAATAGTTTGAACTTTTGTTGTTGCAGGGTGACAATGGCACAGAATCTAGCGTATGTTGGATTGAGTTACAGTTCCCCGATCGTTGCTTGTGGCATGGGCAATCTAATACCCTCTATTTCGTTCGTTCTTGCTGTTATTTGTAGGTTCGTTTTATTTTCTTCGCACTAATACATGTTTTTGTTATTAATAATGTTTGATTTTTCTATTTTTATAGGCTAATCTATACTATATTATAAAAGAGGTATAAAAAACTTTTAAAAACAACTCATTAAGCATTATGTACTATTATTTAATATTAATCTACTTAAAATCTCTTAAAAAACAACTAATTAAGCAATATGTGCTACTTTTAAATGCTTTTAACCTTAATTAATAAATTTCATCTTTATCCCCCAAAATCCTTATCTCTAATCCCCAAACTCTAAAATTATAAAAAAATTAAAATATATAAGATAGTTAATGAATTTTAACAAACTACTTAATTTTTTTATATAAAAAACATTATATTATTAAGCCTAAATTAAACAAATTTATTTAAAAAAAAACATTATCACTCTCTAAAACCATCCAAAATCGTACTGTAAATCGATAAAAAAATACATAATCAAAACAGGGTAAACATCTCAATTTAAATATAAAAAATTAAAAATATATAAGATAATTAATGAATTTTAACAAACTACTTAAATTTTTTATATAAAAAATATTATATTATTAAGCCTAAATTAAACAAATTTATTTAAAAAAAACAAGATCACTCTCTAAAACCATCCAAAATCGTACTGTAAATCGATAAAAAAATTAAAAATTAAAAGAAACATTAAAATCGTGACCGAAAGACACATGCTTTGTTTTAGAAATAGATCTACATGTTTAGATCAAAACCTTGCAAAATATTAAGTAAAATAAAGTAAATTACGTTTTTAGTCCCTATGGTTTATTAAAAGTTGCGAATTTCATCCTTGTGATTTTTGAAATTTTAGTTTTGTCCATATGGTTTGCAATTCATTTCTATTTTAATCCCTGAGGCCAAAACACTACTTTTAAGCATGAAGGACTAAAATAGAAATGAATTATAAACCATAGGGATGAAAAAAACAATAAAAGATGAACTATAAAGATGAAAAAGATAATGAATTATAAACAATAGGGATGAAAATCGTAATTTTAGAACCATAAAGACGAAAAGAGAAATTTTCAACAAACTACCACAGGGACTAAAAACATAATTTACTCTAAGAAGTTACAAAACTATACCATAAACATAAAGTTTGATTCATTTTAAACACAAAATCGATGGTTATTGCACATTTTTATGGTTTTCAATATGTTTATTGTAAATCTTTGTATCATAAAATTTGTATAGTATGGTTGTAAAATTTTATTTTGGACCCATAAGGAAATTTTAATACAAGAAAGTTAAAAAAAATCTAAATTTTATGAAGAATTATAGCACTATAGGTCAATGTTTATTTTATCTAGTAAACACGAATCCTTAAAAAGTTATATGTATTTGATAGTAAGTTATAAACTTGAATTTAAGAAGTTATATATTAATAAGCCTGATATAATGTTTAATTAAAGTTGTTTTTAAAAGTTTTTGTCAATGTAATATAGATTGACAAATGATCGTATGAGAAAAAGAGTTAAGCTGAGATTTTAATCTCAAACCCACCAATGAATGTGTTTGATACAGGGATTGATATGGTGCATCTCATCTCGGTGCATCTCATTCTAATGTGCATCCAAGGGTAGAGAACCCTTATTAGTTTTCTCATCATAACTTTCATTCTCATCGAAACCCAACCTTAGAGCATCTCCAACAGCTTCTCCAAAATGGAGAAAATGGAGATTTTAGGTATTTTTGTGCTCCAACAGATTCTCCAAATCTTTCTCCAAAATGGAGAAAGTAGGAGAGAAAGTGTAATTTTCTCCAAATATGGAGAACTCTCCAAAATCTCCAAAAATGATTACCATGAGAAGGAAATTGTTTTTTTTATTATATTCAACCAATAAGATTTCTTCAAATGAGATGAATATGACAGATAAATAATATTTTATTAGATTTATACAATATTTTAATATTATAAGTAATGATTTCATCTTCAAAATGGAGAATCTGTTGGAGATGGATGTAAATTTTTATGTAGATTTTAACTTTTAATTCTCCATTTTGGAGAAATTTTGAAGATACTGTTGGAGATGCTCTTATATGTGAGTATGTATTTATTTACATATGTATAAGTAAAATGAAGAAAGTTTTCATTGTTAACAAGCACTACATGGAGTAACTTAGGATATAACAATAAAAGCAAACTATGTAAGCGGATCAACTCATCAAGTTTTCATTAAAATAACATCCACAAAAAAAAAAAAAAAAAAAACACTTGCCATCCTATAATATTAATGCAATTATAAATATTTTGATTTACACAAATAAATTTTTATTAATTACATATTTACATTTTTATGACAATATTAATTAAAACAATATGCATAATTTTAATCTCTTTAACTAACATCAATTTTGATTCAAGATAAAAATTTCGACAAATAATAATTTACCAAAAAATACCTTTAATATATAAATCATCAATAAAAAATATCATATAAAAAATATAATTTTCGTGTCAATAAGTATTTAAATTAATATATCCCAAATTATAATTAAATGATTAATAGTTGATCATGTTAACTCATAAGTCAAACTTTATTTATTCAATTAATTTAATTTTGAAAAAAAAAACACGAAAACTAATGGCTCCGAAGGCACCATGGAAAGACAACATGACGTACGTTTTGTCTGGCCTACCCTTGTGGCCGTGAATTAAAGCGTCAATAAAAACAAAAATATGATAATTATAATTAAATTGCATGTTTTAAAATATAATTTTATTTATTTTTCGTTTCTAACCAATATTTTTTCGTTATGATTTATAGAAGAATAGACGTGGATTTGAGAAGTTCAAGTACTCGAACAAAGTTAATGGGTACACTGATATCAATTATCGGAGCTGTATCACTTGTTTTATATAGAGGCCCAGTGATCAAAGATTCCTCGACTCATTTGCGGTTGGCTCCTCGACTGTTTGTTTTCTTGGCTACAAAGGAAAACTGGGTTGTTGGTTGTGCTCTTTTCGCATCTGCATCCTTGGCTTTCTCAATATGGAACATTATTCAGGTTTTCATTGACACCTTCTAATACTTCAATTCACAAAAATGTATCCGTCATTTACTTTTAAGGCTATGTTTGGGAAACCAGCTGTTAACTGATAAACTAGCTATGTTTGGTAAAAACAAATAGCTGATAAACTAGATGACAATGTAAAAGAACTAAAAATGATATGTTGAAAAATTAATTGGAAAAAAGTGGAAGAAATCTCATGGGTCGTATGATTGTCAAACAATGGCCTAAATTTCATTAGCGACAAATCTTGAGACAAAGCCGCCATATATCACCACATATTTAAAATGGAATATTCGGTAATTTTTCTTTATTTTAAATTATTTTTATTTTATTTTGGGTAGGTGGGTACTATTGAGAAATGC
Organism: Arctium lappa; assembly: GCA_023525745.1. Lineage (NCBI taxonomy): Eukaryota > Viridiplantae > Streptophyta > Magnoliopsida > Asterales > Asteraceae > Arctium > Arctium lappa. The sequence continues at coordinate 3,926,128 of CM042050.1, forward strand.
CCAGAAGCGATGACGGTGGCCTCTAGTTACACCTTATTTGGAACAGTTCAATCGGCTTTGGTGGCTATAGTTGTAGAAAATGACCCTCTTGCTTGGAGGTTGCAATTTGACATGGGGCTCCTTGTTATTGTCATAACGGTAAGCAAATACCGATATAGACACAAGGATATAATGGTCATTTTTCAAGATGAAAATACAATTTAAAGAAAAGACAATATACAACTTACTACAAATATGTTTTAAAACCTGACACATCTTATTTAACCCTGAATAAATCCAACATTGTCATTTGATGATTATAACATTTTCCAAAATAGGCAATATTTGGGAGTCTTATCAAAACTCATATACACATGTGGTGCATACGAAGAAAAGGTCAGTTTTACGTGACCATGTTCAAGCCTCTCGGGGTTCCGATTGCCAGCACGTTTGGCTGCATTTTCTTTGCCGAAACATTTCACTACGGAAGGTAATCTCACACGTAACATCTTTTAAGTTCTTTTTTCAATTGACAATATTCATATAAAACAAAACTTACACACACCGCTCACTTTTGGTGAGTCTTGAACCACTTGATCTCTACAAAGGTTGGTATCTATCAGTAACTCAGATACCACTGAGTCAATAACCCTTTGGTTACATTTTAGTTCTTGTTGGTCGTTATTTTCGTAATTACTAATTTCCGATACACGAATGCAGCATGATGAGTGCGGCGGTGACGGGAATCGGATATTATACGATGATGTGGGGCCAAATGAGAGAAGATGAAAGTAGAAGGGGCAAAGTGGATTTATTGGAAGAGAAAGTCCCTCTTTTGCAAGAAGAGGACCAAGTTTGATATAGAGTTGATAATGGCGAGAGTGTGTTTTAGAGACCCTATGAGAATATGTGTGCACAGTAAATACTCCATGTACATTACTATAATTTTCTTCAATACAATTCTTATTTTTGATTCCTGAGTTTGAATTTCAGTTTTGATTTGGTTCATACAGTTTCCAATGGTAATTGTTGCTATCGTATGTAAATATTGAGGATAATCGTTGTTGTTCTTGTTTCTGGTGCATCAATGGCGGATCAAAACCATGATAATCGTTTGGTGAATCATTAGTTTATAATGAAATTGGAAATGTGTTGAGAAATTTTCGTTTTCTTCTTTGTATTATTGATTTAAGTTCGAAATTGTTCATTTGGATTATGAATGATCGTTACATCTGATTTTTGATAATTTGATGCATACAAATCTAGATTTGCTATCTGTTTCTAGCAATTCGCCTCAGTGGAAAGACGTAGGGTTTATGTCTCGATTCAGAGCTCAGTATCGATGGAGGCACAACATATCGGTTACTATGTATCATAAGAGGTTAATCATCGGAGTTCATTCAACTAAGGTACGATTAATTAATTACTTACTTACGATCATTGTTCGATTTACCTAATGATTGATGAACACAGTGAAATCAAATTCCAATTTAGGTTAATCATTGGAGTTCATTTAACTAAGGTACGATTGATTACATACTTACGATCATTGTTCGATTGTTCAATCTACCTGATGAACACGGTGGAATTAACTTCCAAATTTCCTGTTAATATGATTTTTAATCATCTTATTTGGGGAGTACATAACGACAAGACTATTCCGTCATCAAATTATTTGTTTTATAGCGATGTTTGGTGATTCTAACACGCAACATTACGTAATGGTAACAAAACAACTCAACAACCAATGGATTATTGAAACCACAAAGGGCAGAATAGATGGAAAAAACTAGTTTATGCAAATTAGGAAAAATGAGAACCCTTTTTACTTTTGACATTGAATGGATAATTCCAGCTACTAAATTGATGAGATTTTTTTTAAGTCTTTTAAAATAATGGATAATTAGATTAAGATGTACAGATTGAAGACAAGTGGTACTTAATTCATACAAATTTGTATCTTTTCTTAACAATAAACGTTAACAAAAAATCTCCTTTTTGGTATGCAAATGTGTGGTGTAGGTGTACATTGGTGATTATTAAGTTAGGCAATATAAGAGCATGTAGTTATTGACTTGAGAATGGTCAACATTTGACTCAAGTTCGAAAGTTTTTGGTTTGACTTTTGCAACTATTACATTATATCCATCATTTCTGATGGAATATTGAAAATGAGAAGGAAGTTTCTTGATTTGATCTGTCAATAACTTGCTATCTTTTGTGAATATGAGGTAATTTGAATAACCGTGTACAACTTGAATCTTTATTCTTAGCTCAAATCTCAGTTTGGCAGCCAAGTTGGAAGCTCATATTTTAGACAAATGGCAAACTATTATGCTTTTTTGATCTTATTTGTTCTATCACATAGCCTGCCTCTTTCTTATGAAGATGATGGAACTAGTTACCATACTATTTGTCCGAGCTCATTTGACTGTCAAAACCTTGGCTACTTACGCTTTCCGTTCTATACTTCTGAGAATTCAGCATGTGGGTTGTGCAAGGTATATTGCAACGAATCAGATCCTAAGATTCAACTTAGAGAAAACTACCCATCCTATGATCTTGTTCAGGTCATGTTCGGTGGTAGTGATGCTGTTCTAGTTCGAGACAATGATTTTGCAATTCAGATAAGTAGTCAAAGTTGTGATTCTTTGATGTATAGTTTTCCTCCCAATTCGTCCTCTATCTCTTATATCATTTATCCTCCCACCCTCGCCGTATTAAGCTGTGCAAAGATCCCAGGAATCGACCAAATCGTAGACGAGTATTTTGAGAAAGAAGGTGAATATTACGGTTTCAAGAGCTGCAATGATTATAACTATTATTACACGTATTCAAACGGTTATTTATCAGCCAACCCCAATGTACCGCCTCTGTGCTCAGTGATTCTTCTGCCAGGAAATTCTCCATCTATGGTTCCAAGAGGAAACGATACAGATTTCAACAATCTGTTTACTCTGTTGAGACCCGAGCTAAATCTTGTACTGCAAGTATCTGATGCCTGTCAGGAGTGTCACCGGAGAGGGGGGCAGTGTTCGAATGACAACCAAGAGTTTCGGTGTGCATACGGTAGTCGAATCATGAAGAAAGGTATGAGCTTCTTCACAATGACCACACATCTTGCAACCAAATTAACAAAAGAAAAAAAATTGGTAATTTACTACCGGTACAATGTCGTAAGCAAATAACATACATGATACACCATGGGTCATACCCTTGGATCCCTCACAAAATTTCATCCAAAATCACGGCAAAAAGGAATGGATTTGGTGTCCATCCCTGGTCTAACCCGGAAATACCCCCTCTCACTTGACACAGGTGTATCTGATGAGTAATATTTATTCCCCCTTTGTTGATTTCTTTCTAAAAGTTTCTACTGATATTAAAAATGTTCTTTTGCAGAAAATCGAAGAAACATTGTGATAAAATCTGCATTAGGTAATATAATCTTCATTTCTTCGATAATATGAGAATTTTCTCTAGATGTGCTGCGATTTTAACGGTCGCGAAACTTTAATCTTCTCATTCATTGCATGCAGCAACTTTTGGCATTGGGACAGTGATTATCTTGATCTTGCTGACCCTTTGCTTCAGATTCAAGATCCTCTCTAGATATAACACAGAAAAGTATATCAATCTGGAAGCTTTCATAAAGAATCATGAAGCTCTTGCTCCAAAAAGGTACTCTTATTCACATGTGAAGAAGATGACAGAATCCTTCAAAGTCAAAATAGGCGAAGGAGGTTATGGCTCTGTGTATCGAGGAGCGTTACACAATGGTAACTTAGTTGCCGTCAAAGTTTTGAACGAATTAAAAGGTAACGGAGAAGATTTAGTCAATGAACTCGCGAGCATTAGCATGACTTCTCATGTTAACATAGTAAGTCTATTGGGATTCTGTTTTGAGGGCCGTCACCGAGCTTTGATTTATGAGTACATGTCTAATGGATCGCTGGAGAAATTCATTTATAATCGAAGTTCAACAATAGGTAGCCAACTAGAATGGGAGAAATTATACGAAATTGTAGTTGGCATTGGTCGAGGATTAGAGTACTTGCATCGTGGTTGTAACACGCAAATTCTACATTTTGACATAAAACCCCATAATATTCTCTTAGATAAAGATTTCTGTCCTAAGATATCTGATTTTGGGCTCGCTAAGCTTTGTCCTGAAAAAAGAAGTGTCATTTCTATGTCGGGTATGAGAGGGACTCCCGGGTATATTGCACCAGAAGTATTTTCTAGAAACTTTGGAGGGGTTTCTCACAAGTCAGATGTGTACAGTTACGGGATGATGGTATTAGAAATGGTCGGAGGGCGTAGGAATGTTGTGGTTGAAGTTAATCACACCAGTAACATGTTCTTCCCCCATTGGATATATAAACAACTTGCGTCGGATAAAAATATTGGATTGAGCGGCATTTTGAACGATGAGGATAAAGAACGAGTAACAAAGATGGTTTTCGTAAGCTTATGGTGCATACAAAGTGATCCTTCAAGTAGACCATCAATGAGTAAGGTGTTGGATATGTTAGAAGGAGATTTAGAGTCCATACAAATTCCTCCAAAACCTTTCTTGTTTTCCCCTCCAAAATCACCAGATTCCCACCAATGAATCGATATGATTCTGTGGTTAAAATCGAATCTGGAAAATGTAATCGGTTGTTTGGTTAAAAACGTAATGGAAGATTTCATTTTATTCAAGATTTGTGGCAAAGTTCTGAGATTTGTATACCCTTATTTCTATGATCCCAAATGTTTGTCAACAACTAATTTGTTGATGGCAGATGCAAAGAATTGATGCTGGTGCAATATATGATTACAAAAGTCTTGCAATTGAAGCATTCCCCTATATCATCCAAGGTTTGTTGATCCCTTCCCTTGGACTTATAACTGTAATTATCTGTGTTATTTGACTTTTTACTGACTAGGCCGTTTACAAACGCTTACCGATAAGCGCTTACTGATAAGCGTTTACCGGCAAAAGTCACCGCTCTTCTTTATTTACCTTATGAGGTAACATTACCAGCCATCAAAAAGCGTTTATAACCTGGTATGTTATTACCAGGTAAGAGTCACTTTTACTTACCGGGTAAGATTCTTGATCACTACCTTCCTCTTACTAGGTAATATTTTCGGTCCTTGTTATATTCACCCGACCCCTAAGTTCAAAAGATCCTAGTCTGCCACCACTTGCATTTGAATTAGACCAATTATTTCCCTTGGAAGATTAACGTGGCCTACGATAGAGATTCATGACATCAATCTAATTTATATAGTAGAGTTTACAATAGATAATGATGTTTTGTTAACTGATTCTGTAATTGAAAAAACAAATTAGGTGGGAATCAACAGAAATATAGTCTGTTGTGAAAATAACGAAACCCAACTAGCAATAAGATAGATAGTTGGACCTCACTATAAACACAAATACCCCAAGAACAATGAACGTATGTTCTTATATCGAGATAACAACGGAAATATGATCAACGAATGTGAGATAATTAATTACGAAGTATATGCAACAATATTCAACCATAAAATGCAAGATAAAGCAAGGTAAAAGAGACACCGATATTTTTACGTGGAAACCCGGAAAGGGAAAAACCACGGGCGGAGGACGCCGAGAACTGATTCACTATCACTTTATGATGATACAATTGAGGGAAAGAAAACTGATTAATGTATCAGTTATTGAGAGAGAAAGAGCAAGATAGAAGGTTATCTTCAAGGTGTGTTTTCTTCTCTTGTTATCATGCCTATTTATAGAACAAAATGAAGAGCAAATGGGCTGGTTTCACAGCTGTAAAACAGCTGGAAACATCAAAGAAAAACAGCTGGAGCTGCTGGAAATAAGCTGTCAAAAAAAATGGTTGGAGACAAACATTTCTCACAATGTCTTTACTAGATTTTCGAAGACATGATGAACTCTATCATAATATTTTGACAATTGTATGATTAATTGAAGAAATAAAATAATAAGTAATAAAGGATAGGAAAAACTAATATAATGTTAATTTCTTAAAATGCTATTAGACAATAAAGTTAAAATACATGGTTTTAAATTAGATGATCATTTAAATATCAAATTCGTAAGAATAAAAAAATAAAATTATAAATTTTTGATAAAAAGGTAAATGTAATATAAGATTTGATGCATTTATTTGTGATGGTTTTTAAAAAAAAATATCTCTTTCAAATATATATATATATATATATATATCTCATTTTTGGTATGGAAACTTGCAAAGTGTGTGGTGTAGCAACTTTGATGATTATTATTTTGGCGTTTATCCATATAGTTATTGCTCCAGAATTGTCAATATCTTTACTCAAGTTAGAAAGTTTGTGATGTGACTTAGGGGTCGTTTATCAAACGCTTGTTAGATAAGTACTTATGAGATGTCATTAATATCATGCAGGGATTAATAATCTTATCCAGTAATAGGTATAGCAAGGGAAAAGAAGTTGAGAATCTTATCCGGTAAGTGAGCCAAAAGAATCTTACCTGGTAGGGTAAAAGACGCTAACCAACAATCTATTTTGATGGTCAAGAATGTTACTAAATAAAAAAAAAGTGGTAAATTATAGGCAGTAAACACTTACCTAGTAAGCGTTTGATAGAGAGCCCCCAAAATGGTTTCTAAAGTGTTATATCAATATTAAAAAAACATTTTAATTAAATAATAATAAAATTCCAACAACTTCTTCAAAATGGAGAAGTAAAAATTGAAAATCTCAAAAAAAAATGCCTTCATCTCCAACAAATCCTCTATTTTGAAAATTACACAATTAATTATAATTAAAATATTCAATACAACTCATAAAATATTATTTATCTCTCATAAACATTTAATTTAAAGTGGTTTCATTTGTAGAATGAATAAAAAATTATTTATCTCTCATATGTAATCATTTTTGAAGATATCTCCAAATTTGGAGATTTTCATCATTTCTCTCATACTTTCTCCATTTTGGAGAAGGTTTCGGGAAATCTGTTGGAGCAAAAAATCCCCAAAATCTCCATTTTAATGGAAATAATGCCGAGAGTAACTCCCGTTAAATGGAAATAATTGTTGGAAATAAATAGTGAGTGGTTACAAAACTGATGAAAACCATCAACTGATAACTTATTAGGGGAAAACCATTGGCTGAAAACTCATCAGCTAATGACCCTGTTAATGGTAAAACCCATCAACTAATAGTATATCAGAAACAAAACCATCAGCTGAAGTCATCAGCTGATGACCTTGTCAGTCGTAAACCATCAGCTGATATACCCATCAATTGATGTAATACTGATCAACTGATAACACACTAACGATAAATGCATGGTCAGTGCTCTTTTCAAGAAGAAAAACGCATGACCCATGCACAACCTTCTGTTTCTAAGCACATGCACGACCCATGCAACCGTCCTGGGTTCTACTTGGCTTACAGGATATGTACGCCACACCTCCTGACCTATGTTATAGCTTAACTACCAACCTCATTGATCTCTTGTGAATTCAATTACGTAAAATGAACCGATAATTTTTCTAAAATCACATCTAATTTGATTAAATTATAAAAAAAATAGTGTGATTTATATAATTATGGTAATATAAACATATCAGTGATATTTTAAACTTTTTACAATACTTAAAAAATTACTTTCTTCCTTTCAGGAAAAAAGAGATCCAAATATTGGAATTTAATGTGGACGTTTATACAAAAAGTATATTTATGTTCCAAAATTAGCATTTTTTCTAAGATTTTATAATAACTTATTACTATATTTGTATTTAATTAAATGTAAAATTTCTAAACTTTTTGTTAATTCTTTCTAAATTTTGGATGGACCCCCTAATGAATACACATTATTTTCGTGTTTTTAATTCAATAAATGCAACCAATTTTAGTCGTTATAGTTTTAGCAACTGTCACTCATTGATTACCATATCACCCCTTACTGGGCCTCTCGATGGACAAGAAATAGTACTAATATTAGGGTGTTAAATGTCATTTTACCAACAAAAAAAAAACATTATATGATTTGAGTTTGAAATTTCAATTTTGAATCTTGGGAATAAATTAAATAAGCATAATCCTTTGTTTTATTTCATAAATAAATAATTGAACCTCAATTCAATCATTTAAACAAAATCTTAAAATTTCAACAAGTAAATCTTTAGAACCCCATAACACAAAATTTTGTCCGCCAAACGTTCAGTGGCACACGTAATATCTTTAACATATGTACAAACTGTTAAATAATCAACACCCATAATCATACACAAACCCCGTTCCAAGAACATAATCAACGAATAAACGAAATTAATCCGAAATTAAGGGCAATAGAGAAAAATGATCATAGAAACCTCAGAAAAAGACATCACAACCATAACCATCCATACCAAGAAATTCAAAATTCAGGCAAATGTTTTTCATCATGCTAGAATTGTCAAATGGAGACCAAAACCGCTACAATGACTTGTACATCATGCAATAAAAGTTGTACATTACTCTGGATTAGCAATTACTTGTATGGAAAAAAAGGGTAAAAGGTTGGAGGGAAATTTCAGTTCTTCTTTCATTGTCAAAACACCATTACCCACCAAACAAACAACCCTCCATTGGTAAGAAAGAAATTCATTACTCCATAAACATATATTTCCAATTGTTATAAAGATTTCTTATTTCATTGCTTTTTCTTCTACTTCAAGTGAAAAATCTCATAGAAGGTTGTTGTTAACCTAAACTTGCTTTATACGTACTCCGGATTCGGTTCTTCTGCTCGATCGTCTTCATACGCTACCACATATTACGTTTGGCGTTTCTCTCGTCTTTCTACTCCGATTCGTATGCTTTCTCATTCTGTTTTCGACACTTTTACAGTGTAAATTTTTGGAAACTAACATGGATTAGATGTGTTTCAGTGACTAAACATCATCATGCCATTTGGGTTAGTTTCAGCTTGGAATAAACGAAGGCGAAGCAAGTCGGATGATCATCTTGATCCATGTAAGTTTTCTCGGTTTCTGTAAGTTTCCGTTCAAGATTTCTTGGAAGTTCTGATGGTGAATGCTGAATTTTCAGGGGTTTATAGACCTGTGGAGCATTGGAAGCTTGAAAATGATCAAAAGATTCAAAACCCGCCTTCAAAAAGGTGTTTTGGATCGTCGGTTTTTACACTGAAGGAAATGGAGGAGGCGACTTGTTCTTTTAGCGAAGAATATCTACTGGGAAAAGGAGGATTTGGTAAAGTTTACAAGGGAAAGTTGCAGTCTGGTGAGGTAAGTTTTCAGAAAGTTGTAATCTTTGTGTCGTATTTCCTAAAGAAAACCGGTTGAATCGACAAATATCATCTTGATAAAGATGGGAATTAATATATTAAGAAGAAAAACAAAAAAAGAACAGATTCCCAATAAAAAAGTAAGAATCTTGAATTTGTTTCCGCATTGAAAGGTTGTCGCGATCAAGAAAATGGAGTTACCGCCATTTAAAGCAGCAGAAGGGGAGCGCGAATTCCGTGTTGAAGTTGATATTTTGAGCAGATTGGATCATCCAAATCTTGTTTCATTGATAGGGTATTGTGCAGATGGGAAGCATAGGTTTCTGGTTTATGAATACATGCAGAAAGGAAACCTACAAGATCACTTAAATGGTATTACACTTCAAAGGGTCAGGTTCAGGGGAAAACCGTAAAAAAATGGAAAACTAAGAAAAACCCTGGTAACCATTCATTTGAACGGTAAGCACATGTGCATACAAGTAATTTGTAACATGCACATGTGCATCACATGCACACGTGCATAAAAAACAAGAAAACAAATTCAATTACTTGTATTATTCACATGTGCTACCGTCCATATGAACGGTTACTAGTGTTCCTCGGTTTTCATTTTTTAAGGGTTTTCCCCTAAACCTCCCTCTAGACTTCAAATGATTTCTTATGTTTTAATTTGCAAAATTTTGGTACAATTTTTCTATAATTTTCTAATATCATTGATAAAAACTGCTTACAGGAATTGGGGAAAAGAAGATGGATTGGCCTGTGAGGCTAAAAGTGGCAATTGGGGCAGCAAGAGGACTTGCTTATTTACATTCAAGTTCTGCTGTTGGAATTCCTGTTGTACATAGAGATTTCAAATCAACCAACATTCTTTTGGGTGACGACTACGAAGCAAAGGTATAAACATCCTCACTTTCTTTAAAGATTCGGTTTTTAAAGTTAGTAACCGATAAGGGTTTCCACAGATATCAGATTTCGGTCTCGCCAAGTTAATGCCAGAGGGTCAAGAAACTCATGTGACAGCAAGGGTTCTTGGTACATTTGGCTATTTTGACCCTGAGTATACATCGGTAAGCATTAGTTGCTAATTTTTTCGATAATAATCACGATTATGATCTTCAAGTTCTTCATTTTCGGTTCTGGGTTTCCTAGATTAGTGACATAACGATGTTTACATTAATGTAAACATCGTTAAAATCAACAACAAAGTTACTTAAGGCCATGTTAATGAGCTTAATGGTCTGGACGGCTTATTCGCTCAGCCATACATGAGTGTTTGTATACGGCTTAATCGTTAAGCCATTAAGCTAAAATGGCTATATGGAATAAGCCAGGACCCCTCACTTGTCCCCATTAAGCCACCCTAAACAAATCAATACCAGAAATGCCCGGAAATAATCCAACCCTCTGTTTGCCTCCCTCAAACAGACAAATTTATCCAGACAGACAACTTAATCCATACAGGGCTTAATATAAACAAAAACGTAAACAGCCCCTTAGTTTTTGAGCTTATTAAAAAAGCTCCGTTTGGATAGTCATAAGCCAACTTTCTAAAAAGTTAATTCAAGTAGCGTTTCAATAAACTCCAGAGGATTTTTTCCCTTAGTTTTTGAGCTTATTAAAAAAGCTCCGTTTGGATAGTCATAAGCCAACTTTCTAAAAAGTTACTTCAAGTAGCGTTTCAATAAACTCCAGAGGATTTTTTCCAATTATGCCCCTGATGTTTTTCCAATTAATTCTTCAACATGTCCTTTTAGGTCATTTTACATTGTCAGATAATGTATCAACTAGTTTATTATCAAACATACTAGCTTACTACATTGGTTCCAAAGAATTAGGATATTTCAATCAAAACCGTTACGTTTCAACTTACTAGAAACTACTTCCCTAACAGACGGGAAAACTCACTTTACAAAGCGACGTTTACGCATTTGGAGTTGTTCTGCTCGAGCTTATGACTGGGCGTAGAGCCGTGGACCTTAACCAAGGACCCAACGATCAAAATCTTGTACTGCAGGTACGGTTTTCCTTCACTATTCCGAACCTTATAATGTCCTAGTTCAAGATATTACCATGGGTATTTTGGGAAAAATGCAGGTTAGGCACATATTGAACGACAAAAAGAGGTTGCGAAAGGTCATAGATCCAGAGATGAGCAGAAGCTCGTACACAATCGAGTCAGTAGCAATGTATGCAAACTTAGCATCACGATGTGTGCGTGTCGACAGTAACGAAAGGCCGTCAATGGAAGAATGTGTGAAAGAACTCCAGATCATCATTTATACAAACTCTAAAGGCGTAGGCATGGCAATGCACGCGTTTAGAATGTTATGAGAATTCAGCAAGACTCGTTTATATTTCCAAAAATAATTATTTTCCGTTCTTATATGATACAACCATCGGAGATTTTAGTGTTCTTCTAAGAAACTAGAAGAACCCACAAACCCTAATAGAAAATCGTATGAGAATTTTCGATATTTTGGCTTTTGATTTCGAGTAAACATCGTACTTTGATATGTTAGTATGCTTGATAACAGTATATTCTTTTGTGGAACAAATATACATTTAGAAATGACAAAATAAACGTTTTACTATGATACACTAATCAGAGAGTTTTAGACATCGTACCTCATGATACGCTAGTCGTTGATGCCAGATTTTTGTCGTCGGCATACAACGTATCTGTGTCTGAAAGGACGTTTGAGGAGGACGGAGGAAGTTGTTTGCGCATTAAATGCTTACGTCTTTGTAATGTTAGAAGGATCAAAAAGCTATCAGTCTTGAAGACATTGTATCCTGCTTTTGAGTACATGTTGAATGGAGCTGAATCGATCATTCGACAATGCAAGTAAACCTCTCTGACTGAACTTATTTGCGAAATAAGTTCCTCACTTGCCTTCAAAAGATGCCAACCGATGCCTTGCCTGAAGTTCATCATACATGAATCGATCATCAATCATATTCACATCACTTTCAATCGAATTTAAATATGTTCATGTTGGTTAAAATCCTATGAATTTACATAATCTTGATTGCAAGAATCAATTAAGATTCCTTAAGTTGAAATAATCGAATACCCAACAAGGAAAATAACAGAATTAAGTAAAGAATTGATGCTTAGATTTAATCCATTCACATGTGAATACTTGAATCAAGTTTACAAAAATAACAATGGTTTTAACCTAACATGGAAGTTCTTACCTTTTAGAAAAATCTCAAATACAAAATCAGTAGATTTAACCCATTCACATGTGAATACTTGAATTATGTTCATAATAATAACAATGGTTTTAACCCAACATGGAAGTTTTGCCTTTTAGAAAGATCTCAAATACAAAATCAATAAGAATTTGTTAACATTTTTACACCCTTTTTGATATTTTTGCAGCTCCTTAAGTTCTTATATGATATATGGTAACAAATTCATATCAAGATTGATGATTTCCCACAAATTTGAGGTTGAAAAGTACAAGAGTTTGACAACCAAAAAGTCAATGTGTGACACTTTCAATAGATAGATACACATAAATAGAATCCTAATCAAATGAAGAAAGATCTACATAATCCCTAAAATATATACTTCATAAATCAAGAATACATGAAGGAATAAATCCCATATATATATAACATGTGTATAGGGTCAGGTTCAAACGAGAAATTAGACATTTTGCGAGAAGATTCAATATCATATATGATTATTAAAATCATGACAAAATTACCTTCTTAAAGACTTCTTGACAGTCATATTACAAATATAAGGTGCATTCTTTGGAGGGGTTGGAGTTGGAGGTGAAACATTAGCCCCAAATTGATCAAAACTCACTTCCACAGTCCCAGCCAACTGTATATCTTCATCATCATCACTATTATTCCTTCTATGAAAAGCAATCAAAGTGGCAGCATGAGGCATCAAAGCTCTCCTTTCAATCAAATATTGTTTCACAAGAAAACCCAATAGTTTCACATAGGCTTTAGGCAGCATCATGGACTCTGCAAAAGATTCAGCCAACAACTCCACAGTCATGTCCATTTCTTGTTCTTGCATCACCCGGATTAACAGCATCGACCCAGATGGTAATTTGTGGAATACTTTGAAGGTGTGGAGGAATTGGTGGTTTTGGTGGTCGGGGGTGGAGATGGGTTTTCCGGTGGGAGGTGGGTTTTGGTGGACGGAGTGGGAGGAGCAAGTGAGGGTGAGATGTGTGGATTTTGAGGGGATTTTGGGGAAAGGGTGTGTGAAAGTGGGGTTTTTTATGTGGGTTTTTGGATAGTGGTGGTGGCGGAGGTGGTGGAGATTATGGTGGCGGTGGTGGATGGAGGAGGAAAGTGCGGCCATGGAGGTGGGAGAGAGAGATTGTTTGTTTGTTTGTTTGTTTTGTTTGTGGATAAATATTTGTGTTTGTGTTGAGATCTTGATACGGAGAAAATGGCAGAAAACATTGAAATTTGACCCATACCAGAATAATAAATAATTTATGTCACAACATCTTCAACAGATTTTTGTAATTTTTAAAAATAAAGAGATAAAAATTAAAATCTATTCAAAGAAAATAAAATAGAATAATAGTAAATAGAGAGAGAGAAAAAAAATATGTAATTCTCATTAATTAAAAATTTAAAAAAAAAATGAGTTACAAATAGATAGTTATAAGATATTTCAGTTCTAATTTAACTATGATATATTTATCTTTATCTCTAAAAGTGATGAATTACAGGTAGATAGTTATGAGATATTTCAGTTCTAATTTAATTATGATATTTCACTTCCAACTCCAACAACTATTATATCTTAGAGATTATAACATTGCCTATATTATTAAAAGAATCAATACACTAAAAAAAATATTATTTCTCTCTCCTAAACATTTTACTCCAATGTCTCTTATTGGTAGAAATATTAAAATAATATTTCTCTTTTTTAAAAAGTGCATTTTAGAGATTTCTCCAAATTTAAAGAATTTTATCTTCTCTCATCTTTTATCTATTTTAACATACAAGATAGCATAAGATCATTCTTTTCTCTATTTTAGCATAAGATGTTGGAGCAAAAAAATTGTTAAAATCTTTCTTTTCTCTATTTAACATAGTTGTTGGAAATGCTCTTAGGAGTTTTCTCCGTAAATCCCTATTTTAGAAAATATGAAAAGTGTTGGAGCATTATAGAAAATAAAAAAAATTGATTTTCTCTATTTTAAAAAAACTAGTGAAGATATAATTGTATTTTATCATCAAAAAACAAATTATTATATTTTAGTTAATTAAATTATAATAAAAAACAATGTAAATACAATGTTATAATCAATTTTTTTAAACTATATTGACATTTCATGCATTTAATTTATAATTAATAATAAAATGAAAAACTAAAAATAATTACTTTTAAAAATAAATATTTATTATTTGAAGTTAAATTAAGATAAAAATATGAATGAATTTATCAAGATGGGGGTTAACAAGGATCTAAACTCAAATAAAAATATATATATATATATATATATATATTTACTAAATTAAAACAACAATACATGTTCCCTTTGCTTATTTCATAGTATATAACAATATAAATGAAATTAAAGCGAATAAAAGGCAGCAAGCGGCTCTTCGCTTAGTAGACAGACGTCCATTCAGATGATTTTTATATTTTATTTACATTATTTCACATATATTTACAAACTTACATACCAATTTTATGTAGTGAAATTTCACATAAAAATACAATATTTATATAATATTATTTTGAAATGTTGAAAAAAAAAAAAAAAACAGTTTCACATTTTAAACAATACCATATAAATATCACATATATAATCATTAGATTTATTTGGCATGATAGCATATATTCCTTCTTTATTCACTAGTTGTAGTTGGTTCATATAACAACACAACAAATTTGGCCTTCAACAAATCATTTTATTACAAAGCTCCCATAAAATCATTTTAATTTCCTTCTTTCGACCGCAAACCTAACGATCGTCTTATCGGGCATACACCGATTCCTCGTACTTCCCGCTCCACCTGCCGAACAATTCACATTCGGAAAAAACCATCATCATCTTCAACATTCATTAAACACAACAAAGTCGCAAGATTCAATCACAACATAAACAGAAACCAACCTATTTTCATCATTTTCAGGAACCCTAAGCTCCGAATCTTCTTCAAATGGCCCGAAAACAAGATCCAGTTTCTGGGTATCGACTTCCCCGAGTCTTGGAGGATCCCACTGTAATTTCAAGAAAATCAAGATCCTAACTTTATGATTCTTGATCATCCTAAAAGTTTCAAGAATCTAACAAGATTGATCGATTACCTTTGGAGAGTTATCTTTGTCTACGGTAAGAGCTCGAATACCCTATTGGTTGCCAAAAAAAGAAAGATTCATTTCAGATTCCGTAACACCCTAAAAAGCAGTTTGGTCCAATAACCTCCAAATCAACTTTAAATTTTAGACATGTTGGTAATTATAACGAGGAAATTAACAGAAATAGCTATTTTGGCCGACCAAATTTACCTCTTAGCCTTTTGTGACCATTCATAACGAATAATGTGACCAAATATTCATGATGAATAATACTCACAAAACAGGTGGTTATCGGGTTCCTGAAATATTTATATTTCAAGGTTCCTAAATGAAACATGCATTCTACTCGCTAGTATTCCTATGTCTAATAATACCTCATAAACGTCGCCAGATATTGTGGTTCGGAGTATATTCATCGTGAGTCTAAATTCTTTCTTCAGGCACTCGGATAGCGTTTGCTTCCTCCCATCACGAATCTGCGAACCAAACCAACCAGTTTTGAAAATCATTTAAACCCGATAGAACTCTGCTAACAAAAAACCGAATCAAATTGATGATGTTTTGGAAGAAAATTACCGATCTTAGAGTTATCTTTAAACCAGTAGGAGACGATCTTTTTAAGCCTTTAAGCACGGGTACAATCCATCCATTTCCTTCCTTTCTTGACTCGGCTTCCTGTAAAAGTTACAAAGCAGATTTTTTTTACGGTAAATAAGAAGAAACTCTTTGTTCTAAAAAGCCGAAAAAAGAAACCTACAAATGATTCTAGGATCTCTTCCACGGAATCCTTTGAAAAACACTCGTCGATTATCGGGCGTCTGCGTTCAGCCAAAGAACATTAGTTTCGTTTCCAAAAATAAAAACTTTAATTCTTGATTAGAGAATTTATTACTTGTTTAAGACACTTTCTTCACCAATTTGAACATCTAAAGAGAATTCTTCGATGGCTGCTTTCACTGCACTCTCGCTGCCGGAGTTCAGGCTTACCAAACGGTTTTCTAGCGCCGATAGTTTCTGAAAAAAGATGTTGAAATTACAGCTTTTAAAGCCGAAAAAATTATAGGTATGTTTAACGAACTAGCTGATAAGGTAGTTGGTAGCTGAAAAACTAATAGATAAAACTAGTAACGTTTGGTATAAACTAGATGACAATATAAAATGACCTAAAGAGTGCATTTCGTATCCAGACAGGATGGGAGAAGACCGGTAAAATGACGAATTTACCCCTAATGAATTGTTTATATATTTTGGTTAGTTTGTGTAATTTATTAAATTATAATAAAATAAATATTGTTTATAACAAAATATAATTCTGTCAAGAGGATTGAAATGACATCAAAATATGAAGTTTATTAATCTCTAATTTTTATTTTATACCTTTTCTATATTATTTTTTGTTATTAATATTTAATAAATTACATAAATTAACCAAAATATAGAAAACATATAAAAATAATATTTTGAAGACAGGAATGTGGAAGTTTAAAAAGTATAAAAACACATTAAATAAAATTTAAAGAATGGATAAAATGTAAGAGGAAGACGTATTTGATACTTTAGAAAAGAATTAAGTTTTATTTTAAGGGTATATTGGTAAAATGCAGGATTGTTCCACCTTGTTCCATGGGGTGGGGGTGGAAGTGGAACACCTTATTCCGAACGTCGATCAGTGATCCTTGTTATGTTATGTTCTGTCATGTTCAGTGGTCCTTGTTCTGTTATTTTTTGTCATGTTCAGTGTCCAAAACGCACCCAAAAGGACATGTTCAAAAACTAATTTGAAAAACGCAAGGGGCAAAAATTGGAAAAAAGTGAAAAAAAGACTGAAATTTATTGAAATGCTGTTTAAAGTAGTGCTTCAAAACGCTAGTTTATGACGAACCAAATATAGCTTTTTCAATAAGCTCAAAAAATAAGGCAATAAGCTACCTTATGGTCGTCATACATGGCCTAAATGTTTGATTCAAGTTCATGTTCAAACTCACATCTAAAGGAACCAAATGTGTCGTTAATCCGGATGCAACTAGTTCCTCACCACTCAACCGAGCCCCAGTTAACGCAATGTATTCACCTACAACAAAACCACCAAAAAGACAGACATCTTTTTTCGTTAAACGTTTTCTTCCATCGTTTCTTCCATAAATCTGCTCACTTTTCAATTGGGTTGTCAAGAAATTTCGTAATGCGATAAGTTTTTGTCCAAAACAGCGTAAAATCAGTTAGATACGTACCCAAATGGCCCGGAAGACGTGAAAGGATGTATGAGAAACCACAATCGGTATGAAACCCGATACTTGCTTCTGGAGTAGCAAATACCTAAAGTAAAGTAACGATGAATAACTATTCAATTCAAAGACTCGATAAGTAAAACATATAATTGAACCAAACCAAGCGGGCCCAATAAATCCCATTCGAAAGTAGGGTCTGTATCTAAGATATATGCAGACCTGACATCTACATCAAAGAGTAGAACAGTTGTTTCTGTGAAAACCCCGAACAAGATCTAATACATGTGTCAAATGAGATACTAAAAAACTTACGGTTTTTTCAGTGACAACTGAAAACTTCATCGGAACCATAAGTGATGCACCTCCACCCATTGAAATCCCATGAACAAGAGCAACCTAGCGGGGAAAAAAATAACCATTTGAAACTCGATTTTCACGTGAACAATGGTTTATTTCTGATGAGAAAGCTAAGTAAGATGGTTCTAAAACGTAAATGGGTCAATTGAAAAAGCACCTGCGGTTTCTTGTACGTATGGATGTGGTAGCATAGCCAATAAAATCTATATACCACTTCAAGACACGAATCCTCTGTAACATTTAAGACGAAATTGTAATGCCCGAAAAGCTCTAAATGCAAAACGGGAAAAATAATAAAATGTTAATTTGAGAACAACGAGATTACTTGATGTCCTGCCATCATAGAACATTTTCAAATCCCCACCAGCGGAGAATGCACGACCTGCGCCCTAAAAGATCATTAAAAGAGTTACACAAAGTCGTTCAAGACCAAAACCGTCTTCCATGGATGACGTTAAGGTGGCTTTTGTTTTAAGAGATACCGAATTCTGAAGTCTTATTTCACTTCTTATTGATAAGAGGTGGTGCCGAAGTATGAGATCTGAATCAATAAGAGTAAATTGATTTTTGTAAATTGATAAATGTTTGAATTTGTTTATATTGTCTATTTTACCCATTAAAATATTATAGTGTTGTATTTATATATAAATTTATACAATTTCACATATTTATTCATTATCATTATGAAATTTACATCTAAATTTTAAAATTAGCTTTCATCTAAACGAATAAGATTAATTGATTGAGAGATAATAATATATTTAAATTATATAAAATTAAATTTGAAAGTCACCTAATTATAGTAAATTGAGTTTTATTATAATCCAAGTGGATAAATCGAGAGAAAAGATCTATTAAGATTAAACCAATGAGAACAATAAGTCAATAACAGGGAAATAAGAGGTTGGTTTACCTCTTACCACATAAGAGGACGTTAAGATATAAGTGGCTCCGAAAATTTGGAAAAAACAAACAGTCTAAACGGCCCTACCTCTTATCGAATAAGACATAAGAAGCTGATAAGAGCTTTTTTTTACAAAAACAAACAAGGCCTAAGATTCCTAGAATCCTACTTCAAGTAGCGTTTCAAAAAAGTTAGTGTCCGTATGATTTATCAAACAGGGATTTTTCAATAAGCTCAAAATATAAGCTAGATTTAGATATTAGGATTAAGACAACACCAACCTTAATAATCACTAGCTTTGCATCTTCATCTTTTTCCCATTTTTCCAGGTTCTCTGCTAGTAAATAAACCTAATATCGAATTCAAACAATGAAATAATCGATGTTTAACCATCCAAAAAACACAAAACCAAACAATAAATGAAGGGTTGTTTAAGTTTACCACTCTTGATGAAATCACATTTAGTTTTCTTGGCTGGTTCAAAGTGATCAATCTCACATTACCCTTATCTTCAGTAAGAACAACCTAATTGAGAGTTCAATTTGAGCAATCACACACACAAGGGAAAAATAAAATAAAATAAAATAAAATCCCTAAATTCAGAACCCTAATAAATAACATAAATGAATAGAAGAAAATAAGATTACCTCTTCATCTTGGTTAACTGCCATTTGAATCAACTAAACAATTCACCTGTGAATCTAACCAAACTTCATGAGATGGGAAGTTGTAATTTCACAAAAATAACTAGAAATTATGTGACTTTTTAAGTTAGAACTCAAGATTATGAACAAAATGGTGATACCCAGATGCTAGCTAAAACTTGATAAAGATTCAAGAAATCTTGATAAGACATGAGAAAGAGTGTAGTAAGTGATGGTGGGTTAGGGTTTATAAGCAAAAGATGGAATCTTGAACTTACTTTTTATGAAATCTTGGAGATTTACAAGCTTCTAATTCATGAATCTTGGATTAAAGATTGGAGAAATTGGTGTGTTTTGTTTTTGTCTTGGTTTCTTGAGGAAAATTATAAATCAAAATCTCCGACACACTTGAAAATTCTATTATAGAGAGTGATTGCGTTTTCATGGGGTTTGGTAGGTTTAGTGGAAGGCGGTAGGTAGCCATATTTTTCGCTCTCAGTGTCAGTGGTGTGGGGACTCTTTCTTTGAACAAAAACAAAATTGTTCACATTTTTTTATCAATCTCGAAATAACTATTTATTTTCAAACGTTTTTATACAGACAGGGGCGGATGTAATGTAGATTTAATGGAGGATGGGCCCCGAGGATTTTCTTAAGTAAAAATATATTTTTTTCAACCTTATATTTTCCGTCTCCCAGTAATTTTTTCTCTGGAACCCCATCAACCAAAAAAATCTCACAAAGTCGACAAAAAACTTTAAAAATCCCTTGAAATCAACCAAAAATCTTTAAAAATTTCTCGAAACGGTGGATTTAGGCTAAAATGCACTGGACAATTTTACAGGCATTTAATCTATCTTAAAAGGTGCCCCCACCAGGAAAAAAATCATGGAACCGCCACTGTATACAGGTAAACGCTTATCAGGTAAGAGTCTTATATTCGTCACTTATCAATATATGCCTCTTACTAACGGGCGGATCTATATATGTCGAAGCGAGCTCCTGTTTACCCGTTCAACTTATTTTCGCAAGTAATATTTTAATTGAGGCATGAAATGTGTGCCCCCTAAACTTTGAGGGGTGGTCTGGAGTATTAGAAAATATAAGGAATGTCAACCAAAAAAATACCTCTAAATCTACGAAAAACCGAAAAAAAATCTCTCGGAATCAACCAAAAAAAACACCTCAGCCGATTGATCAACCAAAAAAAAACTCGGTCGATTGACAACACCAAATCAACCAAAAAAACTTGGAATTTGGCTTAAAACACCTGGCCCGATTGATCCATGTGGTGTTTGATTGATCCACTTTAAGTGTGCACTCTCCGCTAAGATTTTTGGTGCTTCCCAACCCACACGGTAAGGTAAGTAATAAGAATATGTTTTCAACATACGCGTTTTGTTGAGACGTCACATCCGGTAGAGAAAAAGCTACGAGGGTGTGACTATATTTTAACCTAATGTCCATATTTTCTTCCAAGTTTCAAAAAGGGATTCATTGGATCCTTCTTCTAAGAAGACCAATGAATACACTTTCCATAAAGTTTATAAAGAGAGTTTGCACATTAACTTGTGAACTTCTTTTCATCATCTTCATGTGAGTAATCATCTATCATCATATGACTTTGTTTAAACAATCATTAACAATAATATTAATTAATTAAAAGGGTTTAATAAAGTTTTTCTTTAAAAAATAATCATAGTACAGTTGTTAAGAATCCAAACAAGCCAAGAAAGACAGCAGAAACAAACAACATCAATGCTCATAAAAACAAAAATGCACTTCTGGCCTCATATTCATATATGAATATAATAAATAAATAAATAACATGAATGTTGTTGGATTTTACCTTTAAAGTTACAGAATATGAAGTAATCTTTATCTGTACAACAGTAAACACAAATTCTTAGAGCATCATATCTTGAATTCTAACACAATTTCTTCATCGATCCGTCCGAAAAACGATCGTTGATCTCATCATCTCCTCTGTTTCAATCCAACTATTTGGATTCGATTCACCTAATTTCTCAATCTTGATCGCCCGAAACCAGATCAAACTATCTAAATCCGTTTAAAGACTCCATCTTGTCATTATATCTAACATAATCTCGTTCCACGTATCTATAGGTCCCGGTAAGCACCAATGCACGCAATCGTTCGGAATCCGTTCCGGGATCCCGTTAGCGAAAGGAAACGGATACATATAAGCACCCGGATGCCCGTCCGGCCGCATCAACGCCAATCTCGACACATCCAACGCCTCTAAACGAAAATCTCGAAAATTCTCTGCATTTTTCTTGGCTGCCACCACTTGTTCCATTTCTTGTTTTCTCATCTCATAATCCATCCCCTCTAGTCTCCTTTCGTTTTCCTCAAACGGGTTCGTCTTCGAACACGCCTCTAAAGAATCCCAATCCCCTTCAAAATGGGCGGGCGAAAACGTCGTCACGATCACATCAATTCGCCTATCGACCAACGCCTTAAGGGTCGTATTGAACGCCTTCCCGAAAACATCATAGAATCCAACCTCAGTGAAATTCTTGCCATCACAAAAATGACACCCTAAAACTGAATCATTTTCATAAAAGACTGATGGATGAAGATACCAATGACCAATTGACAACACCACCATATCAATCTCACCCAAATCTTTAGCCCAAACATCATTAACAGAATCCAAATAGAGTCTGTTATAAGGGGTTTGTTCAGATTTCTCAATACCCTTAACAAGAAATGGTGACCAATAAACTGAAACATTGACATTGTGTGATGCAAAGTGCCATTTTCTGAACTTGTTGTCTTCACCACTTGTGAAAATGAGTTTAGGGGTTGAGACAGTGGCAAGCAAACAGAGAAGGGACTCTAATTGGTTTCTAGCAATGGAGTCACCCACAAATGCCAGGTGTTTGTCTCTGATTAGTTGGAGGAATTTATTGGGGTCAAACCTGGGGAGATGACACTTGTTGGGCTTCCATCTCCAATAAAGATAGTCAATATCTGGCCTGCCATGGCTTGCACAATTCTGACCATCTTTGATTGTACCACATGCAGTGGAGTTGTACAGTGGACCCATTTGGTCATAGACCCATTTTCCATTGGTATAGTCACAACCATTGGTCTTCCTCTTTTGTTCTACAAAAAAAAAAAAAAAATCAAGAAACCCAAGATCCAATTAATGCAAGAATCAAGAATTTGTAATCCATGGTTTGAGTGGCATAAAACACAAGGAAAACCCAAGTTCCAAATAGTAAAAAAGATGAGAAATTTATCATTATTTAGTCCAATCTAAAGATTCAAAACAATCTTTAGAAACCAACACAATCATATTATAGTAAAAAAGAAGTCAAGAATCAAGAATTTGTGATAAATGGTTTTTGTAGCATAAAACCCAAGAAAACCCAAGTTCCAAATAGTAAAAAGATGAGAAATTTATCATCTTTTAGTCCATTAGAAACAAAGAGAGTCATATTATAGTAAAAAAGAATTCAAGAAACCCAAGATTCAATTAATACAAGAATCAAGAACTTGTAACCAATGGTTTGTGTAACATAAAAACCAAGAAAACCCAAGTTCCAAATAGTAAAAAGATGATAAATTTATCATCTTTTAGTCCAACCTAAAGATTCAAAACAATCTTTAGAAACAAACACAATCATATTACAGTATGAAATGGTGTATAAAGATTGTACCTTTGGAAGGAGAAGGTGTAGATTTGGGGGTCAGAAGGTGATCAACGGCGGCGGTGGTGGTGGTGGTGGTGGATGGGAGGGAGGTGGGTGAAGGGAAGAAGTATAAATGAATGATGGCTATCAAGAGCAGAGCATATAGAGCATAAGGCAACAGTTTTCTTCTAAGTGAATGTGGATGATCTTTAAAAGGGGTTTGAATCCCCATTTTTCATCAATGAACCAACTTTCTTGATTTTTTGAATCTTTTAGGATGTGGGTTTTCAAGATTGATGCAAAGATTGGATGTTTGTGATGGTGAAAAGTGAAAGAGTGTAGGGTTTTGAATCTGGGGTTAGGGATTGGGTCAAGAAACAGAGAGAGGAAGTGCAATATATAAGGAAGTTTTTGCCAACTACTATTTTTTGTTTGAAAAGAAAACCAATGGTGGTGAGGACAAAGTTGTCTTCCAATTCTTATTGGCCCATGTGTACTTTTTGCTTGAATCTTTCTCTTACCAATAAATTGACTTTGGCACAACCCCCTAAAACCCAAGTTTTTTATTTATTTTTCTATTTTTTATTATAAAAATATTAAAAAAGAAACAAAAAAATGCGTTTCTATTTTTTATTATAAAAATATTTAAATCATCTTCAACAGTTATGCTAAAATAGAAAAAGTGAGATTGTAGTTATTTTTTTTGCTCCAACAGTTATGCTATATCATATGCTAAAATAAAGAAAAGAAGAGAAAAGGTACAAATCTTGCAATACGTAGAAATATTTTTTTGTTTATACTTGTTTTTTTCCTTTTAAATAAGTTGAAATTTGTTACAACTTTAATACTAGTACATAAATAAATATGGAATACCATGTGGTTGTTAAAAAAAGTTTCTATGGGTGAATTTAAAAGGGGAGATGCATTGAATTATTATAAGCCAAATATGAAGAATCGTGCCATGTTGGTATTTAAGTTTTGCTTCATTTTTAAAGCATAAAAACATTAAAATTGTTTTTTTAATAGTAACATGGTATGGTCATATGACATTATAAAGTAAATTATATATATATATATATATATATATATATATATATATATAGGGGAGAGATCAAATGAAAAACCACTTTAATTTTGTAAATCATACAAACCGTCGATTTCGTTGGTTAAGTTAATGAAATTGGTTCATGAAATTGTTTCATATGGTTATTTTATTGATGAATTGTTTCATATAATTGTGTTTTTTATGTAAAATGAAATTGTTTAATATATTTTCTCATTCTAATGAAATTGTTTCATGTATTTTCTCATTCTGATGAAACTTTTTCGTTTTTACATAAAAAAACACAAATATATTAAACAACTTCATTAACTTAACAATTGAAATCGACAGTTTCCATGAATTACAAAATTAGGGGAGAGATCTTTTGCAAACTATATTATTATTCAAACTTTATACACTGAAATAAACCAATCACTTATTTTCATTTTCTTTTGTTTTATTTTTAATTATGAGGTCTTATAGGCTATGTTTGCCAAAAAAAAACTAGCTTATAAGTTAACTTTTTTTCTGGTACATGTTTAGATGACCATAAACTAACTTATAAGCTAGCTTATTGAAAAACTACTCATAAAACGTTTTGAAAAGCTAACTTATCAGCTACCAGCTAACTTATAAGCTAGTTTGCCAAACAATGTCATCGTCAATTTGAACTCAACGTTTTTTTTAATTATGGACTACGGTAATTATGGTTTTTAATTTTGTTTTAATTGTTTTGATTTATGGTTTTGATTTATTTATGGGTGGAGTTCATAAGGGTTGGGTGGTGATGGCGGAAGTGGTGATGCATATGTAATCCAATGGTTTTTATCACAAGTTTTGTTTTTTCCATTTTTTTAAATGAATATCAGTTTTATCACAATCAGTTTCATCATAACTAGTTCCATCGAAATCGGGGACGAAAAACAATCCATGAAACAACAATAAAACAGGTGAAATTGAATCCGTTACAATTTTACTACCATAACTTATTTGATTTATCACAAATGAAATTGATTTCATCCATGAAACATCACGATTTCATTCATCATGATTTCATTAATTAAGTATATTAAATTTTTATTTTTACTAACATAAATAACTCAAATATATATTAACATAAATAGAAACTCCAATTTACGGTTATGTCCTCCCATTTTAATTTAATTAATTAAGTATATTAAATTTTTATTTTTATTAACATAAATAACTCAAGTACATTTTGACTCTTGCTTGATAAAATATACGATTCAAAAATTGATTATATAGTTTGTAAAATAAATGTGGTTTACAAATGAAACCACATCTCTCTCCCTCTATAATAAGACGTACATCAATCATGATGTCACATTATTACATTAAATTACGTATCATAAGTTTGATTAAACCATAATTAAATATTTCCCATTTTGTTTGGTTTTCTTGTTTTTAAAACATAAATCAAAAGGTCACAACAACATGGTCATATGTCATTAATTGCAATATAAATTTTCATTAAAAGTTCTTCAAGTATCACATTATATATTTGAACGGGGTATTTTTGCCCAACGGAGGATTTTTGAGATAGATCAAAGGTCCACAAAGTCGATTAATGTGTTTTTATTCGAATTCCACCATTTTAAGGGATATTTAAAGGTTTTTGATTGAATTCGAGACAATTAAAGTTTTTTTTGTCAATTTCAAGGAACTTTTTTCAGTTGGTTTTGAAATATATTTTGGTATTTTGGTTTATTTCAGGTACTCTTTTCGGTTTTTTGGTTAATGTTTCTTATATTTTCTAATATCCCTGAGCACTCCTCAAAAGCAGTGGCAGGCGCCTTATAGAGCTATTAGGGGGCAAGGCCCCTGCGCCTTTTCCAATTACAAGCAGACCTCAAATCGGACAGATCTCATCTCAGCCGCAAAAGATCGACGGGTTCCACTTGGAGAAAATTGTGGAAGACTTCAAGGCCGTAAAAGATCAACGGGTTCAACTTTGATGAGCGATGTTTGACATTTTCATATTTAACATCTAGTTTTAGAGTTTTTACTACGTTAGAACTAGGGTTGTAAACGAGTCGAGCTTTTAACGAGCTACTTGAGCTCGAGCCCGGGCTTAATTATTCTCGAACTCGAGTCGATCTCGAACACAAAATATAACTCGTTTAACTTAACGAGCCGAGCTTTATAACACCAATGTTCAACTCAGCTCGTTCGAAAATTCTATTCAATTTTTCGAGTCAAGTCATTCGAGTATACCCTTTTTCGAGTCAAACATGCTCATATATTTATTAGTCATATAATAAAAATATATAAGTTATCGAGCTCAACCCGATAAATGAGCATCGAGCTCGATAAACTCAGGAACTATTTGAGCTCTAGCTCGAGCCCTACATTGAAAAAAGTTAATTGAGCTCAAGTCGAGTTTGAGCCCAATATTATTTTTTTTAGCTACCTACTACTCGACTTGACTCGACTCGACTCGGCCTTTTGAAATTATAAATATATTAGGTTCGGCCCATGTGGGCGGAAAACTTGTGTTATGCCCCTGCTCAAAAGTTTAGTGCGTGTGTCTTTCATAAGTAAGAAATGTTCTACTAACGAAAATAAATTGAACGAGTGTACACTAGGCCGCTCGGACATATATAAGTTTGTCCCTATAAACAACATATGGCGAAGATAAAATGAAGAAAATTTATTTTTTTTAATAACTCAAGACAACCACGTTGAACAAGACAGATTTTTGTCAATCATTTTTGTAATAATTTACTAGACTTATTTTCAGGGGCGGAGCCAAGATCTCAGTTTAGGGGTAGCATCAATTACAAATAAAACAAATTAAAAAAAATATTATTTCTTTTGAAAATAGCAAAACAATGATATTATATTATTTAAAACGTGACAGTTTCAATAGTGAACATGACGTTCATTTACTGAAACTTATCTATAATGTCTTCATTATCTACCTCATAAAAACATTATTGTTAAATGTTACCAGAACTATTCTAATCCAGTATAGATATGACGACTCACTAGTTGTTTTTCTCTTTTATTAAATACTTATCCACGACTATTAAATGTTAAACTTGTTAATATATAAAAAACTAAAATCAAACACTTAACAAATAATAATTAGTAATATCTATAAATCGCCAACCCTAAAATCAAATAGATTAAATCATCTAACCAATTAAATAATTAATTACCAGAACTAGCGAATTAATAATTAACCTTTAGTGACAAATTCAAACGTTTAATGCATGATTAACGAAAACGAATTCTTTTTCAACAAGTCTTTAACTTAAAAAATCTGAATTAGTGATAAACAAATCTATTTTTAAATAAATTCAATTTAAATTAATAATTTTTTTAGTTAATAAACCTGTCAATAATTAATAAGAAATAACAATAAATAAACAAATATTTTATTAATGTCAAATAACAAATAAAAAATTCGAAAATGTAAAAATACATAAAAATGAAATAAATAAGAAATACCTACAGGAGGAAGTGATGGAAAGGTGTAGGTGAATGAGAGGTCCAATTAACAATATAAATCAAGTTTTTTTTATCCCATAAATTATTTGATACAATACAAGATTACTATATATAAAAATTTTAGAAACATAAGGGTTAGCAATTGCTAACTCTTGTGATCATGTGGCTCCATAGAGGGTGGACAAGTTCATGATTTTTAGTTTATAACGAGAAAGTCATGATCACAATCATTTATTAATTGTTATAACTTGACAACTTTATATTAAATGATTTAATTAAATATATATCTATATCTATACTATATAATGAAAATTCTAAAACGGTTATTGTACAAACTATTGTACAATTACATTTACCACCCTTAATCTTTTATTCAATAACATTTACTACCCTTATAATGTTACATTTATCACTCTTACAATTACTTATTTAATTTATTTTGTATCCCTTACTTTTTCATTTTACATTTTACACCGTTATCATATTAACACAAATAATCGTATATGAACAAAAATGCAATGAAAAAATACGTTCATTTTTTTACAAATTATACCATTATAATCATCTCGTCAATACCTTCAAAACGAGCCCAATATTGAATATTTTTTAATTTAACCATACTATTAAATATCAGAATATATAAGAATTATCTATACTACTAAAACGGTTATTGTACAAACGGTTATTGTACAAACTTTTGTACAATTACATTTACCACTCTTACATTGTTACATTTATCACACTTATAATTACTTATTTAATTTACTTTATATCCCTTATTTTTTTCATTTTACACATATTAACACAAATAATTATATATTAACAAAAATGCAATGAAAAAATACGTTCATTTTTCTACAAATTATATCATTATAAGCGTCTCCTCAATATCTTCAAAACGAACCAAATATTGAATATTTTTTAATTTAACCGTACTATTAAATATCATGAATATCTACGAAATAATTTGTTTTTCTGTCCATACGTTTTATTTTTTTTTTCACCGTTAGCACGTTAAAAATACATAATCGTAAAATACGTTTCATTCTTATTATAAATAATATCATTATAATTTTTTTCGTCAATAATTGTAATATAAACTAATTATTGAATATCTTTATGGCTTTAGGTTTCATAAGTTGTGATTTTTAGGTCATGGTTGATTATTGATGAAATGTATATAAGGAAATAGCATTAATTGTTCGTTCTTTACTTACATTCCACTGCATCGCGCAGGTATATGCCTAGTATATATTGATAATTTTACAAAAATGATAATAACGTTTATATTTTGTTTTCTGAAATAAAAAAGTTTAAGCATAAAATAGTTGAATTCACATTAATCACTACCATTGCAAAATGAAAAGTCTAAGGACCTGTAATAGCAATAATAAAAAGTTGAAGGGTAAAAGTGGTAAAAAGTGCGAAACCGTATGTTGGTACCCGCCAATCCCCAGTAGTTGACCTTCTTTTGAGATTTGTTATATATGGGTTTATCAATTTATTTTTTATATGAACTTAGGTGTTGTTTAATTTTTTATTTATTAAACTCTGAAATTAAGTTATCTATAAGTATTAATTTATCCGAATAAATTAAGATAAGTTGTTGTTTGATTTTTGTCCTGAATAATAGTCTGAACATCAAAAATTACCATTTTAACTTTGTGTCTACATAAGTGTTGGAATTAAAAAAAATTGTTTGATAAATATTTAAAATGACAAAAAAATTAAAATAATATGAATTATTTAAATTAACATAAATAATATGAATTCAATAAGTTCAAAACAATACTTAATAACTTCAAATATATTTAAAACAATAAAGTTTTTTAATTTATGCATGTTGGTAAACTATTTATTTTTTAATGAGATTTGTGATGAAAAATTATAGGACAAGGGTAATTTTGGAAAAATTCTAACTTAATGCATTAAGATAGAATGGGATAACTTAATATGTTAAGTAAATTTCTTAGTATTAAGTTAAAATCAAACATCTCAATATAACTTAACCAATTAAGCTAACCAACCATTAAGCTCATTAAGTTGAAAACAAACACCCCCTTAGATTATTTAGGGGAGTGCTAATGACACCAATAATTATGTCAAAATCAGGTCAATTCATGCATTGGAAATGTAATTCATACATTGGGAATGTAAAAGGCAGATGTTGATGTTGATGTGTGTGAGGAAAAAATTAATGATGAAGGTGCATTTAGCAAAGTCAAATGTGAAATTAGTCTCCCCCATTATTTATTATCATTAACTTATTAGGCATTGAAAAACGCCATGATTTTGTAAGGGTCCTATTATTTAGAGCATCTCAAACAACATAGATAATTTTTTTCTAAAATTGAGAATAGAAAGTCAAAATCTCTAAAAACATTTTCTTCTAACTCTAACAGCTTTTCTATTTTAGAGAATCAATCATTATTTATATTATTATAATATTCCATAATTTATCATCCTAATACACTTTTTAAAAAAAACTTAAAATAAAATGTTAAATATTGAATCTTATTGGTTGAATTGAATAAAATAATATTTTCTCTCTCCAATTTAGAGATTATAGAGAATTCTCTATATTTAGAGATTTTTTGAGCTTTATCTATTTTAGCAAACCATATACCAAAGCTGTTGGAGAGAAATAACAAAGAAAAATTCAATTTTTTTCTATTTTAGCAATGCTGTTAGAGATGTTCTTACACTCAACATTGGGTGTAAATTACCTTGGGAACATAAAAAGATATTTAAACTTTAAAATAAAATAAAAAAGTCAAAAACATGAAGTTAATTATGAGTGGTAGGGTGGGGATGGGTATGGGATGGGGTGGGGTGTCTATAAGGTTTTTAGGGTGTCAATAAATAATTAAATTAACAGGATGATTTGTTCGCCTTGTCGGTCCGGCATCTCTCCTGGCCCCACATAATTATCTTAATAATTTGTGAGATCTATGATATCCTTTAAACTCATTAATTAAAAATAACTAGAAATGTACTCATGTAATGCAGTGTGATTTAATTTTTTATTTTAATTTAATCTAGGTTTAATGATAATATAAATTTATTTTAGATTTAATAATGTAATTTTTTTAATAAAATAATAATTAAGTATTATGTTATAATTCAATGTTTATTCTAATTATACTTTAGATTCTTTATATTTAAAATGAGATGTTTATCTTATATTTGATTATTTTTATCAGTTAATTATGAATTCAAATATGCAGTTTTAAAAAGTTTATACCCATCATCATTTACTTGTAATCTTGAATTTTAAATAATATGCATCGCTAAAAAGTATTTTATGGATAAAATTTATTTTTAAGAGTTTTTTTTCAAATGTTTTATAATATAGTATAGATTAATGTAATAATTAACAAAATAATTAATACATTTTTTAAGAAAAAAATAAAATTCATAAATATGTATTTTATCTCTCTTTTGTTTCATGTAACATACATGCACATGCATTCACAACGTGTTCACATTGGTAAATTTATATTTTGTTAGTGTTCACAATATTTTCAGATATTATAATAGTATTTTTTAAAAAATATTCACAAATAAAAGAAAATAAAATGTTTTTTTTAATCTTTTTTTAGTTTATTTGATTTAATTTTTATTGTATTTTATTGATTTTCAATTAAAAATAAAAATAAAAGTCTTTAATGTTTTAACATAAAGGTAGTTTAACCACGTTTTTAATTACACCCCTACAACGAGGAAATTCTTAAATGCAAGCCCTCTATGTTAATTTTTCATTATTTAAGAGCATATTCAATATCTTCTCCAAAATGGAGAGTTAAAAGTCAAAATCTCCGGGAAAAAAAATTACATCTATTTTTTATTGGTGAGATATAACAAAAAATCATCATTTTTGAGAATACCTCCAAATTTGGATAAAATTACAATATCTTCTATTTTCTCTATTTTGAAGAAGCTATTAAAGCAAAAAGTTGCTCAAAATCTTCATTTTTTCCCGTTTAAAGAAGGTGTTGGAGATGCTCTAGTAATCTATAAAGGTGTAATTACCAAAAATATCAAAAAATCATATCGGAATAAAAAACGTGACGGAAAGGAAGGGAGTGATTGTCCACCATTAGACCACTAACGTCGCCGTCCGTCAAATCCTAACCCCCCATCCAAATCACATGGCCACGCCTCCCTCCGTTAATACCGCTAATTTTCTTTAAAACCCATGTGTTCAGATCTAAAATCATTTCATACTTTTTTAACTAATTACTAATTAGATAATTTTATTTTTTATAATCATCTATATTTTATGTTAACCGTAAAATATAATTTTAACTAGGACTGTTCATGGGTTAGGTTTGTCGTTTGAAGACGTTTTAACAAACCAACCAATATTTGCATATTTGGTTGGATTGGTCGAGTTGATCGGGTTGATATTTTGATACATCATGTTACATTCTAGTTAAACGTTTATGTTTAATCAAAACAAAATCAGAATGATAACATACAAAAAAGACTAAGGTGTCGTTTGTTTTTTAAGAGGTCTAAAGTCTGAATTCTTATTTTAGTTATAATTTAATAAGAGGTTGTGTGTAAAAAGGTCTGAACGATTCAGACTTAAGAGTCATTAAGAGGTTTTAAAAAAAAAAAAAAACCTAAGGGGGCGTTTGGTTCGCAGAATGCGATGGAATCTGGTGGAATTGGAATGTTGAATTCTTTTGACCATATTTCATTCCCTTGTTTGGTTCAAGTTTTTCAATGGATGTAATCTTTGAATTCCATTAAATTCCATAGATATGGGATTTGAACATTCCATCATAAAACCCAAGGATTTCAATGGAATGGAATATCATATTTTGATAATTCCAAAATTACCCTTTACCCCAAACTAAACCCTATTGATATTGATTATCAGCAGACACCAACTCTCCCTCTCTCCTCTCTATCCTCTCTCTCTCCCTCTCCTCTCTTTCTCCATCTCTCCTCTCTCCTTTCTCTCTCTCCTCTCTCTTTCTCTTCCTTCTTTCTCTCTCTCTCTCCTTTCTCTCTCTCTCTCTCTCCTCTCATCTCTCTATGCACCATTCGTGTGCTAAAATAATCAAAGCAATTTTAGTTAAAAAATAAACTATTTAATGACTATTTCATTTAACTAATTTTTGTTTAAAATAATTAAAAAGGATATTTTGGTCATTTACCAAAATTCCATTCTAATTTCGAAGCTACAATCTGTGAACGAAACAAATTCCATTCTAATTCATTTAACAAATTTCATTCCAATTATGTCAACCAAACAGGTGGTCAAACCTGACAACATTCCATTCTAATTCCTTCAAAATCAAATTTCTTTGACAGATTTCATTCCATCAAAAAACATTCTGCGAACCAAACGCCCCCTATAATAAAATGGTTTTTTTTCCAAACAAAAAATTAAATTATGGTTGAAATTGTAATATAATTTTGAATATAACTAATTATTAGTTGTCTAATGTATAATTTACATTTATTAATCAAGGACTTAACAACCATATTAAATCCATAGTATAGAAACACATCGGGTTCATCAGGTTTAGACCTGACAAACGTGTCGTGTCGTGTCGGGTTCTAAGTTAAACGAGTTGAGAGTGTCTAACCCTAACTCGACCCATTTAATAAACGGGTCGGAATATCCCAACCCTAAGTCATAACCCGATCCGCCTAACCTGACACGACCCGTCTAACCCGTATAATATTTATAAAACTAAAAATTGAAAATTCACAAAAAATACAAATCCAAAATTCAAATAAAAACATTAGACATCCAAATTTTATAGTTCAAACTGTAACACCCCGATTTTCGAAAGGTATCAATCCAAGTTAATACAGAAACCGAGATATTAAGGAAAAATAAGATTTTTAATTTTGGACTTGAATCCTTGATTTTATAGTCTAGATGGATGAATGATTCAATTACGAGTCCAATGGTTTTTTCCGGAGCAAAAACGGAGCTATAACGAAGA
Source organism: Arctium lappa (assembly GCA_023525745.1). Lineage (NCBI taxonomy): Eukaryota > Viridiplantae > Streptophyta > Magnoliopsida > Asterales > Asteraceae > Arctium > Arctium lappa. The sequence continues at coordinate 3,959,962 of CM042050.1, forward strand.
AGTTATGACCAAAATGGTTTACGAGAAATCATGGACGCGCTGGAGGGGGCGCACGGGCCGTGCGCGGGCCCTTCACAAAAACACACGGGCCGTGCGTTGGGGTCAGAGGCGCGGGTTAAAAGCCTGGTTCAGCCTCATTTCACCCAAAAACTTCATTTCCTCATAACTTTTGATCCAGAGCTCCGATTTGGGTGATTCAAGTTGTTACGGTTTCGTTTTTGAGAGCTTTTCAAGGATCTAGAAAGAGATTGGAAGTCTATTGAAGTATACTAGAGCATTTTGTGGTGGTAAGCTTCTCATCTCTCCCTATTCATCTTCTTCCCCAAAATATTCTAGGGTTTCATCCACCCCTTGTTCTCCCTTTCATAGATTGAAGGTTTGTGATCATTTTGGTGAACTAGAAGTGTTTTGGTTGGTGAATTCAAGTTTGGGTTAAGGTAATCTTATATTCTCTTCGGTTATGGAAGTTAGGGTTTAGGTATTAGTTGAGGTATCCATGTATATGGTTTGGAAAATGATTGTTTATGGTAGAATATGTATATTTATGATTGGAACCTTGTGGATCTAGGTTTTGGAAGATTTGGTTTGAAAGATCAAGTTCTTCAAGGAAAGTTCTAAGTGGGTAAAATATAGATTTAGTCTAAATCTAGCAAGGTGAGTTTACTAAACTTTTGTTAAAACTGGATACACATCATATTTGCTTATTTGTTGTTATTATCACATATTTTGCTCAAAATGTTCATCTTTACAGGTTTAAGTATTTGATGGTGTTTTCATGAGATTATATGAGAAATATGTTTTAACAAGTATCATCCCATGATTTACTTTATTTTGTGAAAGTATTTGGGGTCTTCATTATGTACACCCACAATGGGTATTTTGGGTTATCTTTTATGAGTATTTGTCATGATTTGCTTTATTGGTCGAATATTTGGAACTTGCTCCATGAATGTACATTGTTGGCATTTTGGCATGATATGGATTATATGTGGTATAGCATATGATAAATTCTACTTGGAATGCCTTCTTGGCAATTTAATTATTGAACATTGAATATGTTGGAATTTGAGTCGCACATTGGACTTATGTGAGGATGGTAACATAGTATCCATGGTTGGTCTCGAAATGCATTGGTAGATATATATACCTAAAGACCTCCTATATAAATTATGTTGGACGAACCAAAGCAAGTTCACTAGGAGGATGTAGTCTCGGGGCGCCACTGTGATGGTATGTGCCTAGTAGACATCCGCCACTCGGAAAGTTTCCTGTACGGTCTAATCTCCGGGTGGGCCGGGCCTTTGGGGTGTTCCTTGTTAAGGGCATCAAGGTGCATCGACTCTTTGGAGTGAAATTGATTGGTGCTATGGGTCTCCTCCGTTGACTCCATACATGTTGAAAACTGGTTAACTGCTGATAAGAATTTTATATGTTCTACCATTCTATTTATTGTTCAACTCACTAGGCTTTTTGGCCTAACACTTGTTTGATGTCGATGTGTATCTCAGGTTTTAGCGGCACCGGTTCCAGGCGGGCGTAGTGCTTGGGTGAGAGATTTGGGAATATCGCTTTTTGACTTATTATTGGTAGAGAATTCTTTGGGTCTATAAATGACACATTTGATTGTAATCTCTTTTCTGGTTATAGAAATTAGATTAGTTGGTGGTTATTTATTATCCATTTAATTACGTTTGTATTTAAACAGGTTTGTGTATTTTCCCCATTTTTTGGGAGGCTATTGCTTTGACAATTTTAAATACCGCATGTCCGTTTTTCGGATTTTTGTTATCCCTATTTTTAGGGTGTTATACAAACTTATAAGTTTTAACCAAATATAAAACATTAAAAATCTAAAACATTAATATATATATATATATATATATATAGGGTCTTTTATGGGAGACCCTTATATTTTGTGGTAACCATGAGATCCAATCTCATCCATCAATTTAATTAATCAATGGTCTAAAATAACTAATATAAATAATAATTAAAAAACAGATTTAATGCAACTAAATTAGGAAAAGGGGGTAAAATTGTCAAAAAACATTAAATTCAATGTGATATAATTTAGGCGTGTTCCGATAATTTTGGGTGTGATATAAGTTAGCGCTTACCGGATTTAATGCAACTAAATTAGGAAAAATTGGTGTGATACAATGTGATCATCTTGCAAAACCTTATATCATTCATGAAAGAATGATGAGATTATTGTTGCTAATTCCATAGGTGATGATACACTGTGATCAGTGTCTCATGATACATATGTCTCATGGTACATATGAGATTCAAATGTTAGATTATCAGATACATGCCAAATCACAATGTAACACATACATCAGATATATACCAAATCACGTGGCACATGAGATTCAGATGATGTTATATTATCACAATGTAACACAATGTCACATGGTCCATATGGATATTATCCCAAAATCAATTTGTTGAGATAATAAAGGAAACGTAATATTTGATTGATGAGACTTTGATTTTTTCAGTTACAAAAAAAATGTTATATTAATTAATTTATCAAATTACTAATATATTCTCCCCTATTAATTAATTAAAAAAATAAATTAATTAAAATGATTGGATGAGATTGGATCTCATTTAATTAAGCCCATATATATATATATATATATATATATATATATATATATATATATATATATATATATATATAAACGGGTTATTCGGATCATTTTATATTTGAATTTTTTGACCATGATCTTACCCGTTTAATTTCCGTGTCGTATCGTGTCAACCCGTTTACTTAAACGGGTTGAAATGTATTACCCAAACCCGTTTATTTCGTGTCGGCTTAGCGTGTCGTGTCAGTTTTTGCCAGGTCTAATCAGGTTGGGTTGGGTTCAAATCATCCTAATCCAATTCCAACCCAACATATGCAATTGGTCTAATTTTATATCAATTATGTCTCATGTTGAGTTTATTTGGGTTCCTTTGGATTGGATTAATCGCGTTGATCGGTTTTTTGAGCATTTCTGATCTTGATCATTCAAAAATACAAGTATGAAAACCGATGATTTTTAAATACAGAACGAAATATCAAATGTTATTATATATCCATAAACAAAAACTTATTAAAATAGAAATTCTAAATTTATAAACTAAAAACCTTATTGTTTTTTAATATGCTTATTAGTTAATCTTATAATAAACTCTATCTCTGTTTTCTTATTATAAGTCTCGGTTGGCAGCTGATTGTTTATTTTCGTTTAGTTTTTTGACTTGTATTGGTTATTGTTGTTCAAAAAAGAAGAAGTTAATCTTATAGTAATAAATTATAAATTTGAACTTTTTTTAAAATATATATTAATAAACAATTAATAGTATTTATCAAGATTCTAAATTGCGTAAGGTGTGGCATGGCTGCAAGACCAAGACATTGTTTGGCAAAAAAAAGCTAGCTTATAAGCCGTGGAAGTCACAACGAGGTTATGGTATTTCTCAAGGCGTGACTTATGGCCGTCAAATCTCTATATCATGTATAATATTATATACATAAACATAAGTTTTCCTACAATCACTCAATGAATGAATGATAATAAACAATTTAAATTAAGTTATATTAAAAACTAACAAACAAAGACATTAAAAAGATAAGTTAAATCAAATATCGTGTTATAAAAACTGCGCATTACACTATGACATGTCTCAAACTTAACATGACATGAGACACAAGACTTAAACCATAGCACACCAAGACGGCGGTTGCGGCGAGCTTTTTCAAACAGTAGTATTTATAGGTTAATCTATAATATAATGTAGATACAGGTAGGGTGGGGCTCGTGGGTTGGGGTTGTTTGGTCAGTGGCAGATTGGATTTGATTGGTTAGCCCACTGGACCTGATGTCTTGGCCCAGCCCACCATCGATATGTGGGCTTATTTGGAAACCCATAAACTAGGTATGCATGGATAACATTATACATTGGCAAAATGAATGGATCTTGTGGGTTTCGTTTGTGATTGATTAATGGTATATTGATCTTCAAAAACCGGTTCCAGGTCGGGTCGGGTCTAAATCGGTCTCAGTCCCAAATAGTGATTTTGTAACCGGCCCCGATCTAAATATGAAAGCTTGGTTAAGCTTAATAAGGCCCTGTTATGAGAACCTGTCCCACTTAAATTTTTTTAATTTTTTTAAAATTGAATTTTGACTTATTAAAAATGTTTTTTTGAAGAATTTGGTCAATCAAATACACTAACAAATACGTTTTAATTATAATTGAGTCAAACAAATACACTAACAAATACGTTTTATTATAATTTGGTCAATCAAATATACTAACAAATACGTTTTTATTATAAATTTATAATTGAGTCAATCAAATACACTAACAAATACGTTTTTATTTAAAAATATACTTGTTAAAAATAAATTTTAAATAAAAATCGGGCCGGTCCCATAAACGGTCTCGGGTCAAGCCAGGTCGGACCTTGTTTTTTGATGAAAATCGTAACCGGTTAAGGACCGGCGAGCCCAAACCGGTCCCAAACGGCCTTGGGCCGGATTGGGCCCAAGTCGGTCCCGGTCCTCCGTCGGTCCTAGTGGTGGCCAAATGGGCCCAATCCGGTGCGTAACCGGTTAAGAGCCCGAAATCATGGGTCGGTTATGGTTTCGTCGAGTTTCAGTGGCCCGACCCGATCCGACCCGAGTATAAATAAGTTGTATGGAGTATAGGGTTAGACATCAAGTTACAAAACGCAAAAAAAGCGCATACAATTCTCATTTCTTGCTATATTATTTTCTCGCAAGTTCTAATATTTCTGGTTCTCAACTCTCAAGTATAAATAAAACGTATTTTTAAAATGTATTTGAGTGATCCAATTTCATTTTTTTTAAAGTTTATTAATTGATATAATTAAACATATTTTTATAGTTTATTACTTTGATATAAGTAATTATATTCTAAAGAAATTTATAAAAAAAAATAATAATAACCCTTAACCGGTTTTCGACCCGGCCTGGGACCAGTTACCCTCAACCGGTTTTCGGCCCGGCCTGAAACCAGTTACCCTCAACCGTTTATAGAGTACCTAAACCGGTTACCCGAAAATAATGCCCAAACTGTAACCATACCGGGACCGATTAGGCTTGGCCCGGTTAAGGGCACCACTGTAGTGGCCTGAAGCCCGATTGTTGGCCACCACTAGTCGATCCCAGGCTGGGTCGAGCCTATTTTGCCATCTTTAGTATGCATTTTAGCATCTTAATCAGCTTAAAGAGATTCACAATTTATTTGATTAATCGTAAATGACTGTTTGATAGTGAATAATATTATAGAAACTGGCATATTCAATAAATTTCTAAAGGAGAGCTTTGTGTAGAAAATCAAGTTCTTCCAAACCTGTCATAATTTAAAAATAAAAAACACCCCAAATAAAAATATTCATAATTTATACAAACAGATTAATCCACACATACAATTTATTCATACAAGATGTGTAACACCTCAAAAATCAGAGTAAATTAAAACCTGAAAATCTGACAATATAACGAATGTAAAACCATAACTTTTCATAAATGGGACCAGTCCTCCAGACTATACAATCCTATACAAGGATTTCATCAAAAGAATGGGACTTAACAATGCCCAGTAATAATACTAATCAATCCCAAAAACCTCGAGACTCAAAACTCGTCTCTCCAAAACCCCCGGCAACCCACCGCTAATGAAAACCTGATACACATACCATTTGAGAAAAAGTGTCAGACTTAAAGCCTGGTGAGAACATACAGTTTATGAAGCTCAAAAGATAAAACATTTGCATCAAGATAACATTTCCAAAGAGATTAAGTTTACAATTTAGGTCCTCGCCACAATCGGGCTTTTTCGTTATAAACATACCACAAAAGGACCGAAAACAAATATTTTACCAAGGATCGTGGCGTAACACAAAGTTAGGCCAACAATCCGAGTTACGAGCTAAACCAATTGGAGTCCGCGGATACGAATCACAAAGTCCGTGCTTCAACGTGAGATCAAGCCCCAAGCGCAAAACCAAGGTATACTCCTTCACTAGGATCACTATGAACCATGGCTAGTATCCGGCCTCACATAACCGTACCAAGTTGCCCCCGAGGAACAAGTGATCCATAGCTACAATTCTGGGGAATGTAACATCCCAACAATACAGTCTACTCCAAAACCTAGGGATCCACTAGTAATGGTAAGGACTCGTCACAACAACATATGTGACCAACCATAAATAAACATATGGTATAAATACATTTTATAAACAAAATGTTATTTCCAGTTCAACTTCTGGTAAGAATGAAAATCATTAAAAAGGGTTTTTAATCATTCTTTTTGCATAATCACATAACGTGCAAGTAAAACATCATTTTACTTTAATAAGATAAGATCCAAAAGGTAACTTTTGATATGTATATAGTTTAAAATGATAGTAAGAACTCACCTCTGTTTCCTTCTTCTTAACGAGCGCTACCTATGATAACACCGAAAGAATCGGTAAGTCGAAATACAGATAAACCTCTCGTTACTTGAATAGGACTCAAAGACACAGAAGCTAACAACTTAACAGAACCTAATCCGGTTAAAGGCAACAACCGGTCGAACACCACCCCGGGTCAAACACCTCCCCGGTCCAACACTACCCCGGGTCGAACAAACAACACCGGTCGAGGGACCATCCGGTCGAACAACCCCTCGGTCGAATCAACCATCCGGTCGAATCAACCCTTCGGTCGAACAACCCCTCGGTCGAATCAACCATCCGGTCGAATCAACCCTTCGGTCGATTGACCAATCCGGTCGAATCAACCCTTCGGTCGATTGACCATCGCCTTGTTCATCAAGAACAGCGATGCAGAACCCAGATTCAACCCAGATCCAAATGAGAAAAATACTCAGATCTCAAAATGGAACGGTTCAAAACCTACACAACGAGATTCTACACGACTAAAAGCATTCAGATCAAAGCATTAAGCTAGATTCTTACCTCGATTTGCCCGAAATGATCGACCCAAAACAAAGCTTCTTCTCCTGCCTTCCTTTCTCTCTGACTTCAAAGATCTCAAGAACTCAAATATGATATTTTACAAAATATCTAGATTTAACTTTGTATATATATTACCCAAGTTACACTTTGCCCCCTTGAACTTTGGGTAATGGTCAACTTCTCACCCAATCCCAAAATTCAGGGTGTTACAAGACATATTGAAAACCAACCAAACAATTCTAAAACAAACATGGGTCCAAATAGATAAATTTTTAACGAGCTTATTAATTCTTTTTTATTTTTCAATATTTTAATATAATAAATATGATTATAAAACTAGTATTAAATGAGTATTTAATATTTAAATAAAAGATGTTGCAAGATATTTCAAAATCGTTTCATATGTTTTTTAATCTATTGTCACTTCTTTTCTTCGAGATCTACTAAAACTTCATATAGTCAGACCATGAGTTGAGTAATAAAGCTTACCTCATAATGGCTATAGAACATCATCAAAGAGCGAGGTGATAATGGTGACTAGCATCGATGTACAAACGTCGATTTCGTAAGCGCTTTTATATGATGTTAGCTTGAGAAGATACATAAGGTGGTCATGATGACTATGGTTGGAGTTATCAATTGGTGTGTTTCTTTTTCTTTTTCGACTTCAACTTCATTGTTGTTTTGAAAACTAAAATATTTTCACAAGTACGACAACGAGTGGTGGTGATGGTGAGTGCCATCATGATTTTGGTGGTCGTCGCCATAAAACAAGAACGGAATTGCTGGAAAAAATAGGTGATTTAATCAAAATAAATTGTAGGAAGTCGTTTGATGATCCAATCAAAAAGACTTGCAGGGATTTCGAAGAATCATACTGCCATTACCATATGGAAAACAAATCGAAGGAATTCATCGGCTGACAAAATCCAAATTGGGATTGTGCTAAAACGTAATTCTCAAAGGGTAAAATATAAATGGATTTTGAGCCCCAAATTTTGGGGGTCCTGTTCAATATAACACAATGAAATGCCCCAAAGCACGGGCCTGACAGAAAGCTCCAATACATACATACAACAAATCGTTAAACATACAACCACGCTATATATTTCCTCAAACTATTAAAACAAATCTAAAAAAAAACTACTAAACATACAACCGTGGTCCATAGTTTCTCAATTTGGAGCCCCAACTAACTTTTTAGTTTTTAAATATTGACATATTGTTTTATGCATTTCAAAACCGTTAATTGAACCACATGGTACAGTACAATTTAACAAAAATACAAAGCATAATTGTACCATAAAAACTACAACCCAACTTGTACGATTTGACTTATGTACTACAACAATGGACGCTAGAGAAGGATCAAGACGAAAACATTCTAGTAACTTAATGTCTTTGTCATCACTTGTTTTTCCAACTTTGTATATAACCATGTATCAACAAGTTCTTATCGTTTCCAACATTTTCTTAATCATTTTTTTATACAGGTATATACCTGTATCCAAACCTTGTTGTCTTTCATGTTTTGAAACTTGATGGATTAAAAGTTGATAGATTGAGATTGAATATACTAATCTTGATGCTTTTGTGTTGCCCAATTGTGAATTTGAGTTTGGTCATTCATTCATGTTTCCTTTTGAAAAAAAAAAGTTTGAAAAATGGTGTTTTGTTTTGTTGCTTTTTTTCATTCCTTTTTAGGTCATGAAGACACAATGACCCCACAAGTGAATGGTGAGAGGGAATTTATATTTAGGAAATTGATCAAAATAGTCAAATTTTTCAACCAATTTCATTTTTAAGTCACGTTTGAAACCTAATTCCTATTTTAATCAAAGTTTATATAAATATCTTACATATCTACTTAAAGACTATCATATCTTTTAAAACCATACTTTAAATAAAATATACCGATTACGATTGGTTTTATTAAAAACCAAAAAACTACCACTTGATAATGACCATAAACTAGGGATGAAGTTATTGATTTTCCTTTGTCCTTGGTGACCAAGTAAAAGAACTATTCATCCCTTCAATCTTTTAAACCTTTTTTGCTTTGAATCTTATTCTCTCTCTAATGGAATGACACATTTGAACGTGAATGCTCCCATCCATATGTGCCTATCAATATATAATTCTATCTACTTGTAATATTTTCTCTCTCTCTCTCTCTCTCTCTCTCTCTCTCTCTATATATATATATAAAGGTTCAAACGAGAACAATAACCAAATAAAAGAACACGAAAACGACTAAATCACGTGCAAAACAATGTGTGACTTTACACTAACAGTGAAAGCAAGGGTGTGCAGGCGAAGTGGCCCACAACCTCAGGTTGCGGTCAAAGTCGCGTGAATCACATGTGATTTTAGTGTAAAATCACATGTGATTCGTTCTTTTTCTTAATCTCTTATTTGATTATTGTTCTCGTATGAACCTGTCCTTTTATATATATATATATATATATATATATATATATATATATCGAATCAAAATCAATGACATTTGGTTAAGGTTGTGTAGCAAAGAAAAAAGGGGGTTTGTTTGACAGTTGTTGAATGGTTTTGTGCAGAATGATTAAGAGACTCTTATGATACAGTGCAAAATAAAATATGGTTATTTGGTAATTGTTCATAATGAAATCATGACGCTGAATGGGTTAAGGGAGACCCAAGATACAAAATAATTTAGAGGGTTTTTGAACTATTAAGAGACAAACATTTTTTTTTTGTCAAATAATATTCACTTTTTAATAATTCAGATGTTGTCTCTTAATAGAACCATTAAAAAGTAAACAAACAGTCCCTGAGTATTCACTAATATAGCAATCTATGTAGCCAAGTTTCATGCGAGACTTGCAAAGTGATATTAAATACCGACTCTAATGCTAAGATTAAGAGTACCTAACTGATTGAAAACGTTTACTTTGTTTGAGTTTTGCGTAAACTATGATATATTACAACTGTTTTTTTTTTTAATTTATCAATACCAAAACATTATCCTCAAATAGGTAGTAAAACAATTTCACACAAACACGTAACAACGACATTTCACTGAAAACACAAATAACAAATCATAATTAAACATCAACACCTATGAAAATACAACAACAACAAAAAAAATACTGAATCATCTCTAATTTTCACACTTGTTATATGATTATTAACATACAAGGAAGGAACCAATCCATTGAGTGCAAAAGAAATGATTTCTTCTTTTATAGCCTTATGTTATGTTAAAATACAATACACTATACAAGAAATAAATGCAACATTTACAAGACATAGTTATAACAATGCACCTTAAAAAGAGGAATCTTCACATTTTGTTGAAATTTATTATGCAAGCAGGTGATGGGATTAGTACAAGTCATTAAAGCAAGAAGGGGATATCAATGGCTTGCTTGTGCATGACTGTACAAAGTGCAGAGATGAGTAAAGTTGGCAGTGAGGAAGATAGAGAGAGATAGAGAGATGCTTTTCAACTTTTTCTTTACACTAAAGAAGAAAAAAGTAAAACACCCTCTAAACCCTAAACAAATTTAATTCGAAAAAAAAGAACCAAAAGATAAAGATTCCTCATAAAGATGGTATTTTGATTTTTCTTTGCTTCTTTCTTGATTCTGTTTCACACCTACTTTTTCTTTTTTTCCATTTGATTAATCTTCATGTTTTCTTTCAATCCCTTCTCTCCCCATTTGGTGTAGAACCAAAATTTCAAGAAAAGTTTCATTTCAAGATTTCTTGCACAGTCATTTGACTTCTGATAGTACACTATTTACATAGAGAAGTTTTCAAGATTTTGTGTCAAATTGTTGAAATCAAGGGATTTGGGATTTTGGTTTTTGGTGATTTTACCAAAAAGGGTTTTAGTTTTAGAGCAGAGAAACAGAGGAAGAAAAAGCCATGGCAGGTGGAGGTGGACAAGCAGCACCACCTAAACAAGATGAGTTGATGCCACATCCTGCTAAAGATCAGCTTCCAAATGTTTCTTATTGCATCACAAGTCCACCACCTTGGCGTAAGTTTTTCTTTCTTCAAAACACATTTTGCTAAATATTTACTGTGTGTAAACATCATTGCCAATCATCCTTTTCTCATTGTTACCATGGTTTTCTTGCATGTTTTTGTGTTATTCCATGTGGGTCTTAGGTTTAGATCAGCAAAAGGTAAAAAGTAAAAACACTATGCAAGAATGATGTATTTTGTAAAAGGAAATAGTGCCAAGATGGTTTCTATTTGCATTTACTCTTTCATAAATTCAAGAACAATTGTTGGTTTTTGTAAAGTTGGTGGTTTTTATGGTGTTTATATAAGAACAACAGTGAATTCCTACGGAAAAGCCAAGCATTATGGCTTACAAAGTCAAATCACTCCATTTTTTGTTCCTTTTCTGTGTTTTTTTTACTGATTTGTATGCTTCTGTGTGTGTTTCACTTGCTAATTTGTGTGAAAATGTATCTATTCCTTATCAAAAATGTTTTTTCTGTTGGTTTTTGTTCAGCCAGAAAACCTCTCGAGGTAAAGTTAGGGGATGTTTGGTTGCTTTTTTGATGTTTACTTTTTTTTACATTAAGCACTTTGTGGGTTAAGTTGTATGTCTGTCTGAATGAGGGACGGGAGATGAATGGGTTTGAGGGAGGCAAAGAGACAGGGTTGGATTATTTATGGGCATTTCTGGTATTAAATTTGTTATTAAATTTGTTGGGGATGACTTAATGGGGACAAGTGAGGTGTTTTGGCTTATTCCGTACAGTCATTTTAGCTTAATGGCTTAACGATTTAAGCCGTAAAGAAACACTCATGTATGGCTGAGTGAATAAGCCACCCAGACCAATTAAGCTGATTGAGTTGAAAGTAAACAATCCCCCTTAAGTCGTGTATGGATTAAGTTGTCTGTATAGATTTAGCTAAATTGTTGTTCGGATGTTGTGCTGAATAAACAATCTGAATGATGGAAATGACTATTTTACACTTTGGTTTACATTAAACATTTGTAGATCAAATTTTAGAGAACAACAACATTTACAACAGGGGACTTTTGTCTCTTTAGTTGAATTCTTGATCTTGATGCTTTTCTTGTGTATATTGACAAAAATCCTTTCTTGGTGTAAAATGACAAAAATGACCAAAAACCCTCAATCTTTATCCTTCTCTTAGTGTAAATTGACATTTTCTTGATTTTGTTTCTGAACCCTAAAAAAGCTTCCTTTTGATGCAGCTGAGGCAATACTTTTAGGTTTCCAGCATTATCTTGTGATGCTTGGAACAACAGTTCTCATTCCTACTACTCTGGTTCCTCAAATGGGTGGAGGGCATGTAAGTCTTTTCAAACCGATAACAAGAAAATGGAACACCAGAATTCCCGGTCCCTACATGTATTCATCATAGAAGATAGTCTTGCTCTTTTACAACTTTACCCTTGTTTGTGTACAGAACACATGAATGTATAACCCGTAAAGAACACATGACTAACGTCTATGATTACATATATATATAGAGAGAGGAAGTATCATGCGAGAAGTTAAACACTTTGTGGGAATGCGAGAAGTGTGATATCATATATGATTAAACGTCTATGTATTGTCAATGTAACATGTGTTTAATCGTGTATCATATATGATATCATACTTCTCGCCTTCTTGCAAAATGTTTAGCATCTCGTTTGAACCTGCCCCTATATATGTAGTGCATACAAGGAATGATTATTAGGGTCTTCATCTGTACGGTATGAACATGTGCATACAAGTAATTGAAAATGTTCCTTGGTTTCTATGCACGTGTACATGTTATGCACATGTGCATACCGAACAAATTACTTGTATGCACATGTGCACATTGTACAGATGAATGGTTAACAGGGTGTTCCTCAGTTTTTAATTTTTTTTTTGCGATTTTCCCTTGAACCTATATAATATATATATCTTTATAATGTTTCATTACAGTTGGTTTTTTGTCATTCGATTTGATCCGATACGTGGGTTGTTTGTTTTTTCTTAGGAAGAAAAAGCGAAGATGATTCAGACACTACTCTTTGTTGCTGGTCTCAATACTTTAACACAAACACTTTTCGGGACACGATTACCGGCCGTCATTGGAGGCTCTTTCACTTTCGTTCCTACTACAATTTCAATTGTGTTGGCTGATCGATATAGGGACATTTTGGATCCTCAAGAGGTGGTTACACGATCAACCCTTTATTATCCTCTAACGGACAGTAAATTACGAGCAACCGTTGTACAAAATTATCAGTGGCACTGATTCAAATCCTGCATGAATAACAACATACCATTTTACGACCTTTATAAGTACATTTTATCCAAGGTTTACGCCAATCTAATCCCTATTTGTCGATGATTATATAGAAATTCGAGAGGATAATGAGAGGGACTCAGGGTGCTCTTATCGTTGCTTCAACTCTTCAGATTGTTCTCGGTTTTAGTGGGCTTTGGCGCAATATCACAAGGTTCATGAGTCCATTGTCAGCCGTTCCACTGGTTGCGTTAACTGGATTCGGGCTATACGAGTTCGGTTTTCCGTTGGTATTCATCTATATCTATATCTATCTTTACAGAGGCGGAACACAAATGCAAAATTTTCTGGGATATGGGGGGGCCAAATACATTTTTTTTGGTTTTTTACACTGCATGTATAATATTTCCTTCTTGGAATTTTTTAAACCACAGGGGCCAGGGCCCCTATAAGCCCTCACTGTGTTCCGCCCCTGTATCTTTAACTTCTTAACCACAACTGAAGAAAAACACTGTTAGTTTTTTTTAATAGTTGCGTAATCTTTTTGTAGGTTGCTAAATGTGTCGAGATTGGATTGCCACAGCTCGTTGTTCTGCTAATTTTCTCACAGGTAAACGCTCTAAAACGCGAGCATATCAAAGTGTTTCTCCGAAAAGATTTCGTCATTTGTTGCAGTAGATACCGATGTTAAACTACAACGACGCGTTTTGCAGTACTTACCCCATCTTATGAGCGGAAAGAGCCATATCTTTGACCGGTTTGCTGTTTTATTTTCGGTGGTAATCGTGTGGATATACGCTCACTTACTCACCGTTGGTGGGGCATACAAGAACAGATCCGATACAACTCAACTAAGTTGTAGAACTGATCGTGCTGGAATCATCGGCGGTGCCCCCTGGTATACGATCAATTTTTTTTGAAGTATAATATATAAATAAATAAATAAATATATATATATATACACGGACAGAGAGGAGAGAGAGAGAGAGAGAGAGAGAAGGTCAATTGAAAACCGATTTTCGGTTGTGAACCAATGGGACAAAGGAGAGTGCTACACGTGTCCTCGGGTGTCCACATTCGGTATGAATAATGAAGGTGAACGTTCATGCATTATTCACGATGAATAATACATGAACTCATGATCCATGTATTATTCACCATAAATGGTGTATTATTTATCATGAATGCTGAATTATTCATGATGAATAATACATGAATGACCCGTGAAGGTGTGGACACGTGGCGCGATCTTCTTTGTCCCCTGATTCACAACAGAAAATCGGTTTTCATTTAAACCCACCCCTATATATACACACACTCCTTACTTTGGTGAGGTTTGAACTCTTGACCTCCTTAGAGGCTGCTACTTGTGACTCGGATACTGTTGGGCCATTGAACCTTTGGTATATGATCATTTGTTTGTTTCTATATTCGTTAAATTTTACGAGTTGTTAAAGAACGGGTTTTTTTACAGGATCCGAGTTCCTTATCCGTTTCAATGGGGAGCTCCCACGTTTGATGCCGGCGAAGCTTTCGCTATGATGGTGGCTTCATTCGTGTCTCTAGTCGAGGTTGCTTAACGTTTTCTTTTACGAGCTAAATTTCATCTGCTTTCTAGTTTTCTTAAAGCTTTTTTTGGTTTTGTCGGCAGTCTACTGGCGCTTTCATTGCAGTCGCTAGGTATGCAAGTGCGACTCCTATGCCACCGTCGGTTCTTAGCCGTGGCATTGGTTGGCAGGTATTGGCATACTCATTTTAACACCTTTACATTAAACGCACAATTATTTAGTTCTATAAATCAGTTTATCAGGACTAGAGCTCTTCACGGGTGGGCCTGCCCACTAAAAAAGTGGGCTTGGAGTATCATTTTCGAATAAGTGGGCGGGTATGGACCGATTTGTTAAAATTAATGGGCGGGCATGGGTGATGCAGTTTTCTTTTGGGTAGGCTCACCCAGCCCGTTAATACTTTTATAATTAATTAATTTTTGTAACTAAAATTTATAAATAAAATTTAAAATTCGTGATACTTGCTTAATATCAATTTCGTATTATCTCGTTTAGTTATTTCCTTTATCCATGCTCCATATTTTGGGAAACTGCTTTTTATAAATTATGTACATTGTTATGTATTTACGTCTAAATTTAAGTTTGGAAAAATTGTTATGTATTTTAAACTATTTTACATAATTTGTGATTTTATATAAGTTCTTTTTCTTAAAAGTGTAAAAATATTTTAAGGCCCGTTAGCCCGTGGGTAAGCCCCACCCGTTTATAGGGCGGGTAAGGGCAAATTTCCAAACCTGTAAAAAGGGTTTGGATTTGCTATATTAGGCCCATAGGACAAAAAAAAAGTTTAAGGCCAGCCTGGCCCGGCCCAAGCCCGCAAATGATCAGTTCTAACAAGGACATTTAAGACATATTTCACTTTCTATAAAGCCGGTTTTATTGTAGTGCCATTCCACCCCTTAAGGCCGTAACACCGGATTCCAATTGATTAGTGTTTTTTTGATTCTGCAAGGGAGTTGGCATTCTGTTTTCCGGAATCTTTGGGACAGGAAACGGTTCTTCCGTATCCGTGTAAGCTCTAAATAGAATTCGATTCATCGTATTATCAAGATTTCTTTCCAAGATTCTTATATCGATTCTATGGCAGTGAGAATGCTGGTTTGCTCGGTTTAACACGCGTCGGTAGCAGAAGGGTCGTCCAGATTTCTGCCGGTTTCATGATATTCTTTTCCATTCTCGGTAATCTTTTGATCACACATTATATTCACCCGTGTCATTCGGCTTTCTTGTTCTTGATTTCTTGAAGACCGAATGTAATTTGCAGGAAAATTTGGGGCCGTATTTGCATCTATTCCAGCACCCATTGTAGCGGGGTTGTATTGTTTGTTCTTCGCCTACGTGGGTATGGATTAAGCATGTTTTTTAGTTGCGTTCGGGTTTTAATTCATCCAATCTTGTTCGTTTCTTACGATGTTCTTCAAATCTTTGCATGAAAACAGGCGCAGCGGGTCTCGGGTTCCTCCAGTTTTGTAACTTAAACAGTTTCAGGGTAAAATTCATCCTCGGATTCTCGATCTTTATGGGCTTATCGATACCACAATACTTCAACGAGTACACCGCCATCAAAACTTATGGTCCAGTCCACACGAAAGCCCGATGGGTAAGAAATCTGCTCGCGATCTGTTTTTTTTTCCCGAAAAGAGAAAAGGGTTGACTTTTGAGGTCAAACATCAAATGACTGATCTTAACTTGGCAAATGACATGAACCATAAAGAAATCTTGCAATTTTGCATTTGAAAAGTTTTAGATTTGACCTTAAAAGTCAAACTTACCTAAAAAGAAAGATGCTGACTTTTGAAGTCAAACATCAAATAGACTAATCTTGGCAAATCTGGCAATTTTGCATTTGACCTCAAAAGTCAAACTTCCCCAAATAAGAAAGATGCTGACTTTTGAGGTCAAAGAGCCAATATTTTAACTACCAAAATGCCATGAATCACGAATTAACATTTTCTAGCATGTTTTCGAGCCGAATTTAACTCTAAACAAACGCTAATCTTGGAAATACGTTAACTTTATGTTCGTAGCGGAATGTGTCGATTTTGCATTTGGAAAGTACTAGGTTTGACCTCAAAAGTCAAACTTTTACTTTCATTTGAAGCATATAATATTTATATACAACAAAACTCACACACCGCTCACTTTTGGTAAAGTTGGGATCTGCCAGTAACTCGGATACTGCTAGGCCAATGACCCTTTGGTGACTTCACTGTTTTTGTTTCTTTCTTTAGTGGAATGATATGGTAAATGTACCGTTCTCTTCGGAAGCGTTTGTGGGCGGATTATTGGCCATGTTTCTAGACGTAACGTTGAGGCAAAAGGACGCTGCAACAAGGAAGGACAGAGGAATGCATTGGTGGGACAAGTACCGGTTGTTCAAGACGGATACGAGAAGCGAAGAATTCTACTCCCTACCCTTTAATCTCAACAAGTTTTTCCCTTCTGTTTGATCAGAAAAAACAGGATCTTGTTACCGTTGCATAGCAAGTTGTTACAAACATTCGGTCTTTATGCATTCGATCTTGAATCTTGATTTGTTTCTTGAATCAAAATGAAGCATACCGTGTTTTTTGAGCCTTGATGGCCTTCGAAATCCACTTGCGGGCTATTAACCACAAGATATAGGCCATGTTTAAAGCTTATTGAAAAAAAACCGTTTGGTTAGATATAAAGTGTTTTTTTTTAAACTACTTTAAATAGCGTTTTACTAAGTTCTAGATTTTTTTTTCTATTTCTTTTACGATTATACCCCTGACAATTTTTTCCCAATTAATTTTAACATGTTATTAAGCTTATTAACTAGTCATTGATTTGATATTCGAACCTTATACTTGAATATTATTCAAAAAAATAGTCGGAAATACGTAAATTTTTATATATTTTTTGAAAAATAGTTTGAGAAAATGATGTGATATTTGGAGGGTGGCATTCAAGATGGCCCTCGATTTTGTCATTATCGATTTATTCATGTATGACTCTACCAAACCAATAATTGAATTTTGAAATAAAAATCAGTTTTTAGAGTTTATGCATAAAAAAATATTGAACTGAAGTTATATGTTTATTGGTTTTTTAAATTATTTTTATTTGATTTTTTTTTTTAATTCGGGGTGTGTATTTTGATGGTTTGATATTTATGATTATGTAAAATGGAAGTTATAATAATTATTCTTTTAATTAATTAAATATGAATATTTGAAGTTAACTTTCAAATAGATTTTTTGATCAAATAATCATCAAGACACTCAAAAATTATATTTAAAAAAAAATCAACCGATATATATTAATCATTAATTGATATAAAAAATCGTTATAAAATCTTATCATGATATTATTCCTCAAGACATGACCCTTTTTTTTAATAATTTCCACACAAAAAACCGCTTCTATTATTATTTTTTTATTTGTAAATTACACCACACACATATATATATATATATAGAGAGAGAGATTTGGGATCTGTAACATTCTAAAATTCGGGTAATTTTAAATTTTGAAAATTCGGCAATACGACATATGTATTTGGAGCAAACCACCCAAAAATGGTATAAGTGTATGCGTTTACAAAACCTGTATAAGATGTATGAAAAATCGACAACAAACTAATCTAAACCATTTATATCTAGATTACATAGGTTGTCAACCCAATTTCAAAAATGAATAGATTGTTTTAAACGCAAGACTCCAAAATATCTATCATCCAAAAATGTCCTCAAGAGACCACGCTCTTCACTCAACCCTTTGACGACCCGCTGCTAAAGAAACCTGTTATACACATCATTTGAGAAAAAAATGTTAGACTTAAAGCCTAGTGAGAACATACAGTTTATATGATAATTAGTAAGAAATTTAAATACAACGTAAGTAAACCGTTTTCACAAATCGCCTTTGTAAATGATTTGATAAACACGTAATGACCTTGCGGTCCAAATTACATCTTGCGATGATGGGAAGACCCGATTTTCCAAGGATTGTGGCGAAACACAAAGTTAGTCACTTTTCAAGTTATTGAGCTCACCATACTAGGATCAAGGTCACGAACACGCCGACTCGTACTAAAATGTGGGGGAGGGCACCTAATGATCCCTAGTCATGCTCATTTGCTAAGATTTATATTTACGACCCACGACTAGTATCTGGTCCCACATAACCGTACCAAGTTGCCACCCTAGGGCCCAATGTATCACCTAGCTACAAACGGGAGTTATTTCCAATACGAAGTCGACTCTATACCTATGGATCTACTAGTAATAATCTAGACTTGTCACAATTTCATTTGTGACCAACTATAATCAAACATATAGTTTTCAATACCATTCATTTCCCAAAATTCATTTCCATGGTTAACTACTGATAAGAAAATACATAGCCCAAACATGAATCATAAAGGCAATCTCCTCATTTCCAAATATGTTTCCTTATCAAGTAAACCTTTCGAGTGTAAAAATCTATTTTAATGTTAACATAGATTTCCACAACATTAAACCATTTGTTTCCTTTTTCACAAAACAACACTTTCAACCAAGATACCCATAATATGGTTTAAAACATGAACTTGGCTAAAAAGCCATAGGTTAAACATTTACTCAACAAATATGAAAACATCCATATTTCTATCCAAGACAAGGATTGTTTCATTATATTTACAAAATGGTAAGAAACCCTAAAAATCTCCAAAATACCAAGTTAGGTCAAAATCTCATTAACAACGAATACAAAAATAAGGAGATACTTAGAAGTCCAAAAATGTATTTTGATATGTATAAAGTTTAAGAAAAATGAAGTATGAACTCACAATGGGGTTTATTCTAAACCCTAGAAAATGCTAGATGAAGAGATCTTGAACTTGAGAACTTGATGTCTCCACACCAAATACTTGGTAACCTATGGTGAGAAATAGAGAATCTTAGGACTCTATTAACTAGTAATGAATGAAAAGAGATGATGGAACTTACCTAGGGATCAAGAAAATCGTCCTACACAAAGCTGGAAAAAAATAAATGAGGTTTGGGTCGTCTGAGGTCTGATTAATACCCATAACCCCGCTCGTGACCTTGCCCGGGGAGAGTGACATTGTCACAATCGTCGGGGCACAATCGCCCGCTCCAAGGAGCTCTCGGTACCTCTCCTGCGAGAGTGCCTAGTGAGGGTGACATTGGTCACAATCGTGCCAATTGTACTGTGGGGTATTACTCCCTCACGATTGTGACCTGCAATATTGACAAGGTATCACAATCGCCGACCCTGCTCCGGGTCTCGATTTCGTTCCCAACGCTGCTCAACCCCTCTAGGCTTTATGGTTATGATTTTGTGAACAAGGGTCCACTATAACAAAGGTAAAATCACGAGGTGATGGTCTAACATATGCCAAAAGTAGGATAAGGTTTCACGGTCAAACTAACCGAAATTTCGGGTGTTACAGGATCATGTGCGATTAGACTGTTTTTGTGAGATATATGAAAACATATAAAATTATATATTTTTATTTATATTAGACCTCATAAAACAATAAAAAAATAAAATAAAACATTTAGTATAAATATTACACCTTCATTCTTTGAATTTGATTTGGTATAAAAGGGGGAAGAATGTGGAGAAAGCAACTACTTTTTCTAACTTTGATGTCTAATTAATTGTAATATTAAAAACATATAATATATTTTTTCTTATAGAAATTAAAAAATCAACATAACCCATAATAAATTAGGATAACATACAAAATACTTAAAAATAAAGTGTATCATAACATCAATACACGTGGCGTGGTATGGCAACAAGATTAATATATAACTTTAGGAGCCATTACAAAATCGTGGCGTTTTTCAATGCGTAATAAGTTGAGAATAAATAATCTAAGTTCATATAAAAAATAAATTAATAAACCCATATATAAATTACAATTAGTAGGGAATTTGAAGTTCAAAAATATTTAAAGAACAAATTAAAAAGGTAAAACAAAAAAGAAGTTTCTTGACGATTCTATGATGTGTCATAACGTACAAAATATTGTCATGCCGTTTTTTAGAATATCGTATAATATGTGTCAAGTTACCAATAGAAAGACAATCGACATATATTCAAATTTCAATACCTTGTACCTAAACTCAAATTTATAAATAACATTTTATTATAAAAAAGTTGGTTTTATAGGACGTCTAGAATGTCTAAACGTTCTAATATAATGTTTTAATATGATATCATTGTTATATATAATATTTAAATGATGGTTTCAATAATAGTTCCATAAAACTTGGGCAAAGACAAAGAAGACCTTGGCCCCCTTAAGGGTACAATGATATATAAGAAATTGAAGTAGGCCATTCCACCCTCAAATATTTCATTTTGATACCTTCCTCTCTTATAAATTACATTGCAATACTTGTTAGTCTTTAGTTTTCAGATCATTAAATCAAAATTAGATAAAAACTGGTAAAATGATTTCTAAGCTATTTGCCTAAGGAACCATTATTCTAGTTTGTTTCTAATTCTTTTGTGTCACAAACTTTTATATATATATATATATATATATATATATTATGTAATATAGTTGGATAAAACGTATTATTGTGCATAGATGACATAATATATGTTGATGGATCCAATGAAGTATTCCATATCCTATGGTTTCTTAGAACTAAAAAACAGTTATGTCAAGTCAAAATACAGTTATATGTAAAACACTTTATCTAAACCTTTGAGCATTACAACAAAATTTGAGGAGTGGTGAGCAAATATGAATGGTTTGCTAATTATGTGGTTGTAACAAATCTAAGGCCCTCAAATATCTTTACGATACAAGAACTCAAGAAGTACTTTTTTAACATATGTAGGCTATCAACAGTCATTCAAATCGATAATATTTTAACATATACATTTTGGATGTTTCTATAACATGTATCTTCAATTTTTTATTGCACGAATCTCGTGTATATATATATATATATATATACACACACACACATATATTCTAAAAACATCTCATCATATATAGATGTCATACAAATTTATTCAATAAAGAACAAATATACCGTTGTTCATGCAACACAATTAATAGTCCCCTACATAGGTCATTGTTGAACCACATCTAGTCCTTTTCCAAATTTAATTGTGAACCCAACACCTCACATGGGTTTACAATACTTAACCTAAATTATCAATGTTTTTGGACTAATTATATAACTTGAGTATTTATCAAGGACTCATAGGGTAATATTTTGGTTTTTATTTTATTTTTTATAACAGTAAGACTATAAAAGTACATTTGGTACACCGACGAGACTGAATTGGATTGAATAGATGAGAGTTAGGTACGTAGGCAGGTGAAAAAACACTACTAATATATATATATATATATAGGTGGATCAGTGACAGACCAATCACATGTTGACTTTGACATATATCTGTTGACTTCCTTGGGTAATTCGTCGAAAATTTTTAAACAAATAAATTTTTAATCAATGTAATTTAATTTAATGATTAGTTAAAAATATTTCATTGAAAATCCGTCAATAATTTATTCAATTAAAACAATAAAGCCGAGATGATTAAGGTTTAATTAATTTTTTGGCATTAATCGAAAAAGTTTTACCTAAGGATTTAGCAAGAGACAGATTCCACCAGTGATGGACTTGCTGCCGCTGATCCAACGGTAAAGTCAATCATCGGCCAAGCCTCTAGCGACAGTATCTTTTCGCCGGTAATCCGCCGCTAATGGAATTTACAGGAAGATTTGTCCATCGGTAAAACTACCCTGTTTTATAGTGAAATTGTAGAAAATTCTAGGTTTTAATTTAACATGAATAATTTTATAATTTACCGATCTCTTCTCACCTTCATAATTTTTGTTCTAATGTATTACCGTTTGACTTCAATGCGTTGACTCTTTAAACCAAAATAAATAGTCTCAGTTTTTTATCAAATATTTTGTTTTTAATTCTCTTTTGAAAACATAAGCATATTTAATTTTGATTTGTATATCTATCTACAAAAATAATATAACAATAATAATGGAGTAGAATAAACCGTGGAATTAAAAATATTATTTAATTTAATTATGGTGACATTATTATTTTGGATGTTGATTATAAACTATGTATGGCAAGTATAATAATTAAATAGAGTGGGGCCTATAAAGAATTAAGAGATTGCTTTCTTTGAATGATCAAAATATCAACAATTAATAACGTTGTTTTCAAAAATATTGGACCATTTATTTAATAAAAGATTCAGTTATAATCATTAGAGTAAACTCTAATTTTGGTACTACGCTGTGTTCTCTAATCTGAAGAGAAGAGAAAAGAAAAGAAAAGAAAAGAAAAGAAATGGATGGAAAAGAAAGGGAGAGAAAAGAAATGAAAGGAAAATAATTTTTTTATTTGTGTTATCGAAACGGAAGGAAAACGAAGGAAAAGAAAGGAAAGGAAATGAATAGTTTTTCATGTTCTTGAACATGAGAGAAAGGAAAGAAAAAATATCAATTTTACAAATATACCTTTATAAAAATATATTATTTATAATAAAAGATCGGGTAGTTTTGTAATTTTAATAATTTCAGTAATTTTTTTAAATGGTTTTAATTTCTTTCCTTTCCTCCCACATTTGGGAGGAAATGTTTGGGAGGGAAGTTAACAATTATTTCTTTCCGTTTTCTTTCCTTTCTCTCCTAAAAAAGTTTCGAGAACACAAGTTTTTTTTACTTTCCTTTTCTTTCCCTCACTTTCCTTTCCTTTCCTTCATTAAATAAGTTTCGAGAACACAGCGTTAGTGAAAAGTTTGAAAGTGGAATCTAACGGGTTGTTTGATTTTTTTAAGAAACATTTTAATGGCTCTTAAGTCTGAATCGTTCAGACCTTTTACACACCACCTTTTATTTATACTATATTATAAAAACGACATACAAAACTCTTAATTACAACATTTTAAGCACAAGGTACAACTAATTAAAGTCAATTACTTAATTTACAATTTTTTAATGCTTTGGTACAACTTTTCCAAGCACAATATCTCACATAATTATCTATTTGTGAAATTGATACTCATTTATTAATATAAATATTTATTTTTTTGGTGGAGGATTTTATAAAATAGATTTTATATTAGCATAATCTATTTTAAATGTAGAATTTACATTTAAATCTATATTAATGAGATGTAATATAAAATCTTTTTTCTTCCGTATTTTTTTAAATTACATCTCATAATGATTTTTCCATATTTTATTTTATAAAATCTTTTTACATAATGAGATGTAATATAAACTCTTTTTTCTTCCGTATTTTTTTTGCTAATATAAAATCTATTTTTTTTGCTAATATAAAATCTACACGTATTTTTTTTGCTAATATAAAATCTACACGTATTTTTTTTTCACGAGCATTAAAAGAAGAAAAAAGAAGGTTGATATGAATTAAAAATAAAAAATAACGAGATACACTAATAAATTATCGTATTCTTTAAAATAAAAATATTCCGCAATACTTTCCAAATTAACCAAGTGTAAAGAAAATAAAATAGAAACGATGTAGATATAAAAATATTCTTCCATATATTTAATATATTTACATTTAAATGTAAAATCGAAAATGAAAATAAAAGATTTTAAAATATTTTATACATTCATTATAAATATATATAGCTTCTCTATGTATCATCCGAGTACAAGAAAAAGACGAACAGTCGGGTGTCAATGGCGGAACCTGCAACTGAACAAAAAGTATTCCACTATATTTTTGTTTCTTTGAAAAACTACTTTTTTATATTATATTTTATTTATTGAGGATTTGTTTATATTTTTCAAAACCCACAATCATATTTTTCGAAGTAGGGGAATAAGATAAATATACATATCTTTATTTTTATCGACTAATACTATGAGGTCTTGAAGTCAATAGTCAGATAAATTTTCAAGTGGTACTGAGTGATATTGAACTATACCAGTTGCACTGCCGGTTACAAAAGATATAAATCATTTATTTTCTTTGTCATATTTGATGTGGGTTAAATGTTGTTAATTAATCTACAGATTTATACGTTCAAAGTGATTGTCAAGTGTTGTCGAGGAGGTTTTAGAAAAATTGCAAAATCTGTAAAAATATATGTTCATATTTATAATTATTTCAATAATAGTGATATGTTGTGAAACATGTCGTTTGAGTTTTAAATAATATAATACAAAACTATTACCAATATTATTGCACAAACTCATAACAACAAACGATTAAGAATATATGCAAGTTAACCACTTATGAAAATACATTCGTTTTTCACATTGTATTTCATTAACTGTTATCAGAGAAATTACGTTTCATTTTAAATCGGTTCAATGTTCCAACAAAAAATTTATCCTCCTGTGCAATGCACGGACCCAACACTAGTTAATCATAAGTAAAATAAGATTTCAGACTTTAGACCTCTTAAAAAACAAACGGGACCTAAAGGACCAAAATTCAGAATTTCAGACCCTATTTTCAGACTTTTCACTAAACCTAAAGAACCAAAATTAGAGTTAACTCTAATCATTATTTCAATTTATTATCTCATAATTCCATTCATTTTCATTTTAAAATATTAACTTAGGAGGAATTTGGTTCGCAAAATATTTTTGGATTGAATGAAATCTGTCAAAGGAATTTGATTTTGAAGGAATTGGATTGGAATGTCATCAGGTTTGACCACCTGTTTGGTTGACAGACATTGGAATGAAATTTGTTAAAGGAATTGGAATATGTCTGTTTGGTTCACATAGTGTAACTTTGGAATTTGAATGGAATATTAGTAAATGACCAAAATACCCTTTTTGAAAATTTTGAAACCAAAATTCAACTATTGTGGTTCAGGTCGGTGGTTCAGATTAGTGGTGGTTCAGATTAGCGGTGGTGGTTGACGGTTGTCCAGATCGATTGTGGATGGCGGTTGTTCGGATCGGTGGTGGCTGGCGATGGTTCAGATTGATGGTGGTCGACGGTTGTGGCTAGTGGTTATTCAGATCAGTGGTGGTTGGTTGTGGTTCAGATCGGTGGTGGTCAACGGTGGTTCAGAATGGTGGTCGACGGTGGTTCCGATCGGTGGTGGTTGACGGTGGTTCAGAACGGTGGTGGTCGACGATGGTCCAAAACGGTGGTCGGCGGTGGTTCCGATCGGTGGTGGTCGACGGTGGTTCAGAACGGTGGTGGTCGGCGATGGTTCAAAACGGTGGTCGGCGGTGGTTCCGATCGGTGGTGGTCAACAGTGGTTCAGAACGGTGGTCGACAGTGGTTCCGATCGGTGGTGGTGGGCGGTGGTTCAGAACAGTGGCCGACGGTGGTTCAGAACGATGGCTGACGGTGGTTCCGATCGGTAGTGGTCGGCGGTGGTTCAGAATGGTGTCAACGGTGGTTCCGATCGATGTTGGTCGGTGGTGGTTTAGAACGGTGGTCGGTGGTGGTTCCGATCGGTGGTGGTCAGCGGTGGTTCAGAACGGTAGTCGGTGGTGGTCGGCAGTGGTTCAGAACGGTGGTTGGTGGTGGTTCCAATCCATAGTTTGTACAAATTGTTTGGTTTGCAAAAGAAACGCACCCTATATATATATATATATATATATATATATATATATATATATTCAAGGGAGAACCAGTTATCTGTGATAACCGTGAGATCCAATCTTAACCACAAATCAGAAGATAAATTAAGAAATCAATAATTTTGGTAATTTTAATTAAAGGAATTTTAGGTATTTTTGAGATCTCCTTTCTCTTCTCTTCTCTCTCCTCTCTCTAGCAAATAGTATTCCGACAAATACATGATGTCCACTGTGATACACTTTATAAACATCGAAAATACATGATGCACACCGTGATACACTGTGTAAAGATCGAAAATACATGATAGCACACTATGATACCTTTTTGTAAACATCGAAAAAACATCAAAAATACGTGATAGCACACCATGATACACTTTGTAAAGATCGAAAAAACATCGAAAATAAGTGATGCACACTGTGATACTATAACACCCGGAAATTCTCAAAGTAAGTATTATTCCTTTAAATGCATTAAATGAGTATATGAGCCTTTGTATGCGTTTTATAATAGTTGATATGTTGAAATGTCGTATAATCTGACTTACCGTCCTTAATTGTTCAAATCTCGCGTTAGTTATCGAATCAGGTCAAAATTCGGGATGTTTGGGGTGTGGCACGACTATGACATGGTTACTGTCGCTGTGTCAAGGTCGCGGGGAGTGTACCGTAGGGGGGGGGGGGTTGTGTGGCGACTATGACACAGTCAATGTCGCCGTGTCAATGTCGCGAGGGATGTACCGAGACCTCGGGGGTGTTTGCGGTTATGACACGCGACAATGCCCATGGGCATTGTCGCCCGCGGGGGACCAGTCCTCTTTGACTTAAACCCTTCTCAACCCTCATTTATCACATTTTCACATCCAAAAACGGGAGAGCTTCTCTTTGGGCGATTTTTGAGACTTCCAAACATACACACGTTTATTGCTAGGGTTTTGGGTTGTTGAAAGCATTAAGTGATCATCAAGCTTCATCCAAGTGACCCCATTGAAGTGTTCTTCAAGATTCTCAATTCTCACCTTCAAGTCTCATTTCCTCCAACTTCTAGGGTTTGACACTTTTCTAGGTTTTGGTCCAAAAACGTAGATTGTGAGTTTACTAAACCTTTGTTAAAACTAGATACACATCATGATCTTCTATTTGTTATTTTATCTCTATGTGTTCAAGTATTTGGGATTTCTTGATGAAATTAGTTGGAAATATAGATATTGGTGATATGCTATGTTTTATGTTATGGGTGCCATTATTTGAAGCTTTTCTCATGGATACACAATGTGAGTAACTTGATGTAAAATGTACGCATGTATGGTTATTATGATGGTTCTAGTTGGAATACCACTTTGGGGACATATTTATATGCATGATGAATATAAGGGTCATTTGGGTTTTTTGTTGGACTTTATGATGATAGGATGGAAATATTGTACCCGTAGTTGGTATCGAATTATGTTGGGTTGAAATACACCTAAAGGACCTCCTATATGCGTTATGTGGACGAACCAAGTCAGTACACTAGGAGGATGTAGTCTTGGGCGCCACTGTGATGGTATGTGCCTAGACCTCCGCCATTCGGGGAATTTTCTTAGCGATAGTCTTCGGGTGTGCCGGGCCTTTCGGGTGTTCCTTGTTAAGGGCATCAAGGTATATCGACTCTTGGGTGGGACTTGATTGGTGTTTTGGGTCTCCCCTAATGACTCCACATATATTTGAACACTGGTTAACTGCTGATAAGAATTGTAACTGTTCATGCATGTTTATTATTGTTCAACTCACTAGGCTTTTTGGCCTAACACTTGTTTGGTGTCGATGTGTATCTCAGGTGTTAGCGGCGCGGCTCCTAGGCAAGTTTAGATGCTTTGGCCAAGAGCTTGGGGATTTTGGCACTTGAACTATTTTTGGAAAATTTGGGTTTATAAATGACACCCCTTTTGTAATCTCTTTTCTAGATGTAGAAATTAGATTAGTTGGTTGTTGTTTATTTATCCGTTAAATTACAGAATTGTGATTAAACAGGTTATTTGTATATTTCCCCTTTTTGGGAGGCTCTTGCTATGGCAAACTTTATACCACTTCTCCATTTTTGGAAAGTTTTTGTTATCCCTATTTTTAGGGTGTTACAGATACACTTTGTAAAGATCGAAAAAACATCGAAAATAAGTGATGCACACTGTGATACACTTTGTAAAGATCGAAAATACATTATAGTACACTATGATACCCTTTTGTAAACATAAAAAAAACGTGATAGCACACTGTGATACCCTTTTGTAAAAGGAAATAAGAAAATTTAGGAATTATGCTATATTTTAGGAATTAAACAAATTTACTACAATATCATTTTCTATTTATTTAAAACTAACATTAATTATTCTAAATGTGTGGCTCATATTGGATCTCACAGTTATCACAAACTACATAGTTCTCATTTGATTAGGCCCATATATATACATACATGTATATATATACACGTATATAGTCTCAATCATTTACAAATCTTCTTTCATTAAAACCATTATATATGATCGGGATATTTATGAAAGATGATGAAAGTCCAATAATTATGACCAATGTTTTTTATTCGAGATATTTATGGAATCATATTTTCATTAAGCTAGATAAACGATTAAGGGCCTGTTTGGTAATGGCTTAAGGAGCTTAATAAGGGTTTCAGCTTATTCGCTCAGCCATATAAAGATGTTTGGTAGTGGCTTAATCAAATAAATGATGACTTATTCGCTAAGCTTGAAGGAGGAAGCTTTACTGATACAAACACTTTATTTCCACCTCTACCCCTCCCAAATAAAAATTCGCTCAGCTCTCAAACCTCCCCAAAAAAACCCTCAGCTTCCAGGTTTCATCTTCGAGAACCTCTCTTCCCACGACAATCCTCACCATCTTCCTACTTCCTCCTCGATCGAACCTGTTCTGGCCAGTGATTTCGGGGTTGCTCTCGTCGGTCTTCAGACTTGATTTGCTTTTCTCCATCATGGCCCTGGGTTTGAGAGGTTAATCAAAAGTGATGGGTTTTGTGATTGTTCATTTCGGGACGAGTTTGAGAGGAAATCGATGATGGATCAAGCGATAAACCAGGAGTTGGATCTCTTAAATCTTGTTTTTGAGAGGTAAACGAGGTTTAGAAGATGGGTTCTGTGATTTCTGTTTAGAAGATGATGGATCAAGCGATAAACCAGGAGTTGGATCTCTTAAATCTTGTTTTTGAGAAGTAAATCTTGTTTAGAAGATGGATTTCTGTGATTGTTCTTAACTTTAGGTTTAGAAGATGGGTTATGTGATTTCTGTGAATCTCTCAAACCTCCCATTTTGGTTCATCATTTCAAGTTGTAATTGTTCTTAACTTGCTTACAAATTTGAAATAGAAGATGGATTTTTGAGATTATTCATTTTGGTAAAGCAGGAACTTTAGGTTCATATATTAATAACATTAATTCATGAGGAATTTATGGAATTTTGTTTTCTTAATTGCAATGATGTTATTGTTGTTCAAAATCTTGGCTGGTTTGGTGGTGGTGATCTTCAATGGTGCTCATTCATGAATTTTGTTTTTGGTTTTCTTAACCTGCAATGAAGTTAGGAGATCAATAAATTAAATATATATAAAAGGGTAAAATGGTCATTTTTATCATTCAGACAGATGATTCAGCACAACAAACAAACAACAATTTATTGAATCCACATAGACAACTTTATCAATACAGCTAACTTTATCCATACATGACTTAATGAAAAAACAACCAAACAGCCCCTAAGATTAGTTTGTATAATTCGTATGAATTAAGAGCTTGGCAAATGATGGGACTATATATATACACACGCACTCACATATATAAATAAGGACATGTTCAATTATAAACTTAAGTTTCGTTGTAAACTGGAGGACAAATGAGAGCGTGCCACATGTCCTAGGAATTTACGAGATATTTATCATAAATTGTATATAATTCGTATTGAATGTTGTAAAAAATTCACGTTCATTATTCATGATGAATGAATACAAATGACACACATGTCATGCCAACTCTTCTTTTACCCCCAACTTTCAACAGAAAACACGTTTGCAAGTTGCAATTGAACTTTCCTTTACACACACACACACACATATATATATATATATATATATAGAGAGAGAGAGAGAGAGAGGGAGAGGGAGAGGGAGAGGGAGAGGGAGAGGGGTTGGGTTCCAGACTTCCGGTGAAAAGTGGAGTTAACGGTGAGAAGTGGTTATCAACCGTTAGATGAGAAATGAACGCACATTAGGATGAGATGTACCGAGATGTACCAAATCAATACCCTTCTAAGC
The DNA here is from genome assembly GCA_023525745.1 of Arctium lappa. Taxonomy (NCBI): domain Eukaryota; kingdom Viridiplantae; phylum Streptophyta; class Magnoliopsida; order Asterales; family Asteraceae; genus Arctium; species Arctium lappa. The sequence continues at coordinate 3,990,645 of CM042050.1, forward strand.
CGCAATTCATGAGAGGGCTTGAGATTAAAAAAGATCAACGGTTCATATCCACTTATCACGTTTCTCACCGTTAACTCAACTATCACACGATCTTTTGCCTATATATATATATATATATAGCCTATATATATATATATATATATACTATATTATAAAACACGGATAAAAAACTCTTAAATACAAATTATTAGACATAAGGTACCATCATTTTATGCAAGATTTTAAAAATCTCTTAATTTACAAGTATCAAAACACAAGATACATATTACTACTGCATGCTTCTAACACCCACCAATTTGGTATGTACAGGGTCTTCCTTTTATGCAGATCTTTCCATGTATCATTATTAATTAATATATTATATTACTATAATTTTGTTTTAATTATATTATTAAATATGTAATTGGTTATTTTTTCTAGATGTCATTAAAATATATAAGATAATCATTAAATTATAACAAAATACTTAACTTTTTTATATAAAAAACATTATATTAATAAGCCTAAATTAAACAAATTTATAAAAAAAAAACATTATCACTTTCTCAAACTATCCAAAATCGTACCGTAAATCAACAAAAAAATAAAATGAAACATTAAAATCGTGATGTATCTCGCGCAATGCGCGAGTACGGTTCTAGTATATATATAAATTATAGAAAAATGGTTGAGTCCAGATGAGAATTTGAGTTTAACGTGAGAAGCGTGACAAGTGGTTATCAACCGTTGGATGAGAAATAGATGTACATTAAGATGAGATGCACTCAAATAAAATATACCGAGATGCACCAGATCAATTCTATTCCCATACTTCTCACGTTAACCTCAACTTCTCACACGATCTTTCGTTTTATAGAAAATTGAAAATAAAGAATCATACCTAAGGGTGTAATTGTAATTTGTAAATCCTAGAAGGAAGGAAGGAAGGGGTATAGATAAGGGAGGGGTGGTGAAGAGCACTATACACCAATATATTGCTGACTACAACAACAACTTCACACTCCTACCTTCCTCCTCATCTTCCTCCCCTTATCTTCTTCTTCTTCATCTTCTACATATCTAGAGAGAGAGAGAAAACAAAAGGTTTTAGAGAGAGAGAGAATTAAAAATGGGTAACTGTCAAGCAGTAGATGCAGCTGCACTTGTGATACAACATCCAAATGGAAAGATAGAAAGAATGTATTGGTCTGTAAGTGCCAGTGAGATCATGAAGATGAACCCAGGCCACCATGTTTCAATCATCATTCCATTGCCTCCTGAAGATGGTAAAACCATTCGATTTACTCGCGTTAAGCTTCTTCGACCCACCGACACCCTCGTTCTTGGCCGAGCTTATCGTCTTGTTACTACTCATGGTAATTCATTCATTCACTTGCTATATATATACACGAAAAAAAACGTGTGAGAAGAAAAGTTAAGGTGAAAAAGTAATAAGGGTTCTGGACCTTTTGATCATGAATCGTGTTTGATACAAGAATTGATCTGGTGCATCTCATCCTAATGTACATTAAAGGGTGTAAATCTCTTCTTACCCTTTTCACCGTAACTTTAATTCTCACCGGAACCCATATATATATATATATATATATATATGGGTGATATTTACTGTGCAAACCAAGTCATCCATACAAAACCGTTGATTTCATTGTTTAATTTAATGAAATTTTTTCATGAAAATGTTTAATATGATAACTTGTCTCATATAATTCTTTTTTTGATGAAATTGTTTCATATATTTTTGTTTCTATGTAAAAATGAAATTGTTTCATGTATTTCTCATTTTTACATGAGACAAGAAAATATATCAAACAATTTCATCATATTAAACACTTTTATAAAAAAATCATAAACTAAATGATGAAATCGATTGTTTGTACGGTTTATACAAATGACTTGGTTTGCATTTGATCCCTTTCCTATATATATATATATATGGGTTTGAGTTCACGTGAGACCAACCTGTTTTCGTGATACTATGATTTTACACTTGAAACTTCACAGCAAAAAACTGTAAAGGTTTTTACGTCACAATGTTTTGATGTGAAGGTTTAAGTGTAAAAACGTGGTCTCACGAAAACAAGTTGGTCTCCCGTGATCCCAAGACTATATGTATATATCTATAAGTTCTTCATATCAATCTTAATTAATTATATTTAATTCTGTGCAGAGGTTATGAAGGTTCTGAGAGCAAAAAGACATGCAAAGATGAACAAGAAGAACCCACCGGAATCAATGGCGGATAACCACACTAACTCCGTCATCGATGACACAAACCACCACCAGGTAGTTATATACATATATATACATATGTATATATATAACATTTCCCAGATAAAATCAAAACATGATTTCCTCTAAAATTAATCACATGAAATCAAGAAAAGATTTAAAAGGGTTTTCTGATATTTAGGTTGAAGGACATGAAAGAATGTTCAGACAAAGGTCTGGATCATCGTCGATATTTGCTGCTTCAAGATCAAAATCATGGCGGCCATCTTTGCAAAGCATCTCAGAGGCTGTTAATAATGCTACTACCTCATGATGGTACTTCAATGGCACTTTGATGATCATAACATGTATATTAATCTTGTAAAAAAGACCATGTTAATATCGAGTTCAAAGTTGCCTCCTTTTTTCGTCTTCTTCTTTTTTTTAACGGGTTGTTCTTTGTAAATAAATCGTTGTTCTTATAATAAAAAAAACGTAAGAACAACGTTACATTTTGTAAGAACGAGTTATATATTTCGATCGAGACATGTTTCTGCAATTTGTTCGTTCTTGCAAACTACATTGTTATTTTAGCAATGCCTCAGAAAATGTGGTCTGAATCCTGCTATTTACATATGCGTTTGTGGAGTCTAGCGAAATATGGGACCACACATTTTTAATAAAAAGCTCTCTTCTCCAAGGGTAGTTTAGTCTTTTTCAAATCAGGAGAATATGTGAATGGTACTCCTGATTTGATGAAAGTGAGAAATGAGAATTATTGGCATTGATGAATTTCATCAATTAAAACAAGAAAGGTACAAGTTTATATACACTTGGTACTACAAAGTAGTAAATGAATTGCTAAATATGTATATATATAGACAGCTAGCTAGTAGCTCCATACAAGCTGTTTAGAAGAGACTGATTGATCATTTTGTGAGGGGTAGATGGGTCATTTCACAGTCAATTATTGATCTACTACAATCAGGTTGTACGTACTTGAGAAGAAACGAGTGTTTCAACAACATTCAATGTAACCCACCAAACTAGAATCAAAAAGGACATTTTAAGTCCTTATGAACGCGTCTTTTATTTAATACAAATACAATTAAAAAACAGTCACCTAAATAACAAGGACCATTAAACTTATATACATAGAGAGAGACCCGCTCATATAATAACATTAATCAAATAAGAGAACACAAGAATGACCGAATCATGTGTATTTTTACACTAAAACTGTGTAAAATCACATGTGGTTCACACGACCTCGTCATAGGCCAAGTCGCCAGTGTTACATTGGTTTATAAACTTATATGAATTATTGATTTTGTAAAAAAATGGGTATATCAGGTTTGGTTGCAAACCTGACTTCCATTACAAACCAGGGAGCAAACGAGAGCGCATAACGTGTCCCGAATATTCATAAGTTATTCATCATGAATGTTTCAGAAGATTCACATCTCATCTACCCCAGATTCAAATCTAGGGGCTGTCAAAGCCTTTGTGGCTATGAAGGTTCACCTGCGGACTGCGGTGACTCCAGGCCATTCAAGGTCGTCCGGGGATTAGTCGATGAACGTAAGCTGACCCGGAAATCCACAGTTACCCCCAAAAAAACGAAGACATACGACGCACTCTCGTTTCTATCCCGGTTTGTAATGGAAAACAATCAAACATAACTTCCCCCCCCCCCTCTCTCTCTCTCTCTCTCTCTCTATATATATATATATATATATATATATATATATATATATATATATAGACTTGGGATCACGTCAGACCAACCTGTTTTCGTGAGACCAAGAATTTACACTTGAACATTCACAACAAACGATGTGAAGGTAAAAACCTTCACAACAAAACTCTGTGAAGGTTCAGATTTTTTTACCTTCAAAGTGTTTTGCTGTGAAGTTTCAAGTGTAAATTCTTGGTCTCACCGGTCTCACGAAAACAGGTTGGTTTCACGTGAACCCAACCCTATATATATATATATATATATATATATATATATATATATATATATATGGAAAGAAATCCCATATTTCTTTTAGAAAGAGAGTAAAAAGGGGTTTCAATATTCTTATATCCTTACACTAAAAAAATACATAAATATGGAATTGAAATTCAATTTCTAGTAGGTCATCTTGACTTGAACCAACATGGTTAAACATGTGATGATTTTTTTCTCCTTATTTACCATTTACAAAATAACACAAAAAAATAAACAAATCAAATAGCATTGGTAATTAACCAAAAACATTTTACTCCCTACTCCATGCACCAAACAAGTATTTTCTCCTGCAGCACGGTCCATGCTAAGACACTAGTCCTCGTACTCGGTCTCTTCATCGTCATCGTCGTTATCATTACCGCCATACCTCCATCCATCCTCACCATTATCGCCGCGATCTTCCTCAGTCTCTTCGCTGTCCTCTTCCTCCTGCACGTCTTTAACCACCGGCCATGGCTGCTTCTTAGAGACAGCAGCAGCAGGTGGTGGTGGTGGTGGTGGGTGCTTGCGCTTCACAGCTTTCGCTGGCGGAAGCTTTATGTTGGGTTTTGTCCGGTTCTGTTTCTGTGATTTGGCGTTTCCACGTTTCACTGCATATCCGTCATGGTCACTGCCAGCATCCATGTCGGTATCGTTGTTTTTGTTACGGGCGTTTTTGGGATTATCGTCAGGGAAATGGCCAGGGTGCTCTCTTCTTAAATGGAGGTTGAGCTTGTATTCATGGATGTAAGCCTTTTCGCATCCTTCATATGGACAGGCGTAAGGACGGTCAGATGATGCGGTGGCGTAAGTGGCGGTTGCCACCGCCTTTGGTGGCTTGGGAGGAGGTTTTTCCACAGGTTGGACCTGGACGTACTTGGGCGCTACTTCAATCAAGTTGTTATTGCTGTTCTGCTGGAAATTTTGAAAGACAAAATATCCTTTTAACTAGTTACATACATACAAGATTAATAACCACACAAAATAATATCTAATCCACCCATGACTAGTTTTCGATCCACACTTTTCTAAAACTCACGGGCTCTCCAATATTAATGTCAATATTAATCGCATACTGATATGACCTTGGTGGTCATTAGGGTGCATATGGTATGCAGGCAGGATTGGACAAAAAGGAGTGTAATGGGTAGGTGAAAGAATTACAGAAGGTTTTAAGGTTTTAAATTGATATGGATAGTTTAGTAATTTACCAACCTCGTCCATGATCCATCTTCCTGATTTTTGTTCCAACTATTTTGGTGGGAGAGAAAAAATGCATTTGTGTCTCACTCAGTATCTAACTGTCCCAGTCTAATGTAGTGCCAAACGTGGGATAACAACTTTTTGTACTGTATACCAAATGCACCCTTGATGCACACAATCAATGGTAACTATAAATACGAAGCTAAAGTATGATTGAACCTTTTCATGATGAGACATAATGTGATTCTTTAGCTTGTATTCATGAGCATATCTCTTGCCACATTCTTGGTATGGGCAGATATGATAGTTCTCTTGAGAATGTGTCTTCATGTGTGACCTCAGGTTGAAATCCAACGAGAACGCCTGCAAGAATATGGATGTAAATAAATCATCCGAGTTGGTATTTTATAAGATTGTAAATTTGTTTTCACTGCCACCCAAAACCAATTTCTAAAAATAACAGGTGACCAGAAAGCACCTAGAAGCAGTCAGATTCAATTTTTCTTATTTCTTTTACAAGAATTATTTGAAAAACTTGTAATTCTGTGTGTATGTTTCTACCAATCATGCTCCACGAAACATATATACTTGTTTAGTTATTCATAAGATGGTCCAAAAACTCCTAAAAGCAAAATAAAATGCTTCAAAATAAAACTTTTGGTTCGCGTTGGGCTGAGATAATTAATTCCATTTCTCAGTTATAGATTGGTTTGGTTTGGACCGATGCAGAGTACTACAACAAACATCGATAAGGAGCAATAGAGTAATCACCTTACCGCAACCTTCATGTGGACAAATAAAATCTCTCTCGCCTGTATGGATAAGAAAATGTCTCTTTAACTTCGAGCTATCCAAAAATTTCTGCAGAATAGCCCAAAGTTTCAATGGCTGATGGATTAACCAAAGGAAACCATACACTAAGATGTCGATAAGTCATGATCAAGATTCTGATGACAAAAAGGGATAAAGAAATGATTACCTTTCCACAATTCTCATAATGGCATATATACTGTCTCTCTCCATGAATATGGGAATGCTTCCTTAGAGCCCCGGCGTCGATAAATGTTTTCCCACAGCCTTCGTAGCTGCAGAGGAAAAGAACTTCAGTAGTTGGTTCGGGTTCGGGTTCAAGTACAGCCTCTGGATTTTTTGAGTTCTCTTTCATGGCCTTCATTTGAGCCTCTGGTTGCACAACACAAGAATAAGCACAAAGGGAAACTTACAAATAATGCAATAACACGCCCACTTAATAAAATTACTTGTGAGGGTCGGAATTTGAAGAACTGGGAAGAACTTTGTTAATCTTGTTGAAAGTTGAAAAAACAATTTTGTGCAATTGGTTATTCCCTTGGAAGATACATTTGAAAGTATTACCCGTTTAATTGATTACTACTAACCTGTGACCCATTTCATAACGTAGCATTTCCCGCCTGTTGCTACAACATCCTGGGGTACCCTGGGCGAATAATAACCAGGTTAATCTGAAGGTCGGCAACAACTGAAAGAAGATATACACCCAGCACATGAAGAACTGAGAGAAATTTATCGAATTGCTTGCATGCCATTTGAACAGGAATCCACTAAATAACCAGAAGATAGAAAATTCCAAACCATCAAAGGATATCATATTTGTTTGGATTGATAATCACAAAAACAATAATAATTGCAGGACACGGAAAATCAAACACACGGAATTCACATGGTTCAGTGATTCGCCTATATCCACGAGTTGTTGCTAGCATACTTATCATATAGTTCATAAATTCCGTAGTGCATTAAAAACCAAATAGCTAGATTCCATCGTTTATAACAGAAATTCACACACAAGAAGATAAGACAAACAAATAGTTTTCCTAACCATATGAAATAATCCCTTTTTGACAAATTTGGATACGCAAAGCAGTGGCCCAGTATACAGTCTTAAATAGGCTTCTTGTCCAACATTTGTTTTCTTTCATTTTGGCAGTCCTCTTTCATGGACAAGAACCTCGCCAGTGGATCAAGATACCTTTTTATCCTCTTCTGTAGGAGAAATGCAGCCATTTGGATATAATCAAAATCCTCATTTGGTTAGTGAAGAGTTGAAGATAAAGAAAACAAAAGAGAAGGTATACCAGGCCTCGGTTCTCAGAAAACATTAGGCAACTGAATCATAGAAGTTAAAACCAAACTGCTGACACTTTCAGCTGCTTTTGTTGCCTTCAATATTTCTTGTCAATATAATCATAATGGCAGGACATCAGACTTTATGTAACACAGCAGAAGAGGTTGTTCTTCATCATTTTGAAAGATAACCTTACCATGGCCAACCAGCCAAAGCAGACGTTGAATCTTGATCAATCAGAAAAGTTACTCCTTTGTGATTAGAAGGTCATTGGTTCAAGTCACAAGAACAACCTCTTTACATAAGACCAACTCAAATGGAATTTTTAAAGTAGTTTTATCTTCTCTGGTTGTTTCAACAGTTTCTATGTTCATCCTCCCTACACATAAGTGGCATAAAAAAATAAAATGCAGAGCATCTTCAGTGAAATTTTAAATTTATTTTTCCTTTGTGTCCTCATTGCCTTTGTATATGTCTTTCAATTTTCCCTTTGACCTTATCTTTAGCATATTTTACATCTTTCAACACCCCTTTTCTTATCAAACCAATAGTACTGTATGGAGAACGACAATCAAACAGATAATAATCATAATATGCACCTAGCAATCTTTAACATCCTGAGAAGACAGTATACGTTACTTCGTTCAATTGTAAAAGGTCGGATACGAGAACGAACATCAAAATTATTGATTCTAATAGTTGCAACAAAAACATATTTGAAGAAAACAAATGCCTCTACAGAGTGCAAATACAAAATAATAACTATCTAGTGCGTATTTCATATCTAATTCGCTAAAGCTACCAGGATTCTCCTTTCGATTTCCACCAAACCTTATCAATTGAGAACTATAAAAATAACAAACAATCACATACTCCATACACAAACACACACACACACACACACACACACTCACAGTCACAGATTATATAAACGTATGTATATCAATCAATATATAAGCACAATTAAGATGGTTCGTTGGTTTACCATTCTTTGAACCACTTAACAGCAGGAGTTTTGGACTTGATCAACGGACGGCGTTCGAAGAGATTGTGGAACGACTGATGCTCCATGGTTGTGATCGGATGAATGAGTGATTTTACTAATGGAATTCAGTGATTTTGGGGGGGGATTAGGGTTTTGATTTATAGAGATGGAGGTTGAATTTGGGGATGCGTCGGCGACAAAATAGACGAAAACCGGAAAGTCTGTAGAACGGGAAGAAGGCATGGCGTAGAATTTGTGATTTAAATGGGTCGGGTCGAGATCCAAGTTTGGTTGATAACCGGTTTATGGTTATTTGCATATAGAACCCTTCTTCTTTAGTTATATTGCAAATTACTCACTCTATCCCAAAATAAGTGTCCACATTTTTGTTTTAAAATAATTGTTCACCTTTAGAAAGCAAATGTTTACATTCTTATTTTACCCTTAATTATAAGATGAAAAAAAATCTCTCTATTATTAAGGGTAAAATCGTCTTTTGGTTAACTAAAAGATGTAATAAGAGGGTGTTTGGGATTGCTTATTTAAATGACTTATCTGCTTATTTCATTTTGTAACCGCAGATAAATTATTTTTAATGTTTGGATTGCGGGAAAAAAATCTGCTTATGACTTTTTGTCACAACAGATAAGTTGTTTTTAATAAGTTAGTTCATGCTAACTTATTAACTTATTTGAAACAACTTATGACTCTTTTTGTTATTTTACATCTATAAACAGTCTCAAACTCGTGTATTCTAATTAGAAACGACAAAACAACAATGATGATGCAGCGACGACTATGCATTCAGTGTGAAAAGAAGAAGAAAAAAACTAAATTCATCAGCACATAAGTTAGTGCTATTGTAGGTCACGACATGAATCTAGACACCCAAAACGAGGGGGAAAATTAAGGACCCCACTGTGTGGGGAAATAAGCTAACGACCTTGTTAACCAACTTGTTCATCATGGGACTTTGTCGAACCATTTGCTCATTATTGATCTAAAGTCCATTGAAGCCCTTGGGGCAAAGATTCATCGTCGTCAATATGTCAAAGAAGTTGCAACAATTGGCACAGTGTGCAAGCTCGGAAGGTTGAAGCACTTGGAGTTGAGATTCATTATGGCATCATATACCTAGTTCGCATATAATTGATCTCGAGTAGGTAGTGGTGGTTTACAAGGATATATAGACGGTGATTTTGATTTAAGGTGGTTGATTTTAGGATTTGTTTTTTCCCCTTCTAAACGTTACTGTCGCATACTTTCAATTGATTGTATAGATGTTTTACACACTTATATAATAAATATTACTTTATAAAATAAAAATTACCAACATTCCTTCATGGGAGAGGCACATGGTGCATTTAACGGTTAAAAGATAACGAATGTTAATATAAGGGACAAGAGCCAAAATATACCAATAGAAAGATAATAAATGTCAACATGTTTGTTTGTTAGCAGCTTAATGAGCTTAATGTGACTTACAACTTATTCGATCAATTATACATGATTGGTTGGTATTAGCTTAATTATATAGACAATGGTTTATTATGTAAGCTTCCACGTGAGCTTTATACACAAAACCAAAGCTTTTCAAACATGTTCATCCCAATTAAAAAACACCCTCCTTTTACTTACGATATTAGGGGGTTGTTTACTTACAACTTAATGAGTTTAATGGTCTGAATGTCTTAGGGATTGTTTGATTTTTTAAGAAACCTCTTAATGGCTCTTAAGTCTGAATTGTTCAGACATTTTTTCATATCACCTCTTATTAATCATAAGTAAATAAGATTTCAGACTTTAGACCTCTTAAAAAACAAACGGCACCTTACTCGCCCAATCATATAAGAGTGTTTTTTGGCTTAATCATTAAACCAAAATGGCTATCTAGAATCAGTTAGAACCCCTCATTTATTCACGTTAATCCACCTCAAACAAATTAATGAAAGAAATATGTCAGAAACAATTCAACCCTCTCTCTTTGCTTCCCTCAGACCCATCTATCTCTCGTGCCTTACGGCTGCGTTTGGTACATGGGATAGAACGAGACAGGACGAGACAACAATCAATGTCCCATGTTTGCGCGTGACACGAGACAAGACAAAAACTCATTGTCCCACGTTTGGCACGACATGAAACAAAGATAAGGATTGGGACAGGATAGAACAAAAAAGGTTTTTATTGTTCCACAAAAATAGGTGGAACAACATGAGACAAAAGTGAGAGGGAAACTAAGAAACTAAGAAAATACTAATATACTCTCATTTGATGTACAAACCTAACATGATATTTGTTTTAATGGTCATCACCACCTATCACTACCGCCACCACCATCGACAACGACCTGTTGGCCACCTTCACCTCTTCCTCCACTACTACAACCTCCTCCACCACCTCCACAACTATCGCCCATCACCACCACCACTACCATTGTCAACCATCTCCACCTCCATCAATCACCACCCCCATCACCGCCCACCAACACCTATATCTCTGCCACATCGGGCACAACACCACCACTGTCCACTATCTTCACGTCCTCTACAACCATCATCGTTCACCAGTTACTCGTCGCCTTTACCTCTACTTGTTGTTGCAACCATGTTTTCGCCAAATTACAAAGATCTTCCAAATTAAATCAAAAATAGTATTTCCTTTGTATAAATTGGTTTTTTTCAAACTACCATCAACTATTTAAGATTCTTCGTTAACATTGCATACTTTTATTTATGTATGTGAAAATTGTGTAAAATACTAAAAATTCTTATAAATTAGATTATTTAGGTATATACTTTATTTGTGTCATTTATAACTGTCATATAAATTCATTGTCTAGTTATGTCCTATCTTGTCGTAGTCATACCAAACACCGGATAGACACTTGTTCAATCGAGTTCAGTCTCATCCAATCATATCTAGATATCAAACGTTACCTAATTAAACATATTTGTTCATTGACAGCAACAACTTAACCCATGGAAGATTTGAAGTTAGAATTACTATTTTACATTTTAGATATAACATAACATTATCTATGATATTGATTTCAAACAAGAGCCTGCAACTTGAAGGTCTGTGAATCCTTCATCTTCTCAATTCATCCTTACAAACCACAGACACTTTCAAATCATCAACATCCACCATGAACAATGGAGTGCTCCAAAAATCCAACCCCCTTTTCCCAATCCCCTTCACACCCACCACCCCCCTTCTTCACTCCAACAAAACCCCCCATTCTTTCTTCTCAATCCAACCCCCCAAACACAAATTCCTCTCATTTCACGTCAAATCACCACCTGCTCACCCTGTCTTCGCCTCAAAAACGCCAACCAAAAGCGAAATCATCATCCCTGGAGCGGATAAATTCGATTTCGAAGACGAATTTGAGGAGTTCGAAGAAGATGATGACGATGAAGATGAAGACGAAGAGGAGGACGAAGGGATTGTTGTTCCGTTGAGGAACATGAGGGAGTGGACTCGGAACAAACCGAGAGGTTTTGGTGAAGGGAAAGTGTATGATACGAGCATTGAGGATGAATTAATGGAGGAATTGGAGCAGAGTAGGGCTGCTCAGCTTGCAAATGTCATTAATCTCAAGAACAATCCTGAAGATGGAAACCCTAATTCTAAGAAAGGAAAGGTTCCGAAACAGAAAGGTTTGGTTTATTCAACTCATTCTTAATTGATTGTGAATCCTGCTATTTTCTTGAATTTTATATTTTTCAAGGTTAAGAATACAGTTCCTTCATTGCAGGAATATATTTTTGAGTTTGATGGTTAGAATGTTTGGTTTTTAATTGCAAAAATTGATTGTGATATCTGAAAATTTAGGGAATATGTGATTGCTGCATTGAACTTCACAACACAAAGATATAAGTGAATTAATTCTGGTGTTAATTTTGTAAACGTGTGAGAAGACGAGTTAAGGTGAGAAGGTAAGAAGTGATCTGGACCCTGATCACTTTTAATCTCAAACCCACCCATGAATCGCGTTTGATATGGGGATTGATCCGGACATCCGGTGCATTTTGGTGCACCTCCTAACGTGCACATCCAAGGGTGGAGATTCCTTCTTACCCTTTTCACCGTAACTCTTATTCTCACCGGAACCCAACTCTAATTTTGTAACATATTCTGTATAACATTGTGTTTGGAAAGGTTCTGCCCTCCGTGCAGCTCAGTTGGCAAAGGGGTGAAGTGACTTCGCTTAAATCCACGACACATTCAAGTTCGTTGAGTCAGCTCTGAAATACCTCCTCCGTCCTCACAACAGGTTTATAGGGGGTTGGTTTCTGTGGGGCCGGTTGGGTTACCAGTAATCAACCTTTTGCTCAAATATTGTGTTTGGAAAAGTGCAAGTTTGAGTTTGAATAGTGTCTTTTTTTGGGTCTTTTATCTTAAACCAATTGGGGTTTGCTATTAACTATGCACATGTAGAACTTTTGGTATATAACTGCTTCTATTGTGTGAAAATATGAGAAACCCCGTTAGATTACTCTTCAGAAACATCCTCGAGGAGAGGAGGTTCCAACATATATTTAAATAAAATGGTCATAGTTTAGCCATGTGGGACTCCACCACGCTCCCTCCTAGGGGTGTTCATCTAAACCGCACAAATTGCCCACACCTCACCATAAAGCGCGGTTTAGAACTTCCGCAGTGAGGTTTGCGGTTTGCATTTTTACCAAACCGCACTATGCGGTGCAGTTTGCGGTTTTGAGTTATCAAACCGTGGTTCAGACCGCACCGCACATTGTGTATATATATATATATATATATATATGTAATTTTAACTCTATTAACTACACACACATTTACAGATGAATATATATAATAATTGTTAAATTTATGTAATATTTTTAATCTATTTTTTCCATGGTAGTTAATAAGTTCAAAGTTTTGGACTTTGATCCATAATGATAATATTAATAAAGTGTAACACAATAATCCTTTAGGCCCTTTTAGGCTTTAAGCAACATCCACAACATGATTTCAATTTTGCATTTATTTGCGGCTTTTGCCTTCTGTCCTAATTTACTCTCAAGTCTCAACGATTTAGTTTGAAGTTATTTTTTATTTTTTACTTCATGGACTATTTCTAATTTATGTAATATGTATTTAGGAATTGGACATGTTGAAACTTTTTATTTCTTTGGACTACAGTCACGTTATGGTTGATTTTATGATGAATAATCTTATAATTATTGGATTGTAGGCGTAAACTACGTTAGGTACAAACCGCATAAATCGTACCTCACTACGAAATGTGGCGCCGTTTTTTTGCGGTTTGAGGTATATGCGGTGCGGTTTTGCGGTTTGGGAAAATGCTCAAACCCATATGCGGTGCGGTTTGGGGAGAACACCCACCAATGAAGGCTAGACCGGAACAAATTGTTATAGAGGGGGGCTAGACGGGCACATTAAGTGGGTAGTGAGGTAGATCTTGACTCTGATACTAATGTGAGAATATGTGGAACTCCATGACACATATTATCACATATCATGTACACGGAGAAAATTAATGTTTCCGAGATTGTCTATTACATGTCATGTTGTTGCATCATACATCCATCTTTATGCAAATGTGAATGTGGAACTGAAATTTCACATTTTGGGCAATTTAGTCAATTTAGCATAATCTATACAGACAAATCAATCCATATAGACAACTTTATCCATACAGTGCTTAGTACAAAAACAACCGAACAACCCCTTTTGTTTCCTTAACAATGGTACCATTACGTTCATAGCCCATCCAAAATACCGAAGTACAGGTTTTGCGAAAAAGATCAATGTTCCATATCGTCTTATTATTGTTTTTCTTTTTCAGTAAATGAAGTCGCCCCAAATGGAGTTCGTGTACGATTGGTTCACCTTCCTAAGAAAAAGAACATTCACAGAGACCTACAAGCGGCTTTTAAACCCTTTTCTGGAATTACCAACATAATTCCAGCCGTTTCTGGGAACGAAAAGACCAGGGAACCTGTTTGCAAAGGCTTTGCCTTTGTTGATTTCAAGTCCGAGAAGGATGCAAACAGGTACCTCAAGTTACAACTACCTATTTACCATTATCGTCGTTACAAGTTGATACTATTTTTCCATGCCCACAGGGTTCTCTTAGGGCCTTTTTGTTAGCAGCTTAATGAGCTTAATAGGATTCACAGCTTATTCAGTCAGTTATACATGTTAGTTATACATGTTTGTTTGGTAGTGGCTTAATGATATAGAAAATGGCTTATTCAGTAAGCTTCTAGGGGGAGCTTTATGATTTTCTGACCTGTCTCTCCCAATTAAAAAACACGCTCCTTCCCTCTATAAAAAAAAACCTTTGAAACAAAAACCTTCTCAATAGATTAGTAGATTAGTCCACACAGACAACTTTATCCATACGGAACTTAATGGAAAACCAACCAAACAATTATTTTGTCATAATGAGAACTGTAGATATTTTGAGAACCGGTGAACCAACTATTCATGCTTTATTCATGATGAATGTTGTGATAGATATTTATGATGAATGTTGTGAGAGATATTTATGATGAAACTTGTTCATAATGAATATACATGAAACTAATGATAAAAATGCATGATATTCATGATGAATAATATCAATGACAATGTTATTTATCGTGAATAATACATGAAATAGTTGGTTTCTGGGTTCTCAAAATATTTATGGTTCTCATTTGAACTTTCCCCTATCAAATAGTCAAATAAATTTTGTAGTTAAAAACTAATCATTTTGATCTCAAATATAAAAACTTGTATGCAAGATCGATACTGAATCATGTATTTTGGCAGATTTGTGGATATGTTCTCTACGCAGCCCATCGCTTTTGGCAAGGTTCAGAAGCAAATCAAATGCGAGATAATGAAATCGATCTCCCCAAATCCAGCTTCGATTAAACCGTCCGTTCATAAAACAGGAAACCCTCTTCCAATTACGAATCCTGTTACTGAAATACCATTTGATTCATACGTGGAGGATGCTGCTTTCGATAAGTTCAGTAATGGTGATGATGATCTTGTATCAATAACCGATGATGCCAATGACGATAATCCTATAAATCTTGACGATGTGGTTGAAGAAAAACAGGAACCTGAAACGGGTTCAGAGTCATCAAAGAAACCGAAGAAAGTTAGAGAAAAGGGGAAGAAGAAGGTGATGACAGCTAAACGGAAAGGAGAGAATACACCGAAACTGAACATTCCCGGATCTGCAAACAGGTTAATGTTTCGTGTTTTACGTAACAAACCCGTGTTTAGTTCCATGGTATCAGTGGACTCTGGTTAACAGTGTGTTGATGGTGCAGGTTGAAGATGAAGGAGAAGGCTTTGCTTTCTGGTGTTTTTTCAAAATATGGTGGCAAATCTGCCATGGCTGCCAAAGGAACAGAGGTGACTGCTGATCAAGTTAAGTGAGAAAAATAGATTTTTTTTAAAATTATGTAGAAATATGAGAATCTTGGTGACCTTGGCAAATTATGACCGTAAGATATTGGCCCTATTAAACCTCAGTGGCCACAATTGTTGTGTACGCCTGGATTTGAACCCTGGGCAGATGGGATATTCTACCACATCCCCACGGCCTTAACCAGTACGCCACAACCCTTGTGGTTGAATCTTGGTGAGTGTTTATTGTAGTGGTAAAGTTGATGATAATGCAAAATCGTTCTAAATCTAGTGAGAGAAAGTAGAGAGAGAGAGTTTGAAGCGCAAATGTATGATTCTATTAGATGTGCGTGAATGTTCTTTCAAAACACAAAGCTACAAGGGACTTAAATACCCTTGGCTAATACTACACAGTATACGCGACTAAGAACACAATATTAGACCAAACATATAAATACAATGATTACTATAAAATCTAACTTAACAATCTCCCCCTTAGTAATCATTGGCGCTGTGGTCTTCAATATTCATCTTCTAAATCAACACAGACCATCTAAGCGACTTATAGAAGCTTTTTGACTAAAAAAAAAATTTCTTCTCAGCATCTTTCAATTTATATTGTCTTTGCTGCCTTGACAATACTGGACCTATTTGTAATAAACTTGAAAGAACAATCGGTTCATCAGCTTGTGCTCTAGACGACGCACCTCTTTCAAATGTACTTGAATGAACTGTGTGGTGGTCGGAGCTGGAACAACAAAAGAACTAGTATAGCTGAGAAAATATAATCTTGAGCGAATCTTGAGCAGTAGATAAACGTTTGAACTCTTTGTCTCTTTATCTTCTCCTTAACTTCTCCCTCTCATGACCTTGATGATCTGGATCAACTTGGTCATGCAAATGTTGGAGACGAAACAGCTCCAGATCTGCAAAATTCAGAATAAAGGAGAAAAATGAAGTTTTGCGCTACATGTTGGTGGCGCAAAGATTGTTTTGCGCTAGCTGAAGGTGGCGCAAAGTTGAGTTTTGCGCTACCAACTGTTGGCGCAAATCTGACTTGAAATCTGAAAATTTTCACCTGTTAAGCTCTTTGACTCCCCCTACAAAATGCACTAAATATGACAATTCAAGTTAGCATTCATATAGAAAATTAGATACTCCCCCTCGAAATGAGATATGATCTTTTCAAAATATTTTCCTTATTCACTCCCCCTCAAATAATGCACAGACCCATTAACACAAATATGAGAAGTGAGAACACAATAATCGAAACATTAACGTAGAAAGAAAAATATACTGAATATGTATTTTGAAACAACTAAATATATAAAATTTTAAACACTAAACAAATTAAATTCTACTCAGTAAAATATCACAGATTAATCCATCAGTTGAAATCAAGTGTATGTTGTTGGATACAAATACAAGTTTCATTGCATATCAAGTTAAAACATATTCAGTTTCAAAAACTTTCATCAATCTATTCAGTGTGCTAGCATGTGAACTTCGATTAGCTTCAAGAAAATGCAATTATAAAAATATAATAGAGAACTTTGCATGTACTCACACTAAGCCATCAAAAATTAAGATTTTCACAAATTTATAGGTTTATCGCAACTCAAACATATCACCAAGTATCATGAGATGTGTGCTCATTGACATCTTTTAGCATTGTGCACATTGGCATCTTCACATGAGTGTGCTCTTTGGCATCTTTTAAGCTTGTGCACTTTGGCATCTTTTAATCAAAAAGTTTGGTAAGTAAAGAACATGTCGTAAACGTAACTTTCTATCTGACCCTATTGCAGGTTTTGGGTCAGCCACTCCCAGACCAGTTGGCCTTAGGGGACTAGGTGTCAAGCACCCCTTGGAACTTACTCTCCCAGATCAGAAAGGCTACATCGACACATCCTAAACCCATTCATACCAGTAGAACATGACTTTCGATCTGATTCTATAGAAGGATTTGGGTTCGATCACTCCTAGACCAATTGACCTTAGGGGACTAGATGACAAGCATCCCACGGAACTTACTTTCCCAAACCAGAAAGGTCACAGGTACAAACTTTTAAACTTAGAGATTTCTGTATTTTATATATATAATTCATCTCAATTACCCAGTTTTACATCTAAGTGCTTAGCCCATATTTTCATTACAATCCATAATTTTGACTTTTTAGGATTTTCAAGCATTGTAAACTATAAATATTCCGAATCACATAACTTTAAAGCAGAATGCAAAAGTTTCAAACATGTTGCCGACCTTTCGACTCTTGTAAGACTTGAAAGTTTAACATATAAAACTTCGATATAAACAAAGCAACTTGAAAATTTATCCTAGACACACATTTTATTCAAAAGAAAGAAAAAAACTGTAAAACTTTTACTTTATAGAATAAAATTTGTAAAGATTTAAACTTTTAAATTCAAATGCCGAGTTTGAAAAATTTTCATTTAAGACAAATGTAAAGAATTCGGCAAATTGATATTTAGTCGGAACAAACTAAATTTCAATAATACCTTCTTCCACATAATGTATAATGAATTTGTGACTCATATGAAAGATTTGGGTTGTACAAATTCAGGGTTTGGTTGAACTTGCTCAGATTCTTGAAATATATGAGAAAGCTGGAACAACATCATAGTCAGAGATAAATGCAGCGGAATAAAGTAGATGTACTCACAGTTTCTCATTTGTCCAGAAGCTTAAAATGCATTGAAGAACGAGTCCTAAACTGATATGTTTAGAAGTCGAAGTCCGTTGAAGTACGGGTTCTGAGCTGATTTACTCAAAAACCATCTTTCTCTTACTTCCCCTTGACATTAGGTGCCTGCAACTTAGAATCAAGCTTTGATTTTGGTACCCACTTGTATTTGAGTCCATATTTGTTAGTTGCAGTTTTAATGGGAGAAAACTTGTTAAATTTGACATAGAAAGCACGAGAAAAATAATCAAATGAATGAACAGAATCATCAGTAGAAGACAAAGCATAATCATCTGAACTAGAATCAGAAGAAGAATATGAGACATCTTTTGAAATTTGAATCATTTGCTTTATTGAGTATTTTGAATTTTTATTACAAGCAGCAAATGAATCACTTTTATAGTTTTTGTCTACATATCTATCCTCATCAGTCGTAGATTCATTTGATGTCCGCTTGACCCTCCATATCTGCCTTGAATGAGTCCTCAAAGTCCTATCTGAAATATTCGAATCAGAAGAATTAGAACTGTCAGAAATGACTTTAGCTTGTTTCTTTGACTTCTTTGACCTTCTTCTTTTACGCTTTGGTTTGTAATAATTATCAATTAGCGTAAAAGATTCATCAAGAATTTTCGATTTAAAATTTGAGTTTGAAGAAACAATTTTACCTAAGAAGCCAAACTGATCAGACATTAAACCTGAACTTGCCTCGGAGTCAAAAAAAATTTGAGAAAAAAGTTTAGATTTTAGAACTTCCTTTTTGTTTTCTTTAAAATCAGAAGAAAGATCAGAAACAGAATCTTGTTTTTGAGAGATTAATTTTTCTTCAAGACTTGAAGTCATAAAAGAAAAAATAACATTTGATTCAATTTCGCTTTAAATATGTTGTTCTTCTATTTTATCTTCAAGATCAATGATTTTGATTTCTAACACTAATGGAGGAATATATCTATTTGAATCATAAGAAACTGGAGATATATTTTCTTTATTAGTGTTAGTAGCACAGATATCGAAATAATCATCAGACAATGAAGATTTAATAGGAGAAATGTCATTTAAACTGTTTCTTCTTTGATTTTTCGAGAAAATATTTGGCATTTTCGCGCGTGTACACAAAAGAAGTTTCCTTTTTCTTGTTGTTCATTCTTTTCTCATTTTAGATATCTAAAACTTGTTTTTCATTCATTCAATCAATTTTAAATTGAGGAGCATATTTAGCAAGACTTAGACAATCGAATTTATATAAAGTAGGGGATTTTTCTATTGTATTGTTTAAACAATGTGGATTTTCAAAATCAAATCCCCATTTTTCTTTGATAGATTCATAACTCCGTGGTTTGTTCAAAAAAATGGTTTGTTTAGTTTGATTCCTTCGATATAATTTTTCTTCCAACTCTTTATTTTATCTAAAAATTTATCTTTTAATTTGGTCATTTCAGTCAAAGAATAAAGATAAATCATATTTGATTTTTCTAAATCACTCAATTTCTTTTGAAAGATTTCTTTTGTATGATCCCAAATAGATTTTTCATCTTTCAAAGAAATTTGTAATTTATCAATCACATTTGACTTTTCTGAATTTAATTGTTTTTCAGATAATAACTTTGAGCGTAAATCATGTAAAGCAGTTATAATGATATTCGTCTGTGAGGATATAAATTTGAAATCAAACTCAGAAGGTACCCCATCTTCATTAGTAGAAGAATCATCATCACCATCCTGATCATCTCCGATGAAGCATATATAAGCAGTCTCCACATTATCAGCTTCATCATCGGAGTGATCTAGCCAAAATTCTTCTTCAACTAGCAGAGCGGTTCCATTCTCTCTCTTTTCGGCTAGTTCCATTTTCTTTCGATAATACGCCGAATCCCGAACTTTCTTCATTCTACACTCCTTAGCTATGTGACCCGGCTTTCCACAGTTAAAGCATGCAGCTGCTTGCTTAACCTCAGGCACTTTGACATACTTAGACCCAGACGTGAAACGAAGATTGCTGGAACCCGAATGATGTTGGAACCTTTTGTTGTAGTGCTGAGAGAGAAGAATCATAGCTTTCTGAAGTGCCTCGCCATCATCATCAATTGCACCGTCATAAGCATTCTCGAATAATGCTTGTTCAGACAGTTTGTTCGTGAGAAGTGCAACTGGGTCCACTGTCTTCTTGATTTTCTTGTCAAGTTTGGCTTTCTTCTCTTTGACAATGCACTCATCTGTCAGCAATATTTCATACATTTATTGGATTTGCATGGTAGATATCCTAACATCATTCCTCAATCAGTGGCAAGATTTATTCCATTCCGGTTGAAGAGAATTGAGGAACTTCATATTAGTCTCCAACTCAGTCTTTTCCACTTTTATCTTTCTCAGATCATTAATCACTGCACAAAACCTGTCATAAACATTTTTCAGTGACTCCCCATCTTTGGCTTTGAATTCTTCAAAGTTGTTCATGTAACGTGTATGCCGAAGTTGTGTTGCAACTGTAGACCCAAGCATAATCTTCTCTAGCTGTGCCCACATTAGTTTAGGATTGTTTTTGAAACAATCAATCCTGTTTGTAACACCCGTATTTTGTTAAGCCTTGCCTTGCCCTTCTTTTCTAGTTTCTAATCGAAAACCCTTCATTATAAATCCTTGTGAAGTTAGAACGTTGGATCGGAAGCGCTACAGGTCGAAAGGTCAACAAATTTGGCCTCGGTACGGTGTGGGCGATTGTGCCCGCGATTGTGACAGGGTGTCACTCTCGCGACACTTGTACCGAGAGTGGGTAGGAGCGGGCGATTGTGCCCGCGATTGTGACAGAGTGTCACTCTCGCGGGGCACTCTCGCCGTCGGGGTCCAGGCTCCATTAAATCCCTTTTTCCCACTTTTCTCATTCATTCCCTTAACCCACTCTCTCCTAAACTTTCTCTCAACCGAATCCAACCCCCCAAACGAACCCTAATCTATTTTTGGGGGTTTTCCCCTACAATCTTATACTCCCTCATCATCTACACTTGTAACCTCAACCTCTTGAGCAAGATTCAAGTGTTCATCACCACTTTTTGAAGATTCATAAGTTTTGGGGTTTTGCTCAAAAAACCTAAGTGTAAGTTCGTCCCCTCAAGTTCTAAGCTTCTTTATGAGTTATAATCACACCGTGGGTGATTTCCTAGTATTATGTTCCTCTAATTTCGTTTTGGTTGATTTTGGGAAGGTTAGGTCAAAATTAGGGTTTGGCCAAATTTGGGGATTTTGATACAAATGTTTAGGTAACAATCATTTATGGTTGGATATGTTTATTGATGGTCGAAAATGTGTGGATCTAGGTTTGGGAAGCTTAAGTTGAAGAGTTGGAATGGGTGTCTTCGGAAAGCTTTGGGTGGGATCTATGCTTTTGGAGGCCAATGGTTGTGGATTGAAACCTAGGTTTAACTTAACCTAGCAAGGTGAGTTCAAGTTGATTTGTGAAAACAGTGTACATGCCAAAATGTTTATTTTAAAGTGTTTTGCGTCTTACATGAAAATTGTTAACTGCTGATAAGTTTGATATTTGAAAGTGTTTAACTTCATAAACTTATATAACACACATCTCTGGGATTTTTGATACTATGATAAATAAATAATATATTTTGGTATCTTAAGGTTTTATTTTATGGAAATAGATTTTGAGAATAAATGTATCTCATTTTGTGTTATGGGACGTTTTGAGAGGTAAATGTTATAAACTCACTTGGAAAATGAATTGTCCCAATCTAAACTACGTGGGAGTTAATTATATGTTTTGGAGTATGGGCTTACATAAGTACGGGTCGTTTATGTTTGATTCCAATTTATGATTTTCAACGTTGAGTCTTTGGATTTGTTTGAGCTTATGGCTCGGCTTGGATTTTGTTGGGTTTCGAGGACACTTGTCCGCTTTTAATAGTCAATGTTGAGCGTTTGGTTATGATTTGCATTTACTGCATATTAGTTGAGCATGTCATGTTTTGAATGCTTTGGATCATTCGTTTTGAGTCATGTAATGGTTTAGTTAGTGCAATGGATCCATAGGCACGGTGTTCCTCTGTCCCCGTTTGGGAAGTTGGTTCACCATTTGGCACGGAATAGGCATCGGGCTCCATGGTAAGTAGGGTGTGGGCCTATACGGTCGGGCAGCGTCCCATGGACAGTAAGGTGTAATTCCATTGTGCCCGAGTTGCCCGGTTTTGGGGACTCTCAAGAATAGACCTGGAGTGGTTGACTTGATGTTTTCGGGCGATAGACTTGGAGTAGTTGAGCTCGGTGGGTGTTTTATGTGTAACCCACATGTTTTGAATTACTACATAACTATGAGATTTACTTTGTGTTCCGTTATGTGCAATGTAATAGTGTCTCCCCCGTCACCAATAGGTGTGGTTTGGTTATGGAGTTTTATAATCCATGTTTTCGGAGACGTTTGAGTATGGGTATTTATCTATGTTTTAAGGTTTTGGTTATCGAAACTCATTCGAGTTATTGAGATGTTTTGGAAGTTGGAGTTATCTACGTTTTCAGGGTTTGATCGTTTTAATGTCAATTATGTTTTACGTGCACTTCGGGTTTTGGCTTTATTTAAAGAAGCGTTCGTTTTCATGATTTTAAATCACGAAAAGGGTGAATAATGAAAGGAGATTGTTTTGTGATTTAATGTATTCCATTTTTGGTTGCTTTCAAATCAAATGTATTGCATTTCGGAAATCATGATTTTTAAATAACATTCTTAAAGTTAATGCTTTATTTATCTCTAATGAAAACTCTTGAGCCCACTAGGCGTTAAGCCTAACCTTTTTATTTGTCGGCATGTGCATCAGGTTCCAGTTGGGGTTTGGTTCTAGCAGTGCTTGGAGGATTTGAGCATTAGACTTACACGAGAGTAAGTAGATTAATGAAATCTTCCGCAGTTGGAGATAGTGACTATTATTGGGTTTAGTAACACCCGTCCTTATTATAGATTGTATGTGTAGAATGAATGTGTGTATTGAGGTTAAATCCTAAATTGTGGTTGTAGATGAATTATTTATCGGTGTAATTAGAAAATTTTAAATTAGTTGTTATTTCCGAAGTTGAGGGTGTTACAAGTTGGTATCAGAGCTTAAGTTTGAGAGATTTAGGTATTGATTTTAGAATGCCTAGACTCAAACTAGCGTAATTTAAGCGTTGAATGTAAGATTACACCATTAGGCACTTTAGGATTTGATGATTTGAGGTGAGTGGATTCACTAGGAACGGGAATCACGCCAAAAATGGCAAGGATGATCATGTACAGTACGTTCATAATAGCACCTGGCCAGTGTTATGGTGAACTTACAAGTTACATAAGTATCTTTGAACTGCCT
Source organism: Arctium lappa (assembly GCA_023525745.1). Lineage (NCBI taxonomy): Eukaryota > Viridiplantae > Streptophyta > Magnoliopsida > Asterales > Asteraceae > Arctium > Arctium lappa. The sequence continues at coordinate 4,014,577 of CM042050.1, forward strand.
TGGTACGATAACCGTTGGGGTAGTAAGGAAGTTTCTGATTGAGCAACCGTTAGAAAGAGTTGATGATTTGAGTATTCGATGCTTAGAATGACAGTAAGCATGGTGAAAGCGTTAAGTGGACCATTTCGGGTCAGAATGAATGGATGAAATAGAACCGTAAACTTTTGGAATCGACATTATTCGAGGAGAAATTGTACGATGAACGGATGAAATTTTCGATGATTGTTTTAAGATGTTTGATCACCCGGAGGATAATAGTATGATGGAAAATTGAGGAATAAGATTTCGGAATGTTGAGTGCCAACCAAAAATCATGCACATAAATTTATTTCTAAAATAAGTTTGCATCAATTGTTTCTCATGTTTTCGAAGTGTAAGGTGAGTTATACCATGAAGCATTGGTAAAGCATTTAGCGCTCATCAGATTTTAAACTGTGAGCTTAATCATGTATGAAACTGTTTTGTTGCACGTGGTTGCAATTTTTATTGAAAATCTCTTTATCCCTGTTTCGTGTCTAACACTATTTTTCGGACAATGTAATTTCTGTGTTTTGATCTTATTTGGGTTATTGGGCAAATAACTGGAGAATTTTTTACTTTGACATTGGATCTCCTCCACGTATGTTAAGGTTTTAAAGGACGAGTTGTCCCTATGTTCTTGAGTCGAAATGTTTTTTGGAATTTTAGTCGGTACGAGTCATGTTGAATTCATGAAACGTTATTTTATGACGCTTTGCTACTCGCGGGTGTATTTCAAATTGTGTGAGTTTTAATTTTATTTGCATGTAAGTTTACGAGTTTTATTGAAGCGTTGAGTCTCATGCGGGTTTTGGTGAAAGTGTTGTTTATATTTATCGGGTACGATAAAAGATAAAATTTTGGAATTTTGACATTTTAATCATGACTTTGTTTCATGCTATTTGACTTTGGGAATGACGGTTTTGGCACCACATGATGTGGAGCATTGTTGTGTTTCATTGGGTTTTATGGAAGGTTTTATTGGGTCTTACGGAATTCTATTTTACGACATTTTGTGTCGTGCTCTTGAATTTGAGAGGTGTATACTTGCATTATTGTGTGCGTTAACTTATAAATTTTCGTTTAAAATTTTGTCTCGTGCGAGTTTTGCATCGGTGTTTTCGCAACCGTAAGAGACGTTTTGAGAGTTTTGTTAATAAATATTATACCATATGTTATTTTGGGAGGTTTCAATATTATGTGATTTCTCTTTTGAGTTTTATACAAATGTTATTCGTTGTATGCTACATAATATTCGGGTTGTTTTAAATTGTTGGTGTGAGTAAGCATATGAAAGATTTATGACGTCTCGTATTGAACTTTTGCTTTGATGATGTTTCAGTTGTTGATTTTACGATTATAAATTTTCCGCAATGCACTAAATGGGTTATCGGTATATATGCCATTGTGGTTACTAATTTTATTTGGACATGTGCACTTTATTTGTACGGCCCAAGGTTTGAACTCGATTTAAAATTTATTTGCATGTGACCGAATCACACCTATTGTTTCACTATGTTTGGGAATAAACTGTTGTATGTGAACCTTATTGAAAATGTTATTTCATGACATTGTGGTTTAAAGAAAAGAAATTGGAAATTGGAAATTGCGAAGATCCTCTTTGGAGTTTGTACAAACCTTTGTTGCACATGTTATAGTGTAGAAAATTATTTTCATTTACAAGACATAAATTGACGCATGCGAGGATCATAAAGGTCCATTTGAAAAGTTTGTTGCACATCTTTATTATTGTCATTATTAGTGTAAGTAAGGGCTAGAGGATTTTTGAAATGATTTTATATGTGTGGTGTTTGTTGTCACCTTACACACCTACAGAGTAAACAGTAGTGGATTTTATACGTACATGTGATTGTAATAAAAACATTGTATTTGTGAGTTTTATAAAATTTCAAATTGGCATATCAGTTGAAAAACCTTGAACTCATTAGGGCTATAGATTTAAAACCCCTATCGTGAAAGGAGTTACAATTAAGGGACTAGATGAGCCTTTGGTATTTGAAGCGTCGGATGATTTGACTTGTGGTCAACCTTAAATTTGGATTTCAGTTTTGAATTGGGTTATGCATAAATAGTGGAGGTATTAGACCTTGTTCCCCAGTTAATTAAGAGATGATCTTTATACTTCGGTAAGCCTGCGGGATAAGGTCTTGTATGATTCTATATGTGGTTGGATTTGATTTGGCAGGTTGATGGTTCGCTTGACATCATGCTATTGGTTAACGGTGTACCGTCTTAATGGATTTTGTGAACAAAGGATTTTTGTGGTCCGTTTGTTAGGAATGTATTAGTCCTCTGTTAGGTGTCAACCTAATGCGACAATACTTATGGAATGAAGTATTAGGCGGGATGTCTATGTTTTGATGTCACCATGTGGGTATTAGGCGTCGACTCGTTTCTTGAAGTCAATGAATCATGGAATGTTGGAAGTATTCCGGGTAAGTCATGAGAAAAGTGACTTCTCGGTGGTGGAATTTAAGGGAAGATTAGATGTTGGTGATTAAATATGGGGGTGTGTAGACTTTTCTGAAGTGGTAAAGGTTTTATTGGAGGAATGTTTTTAGGTTCGAGAGTAGATCAGAGTTGGTTGGTTGTCGGATCTGCACTAACCAAAGATATCCGAAGAGCGTATTGGTACATCCTTGGAAGGAAATCCTTATCGAATACCGATGGTGGTGGCGAAGAATTATGAGAATTCTTCAGGGTTTGATGTTGATCTTTGAGTTTGGGTTCAGAAACATAGGGGAATCTGAGGTGTTTTGGCCAGTGAGAAGTTAAAATCACAGACTACCCTTGAGGTAGTATGTGTTCCCCAAGGTTGGGAGACAACCGCAGTCCCACGGTTAAAGGCCACGGTAGTAAATTATTTGTTCATTCGAACATAAGGGTGAAGTGCCCAAGGGGAACAGTAATAGTGAGGACCGTCGCGAGGTGATGGGAGTAGTTCTGGCAAGCGGTGTAGAGTCAATCTATTCTGTGGGCAACGTTTTATGAGAATCTAGATTTCGAGGACGAAATCTCTTTAAGGTTGGGAGGATTGTAACACCCGTATTTTGTTAAGCCTTGCCTTGCCCTTCTTTTCTAGTTTCTAATCGAAAACCCTTCATTATAAATCCTTGTGAAGTTAGAACGTTGGATCGGAAGCGCTACAGGTCGAAAGGTCAACAAATTTGGCCTCGGTACGGTGTGGGTGATTGTGCCCGCGATTGTGACAGGGTGTCACTCTCGCGACACTTGTACCGAGAGTGGGTAGGAGCGGGCGATTGTGCCCGCGATTGTGACAGAGTGTCACTCTCGCGGGGCACTCTCGCCGTCGGGGTCCAGGCTCCATTAAATCCCCTTTTCCCACTTTTCTCATTCATTCCCTTAACCCACTCTCTCCTAAACTTTCTCTCAACCGAATCCAACCCCCCAAACGAACCCTAATCTATTTTTGAGGGTTTTCCCCTACAATCTTATACTCCCTCATCATCTACACTTGTAACCTCAACCTCTTGAGCAAGATTCAAGTGTTCATCACCACTTTTTGAAGATTCATAAGTTTTGGGGTTTTGCTCAAAAAACCTAAGTGTAAGTTCGTCCCCTCAAGTTCTAAGCTTCTTTATGGGTGATTTCCTAGTATTATGTTCCTCTAATTTCGTTTTGGTTGATTTTGGGAAGGTTAGGTCAAAATTAGGGTTTGGCCAAATTTGGGGATTTTGATACAAATGTTTAGGTAACAATCATTTATGGTTGGATATGTCTATTGATGGTCGAAAATGTGTGGAACTAGGTTTGGGAAGCTTGAGTTGAAGAGTTGGAATGGGTGTCTTCGGAAAGCTTTGGGTGGGATCTATGCTTTTGGAGGCCAATGGTTGTGGATTGAAACCTAGGTTTAACTTAACCTAGCAAGGTGAGTTCAAGTTGATTTGTGAAAACAGTGTACATGCCAAAATGTTTATTTTAAAGTGTTTTGCGTCTTACATGAAAATTGTTAACTGCTGATAAGTTTGATATTTGAAAGTGTTTAACTTCATAAACTTATATAACACATCTCTGGGATTTTTGATACTATGATAAATAAATAATATATTTTGGTATCTTAAGGTTTTATTTTATGGAAATAGATTTTGAGAATAAATGTATTTCATTTTGTGTTATGGGACGTTTTGAGAGGTAAATGTTATAAACTCACTTGGAAAATGAATTGTCCCAATCTAAACTACGTGGGAGTTAATTATATGTTTTTGAGTATGGGCTTACATAAGTACGGGTCGTTTATGTTTGATTCCAATTTATGATTTTCAACGTTGAGTCTTTGGATTTGTTTGAGCTTATGGCTCGGCTTGGATTTTGTTGGGTTTCGAGGACACTTGTCCGCTTTTAATAGTCAATGTTGAGCGTTTGGTTATGATTTGCATTTACTGCATCTTAGTTGAGCATGTCATGTTTTGAATGCTTTGGCTCATTCGTTTTGAGTCATGTAATGGTTTAGTTAGTGCAATGGATCCATAGGCACGGTGTTCCTCTATCCCCGTTTGGGAAGTTGGTTCACCATTTGGCACAGAATAGGCATCGGGCTCCATGGTAAGTAGGGTGTGGGCCTATACGGTCGGGCAGCGTCCCATGGACAGTAAGGTGTAATTCCATTGTGCCCGAGTTGCCCGGTTTTGGGGACTCTCAAGAATAGACCTGGAATGGTTGACTTGATGTTTTCGGGCGATAGACTTGGAGTAGTTGAGCTCGGTGGGTGTTTTATGTGTAACCCACATGTTTTGAATTACTACATAACTATGAGATTTACTTTGTGTTCCGTTATGTGCAATGTAATAGTGTCTCCCCCGTCACCAATAGGTGTGGTTTGGTTATGGAGTTTTATAATCCATGTTTTCGGAGACGTTTGAGTATGGGTATTTATCTATGTTTTAAGGTTTTGGTTATCGAAACTCATTCGAGTTATTGAGATGTTTTGGAAGTTAGAGTTATCTACGTTTTCAGGGTTTGATCGTTTTAATGTCAGTTATGTTTTACGTGCACTTCGGGTTTTGGCTTTATTTAAAGAAGCGTTCGTTTTCATGATTTTAAATCACGAAAAGGGTGAATAATGAAAGGAGATTGTTTTGTGATTTAATGTATTCCATTTTTGGTTGCTTTCAAATCAAATGTATTGCATTTCGGAAATCATGATTTTTAAATAACATTCTTAAAGTTAATGCTTTATTTATCTCTAATGAAAACTCTTGAGCCCACTAGGCGTTAAGCCTAACCTTTTTATTTGTCGGCATGTGCATCAGGTTCCAGTTGGGGTTTGGTTCTAGCAGTGCTTGGAGGATTTGAGCATTAGACTTACACGAGAGTAAGTAGATTAATGAAGTCTTCCGCAGTTGGAGATAGTGACTATTATTGGGTTTAGTAACACCCGTCCTTATTATAGATTGTATGTGTAGAATGAATGTGTGTATTGAGGTTAAATCCTAAATTGTGGTTGTAGATGAATTATTTATCGATGTAATTAGAAAATTTTAAATTAGTTGCTATTTCCGAAGTTGAGGGTGTTACACTGTTGTGGATATAATTTGGCAAGGCTAGCATCAGATTTGTCTTTATATCACGATCAACTTTATATTGCACCAACTCATCGGGTGTGTACTCGACGGTAGGCTTTGATAATCCAGAAGCCAGAGTGGGTTTTACAAAAGATCCTTCAGTTAGAATCTTCATCATGTCATCTCCGTTCTTTTGACGCTCAATGAAATTAAGAAACCGATCTTGCCATTGAGTAAACTCATTTCCATCAACCAGAACCGGAGGACGAGTTTCTGTGCCCAATGACATCATGATATCATTCTTGTAGAACTGAGCTTGAAACGCAAACTTTGCAGAATCCATAAAGAAAAGCTTAAGAAAAATGCTAAGTCTGAAACAGAGAGACTGGCGCAAACTGAAGGTTTGCGTGAACAGAAGATGGCGCAAAAGAGATTTGTGCGAGACGATTGTGGCGCAAAACAAAGTTTGCGCTAGATGTTGGTGGCGTAAATGTAACTTTGCACGATACAAAGGTTGCGCAAACTTTACTTTGCGTGAGATGATTGTAGCGCAAAGGTAACTTGCACAATCTGAACTTTTCGTGAAATGAGGATGGCACAAACTTTACTTTTGCTCTTGATGAAAATGGCGCAAACTTGACTTTGCGCGAACTGCAGATAGAGAGAACTTGAACTTTTCGTGAGCTGATGATGACGAGAACCTTTCTTTGCGTGATAAGTAGGTGGCGCAAAACTGATTTGCGCGAGACTTAGAAGACGCAAAATTGATTTGCGTGAGACGAATATGGAGCAAATAAAGATTTGCGCGATGAACTGCTAGTGAAAAACTGAACTTTTCGCGAGAAGACTAAGATCTGAACTTGGCGAAACTTTAGCAACCTTAGTATGAACTGGCGCAAATCTCTAATGAACTCGCGCAAACCTGATGAACTCGCGCAAACTTTGAATCTGACGCAAAGATGATGAAAAACTCGGAATTCTTCTAAATTCGATTACATAACTGATTTTAATAAACTTTTCTCACACATATAAGTTCGAAAACTGATGTATAACCACTTTGAAACACTAAAATCGATCAAATTTCTCAAAATCGAGAAATCAAGAAACACACATTACGTTTTTAACGAACAGAACAAAAACTCAAAAATTTTGAAATTGAAGATCAAAAATCGATTTTCTTGCAATCTGATGTGAATCAAAATTGTTTTACTATCAAAACCGAATCAAACAAACCAGAAAACAAGATAATTCGAACACAAACCAGTCCGAATTTGATGAAAAAATCAAAAACATGAGATTTTCTTGAAAAAATCAAGAAAATCGATCAAATTTTCTAATTCAACACAAATTCATAATCAAAAATCGTTTCTCTCAATCCTCTCAGATTTAGAATGGCTCTGATACCAATTGATAATGCAAGATCGTTCTAAATCTAGTGAGAAAAAGTAGAGAGAGAGTTTGAAGCGCAAATGTATGATTCTATTAGATGTGCGTGAATGTTCTTTCAAAACACAAAGCCACAAGGGACTTAAATACCCTTGGCTAATACTACACAGTATACGCGACTAAGAACACAGTATTAGACCAAGCCTATAAATACAATGATTACTATAAAATCTGACTTAACAGTTGAATAGTTTGATCTTCCATGTTTTGAGTCTTTCCATTGATTCTTTGACCTTAAAGAAGGGTTCTAAAAGGCTCGTCATAGAGACTACAGTAAGATTCGTCTATGATGCCATGTTAAAGCTTGTGAAACGTCATGGCTCTATGCATGATTTTTGTGTACAGAGTTATTTGTTTTGTTTCACCTTTTTAGGGGGTGTAGTGTAATACTCTTTAGCGTGTATTATATAATCTAATTTAAGTTTTTTAATGTTATTGACTCATTTAGTAACGGTAGAAAAACATATGTATAAATATATAATTATATATATGATATACTAATTGACTTTCATAAGTCATGCCTTAAAAAACGTCGAGGTCTTGTCATGGCACTCTGAGGCTTGAGCTCATGCCATTTAGAACTGTTGATGTATTTAAATGTATAAATAATTTCACTACAAGTAGGCTATCTTTAAAATGAAATTATAAGGGTTGTTAAAAAAGACTAGCTTCTTCAATATATTTTTTATAATGCGGATTATTTTTTCTATTTTGTTCCAACAGATTCTCTATATGGTCCTTTAAAATAAATAAATAACAAAAATTTCAAGTTTAAAGTGAGGAGAGATAAATAATTTTCTTGTTTATTTCCACCAATAAAATTTAATTATTATTATTTTATATGAAGTTTTTAAATTGTATTGCCATGATATAATTAAAATATATTTTGATAAGATAATTAATGTTAAAATATCTAAAACAACGAATATATAATATATTAAACTTAAAAGTAATTTTCCTACAAGTTTAATTTTTAATTCTCTATTTAAAAAATAAACAAAATCTACTAAACATAGTTAAAGAATGTTCAATAATGAGTTTATACTAAATTATTGTCAAAAAAATTATAATGGTATAATATATAGGGAATTTAATTAAAATGCCCAAACATGGAAAATGGATACCCAAAATTCCCCAAATCTTGTAATTTTTACCAAAATACCCAATAACCTCGCATTTTTGGGCCGCGTTTTTGAAAAAACGCGGGATGGCACGAATTCGATCCGCGTATGGCTTGATGTAACAACCCAAAAAAATATATACCAAAATATAGCATAGAATAAATCATTTCCAAAGGTTTACAGTCACAAATTCATGAAATTTAAACAACGGAAGTCTTGACTACAACCGAGAGTTACTAAAAGATAATAATCTAAAATATATCTTCTTTTGCGTCTGCAAAAACTCTAGACTTTCTCTTTTCCCTTCCCAGAAGCATTACACGCACCTCTTCCTGAAAATGGGTTTTAAGATTTGAAAACGAGGGTTAGACCGTAAGGTCTAGTGAATTCCTGACAATTAATGATAATTCGCAAAGATGACAGCTGCAACAGTTTATGCCAATTAACAAACCCCCAAACTGAATGCATTACAATAATTTAACACGTAATTTACTTATATAACATCCCAAATAGGTTTCACAATGATCAGTTGTGCCCAACTTTAACATTACCATGCGTGCAATCACGATCGGGGCCCAAGCAGACTCCCCACTCACATCGGGGCCCAAACAGACTCCCCGTCCACATGTGCAGGAAACGAATTCCATACACATTGGTGGTGTGAGATTTCCGTAATCTTCACAAGTTCGACAGTTCTCATATCGCCAAAATTAACATGAAAGCTCATATATATAATTTTCAGAATAATCAGATAACTTGTGTGAACAATGTTAAACACAACATTAATCAATACTAAAATCTCATGAAATCCCCAATTCAGTTTTTCTCTTAAAATAGACATAAAAGAAAATTTATACAGTTAGGGTGTCAGAAACTCACCTGCTTGAAATGGTGATCGCTTAGCTAAAATACTTCCTCCCTATAAATAATAACGGTGTTACATAATGAATGGACTCAAATACAAAATACCTACTAAATCTACGCTGCCCTGAGTCCCCCAGGCTCAACTTGACCGAACTCACCGAACCACCCCCGATCGGGGCCTCCCCCTGCTGACCGGGTTCTAACGACCGGGGTCTCCCCCTTGGTCAACCGGACTTACACGACCGGGGCCTCCCCCTTGGTCGATCGGATTTCCACCGACCGGGGCCTCCCCCTTGGTCGACCGGACTTATACCGACCAGATCCAATAAAAAAAAAATAGAATCGCGATACAACCACAACTCAAAATTTCACCAAGACAATTTCCTTGATCCCAGATTAACATCATCCTAATACTAAATCGATATTAGGATAGAACTAAACACCCATTCTCCGCATTCAAATCTTTTTACCGAAACTACAACAATAGATTGATTTTAAACCCAATTCAACGTAGACGTTCATAAGGGTTTAAAACCCCTCTACAGCTTCAAACTAAATCAAAACTAATAAAGAGACATCACTAAATCGATTATTTACCAATTGCATAAGAAAACTAACCTAAGTTTCAATTTCTTCAAGGTTTCTAAGCTTTTCTCCAAAGTCTCCCCACTGGTCTTCTCTATGGCGCCGCACAAAAACAGAAATGAAAAGGGCAAACGGGTTTTACCCTATTTGCTAATTATCAACAAAATTACACTCTAGCCACCCCAAGTATCAACATTTGACCAAAACTCAAAAAAAAAAATTAGATAAGACTAACATTTAAACAATTGGGCTTTACACTTGAAACGCGGGGGTGGTCCGCGTTTGGCTTGAATATGTCCGCGTTCTACACTAAAACACGGGAGTTGTCCGCGTTTGGCAACTTTGGCCCGAGGATGGTGAAAACACACGAATAGGGTCGCGTGTATCCTGTTGAACGCGGGGTTGGTCCGCGTATTTGATGTGAAATGCGGGGTTAGGGGCCGCGTTTTAATATTGTCTTCTTTCTTCATAGATTAACAGTGGAGATAGTGTCTTGAATTAGGGTTTAGATGTTTTCCTCCCTATAAATAATTGAGGTCCCCCCATAACCCCACCACCATCACTCTCAAATAAAGGGATCTCTTTCACTCTCTCAAATATATCGTGTATTTCACACGCTCGGATCTCGACTCGGTTGGTTAACATTTTTAAAAGTCAGATATGGGTCGACCACTTTGTTCGGTAAGTTTCCCTTAACCGCGTTTTAATTTTATATTTTAGTGATTATGTATTAATTTTAGAGTCTTGCGTTTATGTTGATAATATGTTAGAGATTGCGTTAATTTTAGTTTTACAGATTGCGTTGATTTTAGATATTGCGTTAATTGTAGAGATTGTGTTAATTTTAAAGATTGCGTTAATTTTATAAAAATATTGTAGAGATTGCGTTAATTTTAGAGATTGCGTTTTTTTTATAAAAATATTGTGGAGATTGCGTTAATTTTAGAGATTGAGTTTTTTTTTATAAAATTATTGTAGTTATTGCGTTAATTTTAGAGATTGCGTTTGTTTTAGAAAAATATTGTAGAGATTGCGTTAATTTTAGAGATTGCGTTTTTTTTATAAAAATATTGTAGAGATTGCATTAATTTTAAAGATTGCGTTTTTTTTTATAAAAATATTGTAGAGATTGCGTTAATTTTAGAGATTGAGTTTTTTTAGGGATTGCGTTAATTTTATAAAAATAAAGGTGAGATTGCGTTGATTTTAGAGATTGTGTTAATTTTAGAGATTGCGTTTTTTTATAAAAATATTGTAGAGATTGCGTTAATTTTAGAGATTGCGTTTTTTTTTTATAAATTATTGTAAATATTGCGTTAATTTTAGAGATTGTGTTTGTTTTAGAAAAATATTGTAGATATTGCGTTAATTTTAGAGATTGCGTTTTTTTTTATAAAAATACTAGAAGTGTACTCGCGCAATGCAGCTAGATACATCACGATTTTAATGTTTCATTTTATTTTCTATTTTTTTGTCGATTTACATTACGATTTTCGGTTGTTGTGAGAGATTGATAATGATTTTTTTATATAAATTTGTTTAATTTAGACTTAATAATATAATGTAATTTATTTTGGTTTAATAATATAATTTTTTTTTATAAAATATTATGTCAGATTTTTTTAATTATATTTTATATTTTTTATATTTAAAATTTGATTTTTATACTATATTTAATTATGCTGAGAGTTATTTTAGGGGATTTAAAGTGAGAAATGACTTTGGGGGAGTTAAAATGGTTAGAGATAATGATTGAGAATTAATAAATAACATTAAATGTAGTACATACAACTTTAATGGTTGTTTTTTAAGTAATTAACATTAAATAGTTGTACATTAAGCTTTAAGACTTGTTTTTAAGAGTTTTTTATGTCTGCTTTATAATATAGTATAGATTTAGATTTTTTATATTTAAAATTTGATTTTTATACTATATTTAATTATGGTGAGAGTTATTTTAGGGGAGTTAAAGTGAGAAATGATTTTAGGGGAGTTAAAATGGTTAGAGATAATGATTGAAAATTAATAAATAACATTAAATGTAGTACATACAGCTTTAATGGTTGTTTTTTAAGTAATTAGCATTAAATAGTTGTACATTAAGCTTTAAGACTTGTTTTTAAGAGTTTTTTATGTCTGCTTTATAATATAGTATAGATTGTAGAGATTGCGTTAATTGTAGAGATTGCGTTATTTTTATAAAAATATTGTAGATATTGCGTTAATTTTATAGATTGCGTTAATTTTAGAGATATGAATGATCAGAATAAACAACACGCGGGGTTATCCCCGTGTTTTAGTGTAGAGCGCGGACAGATTAAGCAACACACGGGGTTATCCCCGCGTTTCAAGCCATACGCGGACCGAATTCGTGCCACCCAACGCGGCCCAAAAACGCGGGGTTATTGGGTATTTTGGCAAAAATTAAAAGATTTTGCATTTTGGTATCCATTTTCCATGTTTGGGCATTTTAATTAAATTCCCTAATATATAATAAAAATGGGCATATTTTTAATGTATTTTAGTTGATCTACGATTATGTATTTTTTATATGTTAAATGTGAAAAAAAAATAAAACGTATGGATATAAAACAAATGAATTCGTAGATATTCATATATTTAATAGTACGGTTAAATTAAAAAATATTCAATATCAGACTCGTTTGTAATGGTATAGTTTGTAAAAAATAATCGTACTTTTTATTGCATTTTTTCATATACGATTATTTGTGTTAACATGATAAAGATAAAAAAATTAAAAACTAAGGAATATAAAGTAAATCAAATAATAATTATAAGGGTGCAAAATGTAACTTTGAATCTTGAAAATAATCGTTTTACCATTTTCATATAAATAATAGAAGCGTACTCGCGCAATGCAGCGAGATAAATCACGATTTTAATGTTTATTTTTATTTTTTGTTTTTTATTGATTTACAGTACGATTTTGGATGATTTTTATTGAGTGATAATGGTTTTTTTATATATAAATTTGTTTAATTTAAGCTTAACAATATAATGTTTTTTATATAAAAAAAATTAAGTAGTTTGTTAAAATTCATTAATTATCTTATATATTTAAATTGAGATGTTTATCCTGTTTTGATTATGTTTATTAGAATTCAAATTTCATAATTTTAGGATTTGGGGATTAGAGATAAGGATTTTGGGGGATAAGGATGAAATTTATTAATTATGGTTAAAAGTATTTAAAAGTAGTACATATTGCTTCATTAATTGTTTTTTAAGAGATTTTAAGTAGATTAACATTAAATAATAGTACATAATGCTTAATACATCACGATTTTAATGTTTATTTTTATTTTTTGTTTTTTATTGATTTACAGTACGATTTTGGATGGTTTTTATTGAGTGATAATGATTTTTTATATATAAATTTGTTTAATTTAGGCTTAACAATATAATGTTTTTTATATAAAAAAAATTAATTAGTTTGTTAAAATTCATTAATTATCTTATATATTTTAAATTTTTTATATTTAAATTGAGATGTTTATCCTGTTTTGATTATGTTTACCAGAATTCAAATTTCATAATTTTAGGGTTTGGGGATTAGAGATAAGAATTTTGGGGGATAAGAATGAAATATATTAATCAGGGTTAAAAGCTTTACAGGTAGTACATTAAGCTTTAGTAGTTATTTTTAAGAGATTTTAAGTAGATAGCTTTAAATGCTAGTACATAAAGCTTAGTGAGTTGTAATTAAGAGTTTTTTATGTCATCTTTATAATATATAATATAATATATATAAATATATAATGGTATATTTCAAAATATATTATTAAACTTACCAAAATGCCCAAAATCTCTCAAAGTTTGCCGAAATACCCATTTTCTCTGGGATTTTGGACCGGGATTTCACATTTCGCGGGGTGTTTATGCCAAAAATCTCCCAAAGGAATATTAAGGTAAATGTGGAGCTTAATCCAACCAAAGAAAGTAACTTTGATAATCGTATGACAATAATAAGATTAAAATAAATGAGACGAGAGAATTGGTGACGCGGAAAACCCCTAAAATGGGTAAAAACCGCGGACGAGTGTGAGTCGTCGTGCACTATGGACGTCAATCAGGGACGTCGTCCTTGTTAACAAGTGTTACAAATGAAATGTAATGTAAAACAATACAATAAAGTAAAGTCGGTCGTGCGTCGTGTGTACTTAGACTTCAGTCGTGCGTCGCGTGACAAACGGCAATAAGCTTTATGAACTTCGAGAGAAACTAAGCAAGCTTGAGAATGTAATTCCTGAGCTTGTAAAGTCTGAGAATCAGATGTCCGAATGTGAGGTTCCATCTTCATATTTATACTCCAATTTTCCGTTGACAAGTCTTGAATGCGTATCTTTAATAGAATAACCGTTTGATATTGATGATAGCGTCCGTTACGTCTGTTGTTTTTTATGATGGCAACAGTTACAATCTTTGGTCATGAATGTCTCTTGAATCCTGCATTAAACATGACATAACGTATGTCACAGGTTAGTAACGGAAATCATGTCGTACGACTAACTTTGTCGGACGGATATTTGCTCATTTAATCGAAGTCGCCTTAAAGGAAGAGTGTCGGTTATCGCTGGTCGTACGACAATAGACTGTTGGAATTTTTACCCAAACAGTTTGCCCCCAAATTTAAAATTCAAGCGGCAACTTTTTGAAATTTAAATTTTAAAATCAGGACACGTGTTATAAAAGAAACGCGGGTAGTTCGAATAGAACCGAATTGGTTTGTTTCTAGTTGGACAATGACGTCATTTCCTGCAAAATAAACGGTTAGACAGCTAATTTTGGACAGGTGTCATGCATTCGAGGGATATACTTAAGTGGTTCGCCTGACATGGACGACACATGTCAATTGGCGATTGGTGATTCGATTTCCTGGCGATTCAGTTTCCGATTTTCAGTATAAATAAGGATTGTCTTCAATCCTTTCCTTCTTTACACTTACCTTATTGAATACCTTATACCTCTGGCGAGTTTCTCTTTCCGAGCAATCAGAATCCTTTTGTTATCCCAGTTTAATCTAGTTGGTAAATAATTAATCAAGTAATCAAACAACACAATAATAATCAAGAGATATATAAATCAGAGTAACATACCAATCCCTTGAATAAACAATGAAATCCTTTAGTGTTCTTGATACCCTTTGAATACAGAGAATAATATGGCTATCTTTCTCTCTAAACAATGATTATGAAATTATGAAAGGTTCTAACACTAAAACTAAACAATTAAAACTATAAATACCTAGGCTAAAAGGCCTAATGGGCTTATGGGCTTGAGGCCCAATAACTTAATAACTATTAATCTATTACAATTTAAACCCTCTAATTAACTTTAGCACAATTGCAATTTAAACCCTGAACTTTAACTTTAATCTTGAATACAATTATTTGATCCAACAATCTCCCCCTTTGGATTCAAGATTAAAAAAAAGTTGGCAATTGTCTTCGGGTCTTCTCTTGTCTTCACTTTTCTCTTGAGAATCTTCAGATATGACGTTGATAGCTTCAAAACTTGATATCTATGAAAATCTTCAGCAGTCTTCAGATTATATTCTCCTTCTTTGATAATTCTCCCTTTTTGTATATTCTCCCCCTTTTTGATGAGTGGTGAGAATCATCACCATCAAAACTTAGCAAAACAATCTCCCCCTTTTCAAGATAATCTCCCCCATTGTGTATGATCACGTAAGCACAGTCTTCATCATGTAACGATCCCTTTATGGAGATAAGAGCAGTCTTCCCAGATGGAAAGAGTGATTATTTCAATCTTTTCAGATAAAAATAGTCAATTGTAACCGTTTAAATCTTTGCAAATTCAAACAGTTTAAGAGTTGTAACCCTGAATCAACAAATGACTCAGTTAGAATGCCTGTCAGTAACACAAAGTTACTGAGTAACACAAAGTTACTATATAAGGAGCTGGTTTTGATGTTGGCTCCCCAGGTCTTCCATTCAATCATCGAATAACACATTGTTATCTATGAACGTTCTGACAGAAAACAAATTTCTGTGTGTTCGTGCATGTGTATGAAATAATTAAGCATAGATGATCATTTTAGGCTCAAAGTATGTAAACTTGTTGAGACAACAACAAATTATACAAAGACTCAATGTGCATGAGAAAGGGTTCGAAGGTGGGGCAACTTTCCTTCTTTTTCAATATTAGTATCTTCCAAATGAAGAACCAATAGCGTATGTGTTGCTTCCCCAGAAAATGTGAAACATTCTGTAACACGCTAAAATTTGGGTAAAATTAAAATTAAAATTTCTGCAATATAACGCCTAAAATAAGACGAATCCAAAACCTGTAATTGTACTGACTAAAACCCAACAGAGTCGGGGTAGTTCAAAAATGAAGTAGCGGAATACATAAGACATATACATGACAACCTATTCAATCTAGAATAATTAACAACTAGATTAAAGTGGGTGTCACTACGACTTCAAAACGCTCTTTCTCTTTTCCCGAAATTATGCCCGGTCCATGGAGGAATCCTAGGTGCGATCCCGACCGATCAAGACATCCTACTCGCACCGCTAACGAAACCTGTGAACCATTTAAACATGAACACAAATGTTAGAACGAAGTCTATTGGTTGATATACCGATACCAATTAATATGCAAACAAGTACAATAATTAAATGTTACCGGCTCCCAATGCATGGAGGTCAAAGCCAAACCTCCCAATAGGGACAATGTAATTTCCTGTACAAAATAATACACAAATATCTTCCATATAAAGCGGGTGACCCGCGATCTAGATTGGATTTCACCGTCCAGCCCGGTTCTAGTTCCCATGCCACGCCGGACATCACAATCCTCAAACCCTCTCTGCCTCTAGTGCTTACCCCGTCGGGTTACACCTCAAGGTCTTACAGGCAAGGGTGCCTATCCAATCTAGCCGAGTGTACAACTAAGGGACTTGCGCCCCCTATTGTCTACTCAAAATGCCCAACGGCAATAACCATGCAATAACCATGCATACCATCTAAATCCTCGTGCACAAGGAAATATATATAAGACTCCCAACAAGAGTTATGAACAATTATAGATGACAATCTTCATGTAAACATATTGTTGGCCCAAATAGTGTGATCATGCTTGATACATATTCACCATAAGAAACCACAACTCATTTAACCACATACAAAACCCCAACTAGTATAGTGACCCTAACTGCTGATAAGAATTTAATCATTTGACATTTCCTTATGTATAGACGTAGACCTTCTCCATAATTTACCCCTTTTTCTATAAGACTTGTAAATAACACTCTTCCACATATTTAAACACTTCCACCAACCCCTAAAACCTCATTTATTGAAGATAAGCAAAACCCTAGTTTGTAGGACAACATCATGCATTTCATATATTTCATATAAGCAAGTAATGGTGCAAGTATGCATGTTCATAAGTTAAGAAAACTTACCTAGATTGCTCCAATATCCCAACCCTAGATGGTTCAAGGAGATGAGAAGTAGGTGAGGAGAAACCTTGGTTCACCAAATGACTAGAACTTGACTACCAAAGGAGAGAAACCCTAGGTTAGCATTTAATACACCTGTTTATGCCAAAAATCTCACAAGGAAAATTTAAGGTAAATGTGGAGCTTGATCCAACCAAAGAAAGTAACAACAATAATCGTACGACTATAATAAAAATAAAGTAAATGAGACAAGAGAATTGGTGACGCGAAAAACCCCAAAATGGGTAAAAACCGCGGACGAGTGTGAGTCGTCGTGCACTATGGACGTCAATCAGGGACGTCGTCCTTGTTAACAAGTGTTACAAATGAAATGTAATGTAAAATAATACAATAAAATAAAGTCGGTCGTGCGTCGGATGTATTCAGACTTCAGTCGTGTGTTGTACGACAAACAGCGGAAGGCTTTATGAACTTCAAGAGAGATTGAGCAAGCTTGAGAGTATAATTTGTGAGCTTCTAAGGTCTAAGAATCAGATATCCCCGAGTGAGATTTCCTTTTCGTATTTATAGTGCATTTTTCCGTTAGGACGCCTTTAATGTGTATCTTACACATTAATGAGATGACCGTTTTGTCATTGATGATAGCGTCCGTTATGTCCGTTATGTCCGTTGCTATTGATGAAGGCTTCCGTTATGATCTTTAGTCATAAATATCCTTGAATCCTTCATTAAAACATGGTATAATGTATATTCTAGATTAGTAACTGAAATTATGTCGTACGACAGAGACTGCGGATACGTTCTGATAATTTAATTGAGGTCACTTGAAGAAAGGGCGACTATTATCTATATGGTCGTGCGACATAGTAGGTTCTGACTGTTGGAATTCCTTACCTGTTGTCCAGCGTTAATCATACGACAATGTACTATTGAAATTTTTACCCAAACAGTTTGCCCCCAAATTTAAAGTTCAAGCGGCAACTTTTTGAATTTTAAATTAAGACACGTGTCACAAAAGAGAAACCGAGAAATTTGCATAGAACCGAATCGGTTCATCTTCGACCAGATAATGACGTCATCTCCTGCAAAGTTAGCAATTTTACAGCTAATAAAGGACAGGTGTCATGCCCTCGTTGAGTATACTCGAGTGGCTGCCAAATACGAACGACACGTGTCAATATCATTGACCGTCGATTTTCTGGAGATTCGATTTCCTGACGCTTTGTTTTCAGTATAAATAAGGATTGCCCACAATCCATTCCTTTTTTACGTTTTGTCCTACTAAAGAATACGTATTTACGACGAGATTTCCGAGTGACGAGAATCATTTTCATTCTAAATTCGAGGTTTTAGAACATTATTTAAGGTACGACTTTCAATTCTCCTTTCTGTGTCGATTTATGCATAAGAAATCCATAGCGAAAAAGCCTAGGAAAGCTTGGGATTTTCTTAGTTATTGGCGAGCGACGGTGAATATTCCTGATTTCCAAATGTCGAGTGAACCTGTGAGCATGTTTAAGGAAGAAGAACATTTAGATTACTTCAAAAAATTAGCTAAGATTCCTGATAGGGTCAATCTGGTGACGCCGGAGGATTTAAAGCCGGATGAAGTTCCGATGGGATACAGTGTTTTATACGAGTATCCTTTTAAGATAGGTTTTTCCTGGCCATTTAGTCCTTTAGTCAGGGAGTTTTTGGATGCGTTTGACTTGACGCCTGGACAATTGATGCCTCAATTCTGGCGGATTGTCCAGGTGGTCGATCGTCTTACAGCCGACTGGGGGGCTCCGTTTAACTTGAACGACCTCCTAACTGCTTATAGCGTTCGAGCGGATAACTATCACAGATATAGTTTATTCCCTCGAACGAAAGGGGATACCGTACTGGTGCACAATACTGCGGTGAACGACCGTGGTTGGAAACGCCAGTACGTTTTCATCCAGGTAGCATCTGTGAGCGACGAGGACAGCCAATGGCTATCGTCCGGATGGAATGAGTCGGGTAGGTTTTCTTGCTTTGTCGTGCGTTTGTCGTGCGTTATATCGTGCGTTTGTCGTGTGTTATGTCGTGCATTTGTTTGACAGTGATCGACTTCAGCAGAGTGAAGCCAAGGAAAGATTCTCTCGATAAGATTCAGAGAATCTTAGATAGAAGTATTATTGATCGCTCGTTTTCCCCTCGATCGAACGACGAAGGAGACGAGGCCGTTTTTGTAGCTGAGGTGACGTCTGTCGAGGGTTCTCCTAGAGAGGCAGAGAAGGAGAGGGAAGAAGAGAGAGAAGAAAACATGACTGGTAAGTCGCTTGACCATACCTTTTTCGAGTATGTCGTACGTCTTTGTATTTTTAACTTGCTCTCTTTTTTCAGAAGACGCAGCTGTAAAGTCGGCTGCCGCTAAGCGAGCCGAGCAACTGGAGCTCGCTCGTCAAGGGAGGGAGAAAGCGAGGAAAAGATCTTCCCCCTCCACGGGGGTAGATCCGAGACGTGTCCGAGGCAAGCAGCCTCGGTATTCGCCCAAGAAGACGGGCGATGCCACTCTATCGTCCCTTTCAGGGGCGACATTAGCGAAGGACGTCGTTGCTGAGGTCGAGCTTGGAGTCTCGACCAAGGTGACGAAGGATGCTCCCTTGTCGGGGGTGTCGGGCGTTAATAAGCCCATCTTTGAAAATCCTTCTTCTTCTTCAAAGGAGGAGAAGAACAAGGAGAAGGTGGGAGAGACGATATTCAAAGCCACTCTCCCATCTGACTTCATGGTTAATGACGTCCTCGAGAGGGACGTCATTTTCCCACACTTGGGGAAGTTTCTTCTTCCGACCTTCCGCGACCGCTATAAGGATTCTCGGGTCGAAGATACGGGAGCACATGCCGCTGGTCTTTCCTTCATGGTAAGCCTGTATTACTTTTTGTTTCCTTTGTTACTTATTTGTTATGATTTTTTAACCTTTTCTTTGCTGTCGTGCAGGCTTTTCAAGCCTGTCTGAGCTTTTACGCTCAGACAGAAGGTCTTAGGGCGGCCTTCCCTGACGTACAGAAAAGGGCTGACGAGGCTCTTGAAAAGGAGAAGATCGCCCTAGAGGCGGTCGGGGCTGAGAAGGCGAAGGTCGAGAGTCTCAAGGCTGAACTTTCTGACGTCCACAGTCGACTTGAGGTTTCAGATCGTGAAAAGATCAATTATAGTGATCGTGTTCTAGAACTTGAGAAGTCGATGACCGACATGGAGATCGCGAGAATAAAAGCCACCACTGCTGCTGCTGATGATGAGGTTATGTCCCTCAAGAAGAAAGTCGAGGAGCTGGAGGGCGATGTCAGGGATTTGGAGGAGGAGGAGAATAGGCAGATTGAAGCTTTCTCTCGTCTCACAGCCCGAGCTGCTTTGATGAGACGTCATCTGAGTGGGAAGAATCCCATGGTGTCGGCCGCCGAGGAGCTCAAGACCTATCTTGACACTGTGGGGACTGAAAGGGACCTCGACGAGGATGACGATCTGGAGGGGAGTGACGGCGGAGGAGAGGTGGCGGCAGCAGGAACGGCGGTCGTGCAGGAACGATCTGACGTTACTCCTTCTTAGCCTCAAGGCCAAATGAAGAGTCGACTCTTTCTGGATGTTTATAATCAACGAGAGTTCTTTCTGACGTTCCTCCTTCCTTGTTCTGAATCTTGGCCTTGACATCGTCGATGGTGTCGCTGTTCTCGGTCTTCGAAATAGTTTTGTCTTTTGAATCTTTTATTAGGGGTCGGCCGTCTATGGTCGTTCCTTTTTATAATTACCTTTTGAACGACTAATGAAAGAATTCATTTTTCCCACTGAAGCTTATTGTTTTGCTTTAAGTTTACACTTTATTGTACGTCGAGTAATCGAAGAAGATAAATAGTCATAGCATATCATATGTTTAGCCATACCATCATCCATTGTAATGACTTTGATTGAGGTTTATGATCAACCAAAGGCAATCTAAATATCGAACGTCAAATGCAAAAGATTAACTTCTATCAATGGTTACGACTGACCGTATACTTGAGATCGTGTGAGTATTACTCGACATAAAGGTTTTAACTAAGTCGTGCGTCCCTGCGAAAAACAACATTAGTGGGGTGGTCGTTGGTTTGACCAACGACCATCAGACATCCAATCACATCACCATTTATAAAGTAATCCACTGAAGTCCTAGATCAACCAAAGGCAGTTTGTAATAATGATTTTCGATTCTAAGTATTGAACATCAAATGCAGAAATTAACCTTTGTCATTAATTACGATCGATCATATACGTGTGATCATATGAGTTTTAAATAAGTCGTGCGTCCCTGCGAAAAACAACATTAATGAAGTGGTTGTTGGTTTGACCAATGACCCTCCGATGCTTAAGTCAGTAATCTTTCTTAAGAAATAATCGAAGGAAATAAATATGAAATTTAAGAGAAATACCTCTTTAAATGAATTGCATTCCAGCTTCGTGGGATATCTCGACCATCGAGGGTTTGGATTTTATAAGCTCCCTTACCCACGATGCTAGAGATTTGATAAGGACCTTCCCACTTAATGGAAAGCTTACCTGCATTGACTTATTGAGTATTTTGAAATACTCGACGTAGAACGTAATCACCTTCTTGAAAAACTTTGATCTGGACATTTTTGTTGAAATGTCGCTCGACCAATTGTTTCTGTACCGCCATGCGAATGTACACAGCTTCTCTAAGCTCTTCTAAAGCGTCGTGGTCATAACTTAGGTCGACCAAGTTATGCTCAACGGACGTATGTCTTAAAGTCGGTAGTCATGCCTTAATAGGTAACACAGCTTCACATAAGGAAAAGGGAGTTTGTCCTGCGGACGTACGAGGTGTCGTACGATTAGTCCATAGAACGGAAGGCAATTCTTCCACCCACTTCCCCTTGGCAACTTTGAGTCTTTTTTTGATTGAATTGATGATAGTTTTATTACTTGACTCGGCTAAACCATTCGACTATGGATATTCGAGGCGTCGATGTTACCAACTTGATGTTCCTTTCTTTACAAAATCTTCGCGTTCGATCACTGATGAATTATGTCTCGTTGTCGTACATTATTTCAGATGGAATTCCAAACCTACAAATGATGTTAGTTTGGATAAAAGAAACGACTTCTTTGTCCTGAACCTGGGAGAAAGCCGCTGCTTCGACCCATTTAGAGAAATAATTTGTTAAAACTAAAATAAATACCTTTTGCCCAGGGGCAGGTGGTAATTTCCCAACAATATCCATTCCCCACTTCATAAAGGGCCATGGGATCAACGTCGAGTGCAAAGGTTCAGAGGGTTTATGAGACATACCTGCGTGTCTTTGACATACGTCGCACGACTGTACATACCTGATAGCATCTTGCCTTAATGACGACCAATAATAACCTTGTCGTGATACCCGGTTAGCTTGACTTTCTTGCTTCCATTCTGTCATTAGGCAGTTGATCGTTCTCCAGATAATTTCTAATGTCGTCCGACCAAGAGTTTTTTCTTCGATTGGTGCGACCAAAATATTACCATCGTCTTTGATGGATGGTATTGTAAGGTGAACTATTGGGACATTGTCAAACGTCGTTTGATTAAGTGTTGACCCTAAATTGGCTAGTGCATCAGCTTGGGTATTCTGATCCCTTGGTATTTGCTCGATTACAAAGCGACCGAACTTCTTTGCTTCCTTCACTATTTTTTAATAAGCAATAATCCTTGCATCTTTTGCTGCAAATTCTCCATTAACTTGGTTAACAACTAAGGACGAGTCGCTCAGGACGAGTCGCTCCGGACGTGCAAATATGCTGCCCCCAAGTCGTGAGCAATTTTGATTCCTGCAATTAGTGCTTCATATTCTGCCTTGTCTTTGAAATCGCACCGTATGGAGTATACTATTTTGCCCCCTTGTGGGGACTGTAGGACGACACCAAGGCCAGTGCCGCGTATATTCGCCGAACCATCAACGTCGAGCGTTCAAGTAGTGTCGTGCAAAGTCGCCACAATTAACTGGTCGGATGTCATTGTGTTTTCCATTTCTGGACTGAAATCAGAGACGAAATCTGCCTGGACCTGTGACTTGATCGCCGTTTTGGGCTTAAAATCCAGATCAAAATTGCTGAGGTAAATACTCCACTTAGCTAATCGTCCTGTTAATTCGGGTTTTCTTAACACAAACTTTAAAGGAAAACTAGTTACCACAATTATAGGATGTGATTCAAAATAATGTCGTAGTTTTTTAGCAGCCATAACTAATGAAAGTAAAAGTTTTTCTATAGACAAATACCTGGTTTCAGCATCTAGTAGAGTCTTACTTACATAGTAAATTGGCAGTTGTCGTCCGTCGGTTTCTCGTATAAGAACTGCACTTACCGAATTAATGCTGACGGCTAGGTAAAGTTGAAGGACTTCACCTTTCTCAGGTTTAGAGAGAAAAGGAGGCGACATCATGTATTTTTTGAGTTGTTGCAACGCTTCTTCATGCTTTTCATTCCACTCGAACCCTTTATTTTTGCGTAGGACATTATAGAATAAATGACATCTATCGGATGATCGGGAGATAAATCGATTCAATGCTGCTATACGTCCTGTGAGACGTTGGACTTCTTTAAAATTTATGGTCGATTTTAACTCGACAATTGCTTTGATTTGATCTGGATTAGCTTCAATTCCTCGTCGTGTGACCATATAACCGAGAAATTTGCCAGCTCGAACTCCAAAAGAACATTTTGTCGGATTCTCCATAGTGATACCCAAATGTTCTTTGAACATCATATATACCAATCGTTGGTACGTCGAACCTGCATTCATTTTTCTTTTGGACGACAACAACGTTAGCGAGCCAATCTGGATACTTGACTTCTCGTATTTTTCCATATATTCGTGCGTCCACGCGAAGCAATCATAATGATCGACAGCTTCCAAGCGATAATCGTCGTCGATCCCAGGAACGTCCTGGTTCTGTAATTGCTATATTGTCTGTTTCGGGGGCTTCAAAGAGACTTTGTAACATTCCCTAGTAACTTTTCTTTCGCCTTTGATCTCCTGTACCCCCCCATTGCGTGGGGAATTTCAAGGTTTGATGGTACGTCAAAGGTACAACTTTCATGTCATGAATCCAAGGTCGCCCAAGGATAACATTATAAGCTGATGAGCAATCAACAACGTTAAACTTCGTCTGTCTGTTGATCCCTTTAGCATATACTGGGAGTGTGATTTCCCCCATGGTGTTTGTCGCTCCACCATTAAATCCAACGAGTGTAATCGAATGTCGTGTAATCTCGGATTTGTCGATTCCCATTGCTTTCACAGGGGGATTGTGGATACTATTGGCTTCAGTGATTCGATTAGTGATCTCAAATTTTGAGTTTCTTGGAATGCCATTATCCTGAAAAAAGAGAACACTCGAAGGAAAACGTTAGTACGTCGTAAGATTATCGAAGATTTTCTTTGGATGGAGCCCCACGGTGGGCGCCAAACTGTTTATGCCAAAAATCTCACAAGGAAAATTTAAGGTAAATGTGGAGCTTGATCCAACCAAAGAAAGTAACAACAATAATCGTACGACTATAATAAAAATAAAGTAAATGAGACAAGAGAATTGGTGACGCGGAAAACCCCAAAATGGGTAAAAACCGCGGACGAGTGTGAGTCGTCGTGCACTATGGACGTCAATCAGGGACGTCGCCTTGTTAACAAGTGTTACAAATGAAATGTAATGTAAAATAATACAATAAAATAAAGTCGGTCGTGCGTCGGATGTATTCAGACTTCAGTCGTGCGTTGTACGACAAACAGCGGAAGGCTTTATGAACTTCAAGAGAGATTGAGCAAGCTTGAGAGTATAATTTTTGAGCTTCTAAGGTCTGAGAATCAGATATCCCCGAGTGAGATTTCCTTTTCGTATTTATAGTGCATTTTTCCGTTAGGACGCCTTTAATGTGTATCTTACACATTAATGAGATGACCGTTTTGTCATTGATGATAGCGTCCGTTATGTCCGTTATGTCCGTTGCTATTGATGAAGGCTTCCGTTATGATCTTTAGTCATAAATATCCTTGAATCCTGCATTAAAACATGGTATAATGTATATTGTAGATTAGTAACTGAAATTATGTCGTACGACAGAGACTGCGGATACGTTCTGATAATTTAATTGAGGTCACTTGAAGAAAGGGCGACTATTATCTATATGGTCGTGCGACATAGTAGGTTCTGACTGTTGGAATTCCTTACCTGTTGTCCAGCGTTAATCGTACGACAATGTACTATTGAAATTTTTACCCAAATAACACCCAACAAGATTCTAGAGAGGATTAAATGTTGAAGAGATTGAGTTTTGAGGTGAAGATATCTTACCTAGCAGAGAGAAATCGGCTGCCTTCAAAACCCTAAATGAAATAAATGAACTCCACACTTGAAATCAGACATTTAAGGCTAAATCCCCCATCGGCGATTGTGACATCGCGATAGTGACAGAGCACTATCGCCAGTCACTATCGCCGAGGATGTACCGCGGCTCCCACGACTCCCGCGATTGTGACACGCGAGGGTGACCCTGGCACTATCGCCGAAGGTGTACTGCGGGCTATCGAACCCCCGCAATTGTGCCCTCCGCGAGAGTGACCATGGCACTCTCGCCAGCCTGCTCTTCCCTCAAAACCCGACGTTTTTCCATAACGCACTCACGAGCAAACTTTGACGATAAAAGCTGAACAAAACCAGATATATATATATATATATATATATATATATATTATAATATAAAATTACCAATAGTCCAAAATTCGGGGTGTTACAATCCTCCACCCCTAAAATGGATTTCGTCCTCGAAATCCCAACTAACCAAACAAATGAGGGTATCACCTTCTCATATCTTCTTCCGATTCCCAAGTTACGTTGGTTCCGCGATTGTGCTTCCACTGAATCTTCACCATGACCACTCCTTTGTGTCGTAGCCTCTTCATCTTCCTTTCGAGGATAGATTCGGATTCCTCTATACATCGATTGTTGTCCACTCTGATTTCCGAAAGTGGGATGACACTCTCTTCTTCGGCTAAGCATTTCCGCAAGTAGCACACATGAAAGGTGGGGTGGATTTCGTCCATCTCCGGCGGAAGATCCAACTTGTAAGCTTGTAGACCAATACGTTCAAGGATCGTGAAAGGCCCAAGGAAACGGGGACTGAGCTTCCCACGCTTTCCGAACCAGATCAATCCTTTCCACGGTGACACTTTCAACATTACCCGCTCTCCCACTAGAATTATGAATACTCAGAAACAATATTAAAGAAGCTGCGGAATAGCACTTTAATATTCAGAAAAACAATGAAAACAGTGAATCAAAAACACAACTTGTAAACTTGTATTGAATGATTGAAGTTACAAGATTAACCACACAACCTCAATATTGATGAACAGGCTCACCAATACGAATTCTACTTCTCTAGAATTAGGATTACAAATCTTGAGGTTGATTCTCTCTATTGAAACTAAAAATTCAGACTGAATAATTAATTCTAAACTATTCTAACAATTCTATACATATACTAAAGATAAAGATAATTACAAAATAATAAAAGATCTTCAATATAAACTTCCATCTTTATCTCCAACTTCCATGAATATCTTCAGTCCATCCAGCTGTCATCCTTCCATGCTAATTCTTTATCACATAAGCAGCATTATTCCTCAGCAGCATTAATACTCTGAGCAGTATTAACTCCAGCAGTACTAACTATGCTCAGCAGTATTAATCTCTTCAAGCAGTACTAATATTTGAACTTGCAGTACTAAACTTGTTAAGTAGCATTAATCTACAACCAGCAGTATTAACCTCAGAAGTACTAACTAGAAGTAGTAACTATGTTCTTCTAGCAGCATTAAATTTACTTGTGTTGTACTTGTGCAATTCTTTAGTTCCCAACAATCTCCCCCTAACTTGACTTTTAGAAAGAGAAGTCAAGTTCTTCAGATCTGATCTTCAAGATGCTCCCAAAACTTTGTCATGGCTTAGATTCCAGTGTTTGCATCCAACCCCAAACTCTGATTAATTATTCTTTGGATCAAATACTTATCCATCTCTGAATTTTCAACACATCCAAGCTTCTTCTTCAACATTAAATGAAGTTTCAATCTGCTATGGTTGTATACTTTATCCACTAGGAAGTATTCTATGTGATTTCTATCCAAAGTCACATAATATACTCCACTAGTTTCATATAAAGTCCAATTGGTAACTGCTTGAAAAATATTCCTTATTATCTCCTCCACTTCATCAGGTTTGAACATCATACACAGATACTCCATCACCAGATTTGTAATTGAAATCCCTGGAGCTTTCAACTGATCTGTGTACAACTTCATCCCTATATCAAACATTTCTTCAATATCTAACCTTGAGCATGTTCTGACAATCTTAGCCCAAGTATTGTAGACTTCATATTTTTCATCTTTCCTCTTCAGCCTAATGTACTCTTTTCCATCTACCTCCAGTACATCCCAGTGAATGACTTCAGGAGGTTTAACTCCTACAGGTTCTGCTGAAATTGGTTCAGGCACTTTGTCCATCACAACCATGTACATATTTACATCCTCAGTGCTTAACTGCTCTTTCTTTTCTGATGGTGCAGGTGCCTCTTCTTCTCCAGCAACCTTTTCTGCCTCTTCTTCATTTATTCTAGGCTTCTTTGTTATCTTTCTCCTTGCCATCATCTTTTTCCTTTTTAAAGTCCTTAGACTTTCACCAATAGTGGCTTCCTTCTTTGGAGTTTCTTGTTCATCAGGGAATGGTTTTTGTAAGAAGTCATTGCTCTCTTTCATTCTTTTCTCCATTTCAACCCTTGCAATTTCATCCCCTTGAAGCTTGATCATTTCTGCATCATATAACCCTTTGAGTTGCTCAAAAGACATGTTTGAGAACATTTCCACTTTGACACCTACAGCACCCTTGAGGAAAGTAATCATTTTCTTTCTCTCTTGAGCACCCAGGTATGTCTTTGAAGGTTGTCTTTTCTTTGCAGCCATTTTGATCTTTCCAGACTTTCTCAAAGATGTTGCTAGGCTTTGTTGATAGGCTTTATTCAGTTCTGCAGCCATTGCTTTTGCTATCTCTCTGTCTTTTGCCACTTGCACAGTTTCTGCTTCTTCAAGTTCAGCATGTATCTTCCTAGCTAGAGTTTCATCTGATTCAATCAGCTTCTGCTTTTTCATTGGTTTATCAGATTCAACTAGCTCTGCTTTACCTTTCTCTTTACCCATCACCTTCTCAGTGCTAGATTTCTTTGCAGCATCACCTCTTTTTTTTTATGACAACTCCTTTGGCCTTTGAGGTGACCTTGGGAGTATCATGTTTGGCTTTGATGAGTGTTTCTGCAATCTCAAGCTCTGTAAGGACCTCTTTTACTGTTTCTGCTGCTTCTTTCTGATCAGCAGTATTAATCATTTCTACTGCTTTACTTGAACTTGCAGTATTAATGGTTTCTGCTGCTGGCTCTATTTCTGCTGCTTGCTCATTCTCCCCCTCAACATCATGTTTTTCCTCTTTCTCCCCTTTAGCTTTGGCATCAGCTTCTGACTCCCCCTTTTTGGGAGCATCAGTCACTGGTTTCCTCCTTCTGATCACAAATTATTTCTTCTTCCTTTGCAGAATCATTTTCCTTACCATTTGCTTCAAGTTGATGATCTGTTCTTGTTGTGACAGAACTATGAGTTTAAGCTCTTCTATATCTTTGCCCTGTTTGATTACATCCATGTTGATGTTTCCCATGGTTTCCATCAATTCATAATAGTTATATCTGTCCTCACCTTCTCCAAAAGTGTTACCCTCTTTTGAAGGATCATTGGATCTTTTTGTAGTGGAAGTCTTCTGCCTAGCAGAAGCACTATCCACCCCCTTGGTTTCTTGGCACCTGGGACCTTTGGATAATTGCTCACCCAAAGTTGCCATGGGGAAGGTCTTATGTATGTTACCACTGACCTCCTCTGTGCTAGCAGGAGTAGTGGCAGCCTTAGCACCCATATGCTCAACCTCTACCTCAGTGAGCACCTCCTTGGGGTTGGGAGACGCCCCTATGGTTTCCCTGTGGATATTCTCTAAAGGAGAATTCTCTCTTAGAGGGCTTAAAGGCTTAGTGGGTGATGGTACAAGAA
The DNA here is from genome assembly GCA_023525745.1 of Arctium lappa. Lineage (NCBI taxonomy): Eukaryota > Viridiplantae > Streptophyta > Magnoliopsida > Asterales > Asteraceae > Arctium > Arctium lappa. The sequence continues at coordinate 4,043,735 of CM042050.1, forward strand.
GGGAAGGAGCTTTCTTTACCTGTTTTCTTGTATAAGTTTGGGTAATTGGAGAAGTGGGCTTATGAAGTAGGGACTGTGGGATAGATATAGAGTGGGAAGGTTGGGATTGGCTAGCAGTGGGATGGTCTGATGAGGGCCTTGACCCTGCTGCCATACCTTCTTCAGTGTGGACACCACCATCATTGTAGAGAACAATGGGGTGTCAACTCCTTCCGAGTCCAGAGGGGATCTTTTCATGTTTGAAAAGACCTTACCTTTGGGGATTTTTGGTACATATACCTCATCAAAATGAGGCATATCCGTCAATTCATGGGTGATAACTTCTTGGACAAACCTGGGGTACATATAAAAGCTCTTTTTACTTCCCAGGTTTGAGACAAGATCATTAAAAAGCATTTGAGAAAAATTGTACTTTCTGGCAGTGGCTAAGCACACCAAGGCATAAGCAAGGGTGCTACTGAACTCACTCCATCCAGTAGTCTTTTTAGAAATACAATGCATAAGGGTATGGACAAAGAAACGCCATTGGGGTGAAAATTTAGCTTTTGAGAACTTGAACACACCCAATGGGCCTCCATACCCCATTCTTGTAAGAGTTGAGAATAATTCCTCATTAGGAATAGAGGTTATACCTGCAGCATCGTCTAGACGTAGACATATGCGTATCACCTCTTCAGTAACTGTTAGGGGTTTTTCACACACCCTTGTCTTGATCATTTGGACACCATCTTCAGTAACAATGGTGGCATTAGCCCAAAATTGCCTTTGATGCTCTATGTAGATAGTTGGCGATACAGTGAGAGCATGAGCAATGTGACTTGTCTTGAGAAAATCCACAATCTGGTGGAATCCAGCGGCCTGTTTGGGCTTCTGTAGCATTGCAATCTCGTTATGCTCATCTACGAATGACATGGATGCCATTGATTCTTGAATGGTCTTGCTTGAAAAGCTTGGTACTTGAGAGAAAAAGGGTTAGAGCGCAAGTGAACAGTATGCAAAGAGTCGTTATGAACTTTTAGGCGGGCAAAGGGTATTTATAGTATACGGGACATAAGCAGTAGTAACCTAGAGCAGTATTAACTAATAGCAGTATTAACTACCTAGCAGTATTAACTGAGAGCAGTATTAACTGAGAGCAGTATTAACTGAGAGCGGTATTAACCACTAGCAGTATTAACTAAGAGCAGTATTAACCACTAGCAGTATTAACTAACTAGCAGTATTAACTGAGAGCAGTATTAACCACTAGCAGTATTAACTGTGCACTGGCAGTATTAACCATACTTACTCTTTTTGAAGCTTATGAAGGTCTGATGAAGGCAATAACTTCCTGTGAAAGATGATTAGCAGCACACAAATAACCAAAGTAGCAGGTATAGAAGCACCTTTTAAACATGGGCTCATTCAGAGTTGATCATGCCCACACTTGAGACCAAGAAAGTGAATCTACCCACATCAAAAGCTGAATAGATCTGCAAACTGGTTGTCAGTATGGACTTTAGCAACTTGAATGAGTTTCTTTTCATTGCAGTCTCTGATAAAGTGATACATGATTTCAATGTGCTTTGTTTTGGAGTGCTTGACTGGATTGTTAACAATGCTTATAGCACTGCTATTGTCAATAAAGATTGGAGTGTGAAGAAATGTTACCCCATAGTCCAACATCTGATTCTGTATCCATAGAACCTGAGAGCAGCAACTTGCAGCAGCAATATACTTAGCTTCTGTTGTTGATAAGGACACTGTGGTTTGTTTCTTACACTGCCAAGATACTAGTCTTGCACCCAAAAGTTGACATCCCCCTGAAGTAGACTTTATGTCCATGTTGGCACCACCCAAGTCACTATCTGAATAAGCAATCAAGTCAAATGAAGATTCATATGGATACCAAAGACCTAATCTAGGTTTCCCTCTTAAGTATCTGAAAATCCTCTTCACAGCTTGAAGATGTGATTGTTTAGGCTTGACTTGGAATCTGGCACATACACACACTGGAAACATGATGTCTGGTCTTGAGGCTGTGAGATACATGAGAGATCCAATCATTGATCTGTATAGATGGACATCAACATCCTCCCCCTCAAGATCATCAGTGATATGTTTGTGAGTTTCCATTGGTGTGCTTGCTGGCTTTGAGTCTTTTAAACCATATTTCTCCAAGATGTCTTGCACATACTTTGATTGACTAATGAAGATTCCATATGCCTGCTGTTTCACCTGAAGCCCAAGGAAGAAGGTAAGTTCACCCATTGAACTCATTTTAAAGCTCTTGTGCATCAACTCTTCAAAGTCTCTACACATCTGATCTTTTGTGGATCCAAAAATGATATCATCCACATAGATCTGAACTAGTAGGATGTCCCTCTTACTTCTTTTGATAAACAGGGTCTTGTCAATTATGCCCCTTTCAAATCCATTCTCCAAGAGATAGGTAGACAGTGTGTCATACCATGCTCTTGGGGCTTGATGTAGACCATAGAGTGCTTTCTTCAGCTTGTATACTCTGTCAGGGTATGTAGGATTTTCAAAACCAGGTGGCTGACAGACATATACTTCTTCATCAATTGTACCATACAGAAATGCACTATTTACATCCATTTGATAGACCTTGAACTTCATGTAGGAGGCATAAGCTAGGAACAGCCTAATAGCCTCTACTCTTGCCACTGGAGCAAACACTTCATCATAATCTATGCCCTCTTCTTGAGTATACCCTTGTGCCACAAGTCTTGCTTTGTTTCTGATCACAATACCTCTCTTATCCTTTTTGTTCCTGAAAATCCACTTGGTGCCTATAGCTCTATGACCTTTTGGAAGGTCCACCAAGTCCCAAACATCATGTAGCTTGAATTGAAGTAACTCTTCTTGCATTGCTTCTATCCAACTTGAATCTTTCATTGCATCATAGGCCTTCTTAGGCTCAATCTGGGATAGAAAGCAGGAGAGTATTGTGTGTTGTTGATCCTGCAGCTCTTGAAGTCTGCTTTTATTCCTTGTAATAATAGGGGAAGAGATGTCTCCTATTACCAACTCTGGAGGATGATTCTTTTGTGTTCTAGTCTGAAAACTAGGTTCTTCATGGATTCCTTCCTCTAGATTGGAATCATTTAAGTCAGCAGAGGGGATCACCTCAGCTACTTCTAGCTCATTATGCACTTAAGATTCATCTTCTCTTCTTTCTTCTTCACTCTGAATTGGCTCAGATGTAGTTTCTTTTTCATAGAATTCAACAGGTTCTCTTGTAGGCATAAGAAAGATCACAGACTGAGGTATGTTGTCTTGAACTTGTGTAGCCCCTGATCCTCCACTACCTGAACCTGCATAACCATCACTACTGAAACCAAAAGAGTTAGTTAGTGAATCAATGTCAAACAACCACTGAGGACCAGACCCAATAGGATTTGGTGTGTTCTCATTGCATTTGACATTGTCACTTTCCTCAATTATTCTAGAAAAGTATTAAAAACTCAATAGGCCTTACTCTGAGATGAGTAACCAACAAGAAATCCATCATCTGCCTTGCTATCAAACTTTCCTAAGTGAGATTTGGTATTGAGAATTGTACAAGGACACCCAAATGGTTTAAAATTCCAATAAAGAGTTTTCTTTTATTTAAGATCTCATAAGGTGTCTTGTTTTTAGGCTTGACTACTAGTACTCTGTTTTGGACATAGCATGCAGTATTAACTGCTTCTGCCCAGAAAGTTATAGGAAGTTTAGAATCAACTAACAGAGATCTAGCAGCCTCAATTAGTGTCCTATTTCTTCTCTCAGCAACTCCATTTTGTTGTGGAGTCCTAGGAGCACTATATTGCCTCTCAATTCCCTTTTCCTCACAAAAGGTGTTTAGGTCATGATTTTTAAATTCAGTACCATTGTCTGACCTAATGATTTTTACTTTTTGATTAGTTTGGTTTTCAATTCTTAGAATAAAGGATTTGATCAGTCCACTTGTCTCATCCTTAGTCCTTAGAAAATATACCCAAGTAAATCTAGAGTAATCATCAACAATAACTAGGCAGTATGATTTCTTCCCTATGCTCATAACATTTGTAGGGCCAAACAGATCCATATGCAATAAATGAAGAGAAGAAGAAATAGTGTTCACCTCTTTGGACTTATGAGAAGTTTTGTGTTGTTTGCCTTTGAGACAAGCAACGCAATGATCATCACATGAATAGACTTTAGAAGGCAAACCTCTTACAAGGTTGTTTTTAACAAGTTTATTTATTGTTTTAAAATTCATGTGACACATTCTTCTGTGCCAAAGTGATGATTCATCCAGAGAAGCTTTTGAAACCAAACAATTTATGGATGAATCAGATGGAACACTTTCCATATCTAAACAATATACATTGTCCTTTCTAGGGTTTCTTAGTAGTATCATCTTTTCATCAACTACCTTGAATCCAGGAGCAAGGATAATACATTCAGACTGTGTAAATAATATACTATGTTGTTTGTCACAAACCTGTGATACACTTAACAGGTTGTACCTTAACTGTTCAACATAGAATACATCCTCAAAGGTCATTTTTCCTTTGGTCACATCACCTTTACCACTGATTTTACCTCCATCTGGAGTATTCCCAAAAGCAACATGCCCACCATCAATCTTCTTGAAGTTCTTGAGGCAAGACATGTTTCCTGTCATGTGCCTAGAGCAACCACTATCAACATGCCAGATGCTCTTCCCTTTGAGCTGTTGGTTGCCCTGCACATCAGATTAGACAATTAGTATTGATTGGGGACCCAAGCCAAAGTGGTCTTGGGTCTCCCTTTCTCATCAAAATACTTGCATTCCTTTTTAATGAGGTTTTTAAAATTAGAACACTTGTTTTTTTTTGGAGAGGGTATCCCAGACCACATTGGGCCCAGACTAATCCCTGGCAATATGGGCCGAAGCCCGACTGCTAAAGCATGCAGCCCGGGGTCTAAGCCCCCGTACCTCCAGGATGCGTCCCCCAGGGTTCGAACATGAGACCGCTACTAGCTAGTCCACATGCCTTACCACTAGGCTAACACCCCTTTGGTATTAGATTATTGGTATTAGGTTAACACTTGTTATTGGAGTACTTTGTCAAGATTATTGGTCTAGCAGCACTAATACTAGAAGCAGTACTATCTAAAGAGGTACTAACAGAGTTAGCAGTACTAACAGGTTTGGCAGTATTAACCCTGTTGGCAGCACTAACAGAGTTAGCAGTAGTAACATTTGCCGAAGTACTAACAATGTCAGCAGCACTAACATTGCTAGCTGCAGTATTGCTTCTAGCAATACTATCACTGTCAGCAGCACTATTTGCAGTAGCAGCACTAACAGTTTTAGTACTTTTAGGAATCCACATCTTGACACTGTCTTCCATATTCTGTTTCTTCATGTGGCCTTTCGATTTAACAGTTTTCTTGGCCACATGGTTCTTTTCTTTCTTCCTATAACCAAAGGGTTTTTTAGTAGCTCTCTGAAAATTCATCCTTTGGTTCATGGAATTGAAATAGCAATATTTGGCAATGTGATTAAGCTTTCCACAAATAAAACAGGGTTTTTGTCTATTGATTTTACTCAGATCAACCCCTTATTTTTGTGCCCATTGATTATTCCAGTTCCTTTGATTACCCCTTTTTTTATCATGTTTTTGGGGCTCAGATTTACTGCAAGCACACTGTTTGCAGGGGACAGGGTTCACAACAGTGGTCTGCTTATAGTGAATCTCCTTGTTCTTTCCCTCAGTCTTCTCTACCTTATTTGACTTGACCCAATGCTTTCCACATCCTTCATTGGTAATTATGTGGTTTTCAATAGGAATCTCACCACTCACAGTGTTGTCCTTACTTTTGACAATTTCTTTCTTAGTTTTATCCTTAACAACTACTTCATCTAAAGGATCAATCTCAGTGGCTCCCTCAGGCAGGTCCTTCCTATCCTTTGTCTCTAACAAATCTGAACTAGGAGGGATGTAGTTGTCGTTGTAGGGTGGTGGTGTGGAATTATATCCTATTCCTCTTCTCAATTTATCATGAATCTGAGTTTGTAGTAAAGAATCCATTGCTTTGGAAGCATTGGAAAATTTTCTACATCTAGCTTAACTTTAGCTAGTTCTCCTCTTCACTTTTCACTCTCCTCTTTGGATTTGGTCAGTTGAAGTTCTAGGTCATTCTTCTCCCACTTCCAGTAGTTTGTGTCATAAGAATGTTGAAGCTCATTGGCTTGAAAACTCTTAATCTGCTCTTCAAACCTCTCAACAATCCTAACATAATCTTTTATGTCCTTTTCTAATCTCTTCAGGTCATCACTCATTTTCTGATTGTGATCCCTGTACCTTTTAACAGTGTTAATGCAGTTTTGAGTACAAAGATTAGAAGTTACCTCTGTTGGGAGATCAGACACCTCTGCCATTAGAGCTTGGTTTTGGATGGCTTCTTCAGCTTGATCACTCCAATCAAACCCCATACCTTGTTGAGAGACTAAGGCTTGTGCAGAGTTTCTGTTATTATTGAAGCTTCCAGATTGAGCTTGTTGGTGGTTGTTGTTGTGAGACACTCCACTTCTGCATTCCCTAGCAAAGTGTCCCTTTTGATGGCATTTATAGCATTCCACTTTTGACTTGTGAAAACCTGCTCCATCTTCTCTTCTTTGGGAGAAGTTGTTCCTCCCAGTTCTCTTGATGAACTTCTTAACTCTCATAGAGAGCATGACCATCTGCCATTTAATGTCCATCTCTTCAAGATCATCTGGATGGAGTTGTTCCAAGTCATCATTAATAAGAGAAGAACTTCCATGACTGGACAGAAAGGCTTCAAACACAGTTTCAGTGCCTTTCTCTTGATTTGCTCCATTAGCAGCACTAACTGATTCAGGATTGGAAGTAGAATCAATTGATGCTGATAAGAGTGCAGTATTATGACCATACCTAGAAGGCTTCTTCTTAGCCTCTACCTCAAATTCAAAAACTCTTAGATCATTGTATAGATCATCAAGTTCCTTTTCTTCCAGTTGATCATTCTGTCTGAAAGAGACAGTATACATGGTCCATTCATCACCCAGGGACCTTAGGAACTTCCTGTTCAGATCATCTTGATCAATTTGTACTCCAACTGTAGTTAGTTCACCAATAAGCTTGTTGAACCTGTCAAAAGTTTGAGTCATGGACTCATTCTTGGTTGACATAAAGTTTTCATACTGTTGCTTCAGTATGGCCTTCTGATTTCTCTTGGTACTTTTGGTACCAGAGAATCTTTTCTCTAGAGCATTCCAGAGCATTTGAGCATCAGTGCAATTACAGAACTGATGTTGGTATTCATTGGGAATAGCCAAGAGCAAAGTGCTCAAGGCTTTCATCTCTGTTTGTCTAATCTTTCTCTCTGCATCAGTTTTTTGTGGTGTCCTCTTTCCATCTGCACCAATCTTTCCTGCTTCAGAAGGGTCATTCTCAATTATGTCCCACATAGAATAGTCAGTGAGGAGTATGTACTGCTTGATTATGATCTTCCACATGTCGAATTCATTGAGTCTGAGCATAGAAACCTTTGAGACCAAGGTACTGTTTGATTCAACAATGTTTTCCATGATGAATAAGATTTCTGAGAATACAGGCTCTGATACCACTTGTCAGGATCGAATTCTCAACAAGAATTATGAATACTCAGAAACAATATTAAAGAAGCTGCGGAATAGCACTTTAATATTCAGAAAAACAATGAAAACAGTGAATCAAAAACACAACTTGTAAACTTGTATTGAATGATTGAAGTTACAAGATTAACCACACAACCTCAATATTGATGAACAGGCTCACCAATACGAATTCTACTTCTCTAGAATTAGGATTACAAATCTTGAGGTTGATTCTCTCTATTGAAACTAAAAACTCAGACTGAATAATTAATTCTAAACTATTCTAACAATTCTATACATATACTAAAGATAAAGATAATTACAAAATAATAAAAGATCTTCAATATAAACTTCCATCTTTATCTCCAACTTCCATGAATATCTTCAGTCCATCCAGCTGTCATCCTTCCATGCTAATTCTTTATCACATAAGCAACATTATTCCTCAGCAGCATTAATACTTTGAGCAGTATTAACTCCAGCAGTACTAACTATGCTCAACAATATTAATCTCTTCAAGCATTACTAATATTTGAACTAGCAGTACTAAACTTGTTAAGTAGCATTAATCTACAACCAGCAGTATTAATCTCAGAAGTACTAACTAGAAGTAGTAACTATGTTCTTCTAGCAGCATTAACTTTACTTGTGTTGTACTTGTGCAATTCTTTAGTTCCCAACACTCTTCACACACCATCACTCAATTCTTTTCACCCTTCTCCCCTCAATCACTCAAGGAATACTTCCTGGGTAGGAAACACTGGTTATCGTGAATCCATGGAAGTTCTGTTAAGCTCACACACTGAATCCCATGTATTGTCCTAAAAGTACATGCTGTTCAACAGGCTATTGTACATGTAAGCACAAATACCACTTGTTACATGAAGAATATAATATTCGGAGATGTCAAAACAGAAGATGTTTGACGATGCAATTCTTCCCCTCAACCTAAAAGAGTTTGACAATTAAGCTCATATCATTTTATCATGAAGAATAAGATTTTGGAGAATCAAAAACGAATGTTGTTTATATGAACAATATATAAACATATTTTCAATGAAAGCACATTAAATGACGTTTGATTCAATCAACAGTGAATACAAAGAACGTGAGTATTACCATAGAAAGATTTAACTTTTGATACATGGTAATAACAAAGTCAAATAGAATGTTCTGAACCGTTATGTGTATGAATACTTGACAAAGTATATTGACAAGATAAAACGCAAGTATTTATCTTTAAGAACACATGGTCAGATAAGCATTTAAGTATCCAAAAATCTGTTAAAATCACAGATATTTTCCCCCTTAACTGAAAGATTTTTTTTAATTGGTAAAGAAAAAAACAGAAAAATAAGGCACTGAAGTGCGGGTTCTAATCCGATGTGATTAGAAGCCATTCTCCGTTGAGGTACGGGTTCTAAGCTGATTTACTTATAAGCCTTCTTTTTGACAATGAAGTCCGGGTTTTGAACTGTTTTGTTCAAAAGCCATCGTTCTTTCTCCCTCTTAAACTTTGGTGCCTGCAACACAGATTTAGCTTTTGGTACCCACTGGTATTTGGGTCCTAAGGGGTTAGTTGCAGTTCTAGTGGGAGATATAAAATAAGAACCATACCGGTTATTTACATAATTTTTTTTAACAAAATCATTTGAGCCACAGTAGGAACAACTAATTTTCTTTTGTGCTAACCTGATCAGTTGATTGATAGAGTAAACCAGATCAGGTTTGCCAAAAGTTTTACCTTTCGGAGCATTGTTCCATTTAGCATTCGTTGTATGCACAAATGATTTTTCTTTCTTCTTTTCCTCCGAAGATCCTTTAACCCTCCAGATCCAATTTCCTCTGTCTTTCTCATCATCCCTTCTCCAGAAGCTTTTCTTTTGAGACTTGGTCTTCTTGAAGTTACCTGAACCATCAACATTTTTGTCATAGAAAAGATTATAAGGACGAATCTGATCAGTAGATTTAGAAGTAAGACAATCATCTGAATCATATAAAGGATTATAGAAAACATTTGAAAAATGTGAACTTGAAGTTGTTTTTAATGAACTATTTGAATCAGCTAGATCTTCTTTCGGTGATTGAGCTATTGACTCTGGCGTCTGGTGCTCAGTCAGCTTCACCTTGAACACGATCTTTTCAAGCTCCTTTATCTTTGAAGACAAACTGTTTCTTTCCTTTTCGATCAGATCAAACTTCTTGTGTAGCTCATATTTCGCATTCTGCTCCTTCATGATGTTTGTTGACAATTCAGATAGCTTTCTTGTCAGCTTGGCTATCTCGGTCTCGAATACTTTCTTTTCTTCAGAAAAGTCTGTATTTATATTCTTCAGCTCAGCTTTCTTCTTTTCATTCTCAGCCTTTTCTCTTTCAAGAATGATAACCTTCTCAAAGTCTGAAACTTGTTGAGAAAGTTTAACACATCGAAGCTCTAAAGTTTTCTTTTCTTCGAAGGCTTTTCTGGAGAAATCAGAGAATTTCTTGGCAAATTCTTTTCTTTCTTTTTCAATCTTCAATATTTCATCTTGAGTTGTTGCATTGTCTCTGTCTTGGGTAGCCTTTTCTTTCAGCATTTTAATCTCAACCTCAACCTCAAGACTAAGAACTTTTTCTTTTAAAGAATCCCTTTCAGCAAAAATTCGAGACTTTGACTTTCTAAGCTCTTCAGATGTCTCACAAGCAATGTTTGCTCTTCTTCTCAATTCATCTAGCTCTTTTTGCATTAGTTCCTTCTTTGACCATGTTGAGCTAGATTCAGATCTTTTTAGCTTTGCTTGAAGGTCTAAGATTTCTTTTTCTTTAGACGCAATTATTCCTGCAAGATCAAGTATAGAATCAGGATCTTTTGAATTTTCTTTTAAAGCATTGATCTGAATAAGAAGAGAAGAGTTCTGAATCTTTAGATTTTTAATCTCAGCTTCAAGAGGTAACATCTCGGATTTGAGCTTTGTAATTTCCCTCTCGCAATCATCAGCCTTGTCTGTATATCTTGACAACTGTCTAGCAAGATGTTTAGCCTTTTCTTTTACTTCAGAAAGAGTCATGTTGCTAAAATCAAGATTGTATCCTGCAGACATATTTAGCTGATACGACATCCTAGTTGTACAATTAGTAATTAAACTTATCTGTACCAAGACAACCAACTAGATGAGATCGTTAGAATCAAAATGAAAACTACACTAAAAAAATTTCAGAAAAATAAATTCCCGAAAATAATTAAATGCAGTCCTTTCAATCAGTATAAAGCTTTAAATAATACTGAACAAAAAGAAAATGTTGATCTCGAACAGAACTTTATCCCCCTTCGCAGACTTAGCACGGGGGTCCCGCTAGACAAAAAAAATTTAGGCTTTTAGAGGTCCTATTACAATTTGCAAAAATCGACCGGTATTGAGTCGACCGGGGTCTTGCTTGGACCGGTACCTTGTTTGACCGATAAGATGTAACAACCGGTCTTATGCTCGACCGATAAACGACTAAGACTGGTATAGAGAGTTCGACCGGTAAGTTGCTTGTACCGGTACTTTACTCGACCGGGAATATAGTTGACCGGTATTAATTCGACCGGAAAAGGTATCGACCGATGTTGATGTGAGTGTGCAGGTCGACCGGTATAAACCGATATGAATCGATCAACCGGTATTGGTCTTGACCAACAAGCCTTTGACCGATATAGTATGTGTGTGTATCGGTCGACCGGACAAATGTGAGTACCGGTGAATATAATCACCGATATATTCTTAATGCTTTCGACTGATATGTTCTTAATGCTTTCGACCGATATGTTCTTAAGTCGACCCAGAACGATGAAGATTTCCCCAGAAAACACAATAAACACAGAAATTGAATCCAAATATCAACCTTTTGCACCAAGTAACATATATCGAACACAATGCAATCAAACTTGAAGATTAAAATCAGTTTTTAAGAATTCAATTTGAAGAACACAATGCGACTTGTATACAAACCCAGTAAACATAAATCAACCAAAAAACCAATCGATTTGAGATTTTAATTGCAATTAACAAATTAGATAACTTTCGGCAGCATAAAACTCATCAAATCATATCAATTTCCAGCCTAAAAATAAGTTAATTCATGAGGTTGATTTTCACAGATTTATATATATCGAAGAACACAGTGATAAACCGATAAACACAGATTTAATCCAAATAACTTGATTCTTTGGCTCTGATACCACTTGTTATCCCAGTTTAATCTACTTGGTAAATAATTAATCAAGTAATCAAGCAACACAATAATAATCAAGATATATATAAATCAGAGTAACATACCAATCCCTTGAATAAACAATGAAACCCTTGAGTGTTCTTGATACCCTTTGAATATAGAGAATAATATGGCTACCTTTCTCTCTAAACAATGATTATGAAATTATGAAAGGTTCTAACACTAAAACTAAACAATTAAAACTATAAATACCTAGGCTAAAAGGCCTAATGGGCTTATGGGCTTGAGGCCCAATAGCTTAATAACTATTAATCTATTACAATTTAAACCCTCTAATTAACTTTAGCACAATTGCAGTTTAAACCCTGAACTTTAACTTTAATCTTGAATACAATTATTTGATCCAACACCTTTCCATTCTAAATTCGAGGTTTATAAGTCTATTTAAGGTACAATTTCTCGTTCTCCTTCTGTGTCGGTTTATATGCATAGGAAATCCATAGCTAAAAAGCCTAGGAAAGCTTGGGATATTCTTAGTTATTGGCGTGCGACTATAAATATCCCTCATTTCCAAATGTCGAGCGAGCCTGTGAGTATATATAGGGAAGAAGAAAACATAGATTATTTCAAGAATTTAGCCAGGATTCTAGATGGAATTAATTTGGTGTCGCCGGAAGATTTAAGGTCGGATGAAGTCCCGAAGGGATATTGCGTTCTATATGAGTATCCCTTCAAAATAGGGTTTACTTGGTCGTTTAGTCCTTTGGTCAAGGCGTTTTTAGATGCATTCGATCTAACTCCTGGATAATTAATGCCTCAATTCTGGTGGATTGTCCAAGTTATCGGGCGTCTTACGGCCGATTGGGAGGTTCTGTTCAATGTGAACGATCTCCTGACTGCTTATAACGTTCGACCGGATAATTATCATCGGTACAGCTTATTCCCTCAATCGAAGGGAGATAAGGTATTGGTGCATAATACCGCGGTGAACGAACGTGGTTGGAAACGTCAATACGTTTTCCTCCAAGTGGCGTCTGTGAGCGACGAAGACAGCCAATGGTTATCGTCCGGATGGAACGAATCGAGTAGGATAACTGTTTTTGTCGTGCGTTTTTAATATATACTAATAATGTCTCTATTTGTCTGGCAGCAATTGACTTTACTAAAGTGAAGCCAAACAGAGATTCTCTCAACAAGATTCAGAGGATCTTGGAAAGGAGTATTGTCGATCGTTCGTTTGTTGTTCGGTCGAACGACGAGGAGGACGAGGTCGTTTTCGTAGCCGAAGCGACGTCCGTCGAGGGTTCTCATCAAGAAGAAGAGAGGGAGGAAGAGAGAGAAGAAGAGATGACCGGTAAGTCGCTTGACAGTATTTTGTACCTTTACATCGCACGTCATTTCTTTTTTAACTTGCTCTCTCCATTCAGAAGATGCAGCTGCGAAGTCGTCTGCCCTTAAGTGAGCCGAACAACTGGAGCTTGCTCGTCAAGGCAGACAAAAATCTTGGAAGAGGTGCCTCTTCTACGGGGGTAGATCTCAGACGCGTCCGAGGAAAACCTCGGTCCTCACCTAAGAAGACGGGTGACGCTGCAGTGTCGTCCCTTGCAGGGACGACACCGTCGAAAGGAACCGCCGCTGGGGTCGAGCTTGGAGGCTCGACTCAGGTGACGAAGGATGTCACAATGTCGGGGATGTCGGTCGTTGACAAGCCCTTTCATGCACCTTCTTCCTCTTCTAAGGGTGAGGAGAAGAATAAGGAGAAAGTGGGCGACATTCAAAGTCACTCTCCCATCTGATTTTATGGTTAATGACGTCCTTGAAAAGGACGTCATTTTTCCACATTTAGGAAAATTCCTCCTCCCGACCTTCTACGACCGATATAAGGAGTCTCGAGTTGAGGACACGGGGGCACACGCCGCTGGTCTCTCTTTCATGGTACGTCTTACTTATTTCTTACTCCCTTCATTATATTTCTTTTTATTAACCCTTTCTTTGATGTCATGCAGGCTTTCCAGGCTTGTTTGAGCTTCTTCGCTCAGATGGAAGGTCTCAGGACGTCCTTCCCTGAGGTCAAGAAAAGGGCTGACGAGGCTCTTGAGAGGGAGATGATTGCCCTGAAGGCGGTCGAGTCCGAGAAGGCAAAGGTCGAGGGCCTTAAGTCTGAGCTCTCCGATACCCGAAGTCTACTAGAAATTTTGGATCGTGAGAAGGTTAACCTTAATGATCATATCCTTGAGCTTGAGGTGTCGTCGACCAAATTGGAGGCCGAGAAGATTAAAGCCACCACTGCTGCTACTTCTGCTGATGAAGTCGTGTCCCTCAAAAAGAGGGTCGATGAGCTGGAAGATGACGTCAAGGACCTGGAGACTGAGAATAGGCAAATCGAAGCCTTTTCTCGCTTCACGGTTCGGGCTGCCTTGATGAGGCATCATTTGACTGGAAAAAATCCTATGGCGTCGGCCGCTGAAGAGCTCAAAACTTATCTTGACACCGTGAGAACCGAAAGGGACCTTGACGAAGATGATGAGTTAGAGGGAAGTGACGGTAGAGAAGAGGCGGCAGCAGCAGAGACTGATGTCTTGCAGGAACAGTCTGACGTTCCTCCCTCTTAGCTTTTCAGATTTATTCTCTAGGGGTCGGCCATCTGTGGTCGTCCCTTAACTTTGTAATTTTCTTTTTTAATGACAAAGTTTCTTTTGTACATCGAGCAATTTTAAAATATAAGCGCAGTATGTCATACATTCGACCAAACCATCATTCATTAACATACTATAATAAAATCAACTGAATTTCACGATCGAACAAGTGCAATTGCAATAATGGTTTTCGAATATATATATATATATATATTGGGAGTTAGGTATAAAAATTTAACCTTTATCATCCGTTACGACCTACCATATACATGCGATCGTATGAGTATTATTTGACATGAAAATCTTAGCTAAGTCGTGCGTCCCTGCGAAGAACAACATTAGCGGAGTGGTCGTTGGTTTGACCAACGACCCTCCGATGCTTAAGTTAGTAATCTTTTTAAGAAATAATCCAAGGAAACGAATTTAGAATTTAAAAGAAATACCTCTTTAAATGAACTGCATTCCAACTTCGTGGGATATCTCGATCATCAAGGGTTTGGATCTTATAAGCTCCTTTACCCACGACGCCAGAGATTTGATAAGGGCCTTCCCATTTAGTAGAAAGTTTACCTGCGTTGAGTTCTTGAGTGTTTTGGAACACTCGACCTAAGACATAGTAGCCTTCTTGAAAAACTTTGATTTGGACATTTTTGTTGAAATGTCGTTCGACTGCTTGTTTCTGCGATGCCATGCGGATGTGTGTTAGACCACAGTCTCATTGGATTCCAGATCATCCAATCTGAAGATCGTAATCTGAAGCTAAAGCCGGAACGTCGACTCTCGATAATAAAGTCTATGTCGTTTGTAATAAATGTCAATGTAATTTAATGTAATTGTTTTAGTTTACTTTGATTTAATATATAAGTAATAGTATTGTAATAGTTAACCTAGTTAGTTTAGTTAGTTTCTAGTTTACTTTATTAGGAAATAATATCTAGATTTAATATCTAGATATTAAGTTAGATAGTGTGTCTAACACACTAAGTTTAGATTAGATGTGATATCTCAATCTCTCTAACAAGAATAAGATAACTTTTTATACATCACACAAAAACACACACATCAAGGTGTATTTGAGAGAAAACATAGAGAACACAAAGAAAAGCTTAATCGATCAACCTTGTAATCGTTTCTATATTCAATACAGGTTGGTAATCGTTAATGTGTTGTTGTTTCTTAGAACTTGTTAAGTAGTATTTGTTTATGCCAAAAATCTCACAAGGAAAATTTAAGGTAAATGTGGAGCTTGATCCAACCAAAGAAAGTAAGAACAATAATCTTACGACTATAGTAAAAATAAAGTAAATAAGACGAGAGAATTGGTGACGCGGAAAACCCCTAAAATGGGTAAAAACCGCGGACGAGTGTGAGTCGTCGTGCACTATAGACGTCAATCAGGGACGTCGTCCTTTAAAACAAGTGTTATAAGTGTAAAACAATGTAAAACAATACAATAAAGTAAAGTCGGTCGTGCGTATTGTGTAATTAAACTTCGGTCGTGCGTCATACGATAAACAGCGGAAGACTTTATGAACTTCAAGAGAGATTGAGTGAGCTTGGGAGTATAATTTGTGAGCTTCTGAGGTATGAGAATCAGATGTCTCAATGTGCAGTTTCAATCCCATATTTATACTCCATCTTTCCGTTTTCCAAGTCTTTGAATGCATATGACCGTTTCTGATATTGATGATAGCGTCCGTTATGCTTCTTGTTATTGATGATGTCTATCGTTACAATCTTTAATCATAAATATCTTTGAATCCTGCAATTAAAACATGGCATAATGTATATTGTAGGTTAGTAACTGAAATCATGTCGTACGATGGTATTCGTTGGACGGATAGTTAACCGTTTTAGTCGAGGTCGCCTGAAGAAAGATCGTCCCTTACCTTATGTCGTACGACCATAGTCTGTTGGACTTTTTTACCCAAACAGTTTGCCCCCAAATTTAAAATTCAAGCGACAACTTTTGAAATTTAAATTTAAGATTAAAACACATGTTGCAAAAGAGAACGTGGGTCTTTCGATTAGAATCAAATTGGTTCATTTATAACTAGATAAATGACGTCATCACCTGCATAAGTAAACATTTAGACAGCTAATTTTAGACAGGTGTCGCATTTTGGAAGGACATACTCGAGTATTTCCTCTGACACAGATGACATGTGTCAAACGACGACTGGCGATCTATTTTCTCGGTCGATTCAGTTTCCAAATTTACAATATAAATAAGGATTGTTGATTTGTTGCTAATCCTTTCCTTCTTTACGCTTACAATTCTCTAGAAAACATGTACTTCCGGTGAGATTTCCGAGCGATCAGAATCTTTTCCACTCTAAATTCGAGGTTTAGACTGTTAATTAAGGTACGATTTCCAGTCCTTCTTTTGTGTTTGATTTATGCATAGAAAATCTATAGCTAGAAAACCTAGGAAAGCTTGGGATATTTTGAGTTATTGGTGCGCGACTCTTAACATCCCTGACTTTCAGATGTCGAGTGAACCAGTAAGTTTGTTTAGAGAAGAAGAACATATAGATTTTTTCAAGAGTTTGGCTAAACTTCCAGATGAGATAAATCTAGTGTCGCCGGAAGATTTAAGGCCGGACGAGGTTCCGAGGGGATATTGTGTCTTGTACGAGTACCCCTTTAAAATAGGTTTCTCTTGGCCTTTTAGCCCTTTAGTCAGGGCGTTTTTAGATGCCTTCGATTTGACACCTGGACAATTAATGCCTCAGTTCTGGCGTATTGTCCAAGTGATTGATCGTCTCACAGTTGAGTGGGAGGTACCGTTCAATGTGAACGACCTCTTGACAGCTTATAGCGTGCGACCAGATGGTTATCACCGTTATAGCTTATTCCCTCGTTCAAAGGGGGATAACGTAATGATACTTAACACTGCGGTGAACGACCGTGGGTGGAAACATCGGTATGTCTTCCTTCAAGTGGCATCCGTAAGTGATGAAGACAGCCAATGGTTGTCATCAGGCTGGAATGAATAGGGTAGGTTTATTGTCGTGCGTTTTTATTCGTGCGTTTTAGCTTAATGTTTTTCTTTGTTTTTGCAGTGATCGATTTCAGTGTAGTGAAGCCAAAGAGGGATTCTCTTAATAAGGTTCAAAGAATCTTAGAAAGAAGTATTGCTGATCGTTCCTTCTCCCTTCGGTCGAACGACGAGGAGGACGAAGTCGTCCTAGTCAGTGAAGTTGCACCTACTGAGGATCCTTCGAAGGAAGGAGAGGATATAGAAGAATAGAGAGAAGGAGAAAGAGAAGAGGAGATGACGGGTAAGTTTTTCAACAATACTTACTTCCTACGTATCGTAAGTATTTTCTAACTTGCTCTTTTCTGTTTCTCTTTTTATTTAGGAGATGCAACTGCCAAGTCAGCTGCTGCCAGGCGAGCCGAGCAATTAGAGCTCGCTCGTCAAGGAAGGGAAAAATCGAGGAAAAGATCTGCCGCTTCCACAGGGGTAGATCCAAGACGGGTTCGAGGCAAGCAACCTCGATCTTCGCCTAAAAAGACGGGCGGCGTTACTATGACGTCCCTTCCAGGGGCGTCACCGACGAAGGGAACCGTTTCTGATGTCGATCTCGGAGGCTCGACTCAGGTGACGAAGGACATTCCCCTGTCGGGGGTGTCGGGCGTTAATAAGCCCATCTCCGAAGTTCCTTCTTCTTTTTCAAAGGAAGAGAAGAACAAGGAGAAGGTGGGAGAGACGACATTCAAAGTCACTCTCCCATCTGACTTTATGGCAAATGACGTTCTCGAAAGGGATGTCATTTTTCCTCACTTGGGAAAATTCCTTCTCCCGACCTTCTACGACCGATACAAGGAGTCTCGGGTCGAGGATACGGGAGCGCATGCTGCTCGTCTTTCCTTCATGGTACGTCTTTACTTATTTCTTATTCCGTTCATTTTTCTTACTACTAACTCTTTCTTTCTGTCGTACAGGCTTTCCAAGCTTGTTTGAGCTTCTTTGCTCAGACGGAAGGTCTTAGGGCGTCCTTCCCTGACGTTAAGAAAAGGGCTGACGAGGCTCTTGAGAGAGAGAAAGTCGCCTTAGAAGCGGTCGAAGCTGAGAAGAAGAAGGTCGAGAGTCTCAAGACCAAACTTGTCGAAGCTCAAAGTGAGACGATCAAGTTCAGGGATCATGTCCTTGAACTTGAGGCCTTAACGTCTAAGCTGGAGGTGGAGAAGATAAAGGCCACTACTGCTGCTGCTACCTCTGCTGATGAAGTCACGTCCCTCCTCAAGAAAGTCGAAAGTCTAGAGAGTGATGTCAAAGATTTAGAAGAGGAGAATAGGCAGATTGAAGCTTTCTCTCGTCTCACAGCCCGAGCTGCTTTGATGAGACGTCATCTGAGTGGGAAGAATCCTATGGTGTCGGCCGCCGAGGAGCTCAAAACTTATCTTGACACTGTGGGAACAGAAAGGGACCTCGATGAAGATGATGACCTTGAGGGGAGCGATGACGAAAAAGAGGCGGCAACAGCAAAGACCGACGTCGTGCAGGAACAACTTGACGCTCCTCCTTCTTAGATTATTTTCCTTTAGATTTACAAATAAGAGTCGGCCGTCTGTGGTCGTCTCTTATACTTGTAATTTTTTAGTAATGAAAAAAGTTTATTTTGTTTATCAATACTCGTCACTTGCTTTGTTTTTCCAAAAGCACGTCAAGTAAATTTAAGAAGATACAAAATCATTATATACATTCGACCAAACCATCACTCATTAACATGCTATAATGGAATCAACTGAGTTTTGCGATCGAATAAGTGCAATCGTAATAATGGTTTCCGTATATATAAATATACATACTGGGAGTCAAGCGTAAAAGATTAACCTTTAACAATAATCACAACCAACCATCTTCATGCGATCGCATGAGTATTACTTGACATGAATATCTTAGTTAAGTCGTGCGTCCCTGCGAAGAACAACATTAGTGGGGTGGTCGTTGGTTTGACCAACGACCCTCCGATGCTTGAGTTAGTAATTTTTCTTTAAAAAATAATCGAAGGAACTAAATATGAAATTTAAAAGAAATACCTCTTTAGATGAACTGCATTCCAACTTCGTGGGATATCTCGACCATCGGATGTTTGGAGTCTATAAGCTCATTTACCCACGATACCAGAGATTTGATAAGGCCCTTCCCACTTAGTGGAAAGTTTACCTGCATTAGGTTCTTGAGTGTTTTGAAACACACGTCGCAAGACGTAGTCGCCTTCTTGAAAAACTTTGACTTGGACATTTTTATTGAAATGTCGCTCGACAGCTTGCTTTTGCGACGCCATGCGAATGTGAGCAGCTTCCCGAAGTTCCTCTAAGGCGTCAAGATCATAACTTAGATCGACTAAATTATGTTCAACAGATGTATGTCTTGAAGTCGGTAGTTGTATCTCGATAGGTAACACAGCTTCACATCCATAGACTAAGGAAAAGGGAGTTTGTTTTGTGGACGTACGAGGTGTCGTACGATTAGCCCATAGAACGAAAGGCAATTCTTCCACCCATTTTCCTTTGGCAGCTTTAAGTCGTTTTTTAAGTGAATTAATGATAGTTTTATTGCTCGACTCAGCTAAACCATTCGACTGTGGATATTGAGGCGTCGATGTTACTAACTTGATATTTCTTTCTTCACAAAACATTCGCGTTCGGTCACTGATGAATTGTGTCCCATTGTCGCACGTTATTTCAGATGGAACTCCAAACCTGCAAATGATGTTAGTTTGGATAAAAGAAACGACTTCTTTATCCCGGACTTGGGAAAAAGCCGCTGCTTCGACCCATTTAGAGAAATAATCAGTTAAAACTAAAAGGAATACCTTTTGCCCGGGAGCAGGTGGTAGTTTTCCAACAATATCCATTCCCCATTTCATAAAGGGCCATGGGATCAAAGTCGAGTGCAAAGGTTCAGAAGGTTTATGAGACATACCTGCGTGTTTTTGACATGCGTCGCATAACTGTACATACCTAATCGCATCTTGTCTTATCGTCGGCCAATAATAACCTTGTCTCGATATCCGGTTAGCTAAACTGCGGCTTCCGGAGTGATTTCCACATTCACCATCGTGCATATCCTGTAAAATTTTGTGTACTTGTGCCTTGCTGGTGATACACCGCAAATTCAAACCAGTTGAAGATCGTCGATACAATTGTCCTCTGATCATAACGTACCTCGACGCTTTGAATCTAATTTTTCTCGCTTCCATTTTATCATCGGGCAATTGATCGTGCTCTAAGTAATTCCGAATGTCGTCCGACCAAGAATTTTCTTCTTCAATTGGTGTGACTGAAATATTATCATCCTCCTTGATGGAAGGAGTTGCAAGATGAATTATTGGGATATTGTCGAATGTCGTTCGACTAAGTGCTGACCCCAAATTGGCCAGTGCATCAGCTTGAGTGTTCTGATCTCTTGGTATTTGCTCGATTACAAAGTGACTGAACTTCTTTGCTTCTTCTTTGACTATTTTATAATAGGCAATCATCCTTGAATCTTTTGCTGTGAATTCTCCATTGATTTGGTTAACAACTAGGGATGAGTCACTTCGGACGTGCAAACGTGTTGCCCCCAATTCATGAGCAATTTTGATTCCTGCAATCAATGCCTCATACTCTGCTTCATTATTTGTTGCTTTGAAATCGCACCGTATGGAATATACCATTTTGCCCCCTTGTGGGGACTATAGGACGACACCCAAGCCTGTGCCACGTATATTTGCCGAATCGTCAACGTCGAGCGTCCATGTAGTGTCGTGCAAAGTCGCCACAATTAATTTATCGGACGTCATCGTGCTTTCTAGTTCTGGACTAAAATCTGATATGAAATCGGCTAAGACCTGCGACTTGATCGCTGTTTTTGGCTTGAAATCCAGATCAAAATTGCTGAGGTAAATACTCCACTTAGCTAGTCGTCCTGTTAATTCGGGCTTTCTTAACACAGATTTTAAAGGAAAATTAGTTACCACAATTATAGGATGTGATTCAAAATAATGTCGTAACTTTTTAGCAGCCATGACTAATGAAAGTAAAAGTTTTTCTATAGACGAATACCTGGTTTCAGCATCTAATAGAGTCTTACTTACATAGTAAATTGGCAGTTGTCGTCCGTCGGTTTCTCGTATAAGAACTGCACTTACCGAATTATTGCTGACTGCTAGGTAAAGTTGAAGGACTTCACCTTGCTCAGGTTTAGAGAGAAAAGGAGGCGACATCATGTATTTTTTGAGTTGCTGCAACGCTTCTTCATGCTTGTCTGTCCATTCGAACCCTTTATTCTTTCGTAGGACATTGTAGAATAAATGACACCTGTCGGACGACCGAGAAATGAACCGGTTCAGCGCTGCTACACGTCTTGTAAGACGTTGGACTTCTTTAAAATTTCTGGGCGATTTTAGCTCAACAATTGCTTTAATCTGTTCTGGATTAGCTTCGATTCCTCGTCGTGTAACCATATAACCGAGAAATTTTCCAGCTCGAACCCCAAAGGAACATTTCGTCGGATTCAACTTCATCTTGTATTCACGCAAGATGTCGAATGACTGCTTCAAATGTCCGATATGATCGTCCGCATGTTTTGATTTGACAAGCATGTCATCGATGTATACTTCCATAGTATCACCCAAATGTTCTTTGAACATCATATTCACCAATCGTTGATATGTCGAACCTGCATTTTTAAGACCAAAAGGCATTACTTTGTAACAATAAATACCTTTATCCGTCATGAAGGCTGTTTTTTCTTGGTCGTCTGAATGCATCAATATCTGGTTATACCCAGAATATGCATCCATGAATGTGAGTAGCTCATGTCCTGTTGTAGCGTCGACCATGGAGTCGATATGTGGTAATGGAAATGGATCTTTCGGACATGCTTTGTTAAGGTCTGTGAAATCGATGCAGACTCGCCATTTGCCATTTTTCTTTTGAACGACTACAACATTAGCGAGCCAATCTGGATACTTGACTTCCCGTATTTTTCCTGTTTTAAGTAAATTATCAACTTCGTCGTTGATAACCTTATTCCTCTCAGGAGCAAATTTTCGCCTTTTCTGTTGAACAGGTTTAAATGATGGATCAATGTTGAGTTTATGAGAAATAATACTCGGATCAATACCCACCATGTCTTCGTGTGTCCAAGCAAAACAATCATAGTGGTCCTGCAAAAAAGAAATTAGTTGCTTTTTAAAAGAAGGGTCGAGCGTAGAACCTATGTAAACCATCTGGTCAGGTTTATCCTGGTTTAAGACGACAGCTTCCAAGCGATAATCGTCGTTAGTCCCAGAAACGTCCTGGTTCTGTAATTGCTATACTGTCTGCTTCGGGGGCTTCAAGGAAACTTTGTAACATTCCCTAGCAACCTTTCTTTCGCCTTTGATTTCCTGTACTCCCCATTGCGTGGGAAATTTCAGAGTTTGATGATATGTCGAAGGCACAACCTTCATGTCATGAATCCAAGGTCGCCCAAGAATAACGTTATAAGCTGATG
Source organism: Arctium lappa (assembly GCA_023525745.1). Taxonomy (NCBI): domain Eukaryota; kingdom Viridiplantae; phylum Streptophyta; class Magnoliopsida; order Asterales; family Asteraceae; genus Arctium; species Arctium lappa. The sequence goes on from CM042050.1 coordinate 4,066,674, forward strand.
AACAATCGACGACATTGAATTTCGTCTGTCTGTTGATTCCTTTAGCATATACTGGGAGTATGATTTCACCCATGGTGTTTGTCGCTCCACCATTAAACCCAACGAGTGTGGTCGAACGTCGTGTAATCTCGGATTTGTCGATGCCCATTGCTTTCACTGCATCAAAAAAGATAATGTTAGCTGAACTACCTCCATCGACGAGTATCCTTTTGGTCAGACAATTCCCAATGCTTAATTGAATAATTAGTCCGTCATGATGCTTCTGATGTACGTCATCGAGATCCTCCTGGTCGAACGTTAAGGGCATAGCCTCCAATTCTGCGTCCTCTTTGAGTCGTACCTCCTTTGGAATTGGTCGGTCATCGGGACCGCGACTGGCATGTCTTTTAGCAACTGAATAGGTGGTCCCACAGATATCAGAACCTCCAGTGATACAATTAATCACCTTGGCATGCTCTGGGGATGTGGGACGTGCGTCTTTCTTTTCCTTTAATTCCTGCAAATAACCTTTCGAATTGATCCAGGACAACTCTTTCTTTAAGGCGATACAATCTTCCGTTATATGACCGAAGTCATCATGGAAGTCGCACCATTTATTTTTATCCTTCTTGTCACTGTCTTTGTCACTTTTCTTTGGCCATCGTATGTTTTGCTGGAGTTGCTTCAAGGATATGACGACGTCTTTAGCTGATCCAGGGAAACCATAAGATGATACCTTAGGATACTGGACAGATTTAGAAGTCGTCAGTCCTTTCTTTTCAAATCTGACGTTTGAAATCTGTCGAGTAGGCTCAGATCGATTGGTTGACTTTGGTTTGAAGTCTGGCTTTTTAACACTTAGGCTTTTTCGGTCGCCCGAATGTTTATTTCTGAATGCAAGGTCATCCTCAACCCTCATATGGGCAAGTGTCCGTGCTCGTACGTCTTCAAAGGTTTCCGGAGGATATTTTGTAAGATCGAGATATAACCCGGAACTATCGTCCAGACCTCGTTTGTATGCTTCGATTGTTGTTTTTACATCACAGTTACGGATACTAATCATCTCCGCATTGAACCGATTAAAGTAGCTCCGGATGGACTCTCCACTCTTCTGTACGACGTAGTAGAGGTCGCTTGTTTGCTTCTCCATTTTTCGGCTGCTAGCGAATTGTTGAGAGAATTGATTCACCAGTTCTGCAAAAGACCCAATAGTTTTAGGTTTAAGATTTATTAACCATTGTAAAGCTGCCCCGGTCAAGGTCGCCCCAAAACTTTTGCACATGCAAACTTCTTGGAATTGGTGCGGTATTGAGACAGTCCACATAAGTTGCTTGTATTGAGCGACGTGTTCCGTTGGATCAGTTACGCCTGAGTACTTTGGACTGAAGGTTGGAATGCTATACTTCTTTGGGACGTCCACCAACGCGATCTCGTCAACGAACGGTGACGCCTGAAACCCTGTACGAGGCTCGACATCGACTGGAACTGCTGCCCCCGGTAATTTGGCCAACATTGATAGGACACGTTCATTTTGCTCTTCCAGAAGTTTTAATCTTTGTGCAACAGGATCTAAGGGAACACCATTTGAAGTGCCCAATGGAACATAACCAGTCCCATTGAGGCTATTCTGCTGTGAGGCATCAGAAGCATATCCATTGAATGGAATAGAGGCCATAGGCATAGTTGGAATCATAAAAGTTGCAGGGTTAATTGATGGTGGACGAGGATAGTTTGGTAATGGAGGAGGCACATTCCAAGTACCAACATAAGCATTTGTTGTCCCCACCATATTGTTCCCATTTTGGTTTCTCAAATTCTCGATGGTTTCAGCTGCTTGTCGAGCTTGAGTTGTTAAGGCGTCAATACGAGCACGAGCAGCTGTTAGTTCCATGTTCATTTGAGCTACGACATGATCTTGAGTTCCTTGGAATGCCATTATCCTGAACAACTGGACAAGAAAACACTAAGAGAAAACGTTAGTCTGTCGTGAGATTATTGAAGATTTCCTTTGGATGGGGCCCCACGGTGGGCGCCAAACTGTTTATGCCAAAAATATCACAAGGAAAATTTAAGGTAAATGTGGAGCTTGATCCAACCAAAGAAAGTAACAACAATAATCTTACGACTATAGTAAAAATAAAGTAAATAAGACGAGAGAATTGGTGACGCGGAAAACCCCTAAAATGGGTAAAAACCGCGGACGAGTGTGAGTCGTCGTGCACTATAGACGTCAATCAGGGACGTCGTCCTTTAAAACAAGTGTTATAAGTGTAAAACAATGTAAAACAATACAATAAAGTAAAGTCGGTCGCGCGTATTGTGTAATTAAACTTCGGTCGTGCGTCGTACGATAAACAGCGGAAGACTTTATGAACTTCAAGAGAGATTGAGTGAGCTTGGGAGTATAATTTGTGAGCTTCTGAGGTATGAGAATCAGATGTCTCAATGTGCAGTTTCAATCCCATATTTATACTCCATCTTTCCGTTTTCCAAGTCTTTGAATGCATATGACCGTTTCTGATATTGATGATAGCGTCCGTTATGCTTCTTGTTATTGATGATGTCTATCGTTACAATCTTTAATCATAAATATCTTTGAATCCTGAAATTAAAACATGGCATAATGTATATTGTAGGTTAGTAACTGAAATCATGTCGTACGATGGTATTCGTTGGACGGATAGTTAACCGTTTTAGTCGAGGTCGCCTGAAGAAAGATCGCCCCTTACCTTATGTCGTACGACCATAGTCTGTTGGACTTTTTTACCCAAACAGTATTGTTGGACCGACAATTGGTATCAGAGCCTGATAAAGATCAAAAACAAGTTTTAAAAGAAAACGACTCTGTGTTCTTGAACAAAATTCGAATTTGGTGATTTTGAGTGTTTTAGGTGTGAGAATCGATCAGGGTGTGTTCGAAATACCTGCTAGATAGATTTGTGAGTGTTTAATTTCATTTTAAAGCTTAAATCGAGTTCCAATTTGGTGATTTTAAGTGAAAACAGTCGAAGTGGGTAACTTACTGTGGCATCGATCTTTTCTTCAAAAAGAGTGTTTTAGTGAGATCGAGTGCTTAAATTCAGTTCTAGAAGTGATTCTAGACACTTTGGAAGTGTTTGGTTGTGCTAATCTTTGCAGGAACAAAGTTTTGGACGATTTTCAGAAGTTCAGGACGAACACACGCAAACCAGAGCAAGAATAACACGCAAAGTCCTACTTTGCGCTCCTCAAAGCAAACGCAAAGTCCTACTTTGCGCGTCCTTCTTCAAACGCAAAGTCCAAACTTTGCGCGTCTCAAGTGACCCGAAAACTTCTACCTTGCTCCTCTCTACACACGCAAACCTCAGTTTGCGCTTCTCAATACACCCGCAAACCTCTACTTCTCGCTTCCATCTAGACTCGCAAACCTCTGTTTGCTTCCCACGTGACCCGCAAACCTCCATTTGCGCGTCCCACTAGAAACGCAAACCTCAACTTTGCGTTCCTAACTTGAAACGCAAACCCTCTCATTTCTCAAAGCCTCATGCATCTCAAAGCCTCACGCATCTTAAATCTTGTTCAATTATGACTTCCAGAGAAGCTTTTGCCATAGGAACTGACACCAAGCCACCAGTTCTCTTCAAAGGAGAATACGAACAGTGGAAGGATCGGTTTCTAAACTTCATAGACGGACATGAGCTTTGTGAGTTCATCAGACAGTCATTTGCAGAAGGAAATATGCAACCCATAAAGACAACTCGTCTGGTTGAAACAGTGCCAACACAAGTTGAACTAAAGTACCATGAGCTTGACGGTGACAACCTAAACAGAGCTAAAGGTGATAAGCTAGCTATGTCATATATTCTTCAAGGAATCCCCAATGAAATCTACATAAAGATTGACAGCTACAAGACCTCAGCTAAGGAAATGTGGGATCAACAGGAGAAGATGATGCTGGGTTCTAAGGTAGGAAATCAACTAAAGATCTCCAACTGCCTAAATAACTATGAAGAATTTAGAGGCAGAGCCGGAGAAACCTTAGAAGAAGTACATGACATGTTTGTGACCTTGCTAAATGAGCTAAGCAAGAACAAGGTCCACAAATCTCAAATTGAGCTAAACGTCAAATTTCTAAGCGTTCTACAGCCAGAATGGAAGAGATTTGCGAGGCAGATGAAGCAGATTAAAGATCTGAATGAGATTCCACTTCAGGAGGTGTATGAGACCCTCAAACAAAATGAAGAAGAAGTGGATGAAATTCTAGAAGAGAAAAGGCAGAGAGGAAAGAAGGTTGAAGACACAGTTGCTCTTGTTGTCAAGAAGAAGAAGAACAAAGCGACTGTGTATGAATCAGATGAAGATAAAGCTGAAGCAGACTCTGACGAAGATGAATGTGAACAACTAAAGCAAGCATTGCTTTTGTTGACTAAGGTTTTCCAGAAGAAATTCTACACAAAGTCAAGCTCAAACAGTCAGAGGTATTCGTCTGGTCCAAACAACTACGCTCATAGAGAAATGGTCGAAGGAAGTAGATTTGAAGGAAGAAGGTTTGAAGGAAGGAGAATGGAGGAGAGGAAACCAGAAGATAGAAGAGATCTTGCTGAAGGAAAGAGATCAGAGGAAAGGAAACCTGAAGAGAGAAGGTTTCAAGCAGAAGGATCAGGTCAGACAGAACCTATAACGTGCTACAACTGTGGCAAAACCGGTCATTATGACAGAGATTGCCGAAAGACAAAAGTCAATAACTCGGACTACTACAAGAACAAGATGTTGCTTGCAAAGCAACAAGAGGCTGGGAAGGCATTGATGGCTGAAGACGTTTTCTGGCTCGATGCAAACTTCTTGGAATTGGTGCGGTATTGAGACAGTCCACATAAGTTGCTTGTATTGAGCGACGTGTTCCATTGGATCAGTTACGCCTGAGTACTTTGGACTGAAGGTTGGAATGCTATACTTCTTTGGGACGTCCACCAACGCGATCTCGTCAACGAACGGCGACGCCTGAAACCCTGTACGAGGCTCGACATCGACTGGAACTGCTGCCCCCGGTAATTTGGCCAACATTGATAGGACACGTTCATTTTGCTCTTCCAGAAGTTTTAATCTTTGTGCAACAGGATCTAAGGGAACACCATTTGAAGTGCCCAATGGAACATAACCAGTCCCATTGAGGCTATTCTGCTGTGAGGCATCAGAAGCATATCCATTGAATGGAATAGAGGCCATATGCATAGTTGGAATCATAAAAGTTGCAGGGTTAATTGATGGTGGACGAGGATAGTTTGGTAATGGAGGAGGCACATTTCAAGTACCAACATAAGCATTTGTTGTCCCCACCATATTGTTCCCATTTTGGTTTCTCAAATTCTCGATGGTTTCAGCTGCTTATCGAGCTTGAGTTGTTAAGGCGTCAATACGAGCACGAGCAGCTGTTAGCTCCATATTCATTTGAGCTACGACATGATCTTGAGTTCCTTGGAATGCCATTATCCTGAACAACTGGACAAGAAAACACTAAGAGAAAACGTTAGTCTGTCGTGAGATTATTGAAGATTTCCTTTGGATGGGGCCCCACGGTGGGCGCCAAACTGTTTATGCCAAAAATCTCACAAGGAAAATTTAAGGTAAATGTGGAGCTTGATCCAACCAAAGAAAGTAACAACAATAATCTTACGACTATAGTAAAAATAAAGTAAATAAGACGAGAGAATTGGTGACGCGGAAAACCCCTAAAATGGGTAAAAACCGCGGACGAGTGTGAGTCGCCGTGCACTATAGACGTCAATCAGGGACGTCGTCCTTTAAAACAAGTGTTATAAGTGTAAAACAATGTAAAACAATACAATAAAGTAAAGTCGGTCGTGCGTATTGTGTAATTAAACTTCGGTCGTGCGTCGTACGATAAACAGCGGAAGACTTTATGAACTTCAAGAGAGATTGAGTGAGCTTGGGAGTATAATTTGTGAGCTTCTGAGGTATGAGAATCAGATGTCTCAATGTGCAGTTTCAATCCCATATTTATACTCCATCTTTCCGTTTTCCAAGTCTTTGAATGCATATGACCGTTTCTGATATTGATGATAGCGTCCGTTATGCTTCTTGTTATTGATGATGTCTATCGTTACAATCTTTAATCATAAATATCTTTGAATCCTGCAATTAAAACATGGCATAATGTATATTGTAGGTTAGTAACTGAAATCATGTCGTACGATGGTATTCGTTGGACGGATAGTTAACCGTTTTAGTCGAGGTCGCCTGAAGAAAGATCGTCCCTTACCTTATGTCGTACGACCATAGTCTGTTGGACTTTTTTACCCAAACAGTATTGTTGGACCGACAATTGGTATCAGAGCCTGATAAAGATCAAAAACAAGTTTTAAAAGAAAACGACTCTGTGTTCTTGAACAAAATTCGAATTTGGTGATTTTGAGTGTTTTAGGTGTGAGAATCGATCAGGGTGTGTTCGAAATACCTGCTAGATAGATTTGTGAGTGTTTAATTTCATTTTAAAGCTTAAATCGAGTTCCAATTTGGTGATTTTAAGTGAAAACAGTCGAAGTGGGTAACTTACTGTGGCATCGATCTTTTCTTCAAAAAGAGTGTTTTAGTGAGATCGAGTGCTTAAATTCAGTTCTAGAAGTGATTCTAGACACTTTGGAAGTGTTTGGTTGTGCTAATCTTTGCAGGAACAAAGTTTTGGACGATTTTCAGAAGTTCAGGACGAACACACGCAAACCAGAGCAAGAATAACACGCAAAGTCCTACTTTGCGCTCCTCAAAGCAAACGCAAAGTCCTACTTTGCGCGTCCTTCTTCAAACGCAAAGTCCAAACTTTGCGCGTCTCAAGTGACCCGAAAACTTCTACCTTGCTCCTCTCTACACACGCAAACCTCAGTTTGCGCTTCTCAATACACCCGCAAACCTCTACTTCTCGCTTCCATCTAGACTCGCAAACCTCTGTTTGCGCTTCCCACGTGACCCGCAAACCTCCATTTGCGCGTCCCACTAGAAACGCAAACCTCAACTTTGCGTTCCTAACTTGAAACGCAAACCCTCTCATTTCTCAAAGCCTCACGCATCTCAAAGCCTCACGCATCTTAAATCTTGTTCAATTATGACTTCCAGAGAAGCTCTTGCCATAGGAACTGACACCAAGCCACCAGTTCTCTTCAAAGGAGAATACGAACAGTGGAAGGATCGGTTTCTAAACTTCATAGACGGACATGAGCTTTGTGAGTTCATCAGACAGTCATTTGCAGAAGGAAATATGCAACCCATAAAGACAACTCGTCTGGTTGAAACAGTGCCAACACAAGTTGAACTAAAGTACCATGAGCTTGACGGTGACAACCTAAACAGAGCTAAAGGTGATAAGCTAGCTATGTCATATATTCTTCAAGGAATCCCCAATGAAATCTACATAAAGATTGACAGCTACAAGACCTCAGCTAAGGAAATGTGGGATCAACTGGAGAAGATGATGCTGGGTTCTAAGGTAGGAAATCAACTAAAGATCTCCAACTGCCTAAATAACTATGAAGAATTTAGAGGCAGAGCCGGAGAAACCTTAGAAGAAGTACATGACATGTTTGTGACCTTGCTAAATGAGCTAAGCAAGAACAAGGTCCACAAATCTCAAATTGAGCTAAACGTCAAATTTCTAAGCGTTCTACAGCCAGAATGGAAGAGATTTGCGAGGCAGATGAAGCAAATTAAAGATCTGAATGAGATTCCACTTCAGGAGGTGTATGAGACCCTCAAACAAAATGAAGAATAAGTGGATGAAATTCTAGAAGAGAAAAGGCAGAGAGGAAAGAAGGTTGAAGACACAGTTGCTCTTGTTGTCAAGAAGAAGAAGAACAAAGCGACTGTGTATGAATCAGATGAAGATAAAGCTGAAGCAGACTCTGACGAAGATGAATGTGAACAACTAAAGCAAGCATTGCTTTTGTTGACTAAGGCTTTCCAGAAGAAATTCTACACAAAGCCAAGCTCAAACAGTCAGAGGTATTCGTCTGGTCCAAACAACTACGCTCATAGAGAAAGGGTCGAAGGAAGTAGATTTGAAGGAAGAAGGTTTGAAGGAAGGAGAATGGAGGAGAGGAAACCAGAAGATAGAAGAGATCTTGCTGAAGGAAAGAGATCAGAGGAAAGGAAACCTGAAGAGAGAAGGTTTCAAGCAGAAGGATCAGGTCAGACAGAACCTATAACGTGCTACAACTGTGGCAAAACCGGTCATTATGACAGAGATTGCCGAAAGACAAAAGTCAATAACTCGGACTACTACAAGAACAAGATGTTGCTTGCAAAGCAACAAGAGGCTGGGAAGGCATTGATGGCTGAAGACGTTTTCTGGCTCGATCATTCTGATGATGATGAAGAAGATGAAGAGAAAGATGAAGTTGTCAACCTGTGCTTGATGGGAAAGCATGAATCAGATGATGAAGTTGATTCAGAGAATGAAGAAGAGGTATGAAACTTATCGTATGCTGAATTCATAAATCAATTGCATGCCATGAATGATAAACTCAAAGAGTTAGAGTCAAACCTAAAGCGTGAAAAGGGTGTCATTACTGACAAAAACCAATCAATACAGAAACTTAGCAATGAAATTGCTGAGAAGAAAGTATTGGTTGAGGTTTTACATAAAAACAATGACACCAACGCAACGGAGAAGACAATAATTCTTAGTGAGAATTCTGAACTCAAGTCTAAACTGCTAAAACGTGAGATTGACTTATATGAGGTTACACAAATGCATTCTTCGTCTATCGAAGAAAACAAATCTTTATTTGCAAAAATGGATGCTTTGGAAAAGAAGTTGTACTCAATAGGTCAAACTGAGCAAACCATTCATCTTAACAAACCAATAGAGAACAAAGAAAGATGGGGAATCAGATATAAGAATCCTCACTATCTTCAAAAGGGAATGTCTGAAGTGCCTGCACTTTATGATATTCTTTCTATGAAGTTAGCTAAAAGAATCCCTGAACTTAAAGTTTATTTGACTAAACTATCTAAAGAGGATGAAGCCAAAGAAACTGAAAAACATTTAATATCATCTAAAGTTCATCTTCCATTTTATTATGCGAAGCTGAATACTAGCTATGATAAGAAACCTGAAAAGAAGAAAACTCTTTCAGATGACTTCCTTCTAAGTTATTCTGAAAAGGAAATGGAGGCGAAACCTACTCAAGGTAAACTATATGTCCCTCCTCTCGTTTTAGAAAGTAAAATTTCTGAACTCGAGAATTCCTTGTCAGATGAAAGACTTTTGATAAACATTGAACATAATGTTTTTACAACTGTGTTTACAAATTCTGTTCTTTCTAAGGCTTCAAACTCTGTGAATATGGTTAGTTCATCAAATCAAGGGTTTAATTTTCTGAACTCTAACGGTGGTTTAGATGATTGTCTTGAACAATTTGACTTTAATGCAAAACTTCCAAACCATTCATCCTTTCTTAAGAAATCTGTGGGATCAACCAGTAAGCCTGTTAACAGTGCAAAATCAACGCGAGTTGATAACTCAGTCTTTGTGAAAGCTAAAAATGCTAAAGGCAAGAAGCATTCACAGAAGCCGATCAATACTGGTAACCCAAAGAAAATGCATTCAGTTGTTTCTCTATTGTCTAACTCAAAAGTTTTAACTGTTTAAGATATGAGCAAGAAATGGCAACCCAAACGGAAACTTGACAAGACCTTTAAATCTTTTGATGCTGTTTATTGTAATAAGAATATGTCTATTTCAGATACTTTGAATATGAATGTTGCTCCTAAACTGAAATACTCTTTTAAGCAACTATTCCTGTTATCTAAAACTGCTAGACAGTCTTCCTTTTATGATAAACATGCTTCTAATTTCTGTCAAGATTCTGCTATGCGGTTTGAATCATCTCATGTGCATTCTTATCAGTATCCTACTTCATATCTATTTCAAAAGAAAAGAGGAGGACCCAATTTGCAATGGGTACCAAAATCAAAACTTTGTGCTAACACAGCAGGACCCAAATTCAAGTGGGTACCAAAATCTAAATTTGTGTTGCAGGCACCCAATGTTTAGCAAAACATGTGGCTTCTGATTACAACAGATCAGAACCCGTACCTCAATAGAGAAAATGATTCTTGAGTTAGACATCTCAAGACTCGGACTTCAAAGATAAGACGATGGTTTCTGAACACGTCTGTTCAGAACCCGTGCTTAAGAAAAAATAGGCTTTTGAATTCATCAGTTCAAAACCTGCACTTTAATATTAACGCTTCAACGTCTTACTCATTTATAATGCTTATAATCTAAACCTGTGTTTCGTTATTTCTCCTATGCAGATCCGTCATATGTGGTATTTGGACAGCGGTTGCTCCAAACACGTGACAGGACAGAAAGATATGCTGACAAACTTTACAGAGAAATACTGCGGAACAGTCAGATACGGAAATGATCAGTTTTCACCAATATTAGGCTACGGTGATATACAACGGGAAAATATAACGATCAAGAAGGTGAGCTACGTAGAAGGATTAGGACACAACCTGTTCAACATAGGTCAGTTCTGTGACAAAGACCTAGAGGTCAACTTCAAAGCCAAGAGGTGTTCTGTTCGCACAGAAGAAGGCGGAGAACTCTTGGTCGGCACTCGAAAGTCAGACCTCTACACGATCAATTTATCAGACGTCCAGACTGACAAGCAGATTTGTCTACTATCTAAAGCATCGATGCAGAAAAGCTGGCTATGGCATCGACGGCTCTCTCATCTCAACTTTCGCTACATCAACAAACTGGTCAGTGGCAACTTAGTCAAAGGACTTCCAGAGCTCAAATATGACAAAGATCATCTGTGTGCAGCCTGTGAGAAGGGCAAGATGAAGAGGGCTCCACATAAACCGAAGCCTGAACCAAGTACAAGCGCTCTGCTAGAGCTATTGCATATGGATCTCTGTGGTCCAATGCGAACTCAGAGTCTAGGAGGCAAGAAGTACATTCTAGTGATCGTGGACGACTACTCACGATACACTTGGGTCAAGCTCCTACGATCAAAGGATGAGACACCTGATGTGCTCATCACTTTCCTAAAGACGACCCAGGTGAATCTGCAGAAACCGATAAAGCTTCTAAGAACAGACAACGGCATAGAGTTCAAGAACAAAATTGTTCAAGAATATCTCGAATCTAAAGGCATAACTCATCAGTACTCTGCTGCACGTACGCCTCAACAAAATGGAGTGGTGGAAAGAAGGAATCGGACGCTAGTCGAGGCAGCTCGCACTATGCTAAGTCATTCCGACCTACCTCTATTCTTATGAGCAGAAGCTATATCTACCGCATGCTATACGCAGAACCGGTCCATGATTCACAGACGATTCAAGAAGACTCCTTATGCGTTGATCAACAACCGAACACCTACAATCAAATACTTCCATATCTTTGGATGTAAGTGTTTCGTTCTAAACGATAGGGAGAATCTCAACAAGTTCAGCGCCAAGGCAGATGAAGGAATCTTCATTGGATACTCCTCATCATCAACTGCATTCAGAATCTACTTCAAGAAGTCAAAGACGGTGATTGAAAGCGTCAACGTCACCTTTGATGAAGAGATGGCTTCCGAACAATACTGTTCAGAACCCGTTTTAACCGGAGTACTAGCTTCTGGGCAACTCAGTCCAGAACCTGCGTCTCAACAGAACAAATCAGATGAAGCTTCAACATCAACTAACCATTTATCTGATTTAGATTTATTATTTGAATTGTTTTATAACGAATTTCTTGGAACTAACATAAAGAAATTTGTTTTGGTTGACAGGATAGAAGAGCCAACACCTACTCATCCAACCAGTTCAGACACTCCAAATGAATCAAGTACCCCGATTCATCAAGACGTCACAATTCAAATACCAACTCCTACAGTTGAAGAAGTGCCAAGTCATGAAGAGTCAGAAGAAGCTGAACCAGCAGGATGTACCGTACAGATACAACTACAGCCGGACCAAGCTGTACCTGCTGAGTCTTCTGAACCAACAACTTCAACTGAAGCAACTATCATAACTCCTCCCAATCAAAATGAAGAAGGTGCAAGTGGATTTATAGATGACACAACTGACATTCATTCCTATAATCCACTGTCTCATGAACGTAAATGGACCAAAGTGCACCCTGCAAGTCAGATCATAGGTGATCCATCCAAGCCGGTGCAAACTAGGTCAACGTCAATCAACTGGTGCATGCACGACTCCTTTCTAAGCAAGATTGAGCCAACTCGAGTATCAGAGGCTCTTGCGGATCCAGATTGGGTAGTCTCTATGCAAGAAGAATTGAACCAGTTCGACGCACTGCAAGTCTGGAGACTCGTACCAAAGCCTAAAGGTAAAACAATCATCGGTACGAAGTGGATCTTCAAGATTAAAAAGGACGAAGCTGGTACCGTCATCAGAAACAAGGCGAGACTAGTAGCCAAAGGATACAGACAAGAGGAAGGATTAGACTATGACGAGACATACGCTCCTGTGGCGCGTTTAGAGGCAATCAGAATGTTCCTAGCCTACGCTGCCCACAAGAACTTCACAGTCTTTCAAATGGACGTGAAGACAGCATTCCTGAACGGAATTCTGAAGGAGGAAGTCTACGTCTCTCAGCCAGAGGGATTTGTCAATCAAGAGAAGCCGGACCACGTCTACATTCTCGACAAAGCTCTCTACGGTCTGAAACAAGCCCCTCGAGCCTGGTATGATGTCCTTTCCACTTTTCTAGTCAAGTCTGGGTTTTCAAAAGGTACGGTGGATACCACCTTGTTCATAAAGAAAGAAAAAGCCGATATCGTTTTAATACAAATCTATGTCGACGATATTATTTTTGGTTCAACTAATACTAAGTACTGTAAGAATTTTGCAAACCTTATGGTGTCTAGATTTCAAATGAACTTGATGGGAGAGATGAACTTCTTTATCGGGCTTCAAGTAAAACAATTTTCTACGGGTATCTTTATCAATCAATCTAAGTACATTAGGGAAATTCTCCGGAAATTCCAAATGGAAAATACAAAACCGATTGGTACCCCAATGGCACCAGGAACTAAGATTGGCACCGATCATTCGGGAAAGGCTGTTGATATTAGGACCTACATAGGAATGATTGTTTCTTTAATGTATCTTACTAGTAGTAGACCAGAAATAATGTTTTCAACATGTCTTTGTGCCCGATATCAGGCTAATCCAAAAGAAATCCATTTGACTGCTGTCAAACGTATATTCAGGTATCTGAAGGGCACCGCAGATCTCGGTCTGTGGTATCCCAAAGATACTAGTTTTGAACTAACAGCCTACACAGATGCAGATCATGCAGGTTGTATGTTAGACAGGAAGAGCACGTCAGGACACGTACAGTTCCTCGGTGACAAACTAGTAAGTTGGGGATCGAAGAAGCAACTTTGCGTTTCAACTTCCACGACCGAAGCAGAATATGTAGCTGCTGCTAGTTGCTGTTCTCAGGTTTTATGGATGCAAACACAACTTCGCGACTACGGTTTCCACTTCAACAAGATCCCGATCTACTGCGACTCCAAGAGCGCCATCACAATAACAGCGAATCCTGTTCAACACACAAAAACCAAACATATCGACGTTAGGTATCACTTTATCAAAGATCATGTAGAAAAAGGAAACATAGAACTTTTCTTTGTAAAAACATATTATCAACTTGCAGATTTGTTTACCAAGGCGTTAGATGAAAAGAGATTCAACTTTCTTATCTCTAAGCTTGGTATGCTAAATCTTAAGACATAATCAGTAGTTACCTATAAAAGTTCACTATTGTTTACTTTTTCCTCATATCTTTATGCTTAATTCTGAATGATATCTGTATTTCATATGTTAATGTTCATGATTCTAGGGGGAGTATGAGAAGAAACTCATACTTGGTCAATATTAATTTGAGGGGGAGCTCATAAGATTTCTGCACTTACGTTTTATGACAAATTTTTGTAATGCAAGATTTTAGGGGGAGCTCGTCACGTCAAAGGAGTTCGAACATGACTTCTGATTACTTCTGATCAGAACTCATACTTTAAAAGTTTTATTGCTTTTTGTCTTTTCAATATAAGTGAATAATTATTACTTTGACTTGACATTAGACTTTTGCAGAATTTTTGAGAGAAGCTTACAAGTTCATATTTCTATGACTTAAAGCTTAGCTTCATGAGATGAAAGATCACTCGTTAAGGTATAATTCTATATCTTCATCTCATATATGGTTGAAAGAAGGACAACTTTCAATCATAGAAAACATTGTTTTTAATGTTCAAACCACTTCCCGATTTTTCATCAAATTTTATATTTTGGGAGTGTATTTTAAATGTTTTCATGATCTAAATTGTGCTTTAACTGAAATAGTTAAATCAATCTGAGCATCACGTGCATCTAGGAAAACAAAGAATCATTGTGCTAGGAATTAACACAACTTCTATGGAATCACCTTAACCAGTGATTTCTACCCAAGAAGTTAATCCTTAGTGATTGAGTGTGCAAGCGAAAAGAAATGAGTGTGATTAGAGAAAGCAAAAAGTTTAAAAGAAAGAGCGTGTGAGAACAGGGTTAAAAGAATATCACAACTCTGCACCAACTTTTTCTGAGCCGGGTAGCCACAATTCTAGTGATTCACAATTCTTTGGTGATCATTATTGAAACATGCAACTAACCCATGCCAACTCTTGATCAAACCTCACCATCTACTCATTTTCTTCTCAAAAAGAAAATGTTTCATTTTCAAAGGGGATGCAGCACATATGCTATCTGATTTTCATTCGGAAAATCTAGATATTGAAAAGAAGGAAGTCTGCCCTACCTTCGCACTTCAATCATGCACATTGAGTCTGTGTTTAACTTACTGTTATCTCAGTGGTTTACACAATTTTGAGCCAATAAGCAATCATCCGTGCTTAATTCTTTCTAACACAAGCACGAACACACAAGGAATTAGTTTCTTTGTCATAACCTTTATAGAAATTACCTTTGTGGTGTTTCGATGATTAAATGGAAGCCCTGGGGGAGTCAACATCAAACAGCTCCTTTCCCATGTGTATTCGTTACACACAGTAACTTAGTGTTACTGACAGACATTCTAACTGATTCATTAGTTGATTCAGGTGTTACACATCTAATTTGTCTAGATTTGCAAAGATCTGGATGAATCTCTTATGAATTGACGAATCAGGGGCTCTAACCGCAAGATTGACATTTCTTACAACAAATTTTGATGAAGTCGTTGCACTTAACATCAAAAAGGGGGAGAATGACTACACAAGAAATGCCAAAGATCACATGTTTCAAGAATCACGTCAAAGACTGAATTCTTCTAAAGAAAGTAGATTGAAGACATGTTGATTTCAGAGAAAGAGATTGCATCTTCTGAGCTGAACAAGAAGATTGAATTGGATAAATATTTTTATTAAATGATCTTGATCCAAAGGGGGAGATTGTTAGACCACAGTCTCATTGGATTCCAGATCATCCAATCTGAAGATCGTAATCTGAAGCTAAAGCCGGAACGTCGACTCTCGATAATAAAGTCTATGTCGTTTGTAATAAATGTCAATGTAATTTAATGTAATTGTTTTAGTTTACTTTGATTTAATATCTAAGTAATAGTATTGTAATAGTTAACTTAGTTAGTTTAGTTAGTTTCTAGTTTACTTTATTAGGAAATAATATCTAGATTTAATATCTAGATATTAAGTTAGATAGTGTGTCTAACACACTAAGTTTAGATTAGATGTGATATCTCAATCTCTCTAACAAGAATCAGATAACTTTTTATACATCACACAAAAACACACACATCAAGGTGTATTTGAGAGAAAACATAGAGAACACAAAGAAAAGCTTAATCGATCAACCTTGTAATCGTTTCTATATTCAATACAGGTTGGTAATCGTTAATGTGTTGTTGTTTATTAGAACTTGTTAAGTAGTATTGTTGGACCAACAATGTGTGTTGTTTCTCTAAGTTCCTCTAAAGCGTCGAGGTCATAACTCAGGTCGACCAAGTTATGCTCGACGGACGTATGTCTCGAAGTCGGTAGTCATACTTCAATAGGTAACACGGCTTCACATCCATAGACTAATAAAAAGGGGGTTTGTCCTGTGGACGTACGTGGTGTCGTACGATTAGCCCATAGAACGGAAGGTAATTCTTCCACCCATTTTCCTTTGGCAGCTTTGAGTCTTTTCTTGATTGAATTGATAATAGTTTTATTGCTTGACTCGGCTAGTCCATTCGACTGTGGATATCGAGGTGTAGATGTTACCAACTTGATGTTTCTTTCTTCACATAATATTCGCGCCCGACCACTTATAAATTGCGTCCCATTGTCGCACGTTATTTCGGAAGGAATTCCGAACCTGCAAATAATGTTAGTTTGGATAAAAGAAACGACTTCTTTGTCCCGAACCTGGGAGAAAGCCGTTGCTTTTATCCATTTAAAGAAATAATCTGTTAAAACTAGAAGAAATACCTTTTGCCCGGGAGCAGGTGGTAGTTTTCCGACGATATCCATTCCCCATTTCATAAAGGGCCATGGGACTAAAGTCGAGTGTAAGGGTTCAGATGGTTTATGGGACATACCTGCGTGTCGTTGACATGCGTCGCACGTCTGTACATACCTGATCGCATCTTGTCTTAGTGTTGGCCAATAGTAACCTTGTCGAGATATCCTGTTGGCTAGACTGCGACTTCCTGAATGATTTCCGCATTCACCCTCGTGCATGTCTTGTAAGATTTTCTGGACTTGCGTCTTGTTGGTAATACATCGTAGTTTGTAGATTCAAACCAGTTGAAGATCTTCGATATAATTGTCCTCTTATCACGACGTACCTTGATGCTTTAAACCTGACCTTTCTTGTTTCCATTCTGTCACCAGGTAATTGATCGTTCTCTAGATAATTTTTAATGTCGTCCGACCAAGAATTTTCTTCTTCAATTGGCGCGACCAAAGTATTGTCGTCGTCTTTGATAGTTGGTGTTGCAAGGTGGACTATTGGGATATTGTCGAATGTCGTTTGACTAAGTGTTGATCCCAAATTGGCTAATGCGTCAGCTTGAGTGTTCTGATCTCTTGGTACCTGCTCCACTATGAAGCGACTGAACTTCTTTGCTTGTTCTTTTACTATTTTATAATAGGCAATCATCCTTGAATCTTTTGCTGCAAACTCTCCATTAACTTGGTTAACAACTAGAGATGAGTCGCTCCGAACATGTAGATATGTTGCCCCCAAGTCATGAGCAATTTTCATTCCTGCAATCAGTGTTTCGTATTATGCCTCATTATTTGTTGCCTTGAAGTCGCACCGTATGGAGTACACTAATTTGCCCCCTTGTGGGGACTACAGTAAATATGATGCCTTTTGGTCTTAAGAATGCAGGTTCGACTTATCAACGGCTAGTAAATATGATGTTTAAAAAGCATTTGGGTGACACTATGGAGGTATACATCGACGACATGCTTGTCAAATCAAAACATACGGACGATCATATAGGACATTTGAAGCAATCGTTCGACATTTTGCGTGAATACAAAATGAAGTTGAATCCGATAAAATGTTCTTTTGGAGTTCGAGCTGGCAAATTTCTCGGTTATATGGTCACACGACGAGGAATCGAAGCAAATCCAGACCAAATTAAAGCAATTATCGAGCTAAAATCACCCAGAAATTTTAAAGAAGTCCAACGTCTAACAGGACGTGTAGCAGCGTTGAACAGGTTCATCTCTCGGTCGTCCGACAGATGTCACCTATTCTACAACGTCCTGCGAAAAAAATAAAGGATTCGAGTGGACTGATAAACACGAGGAGGCATTGCAACAACTCAAGAAATACATAACATCACCTCCCTTCCTCTCTAAACCTGAGAAAGGTGAAGCTCTTCAACTCTACCTAGCCGTCAGCATTAATTCGGTAAGTGCAATCCTTATACGAGAAATCGACGGACGACAATTGTCAATCTACTATGTAAGTAAAACTCTACTAGACGCTGAAACCAGGTACTCGTCTATAGAAAAACTCTTGCTTTCGTTAGTCATGGCCGCTAAGAAGCTACGGCATTATTTTGAATCACATCCTATAACTGTGGTAACTAACTTTCCATTAAAGTCTATGTTAAGAAAACCTGAACTAACAGGACGATTAGATAAATGGAGCATCTACCTCAGCAATTATGATCTGGATTTCAAGCCCAAGACGGCGATCAAATCACAGGTCTTGGCAGATTTTGTTACAGATTTCAGTCCAGAACTAGAAGAAGCGACGACGTCCAACGAGTTAATTGTGGCGACTTTGCACGACACTATTTGGACGCTCGACGTCGATGGTTCATCGAACATACGAGGAACAGGCCTGGGTGTCGTCCTACAGTCCCCACAAGGGGGCAAAATAGTGTACTCCATACGGTGCGACTTCAAGGCAACAAATAATGAGGCATAATACGAAACACTGATTGCAGGAATGAAAATTGCTCATGACTTGGGGGCAACATATCTACATGTTCGGAGCGACTCATCTCTAGTTGTTAACCAAGTTAATGGAGAGTTTGCAGCAAAAGATTCAAGGATGATTCCCTATTATAAAATAGTAAAAGAACAAGCAAAGAAGTTCAGTCGCTTCATAGTGGAGCAGGTACCAAGAGATCAAAACACTCAAGCTGACGCATTAGCCAATTTGGGATCAACACTTAGTCAAACGACATTCGACAATATCCCAATAGTCCACCTTGCAACACCAACTATCAAAGACGACGACAATAATTTGGTCGCGCCAATTGAAGAAGAAAATTTTTGGTCGGACGACATTAAAAATTATCTAGAGAACGATCAATTGCCTGATGACAGAATGGAAGCAAGAAAGGTCAGGTTTAAAGCATCAAGGTACGTCAGGATCAGAGGACAATTATATCGAAGATCTTCAACTGGTTTGAATCTACGATGTATTACCAACAAGACGCAAGTCTAGAAAATCTTACAATACATGCACGACGGTGAATGCGGAAGTCATTCAGGAAGTCTCAGTCTAGCCAACAAGATATCTCGACAAGGTTACTATTGGCCAACACTAAGACAAGATGCGATCAGGTATGTACAGATGTGCGACGCATGTCAACGACACGCAGGTATGTCCCATAAACCATCTGAACCCTTACACTCGACTTTAGTCCCATGGCTCTTTATGAAATGGGGAATGGATATCGTCGGAAAACTACCACCTGCTCCCGGGCAAAAGGTATTTCTTCTAGTTTTAACAGATTATTTCTCTAAATGGATAGAAGCAACGGCTTTCTCCCAAGTTCGGGACAAAGAAGTCGTTTCTTTTATCCAAACTAACATTATTTGCAGGTTCGGAATTCCTTCCGAAATAACGTGCGACAATGGGACGCAATTTATAAGTGGTCGGACGTGAAGGTTTTGATAAGAAAGAAACATCAAGTTGGTAACATCTACACCTCGATATCCACGGTCGAATGGACTAGCCGAGTCAAGCAATAAAACTATTATCAATTCAATCAAGAAAAGACTCAAAGCTGCCAAAGGAAAATGGGTGGAAGAATTACCTTACGTTCTATGGGCTAATCGTACGACACCACGTACGTCCACAGGACAAACCCCCTTTTCATTAGTCTATAGATGTGAAGCCGTGTTACCTATTGAAGTACGACTACCGACTTCGAGACATACGTCCGTCGAGCATAACTTGGTCGACCTGAGCTATGACCTCGACGCTTTAGAGGAACTTAGAGAAACAACACACATCCGCATGGCATCGCAGAAACAAGCGGTCGAACGACATTTCAACAAAAATGTCCAAATCAAAGTTTTTCAAGAAGGCGACTATGTCTTACGTCGAGTGTTCCAAAACACTCAAGAACTCAGCGCAGGTAAACGTTCTACTAAATGGGAAGGCCCTTATCAAGTCTCTGGCGTCGTGGGTAAATAAGCTTATAAGATCCAAACCCTTGATGGTCGAGATATCCCACGAAGTTGGAATGCAGTTCATTTAAAGAGGTATTTCTTTTAAATTCTAAATTCGTTTCCTTGGATTATTTCTTAAAAAGATTACTAAATTAAGCATCGGAGGGTCGTTGGTCAAACCAACGACCACCCCGCTAATGTTGTTCTTCGCAGAGACGCACGACTTAGCTAAGATTTTCATGTCAAATAATACTCATACGATCGCATGTATATGGTAGGTCGTAACTGATGATAAAGGTTAAATTTTTATACCTAACTCCCAATATATATATATATATATATATATATATATATATATATATATATTCGAAAACCATTATTGCAATTGCACTTGTTCGATCGTGAAATTCAGTTGATTTTATTATAGTATGTTAATGAATGATGGTTTGGTCGCATGTATGACATATTGCGCTTATATTTTAAAATTGCTCGATGTACAAAAGAAACTTTGTCATTAAAAAAGAAAATTACAAAGTTAAGGGACGACCACAGACGGCCGACCCCTAGAGAATAAATCTGAAAAGCTAAGAGGGATGAACGTCAGACTGTTCCTGCACGACATCAGTCTCTGCTGCTGCCGCCTCTTCTCCACCGTCACTTCCCTCTAACTCATCATCTTCGTCAAGGTCCCTTTCGGTTCCCACGGTGTCAAGATAAGTTTTGAGCTCTTCAGCGGCCGACGCCATAGGATTTTTTTCAGTCAAATGACGCCTCATCAAGGCAGCTCGAGCCGTGAAGCGAGAAAAGGCTTCGATTTGCCTATTCTCAGTCTCTAGGTCCTTGACGTCGTCTTCCAGCTCATCAACCCTCTTTTTGAGGGACGCAACTTCATCAGCAGAAGTAGCAGCAGTAGTGGTGGCTTTAATCTTCTCGACCTCCAATTTGGTCGACGACGCCTCAAGCTCAAGGATATGATCCCTAAGTGTAACCTTCTCACGATCCGAAATTTCTAGTAGACTTTGGGTATCGGAGAGCTCAGACTTAAGGCCCTCGACCTTTGCCTTCTCGGACTCGACTGCCTTCAGGGCAATCATCTCCCTCTCAAGAGCCTCGTCAGCCCTTTTCTTGACCTCAGGGAAGGACGTGCTGAGACCTTCCATCTGAGCGAAGAAGCTCAAACAAGCCTGGAAAGCCTGCACGACATCAAAGAAAGGGTTAATAAAAAGAAATATAATGAATGGAGTAAGAAATAGGTAAGACGTACCATGAAAGAGAGACCAGCGGTGTGTGCCCCCGTGTCCTCAACTCGAGACTCCTTATATCGGTCGTAAAAGGTCGGGAGGAGGAATTTTCCTAAATGTGGAAAAATGACGTCCCTTTCAAGGACGTCATTAACCATAAAATCAGATGGGAGAGTGACTTTGAATGTCGTCTCTCCCACTTTCTCCTTATTCTTCTCCTCACCCTTAAAAGAGGAAGAAGGTGCATGAAAGGGCTTGTCAACGCCCGACATCCCCGACATTGTGACATCCTTTGTCACCTGAGTCGAGCCTCCAAGCTCGACCCCAGCGGCGGTTCCTTTCGACGGTGTCGTCCCTTAGCAACGTCACCCGTCTTCTTAGGTGAGGACCGAGGTTTTCCTCGGACGCGTCTGAGATCTACCCCCGTAAAACGGGCAGATCTCTTCCTAGATTTTTCTCTGCCTTGACGAGCAAGCTCCAGTTGTTCGGCTCGCTTAAGGGCAGACGACTTCGCAGCTGCGTCTTCTGAATGAAGAGAGCAATTTAAAAAAGAAATGACGTGCGATGTAAAGGTTCAAAATACTGTCAAGCGACTTACCGGTCATATCTTCTCCTCTCTCTTCCTCCCTCTCTTCTTCTTGATGAGAACCCTCGACGGACGTCGCTTCGGCTACGAAAACGACCCCATCCTCCTCGTCGTTCGACCGAACAGCAAACGAACGATCGGCAATACTTCTTTCCAAGATCCTCTGAATCTTGTTGAGACAATCTATGGTTGGGTTCACTTTAGTAAAGTCAATTGCTGCCAGACAAATAGAGACATTATTAGTATATATTAAAAACGCACGACAAAAATAGTTATCCTACCCGATTCGTTCCATCCGGACGATAACCATTGACTGTCTTCGTCGCTCACATACGCCACTTGGAGGAAAACGTATGGACGTTTCCAACCACGGTCGTTCACCGCGGTATTATGCACCAATACATTATCTTCCTTCGATCGAGGGAATAAGCTGTACCGGTGATAATTATCTGATCGAACGTTATAAGAAGTCAGGAGATCGTTCACATTGAACGGAACCTCCCAATCGGCCGTAAGACGTCTGATAACTTGGACAATCCGCCAGAATTGAGGCATTAATTGTCCAGGAGTTAGATCAAATGCATCTAAAAACGCCTTGACCAAAGGACTAAACGACCAAGTAAACCCTATTTTGAAGGGATACTCATATAGAACGCAATATCCCTTCGAGACTTCATTCGGCCTTAAATCTTCCGGCGACACCAAATTAATTCCATCTGGAATCTTGGCTAAATTCTTGAAATAATCTATGTTTTTTTCTTCCCCATATATACTCACAGGCTCGCTCGACATTTGGAAATCAGGGATATTTATAGTCGCACGCCAATAACTAAGAATATCCCAAGCTTTCCTAGGCTTTTTAGTTATGGATTTCATATGCATATAAACCGACACAGAAGGAGAACGAGAAATTGTACCTTAAATAGACTTCTAAACCTCGAATTTAGAATGGAAAGGATTCTGATTGCTCGGAAAGAGAAACTCGCCAGAGGTATAAGGTATTCAATAAGGTAAGCGTAAAGAAGGAAAGGATTGAAGACAATCCTTATTTATACTGAAAATCGGAAACTGGATCGCCATGAAATCGAATCGCCAATTGACATGTGTCGTCCATGTCAGGCGAACCACTTGAGTACATCCCTCGAATGCATGACACATGTCCAAAATTAGCTGTCTAACCGTTTATTTTGCAGGAAATGACGTCATTGTCTAGCTAGAAACAAACCAATTCGGTTCTATTCGAACTACCCGCGTTTCTTTTATAACACGTGTCCTGATTTTAAAATTTAAATTTCAAAAAGTTGATGCTTGAATTTTAAATTTGGGGGCAAACTGTTTGGGTAAAAATTCCAACAGTCTATTGTCGTACGACTAGCGATAACCGACACCCTTCCTTTAAGGCAACTTCGATTAAATGAGCAAATATCCGTCCGACAAAGTTAGTCGTACGACATGATTTCAGTTACTAACCTGTGACATACGTTATGTCATGTTTAATGCAGGATTCAAGAGACATTCATGACCAAAGATTGTAACGGTTGCCATCATAAAAAACAACGGACGTAACGGACGTTATCATCAATATCAAATGGTTATTCTATTAAAGATACGCATTCAAGACTTGTCAACGGAAAATTGGAGTATAAATATGAAGATGGAACCTCACATTCGGACATCTGATTCTCAGACTTTACAAGCTCAGGAATTACGTTCTCAAGCTCGCTTAGTTTCTCTCGAAGTTCATAAAGCTTATTGTCGTTTGTCACGCGACGCACGACTGAAGTCTAAGTACACACGACGCACGACCGACTTTACTTTATTATATTGTTTTACATTACATTTCATTTGTAACACTTGTTAACAAGGACGACGTCCCTGATTGACGTCCATAGTGCACGACGACTCACACTCGTCCGCGGTTTTTACCCATTTTAGGGGTTTTCCGCGTCACCAATTCTCTCGTCTAATTTATTTTAATCTTATTATTGTCATACGATTATCAAAGTCACTTTCTTTGGTTGGATTAAGCTCCACATTTACCTTAAATTTCCCTTGGGAGATTTTTGGCATAAACACCAACCACGGTCGTTCACCACGGTATTATGCACCAATACGTTATCTCCCTTCGATCGAGGGAATAGGCTGTACCGGTGATAATTATTCGGTTGAACGCTATAAGCAGTCAGGAGGTCGTTCACATTGAACGGAACCTCCCAATCGGCCGTAAGACGCCCGATAACATGGAAAATCCGCCAGAATTGAGGTATTAACTGTCCAGGTGTCAGATCGAACGCATCTAAAAACTCCATGACCAAAGGACTAAACGGCCAAGTAAACCCTATCTTGAAGGGATACTCATATAAAACACAGTACCCCTTCGGAACCTCGTTCGGACTTAAGTCCTCCGGCGTCATCAGATTAACTCCATCTGGAATCCTGGCTAAATTTTTGAAATAATCTAGGTTTTCCTCTTCCCTATATACACTCGCAGGTTCGGTCGACATTTGGAAGTCTGGGATATTCAAGGTCGCACACCAGTAACTAAGTATATCCCAATCTTTCCTAGGCTTCCTGGCTATAGACTTCCTACGCATATAATCGACACAGAAGGAAAACAGGAAATCGTACCTTAAATAGAACTAAACCTCGAACTTAGAATGGAAAGGATTCTGATCGCTCGGAAAATATCTTGCCGGAGATAAACAAGTCTCTAGAAAGGTAAGCGTAAAAAAAGAAAGGATTGAGGGCAATCCTTATTTATACTGAAAAATGGGAAGTGAATCGCCAAAAAATAAAATCAAAATCAAATCGTCAGTCGACGAATCGACACGTGTCGCCCGTGTCAGACAACCTTTCGAGTACATCCAATGAATACGTGACACCTGTCCAATATTAGTTGTCTAAGCCGTTTATTTTTGTAACACCCTAAAAATAGGGATAACAAAAATCTGAAAAACGGACATGAGGTATACTAAAATTGCCATAGCAAGAGTCTCCCAGAGATGGGGAAAAATACACAAACCTGTTTAAATACAATTGTAATTTAAACGGACGATATATAGTGACCAACAATCCCAAATCTAAATACTAAGGGTTAAAATACACACGGGGTCATTTATAAACCCAAATAGTTCTTCTACAACTAATAAGTCCAAACGCCACAATCCCCAAGCTCTCACCCAATCACTATGCCAGCTTAGAACCGGCGCCGTTAGAACCTGAGATACACATCGACACCAAACAAGTGTTAGGCCAAAAAGCCTAGTGAGTTGAACAATAAGATAGCATGGTATAACATATTTGACTCTTATCCACAGTTAACCAATTAATCACGTAGATGTGGAGTCAACGGGAGCGACCCATATCTCCAAGTCGGTTCACTCTAATAGACAATGCACCTTGAAGATGAACACCGTGGCAACCCAAAGGCCCGACACGCATCGAGGATTACCACTCAGGAACTTCCCCGACGGCGGAGGTCTAGGTACATATGGAGACTACCGCTCAAGGAAATTGCCCATATGTCACCCACCTACATTCCTATAGTGAATCACGGTCTCGGTTCATCCACATTATGCAAATAGGAGGTCCTTAGTTATATTTCAACCAATTATAATCCAATACCAACCATGAGTACAATATCACCTTTCTAATAGCAAAAGTCCATCATAAGACTTACATTATCTACATAACCACGTTGTAGATACAATATCCCCACAATTATATTCCAAATGGAAAATCACCATGATATACCAACATATATTCCATATTCATGTCAAATACCCATTGTGGGCACACATAATTATAATCCCCAAATAATTACCCAACATCGAGTAAATCATGGAATGATACCCCATATACCCATATTTCACATAATCTCATGAAAATACCATCAAATACATAAACCCGTAAAGATGACCATTTTGAGCAATTATGTGATAATATCAACAAATAAGCAAATATGATGTGTATCCAGTTTTAACAAAGTTTAGTAAACTCACCTTGCTAGATTTAACAAATCATGTTTAGCTCAGTTGGTTTCCCCAAGGGCGGTAACATTCTGGGAGGGGTTGTGGAGGGTATCCCAATCTACCCGGGTTCGAATCCAAGGGGAGTCATTCTGAGGGCATGAGGAGTACCCAGTCCTTGGGCCGGTCCAGTCGTTGACTGGGCTGCCCCCCAGACCAGTCTTAAGACTGTGGTTAGGCTTACGCTGAACTGGGACAACGGCGGATTAGTGGGCTGCCCGTGGATGCCCGATACCGCCGGGGAGGTGTGCGTGCGTGTGTACGTGTGTTCGTGGTAGTCGTTCGTTGGTTCGATGTCGCTATGCCTTCCAAAAAAAAACCTTGCTAGATTTAAACTAAATCTAGATTTTACCCAACGAGCTCTTTTGAAGAACACTTGGATTCTCAAGACAAAACTTCCAAAACCTAAATCCATACATATTCAACCACAAAGAATCATTTCTCAAACCATATACATGAATACCTCAACTAATACTGAAACCCTAACTTCAAATACCGAAGAGAATATAAGATTACCTTAACCCAAGCTTCAATTAACCAACCAAAACACTTCTAGTTCACCAAAATGATTACAAACCTTCAATCTATGAAAGGGAGAACAAAAGGTGGATGAAACCCTAGAAAACTTTAGGGAAGAAGATGAGTAGGGAGAGATGAGAAGCTTACCACCAAAAAATACTCTAGTATACTTCAATATACTTCCAATCTATTTCCATATCCTTGAAAATCTTTCAAAAACGAAACCGTAGCAACTTGAATCACCCAAATCGGAGCTATGGATCAAAAGATATGAAGAAATGAAGTTTGGGGCTGAAAATCGCGATTTTAACACTCTGATACACCCAGGCGATTGTGTCAGGCTATAGTGACAATGTCACAATCGCCGGGCACAATCGCTGAGATTGTACCGAGAGTTTTCGGGCTCTGGCGACCATGACAGGCGATTGTGACACTGTCACAATCGCCGGGCATTATAGCCTAACACGTACCGAAACTGTTTTGGTCATAACTTCTTCGTTATAGCTCCGTTTTCGCTCCGGAAAGAACCGTTGGTCTCGTAATTGAATCCTTTATCCATAAAGACTATAAAACCAAGGATTCAAACCCAAAATAAAATATCTTATTTTTCCTTAATATATCGGTTTCTGTATAAACTTGAAATGATATCTTTCGAAAATCGGGGTGTTACAATTTTGCAGGAAAATGACGTCATTATTTAGTTGGAAACAAACCGATTCAGTTCCATACGAACTACCCGCGTTCTTCTATGACACGTGTCTTGATTTTAAATTTAAATTTCAAAAAGTTGCCGCTTGAAATTTAAATTTGGGGGCAAATTGTTTGGGTAAAAATACCAATAGTCCATTGTCGTACGACTAGCGATAACCATTAGGTAGAAATTCCAATAGTCCATCAGTTCATCGTCATGCGATCAGATAGATAACCGACGCCCTTCCTTTGGGGCGACCACGACTAAAATATTCGTCCGACAAATTCGTACGACCTGATTTCAGTTACTAACTTGCTATATACGTAACCACAAGGGCTGTGGTGTGGTGGTAAAGGCTTGGGGAGTTCATAGCGCTCAACTCGGGTTCGAGCCCCACTAGCAGCACTTGTGGCCACTGAGGATAAACTCAGGGCTGCACGCTTTAGCAGCTGGGCCAAAGGCCTTAATTGCCAGGGATTAGTCTGGGCCATATGCCCAGGATACTCTTTCCAAAAAAACTTGCTACATACGTTATATCATGTTTAATGCAGAATTCAAAGACATTCATGACCAAAGATTGTAACGGAAGTCATCATCAATAACAACAGACATAACGGACGCTATCATCAATATCAAACGGTCATACACATTTAAGACACATCAACGGAAAAATAGAGTATAAATATGAAGATAGAACTTCACATTCGGGACATCTGATTCTCAGACCTTACAAGCTTACGAATTACGTTCTCGAGCTCGCTCAGTCTCTCTTGAAGTTCATAAAGCCTACTATCGTTTGTTGCGCGACGCACGACCGAAGTCTAATTACACACGACGCACGATCGACTTTACTTTATTGTATTGTTTTATATTATATTACACTTGTAACACTTGTTATCAAGGACGGCGTCCCTGATTGACGTCCATAGTGCACGACGACTAACACTCGTCCGCGGTTTTTACCCATTTTAGGGGTTTTCCGCGTCATCAATTCTCTCGTCTCATTTACTTTATTTTTCTTTATTGTCGTACGATTATTGGAGTTACTTTCTTTGGTTGGATCAGGCTTCACATTTACCTTAAATTTTCCTGGGGGGGATTTTTGGCATAAACATGTGTGTTAACATAAGAAGCGTGAAAAATGGTTATCAATCGTTGAATGAGAAATGAATGCATATTAGAATGAGATGCATCGAGATGCGCCGGATCAATTCCCTTATAAGTCACAATTCATGGGAGAACATTAACCTCGACTTCTCACACGATCATTCGTGTGTGTATATATATATATCATGTACACACACAAAGAGAGAGAGAGAGATCTATTCTGCCCCGCATCTCTATCCCTGCCCCCATCACCTTTGTCCCCTTCATTCCCTTTATTGATGGGTTTTCCCATCACATCCTCTTTTGTCGAAGCTTTAACCCACTACATCATTCTTTTTCATCTTGAAACTTACTGGCCTTATCGTGTCTTTGTCTCCCCCCACCTACAACCATAATCACTGTCTCACCCATGTTCAATCCTCTTCCCTGATTCTCCCTACATGCAACACCTTTGCCCCCTCATTACATGTCATTATCCTCCCGACTGTTGTGGTTCCCCAACCCATATCAATTAGCTTTGGATCATATTACAAAATGGGTCATATTGAAGGTAATTTAAATTTAAGGTTTTCTTGATTTAGATATAGGTTTTCCATGGGTTTTTTGTTTTCATTTAGGGTGTTTTTATTTTAGTTTGGATGGTGATGAATTTGACTTGTGTAATGATTGATTTGGTTATGATAAATTCAATTCAATATGTGTTTTCTTCTGCATCCATGTTGATGATGATTTTTTTTCTACATCCATTTGTACATACTTGTGATTTCAAATTCGTTACTTAACCCAATGATTTTATATGTTTTATAGGGCTTGATTTTGTTAATTATGCAAAAATATCTTAAATTGGTGAAACCTTTGTTATCGTTATGGGACTAATGGTCATCGAAATTTGGGTTGATGGTGGTCACCAGATTTAGGAACGATGGGAAGGGGAGAAGAGAGGGAGGACATGTAGTAACTTATAATCAGGTGTTTAAAATGAATTTCCATGTAATGCACAAGAGAAAAAATATACCCTCGAATTAACGGAAAAAAGTGACACTATAATTAAATACAAACCACAATAGGGTGTGCAAAACCCAAAAAGTCCGAATTTCGAATCCGAACCGAAAATAAGGTGTTTTTGCAAAACCCGAATACCTCGAAATCAAAAAATCCGAAACCCGACTTTTTTGGGGATATTTGGGTTCGGGTTGGGTTTGATCTTTGGCCATCCAACCCGTCCGAAAACCCGAAACAATACACATACTTATTTATATATTATATATTTATTTGTCTAATTATCTGTTGAAATCATAAATTATAGTCGGTCGAAATGTTTTCTAATTTATAAATTCACCATTGATTTCATCAATCTCTCAATCGGTTGAATTCATTCTCAAAATCGATTGAATTATATATATATATATATATATATATATATATATATATATTGCATTATAATAATACTCGAACCCGATCAACAACAATCCGAAACCCGAGGCAATTCGAAACCTAAAATTCGGGTCTTGATTTTCATATCCGAAAACCAATCGGGTTTTTGATTTCTCCGCCCAAACCCGCCCGATGCACACCCCTAAACCACAAGGACTATGGCCGTAACAAATTAAAAACCACCAAAACCACATTTATAATTAAATAAAGTATAGGGACTTTAACCATAAAAAATATAAAAACCCAGGGGCCAAATCCATAATTCACTTGCTGATAAATACACTTGAATCTAAGTGACTTTTATTTTTTCACGCTCATTCATTCCCTCCTCTTCTCTCAAACCCTCCCGTGAAAACCCTACCGTCGCTCGTCGTTGCCCTCCTCCCTCCTCCGTCGCACCGCTGCGCTCCTCTTCCTCCGTCTTCCGTCGCCTCTAGCTCACCGCCGCGCTCCACTCCGTCCGTCTTCCGTCGGCTCTGGCGCACCGCTGCGCTCCTCTCCCGCCGTCCTCCGTCGCCTCTAGCGCACCGCTGCACTTATCTCCTCCGCCCTCCGTTGCATCTAGCGCACGTCTGCGCTCCTCTCCTCGTCCTCCGTCGGATCTAGCGTATCGCTGCGCTCATATCCTCCGTCGCATCTAGCGTGCTGCTACGCTCATCCGTCCTCCGTCCCCTCCAGCGAACCGCTGCGCTTTTCTCTTTCGTCATCCGTCGCCTCTAGTGCACCGCTGCGCTCCTCCCTTCCCGTTGTCATCGCGTAAGGGCCTTTCTCCCATCTGTAGACGCAGGTAACCAACTCTCCATCATTCTACCTGGTACGTTCACTTTCTTTTCACGTGAGTGGCGGAGGACAAGCACGGCAACCAGGGGCCCTGGCCCCTGTGGTTTAAAAATCTGCAAGAGGCACTGATTATTTCTGCAGTGTAATTATTTATGTGGTCAGTCCAGTCCACAAGGTTAGGGGAAAGTCCAGAAGTGAGAAGTGCATCTATTCTATGTAAACTACGTTCAAAAATTGATTTGAACTCAGGTAGACAGGTCACAGCGTCACAGGTACTTCGATTCATCGAACGACAACTAGGACTAGTCCATTGATTCATCAGCCGGCGACCGTTTGATCGGTAAGCAGTACTCCATTTAGGGTTTCTTGAAGTTGAAATCAGTCTGTCAAGATAAAACTGTAACTGTAAATGATGGGTTGTTTGAATCATTGAATGTTTAGGGTTTCTTGAAGTTGAAATCAGTTTGTCAAGATAAAACTGTAGCTGTAAATGGTGGGTTGTTTGAATCATTGAATGTTTAGGGTTTCTTGAAGTTGAAATCACTTGAAATCAGTAAGTTGTTTGAATGTTTTTTCTGTGCAAATCCATTGGAAAAATATATGACCTTTTAATCGTTGATTACTTGATTTCCCATCCAGACAGTAGCAGTAGCGGCAGCGACTGGCAGCAGCGGTAGTAGCACCGCCAGCAACCGACAACGTCCATAGCAGCAGCAGCAAGTGCAGGTCAGCCTAAAGGTTTTTTGTTCTTTATTCAAGTTTTAATTTTAAGTGTCATTGTTCATAAATCATAATCTCATTACTTGTTTGAGTTTGTTTGATTGATTAAGTTTAACCGTTTAATTGTTTAAATTTGTTTGATTACTTTGATTGAGTTTTAATTTTTTTGATTGGGCATTTGGTTCTTTATGAAATGTCTACCATTCGGTAGAGATAATACGGTGGCACGTAGCATCGGTGTTCCTGCTTTAGGTCCGGCCCCTGCGGTTGGAAAACTTGTGTTCCGCCCCTCACGTCTATTTGCTTACGTACATATATTTGACCTTTTCGTCGAAATAATCCTAATTAAATATCATGATTTCAAAACTAACCTAATTTATACGCTTCTAGTGTTGTGATCAACATTTTATTGGTTTCAATTCTAGGGTGCGATTTCCTTCAAAATAAGTCTCAAGTGCCGAGCCATAGACCTAGAACTGAAAGAGCTTAAAGGAAAAATGGATCCACAACCGGGCACACTGCCGCCATCGCCGGTTCACAAGAGCGACGCAGATGATGATGATGAGAACGTCAAACAGCTCCAACAGTGCTCTTCTCTGTATTTACTATTACAAGTAAAATATGGTTTATTCATTTACTAGAGATTGCAAAACCCTAAAACAGAATAAGAAATTTCATGTTTACAAAAACTGCAGGATTGTCTTGTCAATTCCAATAGAAACTGGAAGGCTTGCCAGAAAGGTATGCTCATTGTTTCTTCCCAACCTCACCCCACAAATAAACAAGAACGTGTACATGTTTGCCATCAAAACATCAATCATGTTCATATTTGCATCCATTTTCTAATCTGTAAATTGTAATACCTCTTTAGAAAAGTAGTATGAATATGTTTTGAGGATAATTAAGGTGTTTGTTTCAAATAGTCACTTAAATGATCTTCGATAATTTTTTTTTGTAATAGTTGTTGATTGTTTTAGAGTTCTTGTAACAATATTCTAACTCGTTTACATTATGCATTAGCAGAGGTTCAAGATCTCAAAACTTGCAATGAGAGAAGACAAAATGTCAAAAGGCACACACATGGTGGAGATTAATGAACATTTATGGATTCGGATTTTTGTCTCAGTCTTATTGTTGTTTTCTTGATCCAGTGTGGAGATGGGTATGTTTGATATATCCTTCTCGACTTGTTTAGGCACAAAATAACAAATTCATGAGATGGATTGGGTGTCAACAAATTCATGTATATGGAGTTGACGTACATTCATGTAGTTTTTCGATAACATTAACATATCTTATATGTTTAGTTAGGGGTTGTCTAATACATCGTTAATGATTTTGTGTAGAATGATTAGGAGTCTCTCTGTATGATTGCATCTGAATGCTGCCACCATTCAGAGTCTGCATTTGATTTGGTTAGAGATGAATGTTTTTTGGGTTAAATTTAATAAATGTCTAATTAATTTCAAACTCTTTTGAATCACTTATTTTCTAGGGGATGACCATACCATTTATATCATCAAGGTGCACATCTGCGTATTCTCTTTTATCATCATATTTACCATGTACCCACTATTACCCTTGGTAATATTTTCATCATTTTGATTACCCTTATGTTGGGAAGCCACTTCTGTTCGTTTACAATAATGTTGCCATCAACTTGTGTTGGGATGTATGTTAACAAAGAAAATATAACTGTTGTTTCATGGTATTTTATATAGTACTATACGTAGTGAATTTTGTATGCTTGTTGACCTACAATTATCTCTACTATATGGTAGGGTAATTGTTATTCTAATAGTTGTGGTAACTGGTAAATGTTAATTAACTAATCAATTTGATTATGTGATCCTTGATGTTAGTTAGCTGATCAAGTTAATGTGTCTGTGATCCTTGATGTTAATTAGCTGATCAAGTTAATGTGTCTTCATTTGATTGCGACCTGCCTAAGTTGCTTGACTTTGAGGTTCTCATTTTGCAAGATAATTGGCTTAATGGGACTCTGCCAATGAAAGGTAAGTTTTCATTAATTTTGTAATAATATCATTATTGCCTTAATTGTAAGAATTCGTGGGGGACTAGAGGTGTTGAGAAACTAATTAATAGAGTACAAAACTTGTTTTTAGTTAATTAACATCAAGGATCATACAAGGAAAACTTAGTACACACCTACATAACAATCTTTTACCATACATACATATTAGTAGATATAATTGTATGCTTACAAGAATACATAGTTGGCCACAACTATTATGCTATGGAGATACCATGTAACAACAAAAGTAGTTTTTTTATTATTAACATACATTCTAACACAAGAAGAAAACATTGTTGTGATTTGTGAATCAACAGAAATATGATCCCAACAAACAATTAAAAGATAAAAGTATTATCAATTCTGCCTATCAAAATCATGTACTTGTAGGATCTTTAGCACACATTGTTTCAATTTGTTTGTTACCGGTGTATGTGGGTTGAATTGGGCGGTTTGAGACATTTTTACAATCCAATCCAATTATGGTGGTTTGGTAAAATCTTAATCCAACCCAACCTATTCAAAATTTTGTTCGGTTAAGTAAAATGCATTTTATGTAAAGTTCTTATTATGTTGTGTTTTCATTCTTATCCCTTAAAATTATCCTTATTATGCTGTATTTTCATTCTTATTCTTTAAAATTAACCAAACGCCTCCTAATTGTTTTAGAAATTAAATATGTTGGTATCGTTTGTGACACTCTTTTTTATTTTGTGGACTTCATATTGATATTAAAAGGTATTTTCATATGATTTTTTTTGGGTAATTGTGGGTTTCCGGGACAACTTACGTGTATCGGCTAATTCTTCGGGTGACCACGAATGACCTGGAATCATTGCGGAGAAATCTCCATGGCTATAAGAGCTTTGATAGCATGAGATTATCGCTACATCCTTGAGCCTCGCTGGTGCGTCGTTTCTTATGAAGTTTGTTTGTACTATCTAACTAAGAAATGTATCTATATACGTTGTTTAGAAGTATGAGTAAGGTGGAGGTGGCCGAAGGTGGTTTACGGTGACTACCGGTGAACGTCGATAGTGGTGGCAGCGTCGATAGGTGGTGATGAACATTAGAACAAATACCATATTAGGATTATATTTCAAATGAAGATAGATCGGTTATTTTTATTATTATTTTTTTTGAAATAATGCGATATCATAGATTAATGGTTGTGGGTACAAAAGGAAGTTACATGATCGATCAACAAACTAGGCAAGCTAAAAAGAGTGACATGATTAGGAAAGGAACGAGCCATTCTAGCAAGAGCATGAGCGACATCGTTTGCATGTCTTCTAATAAACCTAACCGAGAACGAAACGCCTTGATTGAGAAGAGACCGACACCAAGAGATGGATGCACCAAACTCCGAAAGGTCGTCTGTAGTAGAGGTGAAAGCATCGACCACCAGTTTCGTGTCCAATTCAAATATCACCTGTTGTAACCCGAGCTCAAGAACCTACTTAATCGCGTTTGCAAGAGCCATTGCTTCGCATTCCTTGACCAGAGGAGTACCGAAAGAAAGAGAAGACCGAACAGCGATGAACGATCCCTGATCGTCGCGTAGCACCGCTCCGAACCCCGCCCGATGGGTGTCTCTGAAAATAGCGGCGTCGATATTGCATTTAAAGTACCCCGTCGGCGGTGTGTGCCATAAATTGCATCGATCGGGTCTAACATACAAACCCTGCTGGAGCCGCACCTCGTTAGCCGCAAGCCAATCACTTAAGACGTTTGAAGCTTGGCGCGTCACTCTAGTCGTTATCTTAACCGCATCGTTTAGCCAAGCATCGTTTCGATGATTCCAAATGCTCCAAAGCATCATCAACAACTTGTTTCGGCCCGTGATGGAGACCTCATCGAGAGTAGTGAATAAGAAGGTCGTAAAGTCGACAGAGAGTTCCGCCCTCGCATTTATGAGGTTCCAAAGATCGGCATCCTTCCAAACCTTTTTAGTAACCGGACAATCGATAAAGAGGTGCCAATTGTTTTTCGGGTTAACTCCACAAAGAACACAAAGACAAAAGGTGTTAATACCCCGCTTTTGGAGGTTCACGCGGTGCGGGGGCACATCTTTACCCAAACGCCAAGCAAAGTTTCTAACCTTATACGGAATATTTGTGTAACACCCGGAAAATATAAGGTAAGTAATCATAATTATTAATGTGGCCTCGTTATACTTTATGTGAAGATTCTGTCTTGGTCTGGTAATGATGGGTATGCCATGTTAAATGTCATTGTTATAAGTTTCCTTGTAGGTTAATTTTATCGTAAACGTCGAAAAAACAGGATTTTGGGGATGGGGCGACAATGACCGCGACTATGCCATTGGTCATAGTCGCTTGGCAAGGTCGCGGGCCGGGGGGGGGGGGGGTGGTCTCGGTACACCCCCGGCGAGAATGACACGCGAGAGTGACAAGGGCACTATCGCCCTGTCACAATCGCAGAATGTGTACCGCGGGCAGGTTGGGGGTCGCGACTATGCCCCCGCGACAATGCTATGGGCAAAGTCGCCGGGCACTGTCGCCGACGGGCTGTTAGGGTTTAAAAACCTGATTTTTGACACTTTGACTCCACTTTTCCCCACTTCACTTATTTGGTCCGATTCTAGAGAAGCTTAAGGGCGATTTTTCTCCCCCAAAACCCTAATCACATTTATTCCACTTCCTTGAGGTTGGTGAAAATTTGGAAGAGCATTCAAGTCTCCATTAAAAGCCTTAGGGTGTGCTAGCTACCTCCTCTCATCACTTTCTCCTCCTCTTGAACCACACTAAGGGGTTGTTTTTTTTTTAAAAACCTCTTAATGACTCTTAAGTCTGAATCATTCAGACCTTTTTAGACACCACCTCTTATTAATCATAACTAAAATAAGACTTCAGACTTTAGACCTCTTAAAAAACAAACGATACCTAAGTTTCTAGGGTTTTCTATAAAACCTAGTTGGTGAGTTTCTTGTATTATTTTCAAATAAGATACATATTTTATGTGTTTTCCTAGTTAATACATCATTTTCATGAGAAGATCTGATCACCTGATAAGTTTGACCTAACTGCTGATTTTGATATGGATGGTATCTTAGCCTTGAATATGGTTGTGGTCATGGATGAGATTATTATTCTTGATGTCGGAGCATGTTTACATATTTGTCTTGATGAGCCATGGATAATATTGAGTATTTGCATATTTTAGAGTTTTGTACCGAAATGATGCTTGTGATTGTTGAAGTCTTATACATGCATCTTATGGGTATGGAATTATGTATAGAGACGGATATTGTAAGTACACATAACGAACCATGAGTAAGTGCTAGGAGGATGTAGTCTTAGGTGCCACCATAATGGTATGCGCCTAGACCTCCGCCATTTGGAGTAATGCCTGGGAGGTAGTCTTCAAATGTGTCGTGCCTTCGGGATGTTGCTTAAGCGAGTGAACATCAATGTACATTGTTTTGAGGTAAAACTTATTGGTGTGATGGGTCTCCCCCATGAATGACCCCGTATGGACTTTGGTGATTGAAGTGTCATAATTGTTCATAACATGCTTTATATAATTATGCCATGTTTTATGCAACTCACTAGACCTGTTTGGTCTAACACTTGATTGTTGGTATGTATCTCAGGTTCTAGCGGCGCGAGCGCCAAAGAAGCTTAATCGACTTTAGTGGTGAGCTTGGGAGCATTTTGGGAAGACAATCATTTTGGACATAGTTGACAATCTTTTTGTAATCTTATGTCTAGCGAGACTTAGATTAGGGAGTTGTCATCTAATATTGTGTTTTATTACAAACTTGTAATTAACAAGCATTTGTTGTTCCTTTTGTATGAGCTCGTGCTTTGGCATTTATGCATACCACATTTCTATTTTTTCGGAAATTTTTGTTAGTCCCATTTTTGGGGTGTTACAAGTTGGTATCAGAGCTCTAGTTTAAGTGAACTAGGTGTTGACCTTAACATACCTAGACTTTATGCTTATAGGATCACTGTCCAATTGGGTAGAACATTCTTAGGTGGGGAGAGTAGTAGGAATTCGGAAATTGCATTGATTGAAATTATGATAATGATAACGAGAATTCTTGTGTAAAGTACATTCACAATTTCACTTGGCCAGTGTTGTTCTGAATATATGATTACGTGAGCATGCTTGAAGTTGTTGTTATGATGTTTGATCCTTGTAAGTGTTGTTATGATGTTCTGATTATGGCCAGTGTTGTTATGATGTTATGGAACCGGTTATCTTTTAAATAATTAACCGGTATAATTCTTATCGGGTGTGACAGTTCATAATGGTAAACACGAGGAGCCGAGTCGGAGTGACCGAGGATGCGAATGAGGCAAGTGTAACTGCCCCGGGGGCAAATTGACAAGCGAATCCAACGGCGGACCGAGTCATTCCGCCGATACCCCCGATGCTAGAGGGGATTGTAGATGCGATTCCTCAAGGGAACTTGGAAGCTGAGAACCCGGTAATTCAAGAGGCGGACCCTCAGTCGGTCCTATTGGCTAGTATAATGCAGATGATGAACTATGCAATGGACAAGAGGGACGAAAGACTCATGAAGGTATTGGAAGACCGAGATGCAAGCCACCGAAGACACGAGACGGTGGGGGACAATGCAGTGATGGGATCAGGTAATGCCGTTAATGCACCCGGGACAGAGGAGCATGAAACCAGGGTCGACAAGAGGAAAGAAGGGGGTTCTTTCAAGACCTTCCTATGCAGTCGGGCTCTGGAATTCACTGGAACGACCGACCCATTAGCCTGCATGAAGTGGATTCAAGATGTAGAGATGGCTTTCGAGTCAAGCGAGTGCGTAGACTCTCAGAGAGTCAAATTTGCCTCTCAACTGCTTAGAGGGGATGCTTTGAGCTGGTGGAACGTCACCCGATGCCACTACAACTTCCTCCACCACCTCCACATACCATCACCTACCATCTCCACTTCCACCTCCATCGATCACCACCACCCATCGTTGCCAACACCATTGACGGTCATCAGTGTCAAATATAATATTTCATTTGTATGAATTGGGTTTTTTTGAATTACCATCAATTATTTCAGACTCTTTATTCAAATTCCGTACCATTGTTTATGTATGTATTTATGTTATTATGTATATGGAAATTGTGTAAAGAATCAAAAATGCTTTTAAATTAAATAATTTAAATATATATTTTATTTGTGTCATTTATAATTATTATATGATATATAAAATCATTAAACAATTTTTATGGACAACTTGTCTAGTCCTTTCCTGTTCGGTTCTAGTCGTGCCAAACACCAGACAAATACTTGTCCAGTCATGTCCTGTTCTACCCTCTTGTACTTAGGGGTGTAAAAAATAATCAAAACCGATAACCCACCCAAACTGAATGAAATTTGGGTTAAACAGTTTCAGGTTATTCAGTTTTCGGGTTAAACGGTTCGATTATCAGTTAAATTTTTCCTAATTTGGTTAAACCGAATAACACATTCTACTAATATTTTATATATACCAAGTTTATAAAAATAAATCAAATACATGTTATACTATTATTATTTTACATATTTTAATGCTATATAATTTTTTTCTTGATAGTATATGTTTTTATTTATTTATCATATTACGTTTTTTTGCTTGATTTAAAACATTGTATGAAGAAAAATAATGTCATTTGATAGATATTGGTTTTTGATAGATGATGTTTTGTACTTAATATAAGTCAATTGTTGAGTATGAATGAATGAGACCACATAATCTAGGAAAATTATTTGAGCAAACATTTAACAAAAAAATATAAATCCTTATTCGGTTTAACCAGTTAACGAACCGAATAACCAAAAAACCCGATTAAACAGAACATTATTTGGTTTGGTTATCGGTTATTTTTAAAAAGTTTGAAAACCGATCAACTCAAACCGAATAAACCAAAAACCGATTTAACCGACTGAATAACAACCCCACTTATACTGTCCAGTTCTATCATGTCAGCATACTGAACGTTACCAAAATTTTATACAATAATTTCAACAAAAAGCATCATAGACGTTGCTTTTATCTTAAGGACCAAAAATGAATAATGAGAAATAGTTGGAGGACCATTTTTTTAGTTCACTCTTTTTACAGAAACCTTATATTTTACGTAAATCTAAAACCCTCCAAGAAATTCTGTGGCCTGAAGTCTACACCAACAACATTCTCTCTTCTCGACTCTCGAGCACACGAGAACTCGTAATTATGGAATTGTGGTTCTCAGGGTAGTAGCAGAACTGCAACAATTCTCAGAGTAATGAAGCAATTATTTGCGGTATTTCATCTTACTGAACCCATTTCTTTTAATTAAAGAACAATATAGATGCAAACGTTTCAAGTTGGTGATAAGAAGAATCCACTGTTGCAGAAAATCTGGAGAAGATTTGGGGGAAGAATCTACTGGAGAATTGGAGATGAACTCGTTATTTGAGAGGTTTTCGTCTTGTGGAGTCACCAATTTCACATCGAGAAGAAGATTTGATCGTGCTGCGTTGAAATCTATACAAAATCACGAGGTTATTTCAACGAGGTTTCGTGCTCGGTGCTTCTGTTCTACTGAAACCGCCGGTGTTGGTAAGTCTAAGCGGAGGAAGAAGGTTTGTAAACCGGCGGCGATAATGGAGGAAGAGAAGAATGCTTTTTTTGTTGTACGGAAAGGGGATCTTGTTGGTGTTTACAACAACTTAATTGACTGTCAGAATCAAGTTGGATCTTCGGTATACTCTTTTTTTATCGTCTCATTTTCCTTGATTAGTTTAGTGTTCATGCGATTTGTGATTGTTAGACATGGATTCATTAGGTTTTGTATGAGCAATATCTGTATCTATGCTTATTTTGGACATTTATGTGAATGGAGTCTTGTGTTGGATATGGATTATGAGTTTGATTCGGACCTTTAAACATGGATTCAAGAGACAGTTTTGTCTTGTTGATTTAGGATAGTTTTCAATGTGGTACTGTGTGTGATTTGATATTATGCAGTTTTGTTCCATGGCTAAAGAGGTGTTAGCCTAGTGGTAAGGCCCTTGGGGATAGTGCATGGTATGCCTATCTACCAGGGTTCGATTCCTGGGGGATGCACTTTGGCGATACGCAGACCTTGGGTCGGCCTTCGGGTCGGTTCGGGTCCAGGTTTACGGGCATACCAGTCTATGGGTATGCTGGTTCAGTCTTGACCGGGCTTAGTCGTACCTGGGCGGGTCCAGTCGATTTGGGCTGGGCCGGGTCGCCGTGGATTAGTCGGTGCTGCCCAATTGGATGCCCGGATACCGCGGATGCGTGTGTGTGGGCATAGCCCAAGTTGCCATACAATTTTTTTTTTTTGATGTAAACTGCATATGTGCATACCTTCCAAATGAACGACTACCGGGGTGTTTCTTGATCCGGACGGTATGCACTTGTGCATACAAGTAAATTAAGTTGATTTTTGGTTTTTATGCACGTGTGCATGTTACAAGTTACTTGTATGCACAAGTGCATACCTTCTAGATGAAGGGCTACCAGGGTGTTTCTCAGTATTACGTTTTTTTGAGGTTTTCCCCTGAACCTGACCCTATATATATAAATATGTATGTATGTATATGTATGTAGAGCGAGTTTCAAATACAAACGTTACAAACATGATGAACGCTTATATTAGGAAACAACTCAGATATTTAGGGAAGATGCTCATGGTTCATTCATTATGACTGAGATATGTATGGAAGATGATAGGGTTCATTCATTATGATCATTGCTTTAGGTTAGGAAAGAATATAAATATTTATTGGACTAGATATTCATTAGGTTAAGATGGACGGTTAAGATTGGTTTGTGAGATTTCCATGGTTTGTATTTGAAACTCTCTCTATGTATGTATTGTGTGTGTGTGTATATATATATTGTTGGGATCAAAGTGAGAAAATTTCACTTCCGTCATTTCTGAGAACATGAGAAGATACTTTTATATTGTGTGAAGATTTTAACCTTCACATCTTCTTCAACTGTCTATTGAAATGTTAGAGCATCTCCAAGAGCTTCTTCAAAATGGAGAAAATGGGGATTTTGAGATATAAATTTGCTCCAAGAGCTTCCCTAAATCTATCCCTGAAATGGAGAAAGTAGGAGAGAGAAGGAGTTTTTCTCCAAATATTTTAGAGAGAGATAATACTTTGAAAGTAGATATTTAGAGAGAGATAATATTTTAATAGATAAATGGAATATTTTAATATTATAATCAATGTTGGATTCTCCAAAATGGGGAATCTGTTGGAGATGGATGTAATTTTTTTTTGGAGTTTTGACTTTTGGTTCTCCATTTTGGAGAATCTATTGGAGATGCTCTTACATTGTAAGCCTCCTTACAATATAAAAATTATCTTTGTAGCTCTAACGACAAACCTTCATACAATATAAGGATCATTCACGGTTTCTCACGTTCTAAGAGATTTTCGTGTTTTTTTTATAGGTGTGTGATCCTCCTGTCAGTGTGTACAAAGGTTACGCCATGCCCAAGGAAGCCGAGGAATATTTGGTCTCTCGTGGGCTTAAAGACGCTCTTTATTCCATTAGAGCCAAAGATTTGAGAGAAGAGCTATTCGGAAGACTTGTCCCATGCCCTTTTCAAGTAAGATGCACTATGACCTGAAATGTAAACTAGATAGCTTTGGCTACACAACTCAATATAATTATCTATTCTGTGCAGCATCCACATGTTTCCATTGGCGAATCCGGAAGAATATATCAGGAAGTTTTGGGGTCGCAAACTGGGGTAAGTTGGTGTATCAGGTTAATGACTGCAGCACACAACATTGTAATTATTATACATCTAGAGGAGAGTTCAAACGAGAACCATAAATATTTTGAGAACCTTGGAACCCACTATTTCATATATTTTTCACAATGAATAACCCTGAATATTATTCATCATGAATATTATTCATGATGAATGTCATGCATCTTCATCATTCATGAATATCATGCACTTTCGTCATGAATATCTGTGATGATATTCATCGTGAATATCTATGATGATATTCATCATAAGTAAAGCATGAATAGTTGGCTCAGGTTCTCAAATATCTCATTTGAACCTGCCCATACTTACATTCTTAACATTTGCTGTAATTTTACTGTTTAGTGACCTAATTAATCCAGCTTTAATTGACAGCGTGCTTGTATTCTTGAGTTTGATGGTGCGTGTAAAGGAAATCCAGGACAATCTGGGGCAGGAGCCGTGCTACGAACTGCAGATGGAAGTTTGGTATATACCCCACAATCTTTTTTGCGCTTTTGTCGTTTCTTTTCTTATGATCATTAACTGTTCCGCCTCTTTCTTGTAGTTTTGTAGATTGCGTGAAGGTTTGGGTATAGCAACTAATAATGTTGCTGAATATCGAGCTATGATTTTGGGGTTACGATATGCTCTTAGCAAAGGATTCACAAGTATACATGTTTTTGGCGACTCTAAACTCGTTTGCATGCAGGTGCGTCATGCTATTTTCTTCCTTTCCTCATTTTGTGGGTGTCGTTTTCAATTCTTTCCCGTATCAAATAAATGGGATCGATAACCATATCTTAGTTTCTTCTTATATCATGAGATCCATATAACGAAATGGTATTTTGCCAAATTGAATAAAATTTCAATCAATAAGAGTTGGAACGATGCAAACTTGTCTCTATGATGCCTTTATATCACTATGTTGCTTAAGCACCGGCTTATCAATGGCATTCAGGGTATGTTGTACCTAAGGGTGCACTTAGTACGCGGACCGGACTAGACTGGACCGGACATGTGAGAATGAGGTAGGCAGGTGAAAGAATTGTGAAAGGTTGTAGGGTTTTAATTTGACATGAACAGTTTAATGGTTTTTAATTCAAAAAAATAGTTTAGAGACTTAATCATTCAAAATGGGATAGTTTTTTTTTTTTTTGAACTTTTCCCTTTATTATTCAGGACTTAGATCATTTAAAATGAGAAAGTTCCTTGGGTTTTTTTCTGGATTTTTCCCTATTTTTATACTTACATTCGACATTATAAAATTCTGAGGAGTAAACTAAACAATTACATTCATTTAGATGTTTATCAATTTACAAAAACAAACAATCTTTCTAGTCCTGCTTTCAGACTTCAGCACCACCTCTTATCAATAAGAAATGAAATAACACTTCAGGCTTCAACACCTCTTAAAATACAAACAACTCCTTAGTTTGGTGGGACAGAAAAATGCATTTTTGTCCCACTTGGTACAGTCCCAGTCTAGTCACCGTACCAGACATGGGACAACAAGTTTTTGTTCTGTCGTGTCTTGTACTGTCCCGCGTACCGAACACACCCTAATTGATCAAAATTTCCAATGTGTAATAAGTTGATTGATGAGTTAAATTGACAGGAAATATGTGATGATTTCTTCCATCCTGATTCAACATTTTTTTACCACATTATCTGCCCTTATTTCCTTAAAAGGTGGCATGCTGAAAACCATCTGGTTTACCATCTTATTGCAGCAAAACATGGTTGAACTAAAAAGAAAACTTATTTGGTACAGATTCAAGGTCTATGGAGGGTGAGACATGAAAACATTATCAAGTGGTATGAAGAAGCAAATAAATTGAAGGATCAGTTTCTCTTTTTCAAGATCAATCATGTCTTGAGGGTACCTACCATCATTTTGAGTTCATTTAATTTGCTTAGTTTTTAGTTGAATACGTGCTTTCTATGCTAAATTTACTCTTCGTTTTATGGTGGTTAATCTTTGGAAATCTCTTTTTTATACGTTCCTCAAGGATTTAAACTCCGACGCTGATGCTCAAGCCAACTTAGCCGTCGTTCTTGCAGGTCAGACTTCTTTTTTATATTCGTTAAACCAATCCACTTTTGGTTTTCTTTGTTTCTTGTTCTTAAAGCGAGCAAATTTATATGAAAATTGTGATGTTCTGCTTCAATGGTAGGGGTTGTTTACATTTTTTTTTTCCATAAGCCCTGTATGGGTTAAGTTGGTTATATGGATAAATTCGTCTGTCTGAGGGACGAAAGACCTTGAGGGAGGCAAAGATAAAGGGTTGGATTTTTTTTCCAAGGCATTTTTTGTATTAATTTGTTTGAGGTGGCTTAACGGGGACAAGTGAGGGTTTTTGACTT
The DNA here is from genome assembly GCA_023525745.1 of Arctium lappa. Lineage (NCBI taxonomy): Eukaryota > Viridiplantae > Streptophyta > Magnoliopsida > Asterales > Asteraceae > Arctium > Arctium lappa. The sequence continues at coordinate 4,110,842 of CM042050.1, forward strand.
ATTTCATATAGTCGTTTTAACAATGGCTTAACGATTAAGCCTTAAAGGAACACTATTGTATGACTGAATTAATAAGTTGCCCACACCATTAAGCTCATCAAGCTGTAAGTGAACAACCCGTTAGTCAAATTCCTTGAATAATGAGATGTCTGAGAATAAAAGTTGTTGCCATTTTTGAGGACGGAGTTTTGATGTAACAAATTATCGTGTTTTTCTTACATTTTTCCAAACATGATGATCGGTTTACAATGAAAAAACCGGGTACGATGGTTTAAAAACCGATCACTCTTAAAAGTACTCATTTGCCCATTATGATTGTTGCATATAAACCGATGATACCGATTTTGGTCTACAAATTTCTTATATTTGTTTCTATTGAAAGGCATTTTTAGATATTTGACAAATGTTCGATCATTTGCTTATACTTTATGCCAAGTTAAACAGTTGGTCAGGTCCAGGAGGAGGAGATCGACACACAGTTCAGTCAACACGGGCTGAACATAAAGTCAAAGTCAACAGCCAATGGCGTTTTCGAGCTAAACAGACTTCCGCCTTCAACCCAAGTTTCAGCCGGATGAAGTAATTACTCGTTTCTTCACTCACGAATCAAATGATTTATTTCCGAAATCAATTGATTGGCAGCCATTTTGATGAATAGGAAGAACACCAACGTGATGTTCTTTTCTATTTTTGACAATTGATAGTTATACGATGCGATCTTAATGATCCATTGTCAGCAATGCGTATATCCATCGGGTTGTTTTATTAAGAAAATTGATGGGCGTTTGTTTCGTTAGTTTAGTTGTCGATTTTGTTCAGGAAGTTGATGCAAACCAAAAGGAATTGATGTTTTTTCAAAAAATCAGTATTATTCAAATAATCGATCTTGTTTGGGGTAAAGCAATGCAAGTTTTTGTGAAACTATTGTTTTTGACCGGTTAATTCTAACATAAAGGGGTGAATAATCATGAGCCTTGCAATTCCATTTCATTACATAGTCAAATGTATATGAAACGGTAAAATAGGGTTTATAGGACGCGACTAACTATTAAGTGTCATAATAGACTGATTTATAAGTTACATGACCAAAAAAATAAAATGTTTTATATAAAGACATTGTAATAAGTTTATAACACGTTTTTGTGTGTTTTAACAAGTTTTTTAAAACACTTTTAGTACAAAGTGTCATATTAGCTATGTTATAGAACACTTTTTCAAATAATAATCTGTAAGATATCTATTACGACATTTTTTTTATTTATAAAAATGTCCTAAAGAACTGCTTATGACGTCCAAAAACGTACTATAAACTTATTACAACACTTTTAGAGAGAATTTTTATTTTTGGTCCGATAAATTAAATTTCATAAAACGGTCCATTAAGATGTTTATTTTTTTATATATATTATACTAGTCATATACCCGTGCGATGCAACGAAATGTAAGTAAACAACAAACAATTAATGCTACTTCCTTATAGACATGTCATCAACAATCAACCATGATATAAGAATTACAACTTATGAAACCCTAAACCCATAAAAATATTCAATAAATAGTTTATATTATAATTATTGACGAAAAAAATTACAATGATATAATTTATAATAAGAATGAAACGTATTTTTAATATATTTTACGACTATGTATTTTTAATGTGCTAACGGTGGAAAAAATAAAACGTATGGATAGAAAACAAATTAATTCGTAGATATTCATGATTTTTAATAGTACGGTTAAATTAAAAAATATTCAATATTGGACTCGTTTTGAAGGTATTGACGAGACAATTATAATGGTATAATTTGTAAAAAAAGAAACGTATTTTTATTGCATTTTTGTTCATATACGATTATTTGTGTTAACATGATAATGATGTAAAATGAAAAAAAAAGGGATATAAAGTAAATTAAATAAGTAAATGTAAGAGTGATAAATGTAACATTATACAAGAAACCACTTTGTACAAATAACCGTTTTAAAATTTTTATCTTTATAATATAGTAGAGATAAACCCAATTTTTTTTAATCTTAATGGCAGAGCCCAAGAAAAGGTACACATTATATTTAAGTCTAAGTTTAGCCCATAATTTAGAATTATTGGCCCAATATTTTACAACCAACCAATTGGGCCTCAATTTTGGCCCGCCCAATTCTTCTCATATAAGGCTATACCCTAAACTCATACCAGTTTTAGGGTTTATGTGCTTGTCCTCGCCGGACAATCATCTTCCCCGTTCAATTCCTCTGTTTCTGGTAATATTTTTCACATAGAACTCTTCGATTCGTGTTATTAACTCATGTTTTGATTTAATTATCTTAATTATTTGTTTCGGCTTACAAACTTGTAAGATTTTTGTTGGAATATATGTTTGTTCGTTTGATTTATCGTGGTTAAGCGTTGTTTTTGTTCATAGATGCTGCTATGCTTGTGGTAAAATCGATGTTAACTTGTTCGTGTTGCTGAGGTTGCGTTTCTCATTCTTTTAGGCGGTGTTCTGGTGTTTTAGTTTGTTTATTTTAGTTGTAAAAAGAGAACATGAGTTGTTGATGTGCTTATAATAAGATATGAAACTTCAGTAGGAATCAGCTACTAGGATTAAAAAAAAAACTTGATGCTTTCATCTTTGAAGAAGAGAGCTTTACTTTGTCTATTCAACTTCATAAAATGAAGTACAAATCCTTGCTTATGGCGGTTTAAGCATCCACGCTACCTCTATTATTACGGCTATTTAATCCACAGGCTAAGAGTTAGGCGTTTTCCATGACTTCAATCAACTACTACTTTTGTGAATTAAGCGTTGCAGGAATCAAGAATGGATACTCAACATTGTGGGGATCTTCTTAATCATTTACGAGTAATTGTGTCAGAAGAACACTGTATTCTAATTTTAATGAATAAGCACTATAATTTCAATAGTTTCGTCATTAAATTTTGCTACAATAGCTTTACTGCTTTTATATTTGAAAAGGTTAATGATAATAGGTTTGACATAAAATTCAGAATCTTCTGTTGAAATACAGAGTGGGTTTTTTGTTTAATGTGTAATATTATGTATATTTCAATAAATTTTTTATGTATCATATCTTCTTTTTTCTTTCTGTTTTAATGTATTTGCATTCACTATTGTGTTTGGGAAAGTTCTCAGATTTCTGATATGGTGACTTATTTGACTGCAGTTTTTGGCATAAATATTAAGATATGGTGCAGTATAATTTCAAGAAAATCACAAGAGTTCCCACTGGGAAGGACTTTGTGGATATTATCCTCAGCAGAACCCAGAGGCAAACTCCTACTGTTGTTCACAAGGGCTATGCAATCAATCGAATTCGGCAGTTTTACATGCGAAAGGTGAAATTCACACAGACCAATTTTCATGAAAAGCTCTCTACAATCATCGAGGAGTTCCCTAGGCTTGATGACATCCATCCTTTCTATGGTGACCTTCTTCATGTTCTCTACAACAAAGATCATTACAAGCTTGCCCTTGGTCAAATTAACACCGCTAGAAATCTCATTGGGAAAATCGCCAAGGATTATGTGAAGCTGCTGAAGTATGGTGACTCTCTTTATAGGTGCAAAGCTCTGAAGGTTGCTGCTCTTGGTCGAATGTGTACTGTCACAAAGCGAATTGGCCCTAGCTTGGCTTATCTTGAACAGATTAGGCAACACATGGCTAGGCTTCCATCTATTGACCCAAACACTAGAACGATATTGATATGTGGGTACCCAAATGTTGGTAAAAGTTCATTCATGAACAAAATTACTAGGGCAGATGTTGATGTCCAACCTTATGCTTTCACTACAAAGTCCTTGTTTGTTGGCCATGCTGACTATAAGTACTTAAGGTATCAAGTCATTGATACTCCAGGGATTTTGGACAGGCCATTTGAAGATCGAAATATTATAGAGATGTGTAGTATAACAGCTTTAGCACATCTAAGAGCGGCTGTGCTCTTTTTTCTGGATATCTCTGGTTCTTGTGGGTACACCATTGCCCAACAAGCAGCCCTTTTTCATAGCATCAAGTCTCTATTCATGAATAAGCCCTTGCTTATCGTCTGCAACAAGACAGATCTGCAGTCACTAGAGGGAATAAATGAGGACGACAAGAAGTTGGTCGAAGAGATGAAAGCAGAAGCTATGAAGACGTTAGTTGGTCAGGGTGGTGAGGCTACGGACGGTGGGGGTGTGTTGTATACTATGAGCACTTTGACTGAAGAGGGAGTGATTGCTGTAAAGAATGCTGCTTGTGAGAGGCTGTTGGATCAGAGGGTTGAACTGAAAATGAAGTCGAAAAAGATAAATGACTGTTTGAATCGGTTTCATGTTGCAATGCCAAAGCCACGTGACCAAAAAGAAAGGCCACCTTGCATACCTCAGGCTGTTTTGGATGCAAAAGCTGCAGAGGCGGCTAAGGAGAAGAAGAAGCTTGAAAGGGATAATGAGAATGAAAATGGAGGTGCAGGTGTTTATTCTGCTAGCTTAAAGAAACACTATCTTCTTGCAAATGACGAATGGAAACTAGATGACATGCCGGAAATCCTTGATGGGCACAACGTATACGATTTTGTTGATCCGGACATATTGCAGAGGCTTGAGGAGTTGGAGAAAGATGAAGGGCTTCTTCAGGAGCAGGGTGAAGATGACGTTGAGATGGATGTCGAAGATTTGAACCCAGATGAGCAAAAAGCACTTGCTGAGATCAGGAAAAAGAAGAGTATGCTTATTCGTGAGCACAGGATCAAGAAAAGCACAGCTGAAAGCCGGCCAATTGTACCCAGAAAATTCGACAAAGACAAGAAGTTCACGAGTAATAGAATGGGTAGACAATTGTCGTCTTTGGGACTTGATCCATCTAAAGCTATTGAACGTGTTCGAAGCAAGTCTAGAGGTCGTAAGAGGGAGAGGTCACCTGAAAATGCAAATGGTGGTGATGGTATGGATGTGGATGGTGATGGATCCAACAAGAAGATGCGATTTAGGTCTTCATCCCGATTTGGGTCCAGGTCAAGGTCACGACCACCAATACACGAGCTGGTTCCTGGTGAGGGGTACAAGGATTCTGCACAAAAGATGAAGGCTCATAAACTGGGTAAGAGCTCTGTCTACAAGCGGAATAAGGATGCTCGAAAGGGAGAGGGTGACAGAGTCATTCCAACACTTAAACCAAAACATTTGTTCTCCGGCAAGCGCTCCAATGGAAAGACCACTAGACGTTAACAAAATCCGAGGTATATGTTTCTTTTTAATATTTCAGCCTTCTTAATTCTTATGTGATAATGCATCAAGATGATCTTTGGGCATTTGGGTAATGATCAACTACTCATAGTTTTTGTTTAATGTCAAACAATACAAATCTTTTTGGACGGTGTTGTGTTTGACCAAAAATGTGACCCTACTTTCCAAGTGAGATATTGTAGACCCCACCTCCGAATGGGACATACTGTTTTTTTTTTTTTTTGCTGCAAATAAAACGCTTCTAGTAGATGTAGATCGAGCTGATAGTGTTGTTTGTTGTCATCTTATTAACACATTCCTCTTCGGTTTGCAGGATTTCTTGTGTTCTTGATCTGCTTGGCCAACTGTTCTTGAATTGAAGCCTAGATGTTCTGAAATTGGATCATTTATCCATTTTTTTTCCAGTTAGATGAAGATGGGCATCTACATGTTTGTAGTTTCTGTTTATGAATTTTGATGAGCTATATGATATTTTATTTGAATTACTTGTATTTGTTATATTGTTCTTGATAATTTTCTTATTTAGATTATAAAATTAAAGATTCTTGGACTTTGGTTATGTTCAAATTTTGGATTTGGTCCCTAAAACGCAAGTGATACAGTTTCTGCTTAAAGTGAAATCAAACCAACATCATGTGGCTTCTTCTTTCTTCTCTATCTTCCAATTTACTGCCTTGAATGTTGTGCTACAGTGTTGTTGTAGGTTTCGTCTATCTTCCAATTTGTTGCCTTGTGGCAATGGAGTTTACCCTCCATTCAAAAACGTTGCAAGATCATATCCTCTATAGGTTAGTTTTTGGTGTTTTTGATTTTGATCCTCTATACGTTGCAACATAAGTGTTGTATAATGATTAATTGATAATGAATCAAATTTGTTTTCTGTGCATGAAGCACAAAAACAATAACTAAGAAGATAAGAATAACATCAAGAAACAATTTTGTTTCTTAATTTGTTCTTATGTTTCTAGTTATTATTTTTGGTCATCGTACTCATTATACAAACAAAGTTAGGTTCATTATTACTAAAACATTATACAAAACTTGTGTATTTTAAATCACAAAACCTTAACTTTAAGTCAAAATAAACAACGTTAAAACTTAAGTTAATGTGGATACGAAGGTCTTCTAGAAGCTACGGCAAAACCCAAAACAACACTAAGGGGTTGTTTGTTTGTGGCTTAATGGACTGTATGGTGGATGGATATGGCTTATTCGCACAGCCATATCCAGGTGTTTGGTAATGGCTTATTCGGTTAGCCACCGGCTGAATCGGCCAGCTGAAAAACATATGTCCTATAGATTCAACTCTTTATTCAACCCATTATTCCCCTTTTACCCTTTCCCCAAACCTCTCCTTCCTCTTCGTCCCATTCCATTTATCATCTCAATCTCCTTTTTGCTTCATCTTCTCATCTCATCTTTATCTCCTTTTTTGCACTACGTGGTTCATCATTTCTTTCCCTCTTCTCTTCTCTTCTCATCTCATCTTCATCTCCTATCTGCACTACCTGTTTGCTACTTTGCTTCCTCTTTTTCCCTTTTCTCATCTCATCTGCTACACCCTTGCACCTTCCACCGTTGTGAGTTTTTTTTCCTTCTTAATTTGGGTTTTGCAAAACCTAAATCTCTATCTCCAGTCGGGTATATGAAGACCCATTTGCAAATGCTTCCACCCACACAAAAGTCACGTCTCTCTCTCTCTCTTTAAAATTTTTTAGGGTTCATCAATTGGGAAGGTTTTTTTTTTTCCTTTCCGGTTTGTTGTTTAATTTGGGGTTTTATTTAATTCTACCACTTTGGTACCCTTTTTTTATTTAGGTTTTTTGTTTGATTTGTTTTTTTTTTTGAAATAATGCAATTTAATTTACAAATATTATTAGTTTTAGTTGTAAATTTTGATCTATTGATGTCGGTTGATGCACAGTTGATGTTTAATATTAAATCAAAGGGTAAAATAGTCATTTATATTATTCAAACTGTTTATTCAGCACATCAACTGAACAACAATTTAGCTAAATGCATACAGACAACTTTACATATACAAACAACTTTATCTATACAGGACTTAATGTAAAACGATCCGAACAACCCCTAAGCACAACATTCAAGGCAACAAATTGGAGGATGTGGAGGAAAGAAGGATCCACATCTGGTGTCGATTTTTTATTTCACTTTAAACTGAATATTGATGAGAGCATTAATTTAACGGTGTTAAGGAAAAAACACCTTAAACTGAACATAGATGAGACCTATAATTTAACGTTGGTAATTTGAGGAATTTATTATGAAAATTAAAAGGTCCGGATCAACTTTGATTAAAAAAAATATGTTTTTTACTATGAAATAGCAATATATTCTAAATTTTGTCATTTCCAGAAAACCAAAGTATATTATTTAAAACTGATGAAAGAAATACATTTCTTAAAAGGAAAATTTATTTGAAATGTTGGGTTTATAGTAAACTAGAAGCGTACTCGCGCAATGCAGCGAGATACATCACGATTTTAATGTTTATTTTTATTTTTTGTTTTTTATTGATTTACAATACGGTTTTGGATGGTTTTTATTGAGTGATAATGGTTTTTTTATATATAAATTTGTTTAATTTAGGCTTAACAATATAATGTTTTTTATATAAAAAAAATTAAGTAGTTTGTTAAAATTCATTAATTATCTTATATATTTTAAATTTTTTATATTTAAATTGAAATGTTTATCTTGTTTTGATTATTTTTATCAGAATTCAAATTTCATAATTTTAGGATTTGGGGATTAGAGATAAGGATTTTGGGGGATAAGGATGAAATTTATTAATTAGGGTTAAAATCATTTAAAAGTAGTACATATTGCTTCATTAATTATTTTTTAAGAGATTTTAAGTAGATTAACATTAAATAATAGTACATAATGCTTAATACATCACGATTTTAATGTTTATTTTTATTTTTTGTTTTTTTATTGATTTACAGTACGATTTTGGATGATTTTTATTGAGTGATAATGGTTTTTTATATATAAATTTGTTTAATTTAGGCTTAACAATATAATGTTTTTTATATAAAAAAAATTAAGTTGTTTGTTAAAATTCATTAATTATCTTATATATTTTAAATTTTTTATATTTAAATTGAGATGTTTATCCTGTTTTGATTATGTTTATCAGAATTCAAATTTCATAATTTTAGGGTTTGGGGATTAGAGATAAGAATTTTGGGGATAAGGATGAAATATATTAATTAGGGTTAAAAGCTTTACAGGTAGTACATTAGGCTTTAGTAGTTATTTTTAAGAGATTTTAAGTAGATAGCTTTAAATGATAGTACATAAAGCTTAGTGAGTTGTAATTAAGAGTTTTTTATGCCATCTTTATAATATAGTATAGATAGATAGATTCGGAACTTTTCATAACCCAATATAACTACTTTGTTTTATAAAATAATAATCCAATCGAACATATGATGTTGAACCCAATTCCCTCGTTCTTTAATTGTTTCAGTCTTTTAGGTCATAATTTTTGTTGAATGGTCTTTAACAGATTTCAAAATGTCACGAGTTTGTAACTATTGGGGAACCATCTACATTTTATCTACAAAGGGTGTGTTTGATATCCTGTGATGACGGATCAATATTAGATTGGCGCGAGTGAGGTAGGCGAGTTAAAAAATTGTGGAATGTTTTAATCTGACATGCGTGATTTGTTAATTTACCTATCTTGTCCTACCTTATTATTATTCCACCAAGCTTGATCTTTGTAACAACCTCATAATCAGAGTAAATTAAAACCTGGAAATCAGACAATGTGACGAAAGTAAACCCATTAACTTCCCATAAATGGGATCAGTCCTTAAGACTTTACAATTCTATACAGGGATTGTATCAAAAGAATGAGACTTAACAATGCCCAACATCAATACTAAATTATCTCCAAAAACCTCAAGACTCAAAACTCGTCTCTCCAAAAACCCCGACACCCACCGCTAATGGAAACCTGTTATACACATCATTTGAGAAAAAGTGTCAGACTATAAAGCCTGGTGAGAACATACAGTTTATAAAGCTCAAAAGATATAAACATCAATATCATAAAGAAATCTTTTCATAAAGGTTTAGTTCGTAAAGATAACATTTCGCCACAACCGGGCCTCTTCGGTCCAAAACTCTTAAACGGTGATAAAAGGACCATTTTACCAAGGAGAGTGACGAAACACAAAGTTAGGCCAACAAACCGAGTTACGAGCTAAACACTTAGAGTCCTCAGCAATGAACCCAGAGTCCGTGCTACGAGGTGAGATCGCGCTCCCAAGGGAAACCAGTGTATACTCCTTCACTAGGATCACCATGAACCATGACTAGTAACCGGCCTCACATAACCGTACCATAAACTCATCATGGAACATGTGACCCATAACTACAATTTGGGGAATATAGCCTCCCAACAAAACAGTCTACTCCAAAACCTAGGGATCCACTAGAAATGGTAAGGACTCGTCACAACAACATATGTGACCAACCATAATTAAACATATGGTTACAAGTACATTTTATAAACAAAATGCTACTTCCAGTTCAACTTCTGGTAAGAATGAAAATCATTAAAATGAGTTCAAAATCATCATTTTCAAACGACCACATAATGTGCAAGTAAAACATCATTTTACTTCAATAAGGCGGAACCCGTCATTTTGGTCAAAACTGACCGGGAACCCCGAGATTCACCAAAAACTTCATTTATAACAAAATGTAGAGATCATAAAATCATACCGTAGAAATACTTCAGATTTCGCAAATAAGAGTTTTGACATGTATAAAGTTTGTAAAATGATAGTAGGAACTCACCGGTAGGTTTTCAGAATAAAACCCGGAAAACCAGATAATGACCACGACGTAGAGGTGAAGCTTAAAACACCGACCCCTTGCTAGAAATACCGGAAACTAGCAACCAAAAGAACCCTTGAAGATTAAAAGAGAAAAGAGAGAATAGAAGAGAGAGAGAGAACTGAGTTTGAGATATTTTGAAATATCTCAAAACTCAAGATATTAAAAGCAATCCACAAAAGTGGCCTGACAGTCGTGCGCCCTCAAAGAAGGAAATGCGCACGACCCGTGCGCTTGCACTGTGCCTCGGCCCTGGATCCTACGCACGACCCGTGCGTTTTCTCTGAAGGAGGACGCACGACCCGTGCGTCCTGTAGACAGCTTCATCAACTTCCTTTTTCTTTACAATTTCCCAAAACAACGAAATTCGGGGTGTTACAATCCTCCCCAACTTGGGAATGATTTCGTCCCCGAAATCCCAACTACACAAAAAGGTGAGGATATCTTCGCTTCATATCCTCCTCGGCTTCCCACGTCACATTTGCTCCCCGGTGATGCTTCCACTGCACCTTGACCAAAATGACTTCTTTATAACGCAACTTCTTAGACTTTCTCTCTAAGATGGCGTCGGGTTCTTCCACACAACGGTTACCTTCGTCAACCCTTAACTCTGAAAGGGGGATGACGTTGTCTTCCACCGCCAAACACTTCCGGAGGTAGCAAACATGAAACGTGTTGTGTATTCTATTCAACTCCGGTGGCAGTTCCAACTGGTAGGCCTGCAAACCCACCCGTTTAAATACTTTGAAAGGTCCGAGGAAACGGGGACTCAACTTCCCACGTTTTCCGAACCGTATAATGCCTTTCCACGGCGACACTTTAAGCATAACGCGGTCGCCCACTTGGAATTCCATCGGTCGCCTCTTCTTATCGGCATAACTCTTCTGACGATCTTGAGCCGCTTTCATTCTTTCACGAATGCATTTGACCTTATCGGCAGTCTCTTGCACGATTTCAGGTCCGGCAAACTGCTTTTCTCCCGCTTCAAGCCAACACACGGGTGTCCGACACTTTCGCCCATACAAAGCTTCAAAGGGTGTCATGCCGATACTCGAGTGGTAGCTGTTGTTGTAGGCAAATTCTACCAAAGATAGGTGAGAGTCCCAACCGCCCCCGAAATCGATGACACAAGACCTCAACATGTCTTCCAAAGTTTGGATCGTCCGCTCGCTCTGCCCGTCGGTTTGCGGATGGTAAGCCGTACTCAACTTCACTCGAGTACCAAGCTCTTTCTGAAATCCATCCCAAAAGTTTGAAGTGAACCGACTGTCGCGATCCGACACGATCGACAATGGTATGCCGTGTCTCGAGACCACCTTATCGATATAAAACTTCGCTAACTTATCCATCGGTAGAGTCTCGCGCATAGCCAAGAAATGAGCTCTCTTCGTCAATCTATCAACTATCACCCAAATGGTATCGTGACCTCGAAGAGTTTTAGGCAACTTCGTCACGAAGTCCATGGTGATATGCTCCCATTTCCATTCGGGAATCTCTAAAGACTGAAGACTCCCATATGGTCTCTGATGTTCGGCCTTAACTTGCGAACATGTCACACAACGCTCAACGTAACGTGCCACATCAAGCTTCATTACCGGCCACCAATAATGCAACTTCAAGTCCCTGTACATCTTTGTGCTTCCCGGATGTATGAAATACTTGGACTTGTGTGCATCTTCTAGCAACAGCTCACGGTTACCCCCTATCTTGGGCACCCACACACGACCGCTGAACAGTTTCACTCCACGGCTATCTTCCGTCAAGAGTAAACGCTGTTTGGTCATGACTTCTTCTTTGAGATTCTCTTCTAACAGTGCTTCCACCTGTGATGCCTTGATCTTCTCAACAAGGCTAGATACTAGCTCGATTCTCGAATGGGTAGCTCGAATACTCCCGCTATAGTCCTTCCGACTTAGCGCATCGGCCACCACGTTCGCCTTACCTGAATGGTAAAGCAATTCACAGTCATAATCTTTCAGTAACTCGAACCACCTCCTTTGCCTCATATTCAACTCTTTCTGATCAAAGACATACTTCAGGCTCTTGTGATCCGTATACAGAGTACATTTCGTGCCGTAAAGGTAATGTCGCCAAAGCTTCAAGGCGAACACCACCGCTGCTAACTCCAGATCATGAGTTGGATAATTTTGCTCGTGTATCTTAAGCTGTCTCGAGGCATAGGCGATCACCTTGCCTCGTTGCATCAACACACAACCCAATCCCATCTTTGAAGCGTCGCTGTAAACCACGAAATCTTCTGACCCTTCAGGTAGTGTCAAGATCGGAGCTTCACACAACTTCTTTTGAAGGATCCTGAACGCTTTCTCTTGGGTTTCGGTCCATTCGAACTTCACGTTCTTCCGAGTCAGAACTGTCAAGGAAGAAGCGATCTTGGAAAAGTCTTGAATGAATCTCCTGTAGTATCCTGCCAGACCCAAGAAACTTCGGATCTCGGACGGACTCTTAGGAGGCTCCCAATTCATCATAGCTTCAATCTTGGAGGGATCTACTTTCACTCCTTCTCGAGTGACTACGTGCCCCAGAAATTGTACTTCTTTAAGCCAAAAGTCGCACTTGGAAAACTTGGCGTACAATCTTTCTCTTCTCAATACTTCCAGAACCTCACGTAGATGCTGTTCGTGTTCCGACTCACTCTTGGAGTACACTAGTATGTCATCAATGAATACAATGACCGACTTGTCGAGGAAAGGTCGGCACACTCTACTCATCAAGTCCATAAACACTGCTGGTGCGTTCGTCAGGCCAAAAGGCATTACAAGGAACTCGTAATGGCCGTAACGCGTTCTGAAATCCGTCTTCGGAACATCTTCTTATCTTACCTTCACTTGGTGATAACCGGATCGTAAGTCGATTTTGGAGAAACAACCCGCTCCTTGAAGTTGATCGAACAAGTCGTCTATTCTCGGAAGCGGATACCTGTTCTTCACTGTAGCTTTGTTCAACTCACGATAGTCAATGCACATTCTCATTGTGCCATCCTTCTTCTTGACAAATAAGACCGGAGCTCCCCAAGGTGACGAACTCGGTCTTATGAATCCCTTCTCAAATAGCTCCTGGAGTTGTGCTACCATCTCTTGCATCTCCGATGGCGCTAAACGATAAGGTGCTTTAGCGATCGGTGCAGCGCTAGGCACAAGATCAATCCGAAACTCTACCTGACGATCGGGTGGCAACCCGAGCAAGTCGTCCGGAAAGACATCTGGATACTCACGCACGATCTTCACATCTTCCAGCTTTGACTTCTCCAGCTTGGCATCGATCACATAGGCTAGGAAAGACGAACATCCTTTTACTAAGCACTTGCGTGCTATTGCCATTGTGATTATTGCCACTTCACCCTTTCTCTTCTCACCATAGATGACAACGACTTCACCAGAGGGGTCGGGAAGTCGAATCAACTTCTTGGAACACACGGACTCGACCTGATTGTTTGACAACCAATCCATACCGATTACCACATCAAAACCCCCGATTAACATCGGTAATAGATCGATCGAGAATTCTTTCCCTTCGATACTAAGAGTACACTGCCTCAGAACTTCGCGGATCAGAACTTGACTACCATCGGCTATTTCTACCACTAATGCATCCTCAAGACTAGTAGTGGGCATAGAAATTTTCTGACGGAACAATTCAGATACGAAAGAGAAACTAGCACCCGTATCGAACAAAATACGAGCAGGTACAGAGTTTATAAGAAAAGTACCCGATACCACATCAGCGAATGCTCTAGCCTCTTCGGCCGTCATCTGAAATGCTCGACTCTGAACCTTAGGAGGGTTCTCCTTCCTTGCTGGCGTGCTACCTGAAACGAGCTTCGGGCAATCCTTCCTCGAGTGTCCCGGTGTCTTGCACTCAAAACAGATGATCCCCCTGACCGGGCAATCTTTGACAGTATGACCAGGCTTCCCACACTTGAAGCAAGTTTGAGAATTGTTATAACAATTACCGTGATGCTTGGTTCGACACCTCGGGCACCACCTTGCTTCCTGATAACTACCGAAGTTGCGGTTCCCAACAAAAGGTCGGGTCCGCTTGGGAGGTACTGAACTGCTCTCCCACTTTCTCTTATCAGACACTATCACAGAATTCTCAGATTTGCTTTTCGCGAACATCTCTTCCATGAATTGAGCTTCCTCCACCATCTCTCGGAGGTTAGAAGCTTTGGAATTATGGACCATCGATTGCATGTCCGCAGGTAGGCCATTCAGATAGGCCTTCATCTTATCTTTCTCTGTTGGGGCAGCGTGCCCCACCAGACCAAGCTTCTCCATAAACTGACGGGTGTACTCTCTCACCGTCAGGCTTCCCTTCACCAAGGACCGGAACTCTTTCTCAATTCGGTCCATTGTTCTCTCATTGCAAAATTCTTCCAGCAGCTTCTTCTTGAACTCGGCCCAAGACAACTGGGCCAACACCTCAGGAGATAGAGTGGATTGGATGATATTCCACCAGATGAGTGCAGTGTCTCTCAGCAATTGGGTACCGAACTGCACCCTCTGATCATCACCACATTCGGAAGAGCCAAAAGCTTGCTCGACCGCTCGGATCCACTTCACACACAAGATTGGGTCGTCGGAACCAGAGAACTCTGGCGGTCCGCAACCCAAAAAGGATTTGTAGGAACAACTTTTCCTACCTCCCGGAGCACCAACAATCCTGTTCTCCTCAGCTCTGACCCCTGTACCAACGCCTCCAGAACCTGCTACGATGTTTTCCACAACCGTCTCACTTCTACGATTGTTCACATCACGGTCCTCAATCACTTTTAGCAGAAACTCTTGCTGCTTTGCCATATCTTCCCTCATTGCCAACATCATGCTGGCCATCATCTCAGAAGGGGAACTAGCATCCCTGATGACTGGGTGGGACGAAGCCAGGTCTACTCGTGGAATGACCTTTGGCCCCCTACCTAGTACTTGCTGAACGGGTGGTCGAACGATAACCTCAACTCCTTCCGGCTGATCAGCTGTAGAGGCTGTCGCTTCCAGACCATCAACACGAGTACGCGGTCTACCACGCGTATTCACCATACTGAACTGTTTCACAGAACAGAGACAGAGATAAGAGAGAGATTAGATAAACACAAAGGAAAACGTACTACCACATTACCAATTGTTATATCAACAGCAAATCAAGGACCCTTACGTACAATATCCTCATAATAACATTAGCTAAGTGAAATTATGAACATACAACACATATCGGTTCTTGTCACCACTATTACAACGCCTGATAAATGTACTTTCCGTCAACTCTAAGACTAACCCATCTTAAGAGTTCTACCCAATTCTCGCGGATCAATTCTTAGCATACGCAGTCTAAGTCTAGACATCTTACATTCATGCCTAGTTCGCTTAAACTAGAGCTCTGATACCAACTTGTAACAACCTCATAATCAGAGTAAATTAAAACCTGGAAATCAGACAATGTGACGAAAGTAAACCCATTAACTTCCCATAAATGGGATCAGTCCTTAAGACTTTACAATTCTATACAGGGATTGTATCAAAAGAATGGGACTTAACAATGCCCAACATCAATACTAAATTATCTCCAAAAACCTCGAGACTCAAAACTCGTCTCTCCAAAAACCCCGGCACCCACCGCTAATGGAAACCTGTTATACACATCATTTGAGAAAAAGTGTCAGACTATAAAGCCTGGTGAGAACATACACTTTATAAAGCTCAAAAGATATAAACATCAATATCATAAAGAAATCTTTTCATAAAGGTTTAGTTCGTAAAGATAACATTTCGCCACAACCGGGCCTCTTCGGTCCAAAACTCTTAAACGGTGATAAAAGGACCATTTTACCAAGGAGAGTGACGAAACACAAAGTTAGGCCAACAAACCGAGTTACGAGCTAAACACTTAGAGTCCTCAGCAATGAACCCAGAGTCCGTGCTACGAGGTGAGATCGCGCTCCCAAGGGAAACCAGTGTATACTCCTTCACTAGGATCACCATGAACCATGGCTAGTAACCGGCCTCACATAACCGTACCATAAACTCATCATGGAACATGTGACCCATAGCTATAATTTGGGGAATATAGCCTCCCAACAAAACAGTCTACTCCAAAACCTAGGGATCCACTAGAAATGGTAAGGACTCGTCACAACAACATATGTGACCAACCATAATTAAACATATGGTTACAAGTACATTTTATAAACAAAATGCTACTTTCAGTTCAACTTCTGGTAAGAATGAAAATCATTAAAATGAGTTCAAAATCATCATTTTCAAACGACCACATAATGTGCAAGTAAAACATCATTTTACTTCAATAAGGCGGAACCCGTCATTTTGGTCAAAACTGACCGGGAACCCCGAGATTCACCAAAAACTTCATTTATAACAAAATGTAGAGATCATAAAATCATACCGTAGAAATACTTCAGATTTCGCAAATAAGAGTTTTGACATGTATAAAGTTTGTAAAATGATAGTAGGAACTCACCGGTAGGTTTTCAGAATAAAACCCGGAAAACCAGATAATGACCACGACGTAGAGGTGAAGCTTAAAACACCGACCCCTTGCTAGAAATACCGGAAACTAGCAACCAAAAGAACCCTTGAAGATTAAAAGAGAAAAGAAAGAATAGAAGAGAGAGAGAGAGAACTGAGTTTGAGATATTTTGAAATATCTCAAAACTCAAGATATTAAAAGCAATCCACAAAAGTGGCCTGACCCGTGCGCTTGCACTGTGCCTCGGCCCTGGATCCTACGCACGACCCGTGCGTTTTCTCTGAAGGAGGACGCACGACCCGTGCGTCCTGTAGACAGCTTCATCAACTTCCTTTTTCTTTACAATTTCCCAAAACAACGAAATTCGGGGTGTTACAATCTTGTTATGTCTCACTTTGATTGTCACACTAAGGGGTTGTTTGTTTTAAAAAAAAATCTCTTAATGGCTCTTAAGTCTGAATCGTTCAAACCTTTTTACACACCACCTCTTATTAATCATAACTAAAATAAGACTTTAGACTTCAGACCTCTTATAAAACAAACGACACCTAAATGTGGTACAACTTTTGTTATATTGTATCTGATCCTGTCACCATATGAACTAAAACACTAGACAATTAGCCATTGAGCAGTTGGGTTCAACAGTGCCTAACCCAAATATGTCGATTTGCATATTATAGGAATTGATTGAGCATATATAAAAACAAGGAATTGATTGGGCTTCGGATTGGTTCAACCTATTTTTTGGTTTGGTTAGACGGAGTCACAGGTTTATCGGGTTTACAAAATTAAAGATTTTTGGGCCTTGGTTATGTTCAAATTTTGGATTTTTTTTCTTTCTAAAACACATTCATAACTTGGTCATTAAAGGGTTAAGAAAGTTTGAAACCCTAAAACACAAGTGATCCAGTTTCTGCTTAAAGGGAAATCAAACCAACACCATGTGGCTTCTTCTTTCTTCTCTATCTTCCAATTTGTTGCCTTGAATGTTGTGCTAAAGTGTTGATGGGGTTTTTTCTTGTTGCTCTCTTCGGAGTTTACCTTCCATTGTCGGATTTTGGTTACAGTTTTCTGAAGCTTTCAAAAACACTATAATATCGTATCCTCTATAGGTTAATTTTAGTGTTTTTCATTTTGATTTTGGTTTGGGGTTTTTGATTTAAAATATATGAGTGTTGTATAATGATTTAGTGATAATGAATCCAATTTTTTCTTAGTTTGTTTGAATAATGTGCATGAAGAACAAGAACCATAACTAAGAAGACAAGAATAACATCAAGAAACATTTTTGTTTCTTAATTTGTTGTTGTGTTCTTAGTTATGGTTCTTGGTCTTCATACACATTATACAAACAAATTAAGAAACAAATTGGGTTCGTTATCACTAAAACATTATACAAAACTCATATATTTTAAATCAAAAAAACCTTAACATGAAATCAAAATAAAAAACACTGAAACTTAAGTTAATGTGGATATGAAGATCTTCTAGCGTTCTTAGAAGCTTGAGAAAGCTGTAATCGGAATCTGATAACGTGAGGTAAACTCAGAGAGACCAAAGGTGAAACCCAAAACAACACTAAGCACAACATTCAAGGCAACAAATTGGAGGATGGGGAGGAAAGAAGAACCCACATCAGGTATTGATTTTTTATTTCACTTTAAACCGAACATAGATGATACCTATGATTTAACAATGTTAACTCGAGGAACTTGTTACGAAAATTAAAAGGTGGCTGATCATTTTTTATTTAAGCAATGTGTTTTTTAAATGTAAAATAGCAATATATTCTAAATTTCGTCATTTTTAGAAAACTAAAATATATTGTTTAAAATGGACGGGAAAAAAAACATTTCCTAAAATGAGAATTTCTATGAAATGTTGTGGTTATAGTATTAACTCAACCTTGGATGCACGAGTTAGATTAAATTGATTTGGAACATTTCATAACCCGAAAACTATTTCATTTTAGAAAATTATGATCCATTTAAACAAATAATGTTGAACCCAACTACCTCGTTCTTGTATCTGTTCTAGGCTTTCAGGTCATAATTTTTGTTATATAGTTTTAAACGGATTTCGAATATCATAAGTTTGTAACTATTAGGGAACCATCTAAATTTTATCTGCAAGGGTGCGTTTGATATGCTGAGATAACGAGACGAGATTGGATTGGCGAGAGTGAGGTAGGCGAGTGAAAGAATTGTGGAATGTGTTAATTTTACATGCGTGATTTACTAATTTACCCATCTTGTCCTATCTTCTTGATTATTGTTCCACCAAACTCGATCCTATCACGTCCCACTCTAATTGTCATGTCAAATGTGATACAACAAGTTTTGTTATGTTGTATCCCATACTGTCCTGCGTAGCAAACACACCATAAATAAACTAAAAACACTAGACAATTTTTTGGTTATCGAGTTGGGTTCAACAGGACAACCCAAGTATGTCCATTTGCATATTATAGGAATCAATGGACTTTAGATTAGTTCAACCTATTTTTTGGTTCGGATAGACGGGATGACAGGTTTATCGGGTGTTAGACAATGTGACAGGTTTATAAAAATAAAGATTTTTGGACCTTTGTTATGTTTAAATTTTGGATTTGGTCCCTAAAACGCTTTCATAACTTGGTCATTCAAGGGTTAAGAAAGTTTAAAACCCTATAACGCATGGGATCCAATTTCTGGTTAAAGTGAAATCAAACCAACACCAAGTGGCTTCTTTTTTCTCTATCTCCCAATTTGTTGCCTTGAATGTTGTGCTAAAGTGTTGATGGGGCTTTTGTCGCAGATCTCCACGGAGTTTACCTCCCATTGCCGGATTCTGGTTATGGTTTTCTGAAGCTTTCAAAAACACTATAAGATCATATCCTCTATAGGTTAGTTTTATTGTTTTCCATTCCGATTTTGGTTTGGGGGTTTTGATTTAAAACACATGAGTGTTGTATATGATTTAGTGATAATAAATCCAATTTGTTTCTTAGTTTGTTTGAATAATGTGTATGAAGAACAAGAACCATAACTAAGAAGACAAGAATAACATCACGAAACAGTTTCGTTTCTTAATTTGTTGTTGCGTTCTTAGTTATGGTTCTTGGTCTTCATACACATTATACAAACAAATCAAGAAACAAATTGGGTTCGTTATCACTAAAACATTATACAAAACTAATGTATTTTAAATCAAAAAACCTTAACTTAAAATCAAAATAAAAAACGCCAAAACTTAACTTAATGCGAATATGAAGATCTTCTAGTGTTTTTAGAAGCTTGAGAAAACTGTAATCAGAATCCGGCAACGTGAGGTAAATTCCGAAGAGACCGACGGCGAAACCCCAAACAACACCAAGCACAACATTCAAGGCAACAAATTGGATGATGGGGAGGAAAGAAAACCCACATTTGGTGTCGATTTTTTATTTCACTTTAAACCGAACATTGATGAGATCTATGATTTAACATTGTTAACTCGAGGAACAAACACTTTAAATTGAACATAGATGAGGCCTATGGTTTAACGATGTTAACTCGAGGAATTTGTTGTTATGAAAATTAAAAGGTGTCAGAATAATTCTGATTTTAACAATTTGTTTTTTTTACTGTAAAGGAGCAATGTATTATAAATTTCATCATTTTCAGAAAACTAAAGTATGTTGTTTAAAATTGAGGAAAAAAAATACATTTATTGAAATGAAAGTTTATCTGAAATCTTGTGTTTATAGTATTAATTCAACCTTGATGATTAGGATGCACCCGAGTTAGGTTAAATGGTTTCAGAACCTTTCATAACCCAAAAAACCACTACTTCGTTTTAGAAAACCACAATTCATTCAAACAAATAATGATGAACCTAACTTTCTCGTTCTTTTATGTTCTGGTGTTTTAGATCATAATTTTTATTGAATGGTCTTAAACAGATTTCAAAATATCATAAGTTTGTAACTATTGGGGAACCATCTATATTTTATCTACAACAGTGCGTTCGATATACTGAGATGACTAGACAAGATTGGATTGACGAGAGTGATGTAGGCGAGTGAAATAGTTGTCGAATGTTATAATTTGACATGCTTAGTTTATTAATTTACCTATCTTGTCCTATTTTCCTGATTGTTGTTCCACCAAACTCAATCTTACCATGTCCCATGTGGTACAACAAGTTTTGTTATGTTCTATCTCATCCTGGCCTGTGTAGCAAACACACGATAAATGAACTAAAAACACTAGACAATTAGATATCGAGCAGCCGGGTTATCAGGTTGAGTTCAACAGGGTCCAAACAAATATGTCGATTTGCATATTATAGGAATCGATTGGGCTTCAGAAAATTGGTTTAACCCATTTTTTTGGTTGGTTAGATGAGGTGACGTGTTTATCGGTTTTTTGTCATGGTTCTAAATATTAAAAGAAAACATAAAAAACTAGAGACACTGAATAGATAAATATTTACTCTCATTTCCGTACATGGATACTTGAACATCATTTTCTTTTAAGTTCGGTATTTGAGCAACAACTCAAAAGATTTAATCTCGACTTTACACTCATAATATCATTTTCTTATAAGTTCGATATATTCGATATAAATAGTTCTTCTTTCCTTTCTAGTTTTATAACTTTATATGAATTTAAATTGTTCCACAAGATTATTCAAAACATTAACAATCGCCAGTATATATACATACATATATGTATATATAGATATGGATTCATACAAAAACAATATCTATTTAAGAAAACACGAGAACAACCGAGTACATACAAAATCATATATGATTTGTACAAAATCATATATGATTTGTACAAAATCATATATGATTCATGCGACTTTGCCTCGCGGTTAAAGTCGCCTGTGTCCAGTTTTTGCCCGTTAATGTAAAAGCACGTATTATTTTGTAGATGATTTGTTGTTTTCTTGTTTTCTCAAATAGTTAGCGTTGTCGTTTGAACATTCATCTGTATACATATGCCACATTAAGATAGCGCCTTGAAAAACGTCATGACCTCACCGTAACTTATAAGCATTGAGACTTTACATCGTTCTCATGTCACGCCTCACGTCTTTTAGAACCTTGGGTCTTGTACAATCATGCTAATTTTATCTAAATTTTACATTTCAGCCCCTCAAAAAAGTTGAAATATGCAAATAAGGACCCATGTGTCTGTTGATTTAGCCCAATAACAAGTCATAAATAAAACCCCAACAAAACCCCTAAAACGTAATCTCAAAATCTCTGCAAGAACACAACACCCACACTGTTTTTCTTGAATCCAAATCAACAATTCCTGACGTAAATCTGATGATTCTTCATCGTTCCATTCCAATTCTCAATTTCTGCAAGTTAACATCATTCTCGCCTCCAAAATTCATCATCTTACCTTTCAATTTATCATCACCGCCGTCCTGCTCATCACTCACCTCTCTATTCCGCCACCGTCCGCGAAGTCGAATTAGGGCATTTGCCACCGCTGCCTCCTCCGATGAAAAGGAAACCGACATCTTCTTTGCTGATGAAACTGTTTCATGGAGTTCGCTAGGAGTTGCGGATAGAGTTTCTCGAGCTCTTTCTAGCATCGGACTCAATCGTCCTTCTCTGGTTCAGGTACTTAGTCTCTGTTCGTGTAAACTATTTGATCAAATCACTGGTCTTTTTCCTTTCAATATTATATTTTCTTCATAATTTAATGTATGAGAAATTGTCTAAAATAGCATATTTTGGCACTCAGATTCACTTTATAGCTGTTTTTCTATATAATTGATTCACTTCATAGCTGTTTTTCTATATAATTGAGTAATTGACCGAAATAACTAAGATTCTGTAAGTTGCTAAAGTGCTAAACTTGCGAAATGCTTACGTGGAGGTGGCTCCACTTGTGAAATTGTTGTTGTTAAAACTTAAAAGTACTACTTACCTATATTCTACTTGCGAACAGGTTAATTTATGAATATTAAATTCATAAAAAAATGTAGATTTCGCGAGTTACTAAAGTCTAATAGCAAAATCTAGGTAAATAGAATAGAAAAGTGGCTATAAAATGAACTGGCGAGTCTAGAATGACTATTTTGGACAATTTCCCTAAGGATTGTAGACTCAGGGGCCGTTTACCAGACGCTTACTTAGTAAAAGCATCTGAGCACTTACCGATAAGAGATATATATCACACTTACCTTATTGGGTAACATTTTCGACCATCAAAATAGATTGTTGGTAAGCATCTTTTACTTGGAAAGTGCTTACCAGGTAAGAGTCTTCTCCCTTATTTACCGGGTAAGATTCTCGTTCATTGCTATGCCTCTTACTGGGTAAGATCTTAGATCTTTGCCATGCTCATGCGGAAGGTAAGTGACACCCGGTAAGCGTTTGGTAAACTGCACCTTCGTTTTTTGGTAGTTACTAACATATGTCTGATTCCACTTCAGGCTGCTTCTATACCTTCCATACTTGTTGGAAATGATGTTGTGGTTGCAGCAGAAACTGGTAGTGGCAAAACTCATGGTTATCTGGTTCCATTGTTTCATAAGCTATGCACAACAACAAATGATTCAGTTGATACTCACTTTGATGAAAAAGTGAATCAGCCTCATCATATGTCTCTTGTTCTTTGCCCTAATGTCATGTTATGTGAGCAAGTGGTTCGAATGGCCAACTGTATCTGTAATGACAATGGAGAACCACTTCTCCAAGTTGCGGCTGTCTGTGGACGACAGGTAATTGTAATCTGCATTATTGTTATTCTCTCAATTCAATTAGGGTGCATTTCGTATGCGCAAGACGGTATGGGAGGAGAAGATACGACTGAACAAAAACTTGGGAAACTTGACCAAATTAGCCATTTTGGATTAACATGTTCGCTTTTTCTTCAACTTTTTCATGTTTGAATCAAAATAGCCAAGATTTCGCAAGATTTTGAAATGACCCACCAAATCATATTTAATTTAGAAATAGTACATTTTTAAGTTGCGAAAGGGACACTTGCAGAATCTTGGTTATTTTGGTCAAATTGGAAAAAAGGTTGGCTAAAGAGTGAAGATGTTAGTCCAAAAAGGCTACTTTGGTCAATTTCCCCAAAAACTTGTTGTTCCATGTTTGGTAATTGGTATGACATTAGACTTGTACATGACAAGAGTAGCGGAGACGTTAGACTTGTACATGACAAGAGTAGCAGGAGAAAATGCATTTTTTTGTCTAATGGTGGAACAAATATCAGGGAGGTGGGACACTGCTGGTAGTTACTAAATTACCTATGTCAAATTAAAATCTTAAAACCTTCCACAATTCTTTCACTCGCCTAACTTACTCTCACTCGTCCGGTCTTGTCCCATCCAGTCCGGTCCCGTCTGCCTACCAAAAGCACCTCAGTGTTAGCCTTTTTTATGTAGGTGGTGTTTTTTCTTAACATGATTATGTTATGTGATTTTCTTTTTCTGTAGGGCTGGCCAGCTAATGAACCCAACATAATTGTGTCAACACCTGCAGCTCTTCTGAACTACCTTCATGCAATTGATCCAGAAAGGCGTCGTCGTGCTGATTTTATTCGTAATATTAAACATGTGGTAATCTTCCGTGTACCATTTTTCTGCAATGTAGTCGTTGGTTTTGTTGTTTGCTTTTGTTTGCTTGATAAGATACTGTCTTCCTTGTAACGGTTCAAATAATTGATAGGTTTTCGATGAAGCAGACATGCTTCTATGTGGTAGTTTCCAAAACCAAGTTATTCGCCTCATAAACATGTTCCGTTTTGATGAAAAGCTGCTATCACGGGCGAAAAACTCGCCAGGCGAGAAGCCATTGGACATGGAGTCTGAATCCACTATGCAGACTGAGTTAGAGGACCATGAAGACATGCAAAACTCCATTCCTGAAGATGATGAAGAGAGTGAGGATGAGACTGATGTCGGGAATTTATTAGAAGAAACTCAACCGGTTATGAAGAAAAGAGACTGGAGAAGGACAAGAGAAATATATGAGCGTAGTAAACAATACATCTTCATTGCAGCGACACTTCCCGAGAACGGAAAACGAACTGCCGGAGGTGAACTCAAGAGGTTGTTTCCAGATGCCAAATGGGTTAGCGGGCATTATCTTCATCGTCACAATCCAAGGTTTCTTTCCAACTTTTCTGAAAAAAAAAATACAGTTTCGCTATTGGGCATTACCGGTTTTTCTTTATGTGGATCCAGATTAGAGCAGAAGTGGATTGAAGTTACGGTTGACACACAAGTGGATGTACTTATAGATGCTATCAATCAAAAATTTGACACAAATTTGTCTAGTTCTGATACTGGTTTGAGTCGAACAATGGTGTTTGCAAACACAGTTGAGGCTGTCGAAGCTGTAGCCCAGGTCCTACAACGAGCAGGCATCGAATGTTACAGTTATCACAGCGAGAGCTCTTTAGAAGAACGCACAAGAAATTTGGTTGATTTTCAACAAAAAGGCGGTGTTTTTGTCTGCACTGATGCTGCTGCTCGTGGTACCGACATTCCCAATGTTTCACATGTTATCCAGGTAGTTGAAATTTTTTTCTTTCCCGTATTAAAAGTGTATTACCCAATAGCCCGAAGCAGCAGACTGACCCAATAACTTCTGATTCAACTTAAAACCATGGTGAAAATTACTAGTAGCCTATAACTTTGAGTTTATAATCTATCAATGTGGGACGGTTGTGACAAAAAGGCTTTGATTTGATTGAGTTGATCTCAAAGACAACTATATATCGGCAATTTCAAATTTTTTTTCCAATGGATCTGATTCTTGATGTTTTCTGTTTGATTGCAGGCGGAATTTGCGACATCTGCTGTAGATTTCTTGCACAGGGTGGGTCGTACTGCCCGAGCAGGTCAGCCAGGCCTCGTTACAAGTATGTACAACGAATCAAACCGTGATCTTGTTGCTGCAGTTCGTCAAGCTGGGAAACTAAGTGAGCCTGTGGTAAGTATCCTTTTCTTGTATTAGATATGTCAAGATTTCTTTAGCCTGTAAATTCCCTTGTTGTTATTTTCTATTTCCCGCGCACTTTGCACAAGCCAGGGTCTTCACGGAAATAGCCGCTCTGCTCCTTAGGGTAGAGGTCAGGTCTGCGTACATCCCACCCTGGACCCCACCTCCCTCTATAAATGCAACATTTTTTTTCCTTTCCGGCAAAATTTCAATCCAAAGATATCTTTGCTCATCAA
This sequence comes from Arctium lappa, assembly GCA_023525745.1. Lineage (NCBI taxonomy): Eukaryota > Viridiplantae > Streptophyta > Magnoliopsida > Asterales > Asteraceae > Arctium > Arctium lappa. The sequence continues at coordinate 4,136,637 of CM042050.1, forward strand.
TAAGTGTAACAAAATATCGACAACATTAATTTTTGTCCATAAGTTTCTTTATCCTGTTTTTATCAAGGGGTATTTTAGGTATTGATCGTGCTTCAAATCGATGACTAATTTTTCCCTTTTTCACTTTATAACCTTCTCCGTGGCTGCAGGAAAAGGCATTTAGCAGGAAGCGAAGCTTCAGGAAGAAACTAAAAAAGCAAGGTATATTAATATTTCTAAGATCAAATTTAAATCGTTGATGAAGTAAAAATCTCTATTCACCCGTATAATGTTCTTGCTAAAACAGGTAGAATCGGAGGTAACACATTGCACGTTCAAGAGAGATTAGCAACTTAAAACCCGAGTATCAGAAACCCGTGATGGGAAATGTAAATCCCACTACACTAATTGTTATCATGCATCACTTTCATCGTCAAATCCTGACTCTCCGATGGAATGCAGTTTTTTTGGTCATCGGATCATGTAGCTATGCTAAATAATCGAAGATTTGATACCCAGAGAATCCTGGTACGCTGCTAGAAAACCGTCTATTTTATGTCTAGATGTGTTTGCTCACATCTTTTAGATCGATAGTAATCTTATATTCATTTACGTACGTCTTTTGTGTAGTCGAACGGCCCGAGTGACCCGAGTATGGGTATTTTATGGGTAGTTTACATATGAACTTGGTCTTTAATTTGTTCATTTAATTTTCTGTTGTAAAAGCATGCATTTTTACTGGAACTGTTGCATCTGACAACTGGTTAGCTCACTTTAGGACCATGGTCCATGGGTTCATTCACCCTAGGCTTAGGGGTTGTTCGGTTGTGGCTTAATGGGTTGTATAGCCTATATGGTTTATTCGCTCAACCATAACTAGCCGTTCGGTTGTGGCTTATTCGTTCAGCAAGTGGCTGAATCGCTCAGCTAAAAAATATCACTCCTCTACATTCAGCTGTTCAAATGACGCATCATACCCCTTATTTACTCAAACCATTTCCCACCCCCATCTGGAAACCCCTCAAACCAATAGATCCACAACCCTCAAGCTCCAGCCATTGTTTTCTTGTGCCTCAATATTGACGACAATCGCTTCCGTCTGCCTCACCACCGCTGCCCATCCCTGCCCTCCGCCTCACCGCCGGTCGTCCCTGCCTTTGCCTCACCATCGTTGGTGGTCTACCTAACTGCTCCATCTTCGAACTTCCTTCTGTCCTGGTGCTTTCCATCTTCGATCTTCGCTACCCCCTGTTTCATCGCTCAATTATTTGGTGCTCCAATCTTCGATTGAACCAGGAAGGCTTCATCTCTTCAACCCTTATAAAATTAGTTTTTTTTAAAAAAAATTCCAAGTATTCAAGAGGAAAGTAGAAAAAAAAAATTAAGAAGAAAGAAGATGACACAATCGAAATAATGGAGGCTGGTGATGTCTTGGTTTTGACAATGAAAGATGTCCAGGAAAAAGAAAGGAATGGAAGAAGGATATAATATGCTTATTATTATTACATATATAATAATTATTAGTAAATAATAATACAAATTTTTTTACAATATAAGTTTTTATTTAACAAGTCAAAATTTTTCAATGTTTAATGTAAAACAAAAGGGTAAAATGGTTATTTCTGACATTCAGACTGTTTATTCAGCACAACAATCGAACAACAACTTAGCTGTTAACACACAAATAGCTATATCCATACAAGTCTTAACAGAAAACGAACCAAACAACACCTTAGCCCTGGATGCACCAGTTGGCAGGTACACACTCTTTTGAGTTTAATGGGTGTTGCTATATGCATCCCTTTTGGTCCAATTGAAAAACTGATAGCGTAAAAAGAACATGTTGATGTTGATGTATAGAAAAGGAAAGCAATATATAGGCCCGATTCGATTACAGGAGATTGGTGGGATTTAGAATTGGATTCCATTCCAATCCAGCTTTTGGTTTAAGGGAAAATATACATAGGATTTAGAAATCCATGGGGGTAATTGGTATTTTGCTGGATATCATAGGATTTGTTTGTACTAATGTTATAAAATATGTTAAAAACATTTGTTTTGTAATAATCAATTAATAGAAAGGTAATTTAGATTCTTATAAATTTTTATAATTTGTTTTTATAGATTATTTACAAAGAATCTAATTAGTTTCATCCATTCACAATCTTATAAAACAAACACAACAAAGATTCCAAATCCTATAAACTAAATACATCAAAGATTCTAAATCCTTCATGTAACCTGAATCTTGGGGTTGGGGTTTAAAATTTAAATAAGTTGAAAGCAAAAGAGTGATTGGTAAAGACTTAAGGGGGTGTTTGGTTCGTCTGATTCCGTCGGAATCTGATAGAATTGGAATGGTCAATTTCGTTGACCAAATTCCATCATAACGTGAAAGTTGGGTCAATTGCGTACTCAAATAAACTTTTTAAATATACGGGAATTGTATAGTAATACTCATGAATGGTTATGATCCGTGTAGGTTGGGTTACGAGTAACACTACACCACCTACGAATCAATGTGGGTTCCACAAACCCCCTTTTCTTTGAGGTACATATATGACTTGTACTATGGGACTCTGAGTTATGCTTATCTATTATCTATGTGACCTTAATTAATTGTTACATATTTTTTTTGTGTATGATGGTGAGAATGCTTTTGCATATTGGTGGTGTGTGCCAAGGACGAAAGTGCCCAATCGGCGATAGCCCGAAAGTGAGGACCGACCTGTCATGTCAAAAGGGACTAAACACTGTTGGATCAGTGAGAACAATGTGATTACGTGTCTAATGTTACCAATTCTTAAAGCGAAACTTATGAAATCATCAATTTGTTATGTATGCATTATGTTTGTCCATTATGACAAAATATTGTTTCGTTGAGATTGTTGTTTATATGTGGCCGCACTAAGCTATGTAAGTAATAATATATCGCAGGAGCAAGTCTGGCCGAGATTGACAAGGGAAAGAGTCACATCTAGTAGAGTCTAGACGGTTGTATTTAATCATTTCCTTGTTATTAAGATATTTTAGTATATTGTAAGTGAAATATTAAGGCTATGAGTCTATGTTGGTGTTTTTCTTTTTATTAGAAAGTAAGATCATCTTTTGTTGTTGTCGTTCAAGGTCGTGTTTTTTCGTTGTTAGCTAAGTACAACATTATGAATCCTTTCAAGTGAATTTAAAAAGAAAATCTTTTTAGTGAATTTAAGGGTGTGACACTTCAATTTCATATCTTTCCATAAAATTTAAATCTCTCAAAAACTTTATGTTGAAACAAACGGGTAGTTTTAAGATTATTAGATACACCCATGTATCTAAATTTTATAATGTTTGGGAAAGGTAATATAATAATCTTAAAAGTACCCGTTTGGTTCAAAAGAAAGTTTCTTGGATTTGGACTCATAATTTGTATTTTGTAACGCTTTGGTCCCTATCACTAACTACCGTTAACTCACATCCGTTAAATGAGGGGTATTATGTCCCCCCCCCCCCCCCCCCCTCTTGTCTTTAAAGACACCAGCGGTTGTTTTTAAGGGAAGTCGATCACCAACGATGGATTTTCAAGGGAATACGTCGGCGGTGGTTTTCAAATGAAGTCGTCGGCGATGGATTTTCAAAGAAATTGTCGGGGATGGTTTTGTTTCTTGGGGGTGGGGTAATTATATATCTTTTATGTTTTACACAATATAAAATAATTAATGAGGATCCCCACTATTTAATTTTAAAAATGGAAAGAACCGTAATACCCCTCATTTAATGGATGAGAGTTAATGGTCGTTTTTTTTTGAAGAAAGAGTTAATGGTCGTTAGTGACAAGGACTAAGCCACGACGGCCATTTTACAAACCGATCCTACCAGAATCATATTTAATTTGAAAATTCACAAGTTGCAAAATGATTGTATACAAAATTTTGACATTTTTGTTCAATTGAAAAGATAACAAAAACATGTTATTTTGATCAATTTCACTAAATTTTATTTAATCTTTTTTGGGATCCTTTTTTTGGCTCAGAATAAGTAATTCACGGGATGTCAAATGACAAAGGGTCCATCATCATGATGCCTGCGTGCCATTTTTATAGATCTAAATTTCAAGATTCCCCTTTTGATAAAATTACCGAGTCATCAAGAACTTGTACTTTGTACAACTTTCTCTATATTTTTTACAAAATGTTAGGTTATTAAGGACCCTTGATGATTTTATTAACAACATAATTTATTTTTGACAAAATTGTATTGATTCGATCTCAAAGATCCATTGGCCTTATTACTAAAAGAGACGAACCCACCTTAAATAGACATGACAACATCTTTATTGAAAGTGATTTAACCATAAAGAATTGACTTAACACTGCAAAAAATACCTGTATAAAAGTAATAAAAAAAAAAAACTCTTACAAATGGTAGCATGTGCAACATTATAAAAGTAATTATCACACCCAAAAATAAAAGGGGGCCAAAATATAGTGTTAAGTGGTGCATTTTGCCCAAGCTAATGATGGTGAATGGCCTTACAAGTTCTGGTTACAGGTAGATCCCAACTTTTTCAAAGGTTAAATCATTCATACTAATGCAATCTTAATCCTTTTTTAAAGTGTCATATCAAGTTTTACAATTATCCCCTGTATTAATGCAATATCAATTATCTTTCAAAAGTGATATCTCCTGCCACATCAACAATTATTTTATAATTTATATTATATATCAGGGCTCCCAATTTCCTTCTACAATTTGAAATTTTCAACCTTGAATCTTCCTTTTTTTGCAAATAATTCATACCCAAATTACAACACTGAATATAAGAACTTTACGCAAAAATCATTATTTTAACTATGAAATTTGTTTAAACTTTCTTAATTATCCCATTCATGTTATGGTTTCATCTATATAACTTTGGCAATTTTTTTGGAAATCAAAGTTCATACACGAAACAACATTATGAACTTTATTTAAACACCTTTGATGATCTCATTCACTTTCTTGTTTCACCTATGAACTTTGGTAAAAAAATTGGAAATCATCAAACACATCTCTGCCCTTAAGCATCGTGTTTCCATATCCATCTCCATCTCTGTCCATAAAGAATCGAAACCCATCTCCATCATATTAGAACCCATTAACCAAATCCGAGGTTCATCTCCAGTTCCATCGAAACCCATTTCGGTGTGGGTTAAGTACAAACTAACTTTTTTGAATGAATTATCAATAAATTTGGAAAGAAAAAAAGGAAGATGCATTTGGCTCCAAAAATCTTTTTTGTGAAAAAGAAAAACCATCAAGAAACTATGTTCAGTTTGATGTTTGGAATGGCAATTTCAAACTCAGTGTTGGATGAAGAATTTTAGTTGGCTTATTTCTGAACATTGATGATCGCCTTGCACATTGGAACGATGATTTAGATTTCATAGTAGGCTAGAGCAACTGTGGTTTCACAGGAGAAACGAGGGAAAGAGTTTAGTGGATAAGATGAATGCTTGCTGGATTTTTTAAGTATCAATTTCTTAACCATCAAAATATATTATATATATATATATATATTAAAATATGATTCTGGTAGCCCATTTCACAAACCAATGCCACCATAATCATATTTAATTCGGAAATTCACAAGTCTTGATATAATTGTTTACAAAATTTTGAGTATTTTTGTTCAATCGAAAAAATGGGCTAAAAAATAAACAGGAGAATGTTATTTTGATCAATTTCCCTAAATTTTATTTAATTTTTTGGGCTCGGAATAAGTAATTCACGGGATGTCAAATGACAAAAGGTCAATTATCAAATAACAACATAATTTATTTTTGACAAAATTGTATTGATTTGGATCTAAAAGATCCATTGGCTGTATTAGTAAAAAAGAAGACCCCATCTATAAATTGACCCGACAACATCTTTATTGAAAGTGATTTAACCTTAAAGAATTGACTTAACACTGTAAGAAAGACTTGTATAAAAGTGGGGGAAAAAAGCAAAACCCTTACTTCCTAACAAACCAATTAAAAAATAGTGTTAGTTTTTAAACCGACCAAAACCTGATTGATATAAGTAAACCTCCATGGACACAAGATACGATGATTGAAAATGGTGAAGGAACGAGACAAAAACTTGAGAAATAATAAATTTAAATTTAAATCTATAATTATTAAAAATAAAATTAAGTTTTAAATTAGCAATTGTTTGCTTCTTTTTGTTAATCATGAGTGTCCAGATCAGCTTGTGCACACCTCGATTAATCCCAAGGACAATGAAGAACGACCAGTAAAACTTCCAATGGCTTACAATACTTGAACCGATAACCTTTAAAAAAGAACTTTCAAAAACTCTAAGTCACAAATCACAAAATTATTTTTAGAAGCACTAAAAACGTGAGTGTTAAGTATTTCCACATGAATAAAATGTGATATTTGTGGGGCCATTTGCATTTTATTCAATGGTTCACAATAGAAGCCAAGTGTTGATTTTAGAAGCAAATCTTTTCAAGATATTATTTTTGTCCTTTTTCTCTTTGATGGTTGTTACTTAAAATCAATGAATTTGATATTTATATTTATTTATATTAAAATCAGATCAAATCATGCATTAAAAATATAAAATAAGAAGTCTGATGTTGATAGATACATTAAAGAAATCTGTAAGAAGGGATGCATTTATCGTAACCCTATTACAAAATGAAACAAATGATCAGATACCATGACCAACTTTGAAGAACATATTTACATTATCCACGATTTGATGATTTACAAAACAAGTCCTTGAACTTTCTTTAACTCCAATATGGGTCCCTGCGCATCGTATTCCAAAACTATCGAACCTTTTGAGAGCATTTCAAATTCGTTTCCATCATCATTAATCTGTTTCTCTGTTAACTAGGAACTGCAAACATTCGATGCATTTAAGAGATACGTATATGCGAAAGCAGCATGAAGTGCAGATCCAGTGGACAGTACGTCTTCATCGACTGTATAGTAAGGATTATGCGGTGAATGGATGATCGATGCCTTCTCATTTCTCATGCCGAGGAAAGCGAAGGTACCCGGAATCTTTTCCAAATAGAACGCAAAATCTTCGCTTCCCATGGTAGGAGGGGTTATTTCTATATTATGTTCTCCAACGATCAATTTCGAGACTTTTACCACATGCTCGTATATCCTCTCGTCATTGACAGTTGGGGGGACTGTCGGATGTTCAATACCTTCAAGATCAACCACAGCCGAGCAACGGTATACTGCAACTTGCGCTTTTATCACCTATATTATCATCACATGTACATGATATAATTAATCATATAAGACACAACTAATCCCAATTCTCACATCTCTAAAGTGGTATACCTTGGCTTTGCTACCATGATACTAAGTTAAAATTGTGAAATCCTATTAGATTACTTTCCAAAACGCTCGGTTCTTTAATTATGAGGGAGTCAAAGCCAAATTTTCTATCCCATTGAGAAGAAAGTATTATTGCCATGTAGGATAAGGAGTTCCTCTTTGAGGAAAACTTCTTTCTTTAAAATTAATGGGACCCCTATTAAAATAATAAAAAAATGCTAGAAATTTTGATTTTTTTAGTTTTTACTTTATCAAATTAAATAGTTTTTATTAGTAAAAAAAATAAAAATTATTTTAAAAAATTAATCTGTTTCACTGGTAATTTTTACCTTAAAGATTAGTTTTTTTGCTCTATTAATTATTATAATTTTAAATTTTAATGTTATTTTAACTTATTGTAATTATAAGTTATCGTGATTTTTACTCTTCTTATTTTTAAAGTAAAACTATTATCTTTTAATTATAATATATAATTTTTAACTATTATAATGTTATTATTGCCCTTTTCATTATATAAACTATTACCGTTTCATAGTTGATGGTTAAAGGTTTATAAAATATATAAGAGCATCCCCAATGCATAACCTATACAACAACTTATTGTTTTCTCCATATCAGTTTTTCACTAACTTTTTTTAACAAAAACCTATTCTTAAAAACCATCTCCAATGCAAAAACCTTTTCAAAAGCTTTTTCATCAATTACATTTAATAATCTATCCTCGTCTATTTAAAATGTTTTATAAAGCCCCTTATTTAATTTGTCGTCTTAAGACCCACGTGATATTTTTTGAAAACCATAATTCAAATATTTAAAAACATTACATTAAACGATATGTAAAAAAATAGCTCTAAACCTAAATTCCACATCTCGCTTTAGTTTCGTCACACAACATTTTATGATACGCTAATTGTTCGTTTGTCATACCTTCCGTACTTTGCGATATGATTCTTATTTAGAGGATATATTTTCTAAAAAAATATTTTACTTCTATTTAATAAATTAGATTAATTAATAAATATTAAAAAGGTTTAGATTGAAAATAATATTAAATGAAGGGGGGTAATGTGAAATTTTAATTGAAAAAGTAGAATTAAAAAGGGGTATAAAATGAAAATTGAACAAGAAAAAGTCATCACAATGACCGCTTGATCTTTTATAACCTTTCTTTCAAAAACCTTTTAAATAGTCTTCAAGTCCAATGCTACAAAAGTGATTGTAAAAACTTTTTATGAATAATAAAAAATCTTAAAAGATTATGCATTGGAGATGTTCTAAGAAAGGAAAAATTAGCGTAGCAGAGAAAGAAACCGACGTAACAAAGTCATGCACCTGTAAACTTACACAGGTCCATGACTACAAATGCTCTTAGCAGTAAACGGAGGTTCCAACATATATTATATATATTTAACTGATATATATATATATATAAAGAGATGTGAGTTAGTACGAGAACATTATTTATTTAGGAAAACACGCAAACGACCGAGTACATACAAAATCATATATGATTCACACGACTTTGTCCCGCGACTTAAGTCACGGCCAAAGTCGCCCATGGCCAGTTTATACCGATTAATGTAAAATCACATATATATTTGTACATAATTTATTGTTTTCTTATTTTTTTTAAATAGTTAGCGTTCCCGTTTAAAACTAACTTTATGATATTAATTAGCTAGTTACCTCTTGTATTCTTTCTCCAAGTGCATAGAAGGTCTTTTTGCTAAAAGCTCTATAAGTGCCAGCAATAGAAACTGAATCTGGAATCACATTAAACTGAGTTCCACCATCAACCATTGCTACTGAAACCACCTGCAAATCATTTTTCCAATCAAAAACTCTTAATGGGTACTTAAGAAATTAAACATTTATGCATGAAATTAAACAAAGATTAAAGAATAATTGATTAATTGTATGATCTTTAAATAACCGATTAATTTTGCCATACAGGAGTATCTAAGGGATCAGCCTCTCGAGAAACAAGGTGTTGTAAGCTAATTACGGAAGCCGAAACAGCCAAAATCGGATCGATAGAATCTTGAGGGATGGCGGCATGGCCGCCTTTCCCGTGGATCACCGCCTTGAAACAACCGCATCCCGCCAGGAATTCACCCGCTCGGGATGCAACGACACCGGAATCGGAGGTGAGGACTAAATGGAGACCGAAAATGGCCTCCACGTTCTCGAGAACACCTTCTTTGATCATCTGTTTCGCTCCTTCACCGCGTTCTTCGGCTGGTTGAAATATCAAAATCACCGTGCCCTAAACTTGTAATTAACCAAGAGTTTATAATTATTTTGAGGCAATTAAACCATAATTTATTTCCGTTGAGCTACATGCCAAAGGCCATTAAAATCATAATTAATTAATTTATGAATAATTAATTACCTGTAATTTATTTTCGAGTTGTTTCAAGATTTTAGCAGCACCAAGAAGCATTGCAACATGAGCATCATGTCCACAAGCATGCATCTTGCCATCAATCTTGCTTTTATGCTCCCATTCAACCAGTTCCTATATATATATACAGAGCAAAAACCATTATCATTATAGTTTTTATGATCTAATCCAAGTTGTTATAATTACCCTAGAAAAATCTTTAAAAAAGTCAGAAATTGGAGATGAAACCCTAAATCACTAACTTCTTTCAACAAGGTTAAGGAATTAAAAGAAGGTCCAAAACATTTCTGTATTTTTGACCTCCAGGATTCACAAAAAAAGTGTTGATGGATCGAATTGTTGCACGTCATGCATGAAAACTTCTAGATACGTATTCATGATAAATAATACAACATTTAAGATCAATTCGTAAACTAACATATATATATATATATATATATATATATATACACACGTGTGTGTGTTAGAAAAATGGAGAGGAAACCCTAAATTTATATATATAGAGAGAGATGGAAAAGTTTAATTGCAAACCTGGTTATCGTCTGTGAACCAAGGGACAAATGAGAACGTAACATGTGTCCCTGGGTGTTCATATTCATTATGAATAACGAAGGTGAATGTTGTATTATTCATCTTGAATGATAAATTATTCATGATGGATAATACATAAACGACCCGTGAAGGTGTGGACACTTGACGGCTCTCCTTTATCCCCATGTTCACAACTGAAACTCAATTTTCATTTGAACCGGCCCATATGTGTGTATATATATATATATGTGTGAGATAGTTTATTTTGCAACCCAGAAAAAGGTTACAACCTCGTGCAATCCTTATCTAAACCATTCATTGATTACTAGTTTCATGCAATAATCTTACTTGTAATGCATAATATTTCATTAAATGCATACACTAACATGGAATGCATACTTTTTCATAAAAGTACCACTTTCATCTGATACATCGCATGAACCGTTATGTGCATCGATATCTGCTTCAGAAATTCGACGAAATCACATGCAATCCCGTAATCAATCAAATGTCTACATAATGAATAGGCTAAATGAATGGTTTAGACGAAGATTGCACAGGGTCATAACCTTTTACTGGGTTGCAAAATATATACCTTACCTACAAGAAATGAAGCTTAAAGAATTATAAAAGGTTCAAAACTGGCCCCCATATGTCTGCCATTTATAAATATTTTTAATCTACAAGATTCGATCATAAAAAAGAAAGTTTTTTCAATGGATCAAATAGTTGCACATCTTGCATGAAAACTTATACATACAGATATCTATATCTATACAAACACACCCCATTTATTAATTAATATAAATTTCAAGAAAGATAAACAAACCTGAATGGGTAAAGCATCCATATCTGCTCTGAGTGCAACAAACGGCGGCTCACCGGAGCCAACGACGGCAACCACCCCCGTCTTCGCCACCGGCCACCGATACCCAACACCCATCTCCTCCAGTTCACGGCGGATTACGGTGCTCGTCTTGATTTCTTCAAAAGCAAGTTCTGGGTACTCATGAATTTCCCTCCTTATGTTCTTGATCCAATCAACTGTACCAACATCATTTGCTAGCTTCAATATATGATCTTTGATCGACGAATTTTGATTTCCAAAATATTGTTTGGAATTTTGATTTTCCAAGATGGTTTGATGGTGATGATGATCGTGGTTTTCATTTAGGGTTTTTGTGGAAGAAGATATTGATGATGGCAGAAGAAAAAGAGTGATGCAGATTATGAGTGAAAGGCTCATTTTTTTGAGAGAGATTTTTTGGTAAATAAAAAGAATAAGATGAGATCTAAATGGAAATTTTTGGGGTGTGGGTTGATATGTTTCGATTGCTTTCGTGTCAGATTCTTTAAAACAGTTTTTTCTGTGTAGTTTTTTTTTTAAATAAAAAGAAAATCAAAAATCTTGGAATAGGAAAAGATATTGATTCGATTTTAATCTAATTTCAATATTGTTTTAAAGATTGGAAAAAGGTAGTTTTATACTTGAGTGAATTACACCGATGGTCCTTGTGGTTGTCCAAATTTTGGATTTGGTCCCTGAAACAAATTATCTACACTGATGATTCATAACTTTTCATTTTTATAATACTCATGGTCCTTCGACTTAACATTGTTAGTTTGACTACCGTTAAATAATATCATATGCATCACACATGAGGGAAAAAATGTCCTTTTTTTCCTTCTTCATCAACAGGATGAACCCTAACTAATTTCACATAAATATCATAAGAAGAGAAATTAGTTAACTACCTGGAATTTGGGATAAGAAGGGTATATTATGGAATTTGGGCATTTTGATATTTATGTGAAATAGTTTTCGCGAACCACAAATGTATTCAGTTGCAAAGAATTAAGGTCGAGATCTAATCGGATGAATCTGGAAACCATCTTGAACCAAGATTTAGTCGGAATAGCAAAACATTTGCGTGAATCACCAAAATGTTTTCTACAACCTCTGTCCTGTGTGTTACCATTACAAATAGTTTCCATCGTCGATCTCCTCAAACTCTTGTTCTTTTAGATCATGTGAATTCCCGATGAAACTGTAGCTTAAAGGTTCTTGCGTCAGGAACAAGAACTCGGCGAGGAATAGCATTCACCGAGTATATAAGGTTAGGTAGTCTTATCCTGCCCCAGCTGAGATGTTGATCTAACCCTTCAAAATGAATCCGTTTTGTCAGAAAGGTATGTGATTCGTGTCTCTTCGAAGGTTGGTTTCGATTGGCTGCTTTGTGTTCAGTCTGTTGTTATTCCAGACTGGAAATAGAACTCAGAAAGCTTCACCTTGACAAGTCCGTATCTCTTTTGGAAGCTTGTCCCTCTTTACAAGCACGACCTCTATTTCTATGTACAATGTAACTCGCGAGCTACTCGAGATCGACTCGGTCAAAACTCGGTCAACACTCGACTCGAATAGGCTCGACTCGAGCTCGAGCTCGACTCGATATACTAACGAGTCGAGTCGAGCGACCTGATACTCAACTCGATAAGCTCGTGAGATACTCGATAAGCAAAATAATAATAATAATTAGTAATATTATTTTAATTTAATTGATAATAATAATAATAAACTCAAGTTTTTTTTGTTTTTTTTGAAAATGATGGTATACAAGACATGAATAAACTCCTGATGGTGTGTCTAATCTATCCCACATTGGCGAGATATAGAACCCAATGCTTTGAACTCCACTATATATAGATCTTTCTCCTCATTTGTTTTACATCTTTTGCCTTTGTTAAATGGCTTGAGCCTATATAGGGGTGTAAATGAAACGAGACAACTCACGAGCTACTCGAAATCGACTCATTTGAGATCAACTCGGTAAAAACTCGGTCAACACTCGACTCGAATAAGCTCGACTCGAAATCGAGCTCGACTCGAAATCGAGCTCGACTCGATATATTAACGAGTCGAGTCGAGTATAATGATACTCGAGCTCGACTCACATCCTTTACACCCCTAGTTGTTGTGATTGTCACTGATGTCTTTTCAAGTGTTCGCTTTTCTTTAATATAATTAAAGGCTTCGATAACATCACCTTCCTCCCATTCATTGAAGTCGTCCACTTCAATTCCAGACTCTAGTCCCGCGTTCACCTATTCAGGAAAACAAAGAGTTCATATTTGACTCTTGATATTTATGTGGGTGGGTGGTGGGAGAAGAAGGGTTTAATTTGGAATTTGGGCTTTTGATATTTATGTGAAATTAGTTAGGGTTCATAGTGTTGAGGAAGAAGAGAAAGTGTTGGGTCTGAAATGTGCTAAGGATAGATACTACTGCTGGACTTAAAGATTAATACTGCTGAAGATATTAATACTGCTACTTGTAGAATACCACTGCTTGTAGAATTACTATTGTTGAAGAATTAATACTGCTAATAGTATTACTACTGCTTGGAGAGTTAGTAATGCTAGAAGAAATAGTTAGTACTGCTTGAAGAGTTAGTACTGCCAACAAGAGTTACTACTGCTAGCATGATTAATACTGCAAACATGGTTAGTACTGCTGAGGAAGTTAATACTGCTAGAAGATTAATGCTGTTTCTGATGATAATGAAGATAAAAATGGATTGATACGAAAGACTAGGAGCTGAAGATAATGATGAAGATAATTACGGAATTGATGCTGAAGATAAATATTTCTTTTGTAATTATCTTGTAATCAGTTCTGTATATATAGTAGATATAGTTTTTGATAGTTTTATTCATACAGAATACGTTTAGAGAGAATTAACCTCAAGGTTCTTTGTAGTCCTTTCAATAGAGAAGTATTGAACGTCTGTTGAGATTGTTCAACAGATTGAGGTTTTGTTTGTAACCATTAAGTTAAATCAATATAACTTGTGATTTGAGTTTATACACTGTTTGATTGATTTACTGTTAAAGTGTTTTTCCGCGACTTCTTTAACATAGTTTCTGAGTGTTTATTAAATTCTTGTTTCGAATTTCGATCCTGACAAGTGGTATCAGAGCTTGAGGAACTCAGAAATCAATAATCATGATCATAAACAGAATCCAGAGGCAAGCATTGATGGCTGAGGTTACAGAGTCTTCAAGTACTGCAATCCCCACTGAGGTAAAATCTAACCTTTGCTCTAAAACCTGTCTTGAAACTGTTAAAAAATACAGGGATCACAATCAGAGCATGTGTGATGACCTTAAAAGATGGGAGAAAGATAGAAGAGAGTATATTTTGATCGTTGAGAATTTTAAAGAACAAATAAAGGCATATCAAGCCAATGAACTTCAACATTTATATGATCTCAACTACTGGAAGTGGGAGAAGAATTAGTTAGAAATTGAACTAGAGAAGGCCAAAGAAGAATGTGAGAAAGTTAAGAGTGAATTTGAGAAGGCCAAACTAGACATTGAGAAATATTCTAATGCTTCTAAAGCAATGGACTCTTTACTTAAATCTCAAATTCATGACAAACTAAAGAGAGGTATAGGATACAACAACACCCATCCACCTTACAATAATAACTATATTCCTCCCACCTCAGACCTCTTAGAAAGACAGGATAAGAATGACTTACCTGCAGGAGCCACAGAAGTAGATCCATTAAACAAAGTAGTGGTTGAGGCAGATTCTGAAGAAGAGAACTCTGAGGGTAAGAATAAGGAAGACCATAAAGATATTCCCTTTAAAAACCATATTCTTACAAATGAGAGAGGGGGTAAACCATTTATCAAGAGTGATAAAGTGGAGATGTCCAAGACAGAGAAAGAAACTGTTAAGAGTGAGAAAGCTGAGACCTCCAGGAAAGGAAAGGAAAAGGTACATGGAACTCATTATATGCAAACTACTGTTGTAAATCCCTGTACTTGTCAACAGAATAAGCCCCATAAACATGATAAAATAAGGGGAAATCAGAGAAACAGAAATAATCAGTGGGGTCAAAAACAGGGAATTGATCTAAGAAAAGTCAATAGGCCAAAGCCTTGTTTTATTTGTGGCAAGCTAAATCATCTAGCCAAACACTATTATTTCAATCCTATTAACCAAAGATTTTCTTTTCAAAGACAAACACAAAATTCAGTTGGTTATAGGAAGCATTCAAGAAATCACATGGCTGCTAATATGAGAACAGTACCAATGAAAACTGGGACTGCAAAATCTCATATTCAGAATAAGTTTGCTAAATTAAAAGAAAATACTCCAATCAAGTCAAGGAGTAACTCACATAACAAGAAAGCAAACAACTTTGTCAAGATTTGGGTTCCAAAAGTTAAGAAACCTGTTAGTACTGCTACCTCAAATAGTACTGCTAACAGAAATAGTGCTGCTGATAGCAATACTACTGCTGACTAAGTTAGTGCTGCTAACCAAGTTAGTACTGCTATCAATATTAATGCTGTCAAGTCTATAATTTTGACAAAGTATTCCAGCCATAAGATTCCTAAATCTGATCATCTCATCTAGACTAAGATTACTGATTATAAATATGTTGATGAGAAAGGGCAACCCAAGACCACTTTGGCTTGGGTTCCCTCTAAAAACTAAATGTTTTATCTTATGTGTAGTGCAACCAACAGCTCAAGAAGAAGAGCATTTGACATGTAGATAGTGGTTGCTCTAGGCACATGACAGGTAACATGGTCTGCCTTCAAAACTTCAAAAAGTTTGATGGAGGACATGTTGCTTTTGGTGACAATCCAACAGGAGGTAAGATCAGTGGAAAAGGTATGGTATCAAAAGGTAAGATGTCGTTTGAAAATGTATACTATGTTGAGCAATTGAGATACAACCTGTTAAGTGTATCACAGGTCTGTGACAAGAAACATAGTATATTATTTACTGAGACTGAATGTATTATCCTTGCTCTAGGATTCAAGGTAGTTGATGAAAATATGATACTACTTAGAACTCCTAGAAAGGATAATGTTTATTGTTTGGACTTGGAGAATATATCATCTAATTCATCATTAAACTGTCTAGTTTCAAAAGCTTCCTTAGATGAATCATCTCTTTGGCACAGAAGGATGTGTCACATGAACTTTAAAACCATGAACATTCTTGTGAAAAACAACTGGATGGAGTGAGTTCAGCAGTACCTTAGCTTATGCTCTAGTCTGCTTAGCTACCTCTAGAAAGTTTAACTTTTCTCAAATGATTTTCAATGATTTAATGTCAAACCTGGATACCAAAACCAAAAGCTTTTATATGTATCCAAGGTTTGTGCAAGAAGTACTAAATAATGAATTGACGGATTTACCCTCTTTTCAAGAGGTGTATGTACCAAAACCTCCCAAAGGGAAGGTATTCTCAAACATGAAAAGACCAAGTAAGGACTTTTCTGGACAAGAGACACCGTTATTCTCTACAATGATGGTTATGTCTCATTCCCATGGTGAGGCACCAGTGTCAAAGCCTACATCTGACCACCCAACTGATGACCTACCCACACCATTCATTTCAATTGATACTCTTCAGATCCCTATTGTCAAGACAAAATCTCCCATCACCAAAACATATAAAAGGAAAAAGGTACAGAAGGTTCCTTCCCTTCCTGTATCTTCACCCCAATAGCCTGCAAGCCCTCTAATGGAGCATTCTCCATTAGAGAATATCCAAAGGGAAACCATAGGGGTGTCTCCCAACCCCAAGAAGGTGCTCTATAAGGAGAAGGATGAGCATGTGGGCAGCAAGGCTCACACTACTGCTTCTGCACAAGGTGTAGGACAGGACAGTGTGAACATACCTAAGACCTTCCCCACGGCAACTTTAGATGATCAATCATCTAAAGGTCCCAGGTGCCAAGAAACCACGGGGGTAGAAGGTGCTTCTGCTAGGCAGAAGGCTTCTACTAAAAGATCCAAGGATCCTTCAAGGGTGGTAAAAACACCTAAAGGAGGTGAGGACAGATATACTTATGATGAATTGATGGATACTCTTGGTACAATAAGTCTGGAAGTTCACAATCAAAACTTGGAGATACAAGAGATGAAAAAGGTGATCACTTCTCAACAAGTGCAGATTACCAAACTCAAAAAGATGGTTCTAAGGTTGGTGCACAAAAAGAAGAAAAGGCAGTATGTATTGAAGAAAAGGGGAGATGTAAATGATGCTTTCAAAAAGGGGGAGAGTCCAGCTGATGTTGAAAAGCAAAGTCCTATTGGCATGGAACCTCATTTTGAGGGGGAGTTGAATAGTGAAGCAGAAAAGAAACAAGCAGCAGAAAAAGCAAAAGCAGTAGAAACTACATCAGCAGCAGAAACTTTTGTGAAAGCAGCAGAAATAGGTAAAGCAGCAGTATCTGAGTCTGCAGCAGAAACTAAACAAGAAGCAGTAACTACAGCAGCAGAAACAAAATTATCCAGGGAAGAGATAGAAATTGCTGAAACATTGGTGAAGGCAAAGCTTGACACTCCCAAAGCTACTCCAAAGGCTAAGGGAGTGATAATCAAAGAAGTTGAAACAGAGAAGAAAAGAAAAGAGTTTAGTGTAGCTGAGGCCAAAAGGAAAGGGAAGGAGAAGATGATTGAGCCTGAGAGTACATCAAAGAAGCAAACTCAAATAGAACTTGATGAAGAAATGGCCAAAAAGTTGCAAGACAGATGTACTTTGGAAAGGAGCTTTTGTGAAGTTCACTCCCCCAGGGCTTCCATTCAATCATCGAAAAACCACAAAGGAATTTCTATGAATGTTATGACAAGAAAACTCATTTCTTGTGTGCTCGTGCAAGTGTAGAAATGATTGAAGCTACTTAGCTTGATCAGGCTCAAATTGTGTACACTGTTGAGACAGCAACAAATATTACACGGACTCAATGTGCATGAAAGAGGTGCGAAGGTGGGGCAACTTTCCTTCTTTTTCAATATCTAAATCTTCCAAGTGAAGAATAGATAGCAGATATGCTGCGTCCCCAAAGAAAATGAATTTGTTAAGAAAGAAATGAGTGGTTGGTGGGGTTAATGCAAGAGTTGGCATGGGCTAGGTGCCTTTTCAATGATGGTTACCAAAGAATGTGAACCAATCAGAATATGTGGCTGCCCGGCTCAGAAAGTGGTTGGTGCAGAGTTCTGATATTCTTTTAACTCTGTTATCACACCCTCTTTCTTTTTGACATTAAAGCTCACTTCTAACCAAACTCTCTTTTCCATTTTTTTTCGCTCCACGCAATGAGAAAAACTCAACCCGATGAGTTATCTCCCCCACTCTTTGATTTATGACCCCTCACCCCTCAAATCACTCCAGGATAACTTCCGGGGTAGGAAACACTGGGTTACGTGAATCCATGGAAGTTCTGTTTAAGCTCTCACACGATTCCCATGTAATTCCTAAAAAAACGATTGTTCAACAGTTTAACTTGTACAATTAATCTCAAAATGTATGTTAACACTGTCAAAATGTATGCTCATAAGATTTGAGCAATTGAACTTTGAAGATTTCTCAAAACAAAAATATTGAATGAAATCAAAAGAATTGTTTTGAAAATCTGACAATGTATCAATCAGATCAAATGAAATGGTTAGGGTACCAAAGAATTGGATATTTTGTTTATATGAACAAATATAAACAATTTAGCAATGAAAGCACACATTTGGAAATAATGATAGATGTTCAACAACATATGAAATCAAATGGGAGTATTACCATCGAAAAATTGTTTCGTTATGAGACATGATAATAACAAATTCAAATAAAGTACTGAACCTGTGTGTGTGAATACGTTACAGTATAAAGACAAGATAATACTCAAGTATTGATCTTTGGAAACACACGGTCAGTTAAACATTAATGCTCAAAAATGAAAAGCATTTAAATTCACACTTCTAGATTCATGAAATCTTTTGATAATCAGAAGTGGTTTGAACATTTCAGAAACTGTTTTTCATGCTTGAAAGTTGTTCTTCTTTCAAACAATCAGAGATCTAGAGTTAGAAGATATTTACCTTTTAAGCTCCCCCTCAAATCATGATAGAATGATTTATTTATTTTAAGTTCCCCCTGGATATTTGCAAAATATCCAGGTCTAAACGTTGAAGAACGGGTCCTGATCTGTCATGTGATCAGAAGCCAAACTTCGTTGAAGTCCGGGTTCTAAGCTGGTTTACTTAGAAGCCATTTTTCTTCTACTCCCCCTTGACAGTAGGTGCCTGCAACAAAGAATAAGTTTTCGGCTTTGGTACCCACTGGTATTTGGGTCCTCGAATGTTAGTTGCAGTTCTTGTGGGGGATATAGAATAAGAACCATACCAGAAGTGATCTCTGGTTTTGTGAATGTGATCATGTGTACGACAATAAGAACAGTGGTATTTCTTACCTGACAACCTAAGTAATTGATCTCTCGAGTAGATGTGATCAGATTTACCTTTACTCACATTGTTCTTCTTGGCATTAAACGCATGTACACACGATTCTCTTTCTTTCAGCTCATCTTTCACTGGTTTCTTCTTCCAGACCAGTTCCTCATCTTTGTATCTCCTTGTTCTATGACGTGTACCTGAACCATCTATATTTCTATCATAGAAAAGGTTAGTCTTATGAATCTGATCAAAAGATTTAACTGACCTTTGTGAAGAGACAGATTTCTGATTTGAACTTGATACAGACTTGTCAAGCACTTTAATCGTCGAACAAAGTTGTCTCTTTCTTTAACAAGAAGGTCAATCTTCTTCGTGAACTCAGACTTCGTTTTCTACTCTTTTAGTACCTTCTCAGATAGTTCATATAGCTTGGCAGTCAACTTTTTAATCTCAGTCTCAAAGATGCTTCGTTCTTCTTCAAATCCCTGCTCAGCATCATTTCTTTGGCCGAATATTTC
Source organism: Arctium lappa (assembly GCA_023525745.1). NCBI lineage: Eukaryota > Viridiplantae > Streptophyta > Magnoliopsida > Asterales > Asteraceae > Arctium > Arctium lappa. The sequence goes on from CM042050.1 coordinate 4,156,655, forward strand.
CTTGAAGAATCCAACATTCTTCTGTTCAATGGCCTTCTTTTCTTTTGCAAACTTTTCTCTTTCAAAAATGATTACTTTCTCGAAAGCAAAAACTTGCTGAGAAAGTTTTATGCATTTCAGCTCCACTTCCTTCTTCTCATCAACACATTTTCTCGAGAATTTTGAGAACTCTTTGCGAAAGATTTCTCTTTAGTCTCAAAATCAAATTTGTGTTTAGCAAGCAGTTGCTCCAAATCCGATAAACGCTTTTGAAGTTCTGCATTTACATCTTTCAGATCAGAGATCTTTTCCTCATAGCTTTCAGCGGAGACTGGTTGCTGAGGTTTAACTTCCAAAATAGAAATCTTTCCTTTTAGCTCAGAGTTCTCAGCTTCCAATTTTCTTCCTTTTAAAATCTCATTTGGCCCTAACACCAACCATTCAGTACAATCCCACAACTCTTTTCCTGTCATTTTATAGGTATTTATTTGATCAATAAGTTCACTAAAAATGTCACGAAAAATTCACAAGTAATACTATCAGTCATATAATTTCGAGCTATATTGTTAGCCCTTTCTCTTTTCTCCTTTTCCACATGAGAAGCTTCTGTCTGAATTTGGGATTGCATTTCTCCTTTCGTCAAAGATAATCTGATGTAGGGACCCACCTCATGTTCATCTACACAAGACATAAAATCAGCTTTCCACCGTTCATAATCTCTTTTGGACCGCAGACTTGGTGTGTACACCATTTTGATCGATCCGAATAGAATGTATTCGCTCCAGCTTTGAAGAGAGATGAAACTTGAACGGGATGAAATTTAATTCTTAACTGCACTGTAGCGATCGTGAGACAAACAGGATGATCCAAAAAAATGATATATAAAATAAAATAGGTAAAAGACCCCGGGATGAATAGTATCAGATGAATAGTGACCGACCGGGATGAATAGTGACCGGATGAATAGTGATCGACCGGTATGAATAGTACCGGATGAATAGTGATCGACCGGTATGAATAGTTCGACCGGTATGAATAGTACCGTATGAATAGTTCGACCGATATGAATAGTGATTGACCGGTATGAATAGTGAATCGATGAATAGTGAATCGATGAATAGTGAAATCGATTAATAGTGAAATCGATGAATAGTGAATCGATGAATAGTGAATCGATGAATAGTGAAATTGCAAAACACAGATAATCGATTAAGGTTTTAGACAAACCTTTTTTTGGATCAAACCTTCAGTCTCTTTGCTCTGATACCAATTGTAGATCCCAGTACAGTGCAATCAGCAGCAAATATTATCAAAGATGAATAATTATATATGGCCACAACTACTAGTCATATGATTAATATGAAATCAAAGGGTTACAGGTTTACAGAAAGGATTTCTGATCAGAGAGATTAAACCTATAGACTAGTGTTATGAAAATAATGAGACTTACTTGAAACATCTAACCTCACAAATGAACTAGAAAAACACATTAAATACCTAGGCGCGCAGGCCTAATGGGCTTATGGGCTTGGGCCCATCTAACAAAATAACTTTCAATTAATTACAAATCAAACCCTTATAAATACTTTATTCCACTTTCAACTCTCAGGACTTTCAGTCCTAACACAAACATCGAACAATTCAACCTCTAAAATTCCATTTAGAGGCATTTCATTCTTTTGGGAGATTGATCCAGTCCGCTGACATTCGTTACATGTTTTGACAAAATCCTGAGCATCTTTGAACAATGTCGGCCAATGGAATCCAGACTGCAACACTTTTGCGGCCGTCCTCTGTCCACCAAAATGCCCTCCATAGTTAGAAGCATGACAATTTTTCAAAATTGTCGATACTTCACTCTCAGCAATGCATCTTCTCAACACCTGATCTGCACATGATTTAAATAAAAATGGATCATCCCACAGATAGAACTTAGAATCATGCCTGAGTTTCTGGATTTGTTGTTTATTAAACTCAGGGGGAATAATTCCACATGCTAGAAAATTGGCAATGTCTGCAAACCATGGTGTCTCAGAATGTTTTAACACCAGGAGTCTCTCATCTGGGAATGTTTCTGTTATGTCCCTTTTTTCTAGTTCTTTATCATGTTTTTCAAGTCTAGACAAATGATCAGCAACCTGATTGTCCACTCCTTTTCTGTCCACAATTTTAAGATCAAATTCTTGCAACAACAGAACCCATCTTATTAACCGAGGTTTTGCATCTTTCTTTGAAATTAAGTATTTAATGGCAGCATGATCAGTGTGTACAATGACTTTTGTTCCCATTAAATATGATCTGAATCTCTCAAAGGCAAAGACTACGGCTAACAATTCTTTTTTAGTTGTTGTGTAATTAATCTGAGCTTCATTTAGGGTTTTGCTTGCATAATAAATGGAGTGGAAAACTTTTTCTTTCCTTTGGCCTAGGACAGCTCCTACGGCCCAATCGCTTACATCACACATGATTTCGAAAGGTTTTTCCCAGTCAAGAGTAACAATCACAAAAGCAGTAATCAAAGCTTTTTTCAGAGTAAGAAAAGCATTTCTACAGTTCTCACTAAAATAAAAAAATTTATCATGTTGAAGTAATAAACACAAAGGTTTTGAAATTTTTGAAAAATCCTTGATAAATCTTCTGTAAAAACCTGCGTGTCCAAGAAAACTTCTCATGCCCTTGACAGTGGTTGGCTCAGACAAATTTTCAATCACTTCAAGTTTTGCCTTATCAATCTCAACTCCACTTTTTGAAATCAAATGACCAAGAACAATTCCTTCCTTGACCATGAAATGACACTTTTTCCCAATTTAAAACCAAATCAGTTGCTTCACATCTTGCAAGACTTTTTTCAAGATTTTTCAAACATTGATCATATGATGTGCCATACACAGAAAAACCATCCATGAAAATTTCCATGGAAGTTTCAAGCATATCAAAAAATATGGACATCATACATCTTTGAAAAGTAGCAGGTGCATTACACAGACCGAATGACATTCTCCTAAAAGCAAAGGTTCCATAAGGACAAGTAAAGGTGGCCTTTTCTTGGTCTTCTGGGGCTATTGCAATCTGGTTGTAACCTGAATAGCCATCTAAGAAACAATAATATTCCTTTCCTGCGAGTCTGTCTAACATCTGATCAATGAAAGGTAAAGGAAAATGGTCTTTTTGGGTAGCTTTGTTCAGTCTACGGTAATCCATACAAATCCTCCAACCAGATGCAACTCGAGTGGGAATGCGCTCATCTTTCTCATTTTTTATCACAGTGACACCTCCCTTTTTAGGGACACACTGTACAGGGCTTACCCAAGAGCTGCTTGCTATTGGGTATATTATCCCTGCATCCAACCATTTTAAAATCTCCTTTTTCACAACTTCCTTGATGATAGGATTTAACCTTCTTTGAGGTTCAATGGAAGTGAAATTCTTGTCTTCTAGGATGATTTTGTGTTGACAAATGGAAGGGCTGATACCCTTAAGGTCAGAAATGGTCCATCCTATAGCCTTAGTGTGCAGTTTTAACAAACTTACCAATTGTTCTTCCTGGTGTGTTTCTAGGGTGGATGAAATGATGACAGGAAATTTGCCTTCTTCACCTAGAAATGCATACTTCAGATGTGAAGGGAGTGGTTTCAACTCCAGGTCAGGTGGTGACTCAACAGATGGGATATGGGTCTTTCTATCTTCATTTTCCAACAACTCAAAAGCTGCAGTATGTTGTAACATGGTGGTTTCACCTTCCTCTCCCCATTCTATTTTCTCATCAACCTCAGTCTCTCTTAAATCTAACATTTTTTCAATTTCCTCTTTATGGCACAAAGACTCAATATAACTCAGGGTAAAACATTCTTCTTTATCATCAGGATATTTCATAGAGTTAAACACATTGAATGTGACATTTTGCTCATTCACTCTCATATTCAACTCTCCTTTCTGATCATCAATCAAGGTTCTACCAGTTGCTAGGAATGGTCTTCCTAGTATGATTGGAATGTCTTTATCAGCCTCAAAATCAAGAATGATGAAGTCGGCGGGAAAAATGAATTTTTCCACTTGGACTAGTACATCCTCAATTTTTCCTTTTGGATGAGCTATAGACTTGTCAGCTAACTGCAGGGTGACTGTGGTTGGTCTAGCCTCACCTATGCCTAGGGTGTTAAAGACAGACAAGGGCATAAGATTTATACTAGCTCCTAGGTCACATAGTGCCTTTCCAATCTCTTTCCCACCTATTGAGCAAGGAATAGTGAAACTCCCAGGATCTTTCAGTTTAGTGGGAATTTTATTTGAAAGGAGGGCACTACAACCTTCTGTTAAAGCAACAGTTTCATATTCATTCAACTTCTTCTTTTTGCTCAGAATGTCCTTGAGGAATTTTGCGTAACTTGGCATTTGTTCAATTGCCTCAACCAAAGGAATGTTGATATGTAGATGTTTAAACACATCAAGAAACTTTTTGAACTGTAGCTCCTCCTTTTGATTTCTCAACCTTTGTGGAAAAGGTATATAAGGGGGAACAGGAGCTACAATGGCTTTCTCAGGGGACTGTTCTGTAGGTGTTGGGGTGATGACAGGGTTGAAACTTTTGAGTATGGGAGTGACTGGTGAAGTGACAAGATTGTCAGTTTTGGTGGATGATGTTGAGGTCTCATCCTGAAATGATACCTTCTTTTTGCCATCATCTGGGAATAATAAAGGGAAGTCAGTTTTCTTAGGTAGTGATCCTATGTCTATTGGTTTTCCTTTATCCTTCCAAGTGGGTGTGATAACAGTGGGTTTGTGTGATTCAATGGGATTTTTCATTTGTTCATTTTCTATCAAGCTCTTTCCACTTCTTAAAGTCACTGCTTTCACATGTTCTTTCATGGCGGGTCTTGGGATCTCTGTATCACTAGGCAATGTACCAACAGGTCTATTCCTTAACTCAAGTGCAAGCTGACTAATCTGAGTCTCTAGAGATCTTATGGTGGTGTTTTGATGATTCATTGCTGAATTGGTTTGGTTAATGAACCCTTTCAAAATTGTTTCTAAAGAGGTGGATGACTCAGCTTGCTGGTTAGGTTTGTGTTGGAAAGACGACTGAGTTGATGGTTGATGAAAAGTCTGTTGGTGATGGTTTTGAGGTGGACTTGGGTGTTGTACTTGTTGTGGTTGAAAATTTGAAACTCCTTGTGGTTTAGGTGCAGGTGGATTTAAACATGGATTGTTCCAAGAAAAGTTTGGGTGTTGTCTCCAACTGGCATTGTAGTTGTTGGAGTAGGGACCAGGCTTGTTATGAACATAGTTTACTGATTCAGTATTTTGAGGGCAATGTTCATAAGAGTGTTCCCCACCACAACAAACACATTGCACTGAGAGTACTGCCGGAATTGGTGTAGTGGCAGTAGACTGCACTCCTTGGCCAGAACTTAAGTTCTTTAGCATTGTGGCCATGGAAGTGAGTTGTGCTGTCAATACAGTGTATGCATCTACATCATGAACTCCAGCGGTCTTCTTTTGAGGTTGGGCACGTGGATCAGCCCAATGTCCATTGTTGGTTGAATTTTTTTCAAGAATTTCATACCTGTCATTATAGCTATTGGCTGTAAAGGCCCCTCCTGATGTCGCATCGAGCATCTGTTTCGCCATGGGGTTTAGACCATTGTAAAACGTCTCGAGTTGAATACAATAGGGAATGCCATGGTGAGGGATTTTTCTCAACAGCTCTTTAAACCTCTCCCATGCATCAGGAATTGCTTCATCATCCAGTTGTTTAAACATACAAATTTCATTTCTGGATTTGGCATTCCTGGTGGGTGGAAAATACTTTCGCAAAAACTTTTCAGCCATATTGTTCCATGATGGTACAGAACCAGGTGCCAATGAGTTGAACCATGACTTTGCCCGATCCCTTAGAGAGAATGGAAATAGAGTGAGTCTCAAGGCATCGTTAGATACCCCAGGGATCAGAATTGGATCAGTGATTTCCATAAAAGATTTTAAATGAGGGCGGCAATATGGGGTCTAACTATCTCTGAATTTAATTGCTCAAAATCGGGGATAACATAGTCCATAATCTTTCCCTCTTTGGAATTTGCTAGATTAATAATGTTCGGAGCTCCATCCCTATTTTCATTGTTATCCTGAGATTCCACATCATCATTGTTAGGATGTTGATTTTGGTTATTTGGCATTTGTTGAAAAGGGAATTCGGGTGGATTTCCAAAAATGGGTGGTGCATCGTGGAATATCGGTTGTTGTCTTGGCGGATTTTCTATTCTAGGTACCCTATTTTCAAAACCTGGTGGGGGTAGGGCTGTATACGAACCGAACGTTCAGTGAACCGTTCGTGAACTGTTCGGCGGGAAGTTCGTTTATGTTCGCTTATTTAATAAATGAACGAACATGAACACATTTTTTTGTTCGTTTAGTTAAATGAACGAACATGAACAATGGTCTCGTTCGTTCATTTATGTTCGTTAATGTTTGTTCATTTATGTTCGTTTACGTTCGTTTATGTTCGTTCATTTATGTTCGTTTATATTTGTTTATATATATAAATATATTTATATGTATTATGATATTAATTTGTCAAAGCATTAATTAAATTAATTTTTTAAAATTCCTTTTTTATACCTCCTAAGTATATCCATTTTTTTTATTTTGTTATGTTATTTTTTACGAACGAAATTATGAGTAACGGTGGTTGTTTTTTATTCATTTGTGTTCATTTATGTTCGTTTGTTTACGTTCGTATATGTTCATTTATGTTCGTTCGTTTACGTTCGTATATGTTCATTTATGTTCGTTCGTTTACGTTCGTTTATGTTCGTTCGTTTACGTTCGTTTACGTTCGTTTAGCTCTTAATGAACGAACATAAACGAACACGAACAAACATATTTTCTTAGCGAACGAACATGAACACAAAAATTTTCGTTCGTTTACCGTTCGTTTGTTCAGTTAAGTTAAACGAACGAACACGAACAAGCCTCCGTTCGTGTTCGTTCGGTTCGTTTACAGCCCTAGGTGGGGGTGGTTCCATGATGGGAGGATCTATGGTTAATGAAATTCTTTGTGCTCTCCTCCTATTACGAAACGTCCTTTCAATGTCCGGGTCAAATTCGAACAATTCCCCACGTGGTATTTTTGGCATACGCCACTTTCAAAATGAGATTCGAACGGTGTTAGAAAAATCAAATCTTTTAGGGTGCGTTTGGTATGCAGGACAGAGTGGGACAGGACAGAACAGAACAGGTTTGTCCCATGTTTGGCGTGACCATATGTGGGACACGCTAGAACTAAGTGGAACAAGCATGGGACACACTTGTCCCACTCCAACCCCTTGGAACTAAGTAGAACAACAATACTTTGACTAATATACCCTTTGTTAAAAACATAAAACATTTCTTCTCATCATCCACGCCTCCAAGCTAGGAGTGTGCAAAACCCGAATAGTCCGAAATCCGAATCCGAACCGAAAATAAGATGTTTTTGCAAAACTCGAATATCCGGGTTCGGATTGGGTTTGATCGTTGGCCACCCAACTCGTCCGAAAACCCAAAATAACATAAATCTATATTTTAAATACTATATATATATATATATATATATATATATATATATATTTATCTAACTATTTTTTGAAAATCGTAAATTATAGTCTATTGAAATATTTTCTAAATTTTAAACTTGTTATCGATTTCATCAATCTTTCAATCGATTGTATTCATCCTAAAAAACGATTGAATTTATATATAACATTTGCATTATATAATACCCTAACCCGACCGACATCAATCCGAAACCCGACCAACCCAAACCCGAAACAACATAAAATCCGAAACTTAAAATTTGGGTTTTGATTTCCATATCCATAATTCAATCGTGATAAATTAGTTTTATGTTTTTGATAATCCATTGCACTATGTATTAGTGATGTAACCTATGATTTTTCATCAGGGGTAAATTCGTCATTTAACTGGTCTAGTCCTGTTCTGTCCAGTTCTGTCCAGTTCTGTCATGTCTTGCCAAACGCTAGACAACTGTCCCGTTCTGTTCCGTCCTGTCCTGTTCCATTTTGTCCTGTCCTGTCTTGTCTGCGTACCAAACGCACCCTTAGAAAACTTTTACTGACTTTTAGCGAACCAATCCCCGGCAACGGTGCCAAAAACTTGTTACGAGATTTATATGAACTTAATCTCTTGGACTGTTATCTAACGGTGAATAGTGCAATTATACACTTATCAATCCGTTGTCGTCTTTTACAAGTAATAAAACGGTAAAATACCGAGTATCGATCCACAGGGAAAGGTGTAAAAACTTAATAAAAGTCTAATAAAAGAAATGATTTCAGATGGTGAATTTGAAGAAATATTGTTGGGTGGTTTTTAACAACTAATTTGACAGAATTTAATTACTTTAAAAAGGAGCAAGGGTGTAGGGATTCGTTAAGATTTTTGACAATTAGATCAAGTGAAACGTCATAATTAATATATCCAACCATTAGCTTTTTCTAAGGCACTCTTTCGAGGTTGAAAAGGCTTGCATCCATAGACTTTATTCTAATGTTTCCAAAATAGAAAAAGTCTAGGCAATGGCACAATCTATTCCTTGTACAAGCTATATGGAATGAAAACGAGTCTCCTCGTCTCTAAATAACTCTCTTGAGTATATCTCCATATCATTCAAGTTGATATGTCACGACGGCTTATCTCTAAGTCCGTCACATTTTAATCATTTTCAACAACGATCAATTTGTTAGGAAATGAATTTTATAAAAATAACCTTGAATGAATGATTGAAAATAGTTATTAACTACTAATTTTCACCATCAAAAATTGGTTTTAATCTTAACTTAACCCCACACCCAAGCTAAGGTTGTTAGCCTATCATCGCTTGGGATCTTTGCATTTTAAAAAAAAGAAGAGAATACGACTAAAAATATACTGTAAATTACGAAGAACAATGGTAGATTAAAGGTTACAAAAATTATAAATAACGATGACGTAATAAGGCGAACAATTAAAATGCGATAAAATAAAGACGTAAAATTAAAGTGCAATAATTAAAAGAGACGTAATAAAGCAGATAAGAAATACTGAAAGTTAAATGCTTTAATTAAAATTAGACTAGTATTCCAAATTTTCTCCCAATGGTTGGAGAATAAGAGAACATTTAGAGAGTATTTTTAGGAGTGATGGGAGAAATTGGTGTGATTTACTACAAGTGAGCAAGACTTTTTATAGCCAACAAAAGGGAGGATAAATATATTGTCCAATGGATAAAAGAAAGGATCTCCTAGAAAATATCTTCCAAGATTTCCACCAACTAATGCAAGGTTGGAGGAATATTCTAGGAATATTCCAAAAATCTTGAGATGGCATCAAGCTGCAGTAAGCTGCTGTCCCTCTGTTTTTCAGCACACGAAATCTCTTAACAAAAACGTCTAGAAGCCAATCTGCATGCCACAAAAACAACATAAAACCAATGATTCAATGCCCAAGTAATAAGGATATGAGTTTTGCTCAAAGGGTCTTGATTAATTAAATATTCGCTTGCAAAAAGTTGAGATATGCGTTTAAAAATAGAGCATTTAAGTAATAAAATGAACGCATATCATTATTCACAGCATCCCCGTAGCATTGAGGGGCAGCAGGCTGATGGATGGGCTTCATGGATCCAACTGTCACAGTTAATGGGTCATGCTTTATTTGAAGATATGAGCTGCTACTTTTGAAGAAAAGAATCAGATTTCTTTTTATTATTAAAAAGATGACAATGTTACTTGCTTTATTGTACTTTTATTTGACTTTTGTGTAATTCTTGGGCTCCAAGTTTGTCTTTACCCATTGGACATTACCCAATTTCTTTTGTATAAATAGGTGGGTTTAGGTGCTTGTTTAGGACATATTCTAAATCTAATTTTTAGTTGTAGTAGTAGAAGCTAGCTAATCTTTTGAATCTCCAAGTATCTAGATTGCAATCTTTTGGGCATCAAGATCCAATCGGTTTCACAACCGATTGTTACATTTTCGTTAGTCATTTTAATGCAAGTCTCGCATTTACTTTACTTCTCGCTTTCTCGTATTTATTTATTTACGCTTATCGCATTTACATTCCGTTAATTTATTATCGTTATTTACTTTACGCAATTTACTTTATGTCTTTAATTTCCGCTCTTTACAGTTCTCGCAATTTAATTTCCGTCATGAGTAGCTAATTTTATTAGCTTGGGTGTGAGGCAAATGGTGAGTTTTTAAACCAAAAGAAAGTGGACGTCGTTTCTCAATAACGATGTTCCACCGCTTCATTCTAAGTTTTATAAATCCAAACGCACTTCCTGACGAATTGATCGCTTTGAAAGTGGTAAAGTGTAGTGGACTCAGAGATGAGACACATAAATACACGTCAATTCGAATTACATAGGAAATATACTTGGAAAAGTTACTTACCAAGAAATTTGGCAACTATGTTTTTCTAATCGATATATTCTCGACGAGTTGATCACGAGTCAAAGTGTTAAAGTGTAGTGGACTCAGAGATGAGCCACTTGGAACACGCCAACTTGGATGATATGGGAATCGGCTCGAGAGAGTGATTTTTAACAAATTATTTTGTTTATCCATATACTTTGAGAGCATCGTTCGACACTATCACTGGTTCTGATACTGCACAGAGATGTGCCTGGTAGAAGCTAAATACAAGTGTTACGGTAGAATCCGAGAGGATCGTTCTCAAAGTAGGTGGTGGAACTAGTTGTTGAGAGACAAGATGCTGTAGCATCCCTACAGCATCGATCCACAGAAACTTGTGTTTGATACTCACCACAAGTCTTACACCCTTGCTATCTTTATTCTCTGTTATCTTAATTTAACTGTCAACCAAACCAAACAAAGTCTTCAAATTCTCCATCTGAAATCATATCTTTCATTACACTTTTATTGCACTTTTACAACAATCTCCGTGGGACGATATTCGGTATTTTACCACTTTATTACTTGAAAGACAATATTGGGTCTCATTGTATACTTGCCTTGAGATTCAATTATCACATGTCTTAGTGGTGTGCAAACATCCGCATCAAGTTTTTGGCGCCGTTGTCGGGGATTGGCTCGCTAAAAGTCTGTAAAAGTTTTCTAAAAGATTTGATTTTTCTAACACCGTTTGAATCACCTTCTCTTGGTGTATGTCAATAATACCACGTGGGGAGTTATTTGATGTAACACCTCGAAAATCAGAGTAAATTAAAACCTGGAAATCTGACAATATGACGTAAGCAATTCCATTAACTTCCCATAAATGGGATTAGTCCTTAAGACTATACAATCCTATACAAGGATTTCATCAAAAGAATGGGACTTAACAATGCCCAACAATAATACTAATCAATCCCAAAAACCTCGAGACTCAAAACTCGTCTCTCCAAAAACCCCGGCAACCCACCGCTAATGGAAACCTGATACACATACCATTTGAGAAAAAGTGTCAGACTTAAAGCCTGGTGAGAACATACAGTTTATGAAGCTCAAAAGATAAAACATTTGCATCAAGATAACATTTCCAAAGAGATTAAGTTTACACAATAGGTCCTTGCCACAAACGGGCTTTTTCGTTATAAACATGCCATAAAAGGACCGAAGCAAAAATTTTACCAAGGATTGTGGCGAAACACAAAGTTAGGCCAACAAACCGAGTTACGAGCTAAACCAATTGGAGTCCGCGGATACGAATCACAAAGTCCGTGCTTCAACGTGAGATCAAGCCCCAAGCGCAAAACCAAAGTATACTCCTTCGCTAGGATCACTATGAACCATGGCTAGTATCCGGCCTCACATAACCGTACCAAGTTGCCCCCGAGGAACAAGTGATCCATAGCTACAATTCTGGGGAATGTAACATCCCAATAATACAGTCTACTCCAAAACCTATGGATCCACTAGTAATGGTAAGGACTCGTCACAACAACGTATGTGACCAACCATAAATAAACATATGGTTACCAACACATTTTTATAAACAAAATGCTATTCCCAGTTCAATTTCCTGTAAGAATGAAAATCATTTAAAAGAAGATCCTTTGAATATTTCTTTCGCATAAACGCACAGGTAAAACATCATTTTACTTTTAAAACAAGATAAGATCAAAAAGGTAACTTTTGATATGTATACCGTTTAAAATGATAGTAGGAACTCACCTCTGTTTCCTTCTTCTTAACGAGCGCTACCTATGATAACACCGAAAGAATCGGTAAGTCGAAATACAGATAAACCTCTCGATACTTGAATAGGACTCAAAGACACAGAAGCTAACAACTTAACAGAACCTAATCCGGTCAAAGGACAACTCCGGTCTACAACCACACCGGTCGAACACCTCCCCGGTCCAACACTACCCCGGTCGAACGCTACTCCGGTCGAACAGGCAACACCGGTCGAACAGGCATCCGGTCGAACAGGCATCCGGTCGAAGGACCATGCGGTCGAGTCAACCATCCGGTCGAAAGACCATCCGGTCGAATCAACCATTCGGTCGAACGACCATCTCCTTGTTCCTCAAGAACAGTTCGATGCAGATGATGAACAACACGATGCAGAACCCAGATCCAAATGAGAAATACTCAGATCTCAACATGGAACGGTTCAAAACCTTCACAACAAGATTCTACGCGGCTAAAAGCATTTAGATCAAAGCATTAAGCTAGATTCGTACCTCGATTTGCCCGAAATGATCGACCCTTCAACACTGCCTTTCTCCTTCTCTTCTTTCTCTCTGGCTTCTTTGATAAGAGATCAGATCAAATGAGATATCAGAAATATCTCAGATTTGATTTCTATATAAATAACCCAAGTTACACTTTGCCCCCTTGAACTTTGGGTAAAGGTCAACTTCTCACCCAATCCCAAAATTCAGGGTGTTACAATCCTCCCCAACTTGGGAATGATTTCGTCCCCGAAATCCAACTATACAAAGAGATGAGGATATCTACGCTTCATATCCTCCTCGGATTCCCAAGTCACATTTGCTCCTCGGTGATGCTTCCACTGCACCTTGACCAAAGTGACTTCCTTATGACGCAACTTCTTAGTCTTTCTCTCTAAGATGGCGTCGGGTTCTTCCACACAACGGTTACCTTCGTCAACCCTTAACTCTGAGAGGGGAATGACGCTGTCTTCTACCGCCAAACACTTCCGGAGGTAGTAGACATGAAACGTGTTGTGTATTCTACTCAACTCCGGTGGCAGTTCCAACTGGTAGGCCTGCAACCCTATACGCTTAAGTACTTTGAAAGGTCCGAGGAAACGAGGACTCAGCTTCCCACGTTTTCCGAACCGTATGATGCCCTTCCATGGCGATACCTTAAGCATAACGCGGTCGCCTACTTGGAATTCCATCGGTCGCCTCTTCTTATCGGCATAGCTCTTCTGACGATCTTGAGCCGCTTTCATCCTCTCTCTAATACACTTGACCTTGTCGGCAGTCTCTTGCACGATTTCAGGTCCGGCGAACTGCTTCTCCCCCGCTTCTAGCCAACACACGGGAGTCTGACACTTTCGCCCATACAGTGCTTCAAAAGGTGCCATCCCAATACTCGAGTGATAGCTATTGTTGTAAGCGAACTCCACCAAAGGCAGGTGAGAGTCCCAACTACCCCCGAAATCGATGACACAAGACCTCAACATGTCTTCCAAGGTTTGGATTGTTCGTTCGCTCTGCCCGTCGGTCTGCGGATGGTAAGCCGTACTCAACTTAACTCGCGTACCAAGCTCTTTCTGAAATCCATCCCAGAAGTTCGAAGTGAACCGACTGTCGCGATCCGACACGATCGACAATGGTATTCCATGCCTCGAGACCACCTCATCGATATAAAGCTTCGCCAACTTATCCATCGGTAAAGTCTCGCGCATAGGCAGAAAGTGAGCGCTCTTCGTCAATCTATCCACTATCACCCAGATGGTATCGTGTCCCCGAAGAGTTTTAGGCAACTTCGTCACGAAGTCCATGGTGATATGCTCCCATTTCCACTCGGGAATCTCTAAGTACTGAAGACTCCCATACGGTCGCTGATGTTCGGCCTTGACTTGCGAACACGTCACACAACGCTCAACGTAACGCGCCACATCAAGCTTCATCACCGGCCACCAATAGTGCAACTTCAAGTCCCTGTACATCTTCGTACTTCCCGGGTGGATGGAATACTTGGACTTGTGTGCATCTTCTAGCAACAGCTCACGGTTTCCCCCAACCTTGGGTACCCACACACGACCGCTGAACAGTTTTACCCCACGGCTATCTTCCGTTAAGAGTAAACGCTGTTTTGTCATGACTTCCTCTTTGAGATTCTCTTCCAACAATGCTTCCATCTGAGATGTCTTGATCTTCTCAACAAGACTAGACACTAGCTCGATTCTTGAATGGGTAGCCTGAATACTCCCGCTATAGTCCTTCCGACTTAGCGCATCGGCCACCACGTTCGCCTTACCGGGATGGTAAAGCAATTCACAGTCGTAGTCTTTCAACAACTCGAGCCACCGCCTTTGCCTCATATTCAGCTCTTTCTGACCAAAGACATACTTCAGGCTCTTGTGATTCGTGTAAAGAGTACACTTCGTGCCGTAGAGGTAATGTCGCCAAAGCTTCAAAGCGAACACCACCGCTGCTAACTCCAGATCATGGGTTGGATAATTCTGCTCGTGTATCTTAAGCTGCCTCGAGGCATAAGCGATTACCTTGCCTCGTTGCATCAACACGCAACCCAATCCCATCTTTGAAGCGTCGCTGTACACCACGAAATCTTCCGACCCTTCAGGTAACGTCAAGATCGGAGCTTCACACAACTTCTTTTGAAGGATCCGGAACGCCTTCTCTTGGGTTTCGGTCCATTCAAACTTCACATTCTTCCGAGTCAGAACTGTCAAGGAAGAAGCGATCTTGGAAAAGTCTTGAATGAATCTCCTGTAGTATCCTGCCAGACCCAAGAAACTTCGGATCTCGGACGGACTCTTAGGAGGCTCCCAATTCATCATAGCTTCAATCTTGGAGGGATCTACTTTCACTCCGTATCGAGTGACTACGTGCCCCAGAAATTGTACTTCTTTAAGCCAAAAGTCGCACTTGGAAAACTTGGCGTACAACCTCTCTTTTCTCAACACTTCCAGAACTTCACGCAAGTGCTGCTCGTGCTCTGTCTCACTCTTGGAGTACACGAGTATGTCGTCAATGAATACAATGACCGACTTGTCGAGGAATGGTCGGCACACTCTATTCATCAAGTCCATAAACACCGCTGGTGCGTTCGTCAGGCCAAAAGGCATTACAAGGAATTCGTAATGGCCGTAACGCGTTCTGAATGCCGTCTTCGGAACATCTTCTTCTCTCACCTTCACTTGGTGATAGCCTGATCGTAAGTCGACTTTGGAGAAACAACCCGCTCCTTGAAGTTGATCGAACAAGTCGTCTATTCTCAGAAGCGGATACCTGTTCTTCACTGTAGCTTTGTTCAACTCACGATAGTCGATGCACATTCTCATTGTGCCATCCTTCTTCTTAACAAATAAGACCGGAGCTCCCCAAGGTGACGAACTCGGTCTTATGAATCCCTTCTCAAAAAGCTCTTGGAGTTGTGCTACCATCTCTTGCATCTCCGATGGCGCTAAACGATAAGGTGCTTTAGCGATCGGTGCAACGTCTGGCACAAGGTCAATCCGAAACTCTACCTGACGATCGGGAGGCAACCCGGGCAAGTCGTCCGGAAAGACATCTGGATACTCCCGCACGATCTTCACATCTTCCAGCTTGGACTTCTCTAACTTGGCATCGATCACATAGGCTAAGAAGGACGAACATCCTTTTACTAAACACTTACGTGCCTTTGCCATTGTGATTATTGCTACTTCACCCTTTCTCTTTTCGCCATAGATGACCACTACCTCACCAGAGGGGTTGGGAAGTCGAATCATCTTTTTGGAACACACGAACTCGGCCTGATTGTTTGACAACCAATCCATACCGATTACAACGTCAAAACCCCCGATTGACATTGGTAGCAGATCGATCGGGAATTCCCTCCCTTCGATGCTAAGAGCACACTGCTTCAGAACTTCATGGATCAGAACTTGCCTACCATCTGCTATTTCTACCACTAATGCATCCTCAAGACTAGTAGTGGGCATAGAAATTTTCTGACGGAACAATTCAGATACGAAAGAGAAACTAGCACCCGTATCGAATAAAATACGAGCAGGTACAGAGTTTATAAGAAAAGTACCCGATACCACATCAGCGGATGCCCTAGCCTCTTCGGCCGTCATCTGAAAAGCTCGGCCCTGAACCTTCGGAGGGTTCTCCTTCCTTGCTGGCGCGCTACCCGACACAAGCTTCGGGCAATCTCTCTTTACATGCCCCGGTGCCTTACACTCGTAACAGACGATTCCACTGACCGTGCAATCTCTGACTGTGTGACCGGGCTTCCCACACTTATAGCAAACTTGAGAATTGTTGTAACAGTTACCATGATGCTTGGTTCGACACCTCGGGCACCACTTAGCTTCCTGATAGCTGCTGAAGTTGCGGTTTCCGACAAAAGGTCGGGTCCGCTTGGGAGGTACTGAACTGTTCTCCCACTTCCTCTTTTCAGGCACCACCACTGCCTTCTCAGATTTGCCATTCGCGAACATCTCTTCCATAAATTGAGCTTCCTCTACCATCTCTCGGAGGTTAGAAGCCTCGAAATTATGGACCATGGATTGCATGTCCGCAGGCAAGCTGTTGAGATAAGCTTTCATCTTGTCCTTCTCTGTTGGGGCAGCGTGCCCCACCAGACCAAGTTTCTCCATAAACTGACGGGTGTACTCCCTCACCGTCAGGCTTCCCTTCACCAAGGACCGGAATTCTTTCTCAATTCGGTCCATGGTCCTCTCGTTGCAAAACTCCTCTAACAGCTTTTTCTTGAACTCGACCCACGACAACTGAGCCAGTACTTCCGGAGATAGAGTGGATTGGATGATATTCCACCAGATGAGTGCAGTGTCCCTCAGCAATTGGGTACCAAACCGCACCCTCTGATCATCACCACATTCGGAAGAGCCAAAAGCTTGCTCAACCGCTCGGATCCACTTAACGCACACCACCGGGTCGTCAGAACCGAAGAATTCTGGCGGTCCGCAGCCCAGAAAGGACTTATAGGAACAACCCTTCCTATTCCCCGGAGCTTCAGAACTCCTGCGCTCTACTGCCGTGACCCTTATACCATCATCACCGGAACCTACTACTACGTTCTCCACCACCGTCTCACTTCTCCGATGGTTCACGTCGCGGTCCTCCATTGCTTTTAGCAGAAACTCTTGCTGCTTCGCCATCTCTTCCCTCATCGCCAACATCACGCTGGCCAGCAACTCTGACTGGGGATTAGCATCCCCGATTACTGGGTGGGACGAAGCCAGGTCTACTCTCGGAATGACCTCTGGCCCCCCACCTAGTACTTGCTGAACGGGTGGTCGAACGATAACCTCAACTCCTTCCGGCTGACCCGCTGTAGAGGCTGTCGCTTCCTGACCATCAACACGAGCACGCGGTCTCCCACGCGTACCTACCATTCTGAACTGCTACACAGAGCAGTGGAAGAGATAAGAAAAGATAGAAAAACACGAAGGGAAAATGTACTACCACATTACCAAATGTCATATTAATAGCAATTCAAGGACTCTTACGTACAATATCCTCATAATAACATTAGCTAAGTGAAATTATGAACATACAACACATAATGATTCTTGTCACCACTACTACAACGCTTGATAAACGTACTTTCCGTTGACTCTAAGACTAACCCAACTTAGGAGCTCTACCCAAATCTCGCAGATCAATTCTTAGCATACGCAGTTTAAGTCTAGACATCTTACATTCATGCCTAGTTCGCTTAAACTAGGGCTCTGATACCAACTTGTAACACCTCGAAAATCAGAGTAAATTAAAACCTGGAAATCTGACAATATGACATAAGCAATTCCATTAACTTCCCATAAATGGGATTAGTCCTTAAGACTATAAAATCCTATACAAGGATTTCATCAAAAGAATGGGACTTAACAATGCCCAACAATAATACTAATCAATCCCAAAAACCTCGAGACTCAAAACTCGTCTCTCCAAAAACCCCGGCAACCCACCGCTAATGGAAACCTGATACACATACCATTTGAGAAAAAGTGTCAGACTTAAAGCTTGGTGAGAACATACAGTTTATGAAGCTCAAAAGATAAAACATTTGCATCAAGATAACATTTCCAAAGAGATTAAGTTTACACAATAGGTCCTTGCCACAAACGGGCTTTTTCGTTATAAACATGCCATAAAAGGACCGAAGCAAAAATTTTACCAAGGATTGTGGCGAAACACAAAGTTAGGCCAACAAACCGAGTTACGAGCTAAACCAATTGGAGTCCGCGGATACGAATCACAAAGTCCGTGCTTCAACGTGAGATCAAGCCCCAAGCGCAAAACCAAGGTATACTCCTTCGCTAGGATCACTATGAACCATGGCTAGTATCCGGCCTCACATAACCGTACCAAGTTGCCCCCGAGGAACAAGTGATCCATAGCTACAATTCTGGGGAATGTAACATCCCAATAATACAGTCTACTCCAAAACCTATGGATCCACTAGTAATGGTAAGGACTCGTCACAACAACGTATGTGACCAACCATAAATAAACATATGGTTACCAACACATTTTTATAAACAAAATGCTATTCCCAGTTCAATTTCCTGTAAGAATGAAAATCATTTAAAAGAAGATCCTTTGAATATTTCTTTCGCATAAACGCACAGGTAAAACATCATTTTACTTTTAAAACAAGATAAGATCAAAAAGGTAACTTTTGATATGTATACCGTTTAAAATGATAGTAGGAACTCACCTCTGTTTCCTTCTTCTTAACGAGCGCTACCTATGATAACACCGAAAGAATCGGTAAGTCGAAATACAGATAAACCTCTCGATACTTGAATAGGACTCAAAGACACAGAAGCTAACAACTTAACAGAACCTAATCCGGTCAAAGGACAACTCCGGTCTACAACCACACCGGTCGAACACCTCCCCGGTCCAACACTACCCCGGTCGAACGCTACTCCGGTCGAACAGGCAACACCGGTCGAACAGGCATCCGGTCGAAGGACCATGCGGTCGAGTCAACCATCCGGTCGAAAGACCATCCGGTCGAATCAACCATTCGGTCGAACGACCATCTCCTTGTTCCTCAAGAACAGTTCGATGCAGATGATGAACAACACGATGCAGAACCCAGATCCAAATGAGAAATACTCAGATCTCAACATGGAACGGTTCAAAACCTTCACAACAAGATTCTACGCGGCTAAAAGCATTTAGATCAAAGCATTAAGCTAGATTCGTACCTCGATTTGCCCGAAATGATCGACCCTTCAACACTGCCTTTCTCCTTCTCTTCTTTCTCTCTGGCTTCTTTGATAAGAGATCAGATCAAATGAGATATCAGAAATATCTCAGATTTGATTTCTATATAAATAACCCAAGTTACACTTTGCCCCCTTGAACTTTGGGTAAAGGTCAACTTCTCACCCAATCCCAAAATTCAGGGTGTTACATTTGAGTTCAACCTGGACATAGAAAGAACATTCCGAAATAGAAGAAGGACTCAAAGAATTTCATTGATCATAGGATCTCCAATCATGGAACCACCCCCACCAGGTTTCGAAAATAGGGTGCCTAGGCTAGAAAATCAGCAAAGACAACAATCGATATTTCACGATGCACCACCCATTTTTGGAAATCCACCTGAATTCCCTTTTCAGCAAATGCCAAATCACGGGAACAATAATCATAACCATAACCGAAATCAACACCCTAATGATGATGCAAAATCCAATGGTAACAATGAAAATAGGGATGAAGCTACGAACATCATAAATCTTGCCAATTCTAAAGAGGGAAAAATTATGGACTACGCTATCCCGGATTTTGAGCAATTGAACTCGGGGATAGTTAGACCCCATATGGCCACCCTCCATTTTGAGCTAAAACCTATCATGTTCCACATGTTACAAACAAATGGATAATTTGCTGGAATGCCATTGGAGGATCCTCACTCTCATTTAAAATCTTTTATGGAGATCACCGATGCATTCTTGATCCCTGGGGGTATCTAACGATGCCCTAAGACTCACTTTATTTCCATTCTCTCTAAGGGATCGGGCAAAGTCATGGTTTAATTAATTGGCACCTGGTTTTGTGCCATCATGGAACAATATGGCTGAGAAATTTTTGCGAAAGTATTTTCCACCTACCCGTAATGCTAAGTCTAGAAACGAAACTTGCATGTTTAAACAAATGGACGATGAAGCAATTCCCGATGCATGGGAAAGGTTTAAGGAGTTGTTAAGGAAATGCCCTCACCGTGGCATTCCCTACTGTATTCAACTAGAGACGTTTTACAATGGGTTAAACCCCATGGCTAAACAAATGCTCGATGCGACATCAGGAGGGGCCTTTACAGCTATTACCTATAATGACGGGTATGAAATTCTTGAAAATATTTCAACAAACCATGGACATTGGGCTGATCCACGTGCCCAAACGCAAAATAGGACTACTGGAATTCATGATATAGACGCATACACCGCATTGACAAGTCAGCTTGCTTCCATGACAAATATGCTCAAAAATATAACTTCTGGTCAAGGAGCACTGCCGACTGTAACTACACCTATTCCAACAGTACTCTCGGTACAATGTGTTAGTTGTGGTGGGGAACACTCTTATGAACATTGTCCTTATAATTCTGAATCTATAAACTATGTTCATAACAGATCTGGTCCCTACAACAACACTTACAATGCCAGTTGGAAACAACACCCGAACTTTTCTTGGAACAGTCCATGTTTAAATCCACCCGCACAAAAACAACAAGGAATTTCAAATTTTCAACCACAACATGAAACAAGTAGCTCTCAACATCATCACCAAGGTTTTCAAGCTACTCAACCATCTTTTCAAAACAACCCACCTCCACAAGCTGATTAATCGTCTTCTTTGGAAGCAATGATGAAAGGGTTTATGACCCAAACACAAGCTTTCTTAACGCAACAACAAACCCAAAATCAAGTCCAACAACAACAAAATCAATCTATGTTTAATCAACATAGTGTAATACTTAGGAATTTGGAAACCCAAATCAGTCAACTCGCACTCAACCAGACCAATAGGGCCATGGGCACTTTGCCCAGTAACACGGAAGTCCCAAGAGCCCTAGGAAAGGAACATGTGAAAGCAGTGACCCTTAGAAGTGGTAAGAAACTGACAGAGGTTGTGCAAAAAGAATCTGGACCTATAACCAAAGTTGAATTTGAAAAAACAATTTTGTCAGAATTTGAGGCTACAACATTGCTTCCTGTTTATGAAATACCACCTAAGCCGCTAGGAAACCAAGAGTCAGATGAAGCCAGTCTTATACCTCAAAGGTCTGACTACCTTGTGTTATTCCCAGGAGAAACTTTGAAGAAAAAGACAATAGAAAGTAGTGTTCCAACCACACCACAAGAGAGTGCACCAAAAGGCATAAAGGATCCATCTTGCTCAACACATTCAAGCAAAGTTGTCATAAAACCAATTCCTCCTTATGTACCTTTTCCCCAAAGGTTAAGGAATCAAAAGGAAGAATTGCAATTTAAAAAATTATTGGATGTGTTTAAAGAGTTGCATATCAACATACCCCTTATTGAAGCAATTGAGCAGATGCCCAGTTATGCCAAATTCCTCAAAGACATCTTAAGTAAGAAAAAGAAGTTAACTGAATATGAGACTGTTGCCCTTACTGAAGGATGTAGTGCTCTCTTGACCAACAGAATACCCCTAAGTTGAAAGACCCAGGGAGTTTCACCATTCCCTGTTCAATAGGTGGGAAGGAAGTTGGAAAAGCCTTGTGTGATTTAGGATCCAGTATAAATCTCATGCCATTATCTGTCTTTAACAACTTAGGAATAGGAGAGGTCAGACCCACCACAGTCACTCTCCAATTGGATGATAAGACCATTACCTACCCAAAGGGAAAAATTGAGGACGTCTTAGTTCAGGTTGACAAGTTCATCTTTCCGACAGATTTTATTATCTTAGATTTTGAGGCTGATAAGGATACTCCCATCCTTTTGGGAAGACCCTTTCTAGCCACCGGAAGAACTTTGATAGACGTCCAAAAGGGTGAGTTAACCATGAGACTCTAGGACCAAAAAGTCACATTTAATGTTTTCAATTCCTTAAAATACCCTGATGATGTAGAGGATTGTTCAACATTGAGTGTGATTGAATCAATGTGTCATGAGGAGGGAGTGAAAAAATTATGTGAGTTGGAGGAAGAGAATGATGAAAGCTTGACCATAGAAGAAGAAATTAATGTTGAGGAGTTTGCCTTAAGAAAAGAGGAAGTTGTCCCTGTGAATGTTGTAGCAATTGAACCATTGGAAAATAATGAGCAAAATCCTTTCAGACCATCTATTGTTTCACCACCTGACTCGGAGTTAAAACAACTCCCATCTCATCTTAAAAATGCTTTTCTAGGAGAAGAAGGCAAATTGCCTGTCATAATCTCATCTACCCTAGATCTGCATCAAGAAAAGAAATTGGTGGACACATTGAAATGGAATACAAAACCCTTAGGACAGACCATCGCTGACCAATTTGTGATGACTATGACACAAGACTTGTTTGCACAAAACAACAGGTACATGAATGGGTTGATTGATCAAAGAAGGAAGTTCATGGACAAAGTAAAGATGAGGAAGGCGGAGTTGGTGGACAAAGGGCAAAAGAAAGTCAGAACAGAAGTAAAAGAACTCAAAGTTGATTTGGAAGCCAACACACGAAGCAAGGTAAGGATTATGGGAGCAAAGTTAAAGAAGCTGAAGGAGGAAAACTGGAGGATAACGGAGGAGAATGCACGATTGAGAGAAGAGTACAACAAGATCAAGGTTGATGCTGCAGTTGCGAATGCTGCAGCATCAGATGGCCGTTCTGAGGATACGGAGCCTACTCCTTCGGAGTAGGGCAGGTTTCTTCTACTACTTTAAGCCTTATTATTTTTTCTTTTTTGAGTCTAGGGATAGTTTTTATAACTTTTTTAGGTTTGTTTTTAATCAAGATTGCATGTGTTAGAATGTTCCACTTTTGTGTCTATAGGCCAAATAATTCCTTGGTTTAAACACAAACTCACCTAGTAGTTGTTCTTGCTAGAACTAGCTGCATGTTTTTGGGACACATATGATCACACATCACCACAAGTTCTAAGGGATGAGATAGGCCATCACTTCCTTTCTCATTTGTTGCCACTTGACACCTTCATACACTATATCCTTAGAAACGCATCCAATGAGAACATTGGACAATCCAAGTTTGGGGATGTGAGGGTTACCCCTCATTTAAAAAGCAAAAAGATCAAAACAAAAAGAGCAAAGCTCTAATATGATACTTTGTTGTGATTGTGTCAAGATGCACCAAAAATGTCCCATAGGGGCAAGGTGCACACTTTCAATTAAAAGAGCACAAAAGTGCCAAAATTTTGAACAAAGTTCAAAATGACAGTTATGTTGAGAGGAAAAGGCAAAGTGAGGAAAAGATGTGCCAAAATGAGTGAACCCAAATGTAAAGTCCTATTGACCTTAGAAGTGGTATGTGTTTGAGCAAACAAAGATAATGTGTAGCTAGCTTATGGTTCATACACTTCTAGGAAATGAGTTTGTCACCAAAGATTTATGAAAGGCTACGGATTACAGTTGTTGGTTGATTCTTCATGTGTGTGCACTTAATGCCATAATCTTGAAATTTTCAAAATTGAGTCATTTTAGTTGTTTCTTTTAGTTGCTTGGGGACAAGCAACATATTAAGTTTGGGGATGTGATATGCCTTGAGAAATCAATGCATATTCACTCTTTTTCTCTCTTTTAGATAGCTATTTTATTTTCAATATCCCTAATTTGAGTCTTTTTCTATGTTACTTTCTAAATCTTTTAATGAGGCTTAATGTGGTAGTGAAACTTATCTTTATGTTAAATTAGGGGTGTAAATAGGTCAGGTTGGGTTGGTTTGGGTTCGGGTTCAACCCATTTATTAATTGGGTTGAAAATATCAACCCAACCCAACCTGTTTAATTAAATGGGTTGAGATTTTCAACCCAACCCAACCTGTTGGGTTGATGGGTTGGTAGCGGGTTAACCTGTTTATGACTATATCAACCCAACCTGTTAAATAAATGGGTTGAACCTGGTTGACCCATTTAAATTTAAAATTGTAAATGAAATAAAAATGCTTAAACTACTTCATTCCACGACAAATACACAACGACAAAGTCAAATAAATTGTTCGAAGTTTAATAAAACACAACCAAAAAGTAAAATAAATAGTTCAAAGTTTCCCACAACCACAAAATTAAATAAATCATAGTTCCAAAAGGGTCGTCAGCCGCCGTGAAGCGTGAACAGTACAGAGCCGAAGAGGGAGGAGACTCGAGAGGAAATGAGGAAGAAAGTGGCGCCTATTTCCTTTAGTGATTTAGGGTTTCAATTTTAACTTTCAAATTTTAATATTGAAATTATATTATATTTATTAATAACTAAAAAAATTATTAGGTAATATTATAAATGAGTTAGTAACAGGTTGTAAATGGGTTAGAAACAGGTTGTAAATGGGTTGAAATCAGGTTGTAAATGTGTTAGAAACAGGTTGTAAATGGGTTGAAATCAGGTTGTAAATGGGTCAAAATCAGGTTGAAAACAGGTTGAAAATTTCAACCCAACCCAAACCCAATTAATAAATGGGTTAGACGGGTTGACCCATTTAACTTAAATGGGTTGAAATTCTCAACCCAACCTGTTACTATTGGGTTGGGTTCGGGTTCGGGTTCGGTTGGGTTCGGGTTGGGTCACTTTTTGCCACCCCTATGTTAAATAGTTGCTTATTTTATCTTTAATGTTTAAATATTGCAGCAGTTATTCACAGCATCCCCATAGCATTGAGGGGCAGCAGGCTGATGGATGGGCTTCATGGATCCAGCTGTCACAGTTAATGGGCCAGGCTTTATTTGAAGATGTGGGCTGCTACTTTTGAAGAAAAGAATCAGATTTCTTTTTATTATTAAAAAGATGACAATGTTACTTGCTTTATTGTACTTTTATTTGACTTTTGTGTAATCTTGGGCTCCAAGTTTGTCTTTACCCATTGGACATTACCCAATTTCTTTTGTATAAATAGGTGGGTTTAGGTGCTTGTTTAGGACATATTCTAAATCTAATTTTTAGTTGTAATGACAGGTATGAAATTCCTGATGCATGGGAGAGGTTTAAAGAGCTGTTGAGAAAATGCCCTCACCATGGCATTCCCTACTGTATTCAACTCGAGACGTTTTACAATGGTCTAAACCCCATGGCGAAACAGATGCTCGATTCGACATCAGGAGGGGCCTTTACAGCCAATACCTATAATGACAGTATGAAATTCTTGAAAAAAATTCAACCAACAATGGACATTGGGCTGATCCACGTGCCCAACCTCAAAAGAAGACCACTGGAGTTCATGATGTAGATGCATACACTGCATTAACAGCACAACTCACTTCCATGGCCACAATGCTAAAGAACTTAACTTCTAGCCAAGGAGTGCAGTCTACTGCCACTACACCAATTCCAACAGTACTCTCAGTGCAATGTGTTTATTGTGGTGGGGAACACTCTTATGAACATTGCCCTCAAAATACTGAATCAGTAAACTATGTTCATAACAAGCCTGGTCCCTACTCCAACAACTACAATGCCAGTTGGAGACAACACCCAAACTTTTCTTGGAACAATCCATGTTTAAATCCACCTGCACCTAAACCACAAGGAGTTTCAAATTTTCAACCAAAACAAGTACAACACCCAAGTCCACCTCAAAACCATCACCAACAGACTTTTCATCAACCATCAACTCAGTCGTCTTTCCAACACAAACCTAACCAGCAAGCTGAGTCATCCACCTCTTTAGAAACTATTTTGAAAGGGTTCATTAACCAAACCAATTCAGCAATGAATCATCAAAACACCACCATAAGATCTCTAGAGACTCAGATTAGTCAGCTTGCACTTGAGTTAAGGAATAGACCTGTTGGTACATTGCCTAGTGATACAGAGATCCCAAGACCCGCCATGAAAGAACATGTGAAAGCAGTGACTTTAAGAAGTGGAAAAAGCTTGATAGAAAATTAACAAATGAAAAAGCCCATTGAATCACACAAACCCACTGTTATCACACCCACTTGGAAGGATAAAGGAAAACCAGTAGACATAGGATCACTACCTAAGAAAACTGACGTCCCTTTATTATTCCCAGATGATGGCAAAAAGAAGGTATCATTTCAGGATGAGACCTCAACATCATCCACCAAGACTGACAATCTTGTCACTTCACCAGTCACTCCCATACTCAAAAGTTCCAACCCTGTCATCACCCCAACACCTGCAGAACAGTCCCCTGAGAAAGCCATTGTAGCTCTTGTTCCCCCTTATATACCTTTTCCACAAAGGTTGAGAAATCAAAAGGAGGAGCTACAGTTCAAAATTTTCCTTGATGTGTTTAAACATCTACATATAAACATTCCTTTGGTTGAGGCAATTGAACAAATGCCAAGTTACGTAAAATTCCTCAAGGACATTCTGAGCAAAAAAGAAGAAGTTGAATGAATATGAAACTGTTGCTTTAACAGAAGGTTGTAGTGCCCTCCTTTCAAATAAAATTCCCCCTAAATTGAAAGATCTTGGGAGTTTCACTATTCCTTGATCAATAGGTGGGAAAGAGATTGGAAAGACACTATGTGACCTAGGAGCTAGTATAAATCTTATGCCCTTGTCTGTCTTTAACACCCTAGGCATAGGTGCGGCTAGACCAACCACAGTCACCCTGCAGTTAGCTGACAAGTCTATAGCTCATCCAAAAGGAAAAATTGAGGATGTACTAGTCCAAGTGGAAAAATTCATTTTTCCCGCCGACTTCATCATTCTTGATTTTGAGGCTGATAAAGACATTCCAATCATACTAGGAAGACCATTCCTAGCAACTGGTAGAACCTTGATTGATGATCAGAAAGGAGAGTTGAATATGAGAGTGAATGAGCAAAATGTCACATTCAATGTGTTTAACTCTATGAAATATCCTGATGATAAAGAATAATGTTTTACCCTGAGTTATATTGAGTCTTTGTGCCATAAAGAGGAAATTGAAAAAATGTTAGATTTAAGATAGACTGAGGTTGATGAGAAAATAGAATGGGGAGAGGAAGGTGAAACCACCATGTTACAACATACTGCAGCTTTTGAGTTGTTGGAAAATGAAGATAGAAAGACCCATATCCCATCTGTTGAGTCACCACCTGACCTGGAGTTGAAACCACTCCCTTCACATCTGAAGTATGCATTTCTAGGTGAAGAAGGCAAGTTTCCTGTCATCATTTCATCCACCCTAGAAACACACCAGGAAGAACAGTTGGTAAGTTTGTTAAAATTGCACACTAAGGCTATAGGATGGACCATTTCTGACCTTAAGGGTATCAACCCTTCCATTTGTCAACACAAAATCATCCTAGAAGACAAGAATTTCACTTCCATTGAACCTCAAAGAAGGTTAAATCCTATCATCAAGGAAGTTGTGAAAAAGGAGATTTTAAAATGGTTGGATGCAGGGATAATATACCCAATAGCAAGCAGCTCTTGGGTAAGCCCTGTACAGTGTGTCCCTAAAAAGGGAGGTGTCACTGTGATAAAAAATGAGAAAGATGAGCCCATTCCCACTCGAGTTGCATCTGGTTGGAGGATTTGTATGGATTACCATAGACTGAACAAAGCTACCCAAAAAGACCATTTTCCTTTACCTTTCATTGATCAGATGTTAGACAGACTCGCAGGAAAGGAATATTATTGTTTCTTAGATGGCTATTCAGGTTACAACCAGATTGCAATAGCCCCAGAAGACCAAGAAAAGACCACCTTTACTTGTCCTTATGGAACCTTTGCTTTTAGGAGAATGTCATTCGGTCTGTGTAATGTACCTGCTACTTTTCAAAGATGTATGATGTCCATATTTTCTGATATGCTTGAAACTTCCATGGAAATTTTCATGGATGGTTTTTCTGTGTATGGCACATCATATGATCAATGTTTGAAAAATCTTGAAAAAAGTCTTGCAAGATGTGAAGCAACTGATTTGGTTTTAAATTGGGAAAAGTGTCATTTCATGGTCAAGGAAGGAATTGTTCTTGGTCATTTGATTTCAAAAAGAGGAGTTGAGGTTGATAAGGCAAAACTTAAAGTGATTGAAAATTTGTCTGAGCCAACCACTGTCAAGGGCATGAGAAGTTTTCTTGGACACGCAGGTTTTTACAGAAGATTTATCAAGGATTTTTCAAAATTTTCAAAACCTTTGTGTTTATTACTTCAGCATAATAAAAAATTTTATTTTAGTGAGGACTGTAGAAATGCTTTTCTTACTCTGAAAAAAGCTTTGATTACTGCTCTTGTGATTGTTACTCCTGACTGGGAAAAACCTTTCGAAATCATGTGTGATGCAAGAGATTGGGTCGTAGGAGTTGTCCTAGGCCAAAGGAAAGAAAAAGTTTTCCACTCCATTTATTATGCAAGCAAAACACTAAATGAAGCTCAAATTAATTACACAACAACTGAAAAAGAATTGTTAGCCGTAGTCTTTGCCTTTGAGAGATTCAGATCATATTTAATGGGAACAAAAGTCATTGTACACACTGATCATGCTGCCATTAAATACTTAATTTCAAAGAAATATGCAAAACCTCGGTTAATAAGATGGGTTCTGTTGTTGCAAGAATTTGATCTTGAAATTGTGGACAGAAAAGGAGTGGACAATCAGGTTGTTGATCATTTGTCTAGATTTGAAAAACATGATAAAGAACTAGAAAAAAGGGACATAACAGAAACATTCCCAGATGAGAGACTCCTGGTGTTAAAACATTCTGAGACACCATGGTTTGCAGACATTGCCAATTTTCTAGCCTGTGGAATTATTCCCCCTGAGTTTAATAAACAACAAATCCAGAAACTCAGGCATGATTCTAAGTTCTATCTGTGGGATGATCCATTTTTATTTAAATCATGTGCAAATCAGGTGTTGAGAAGATGCATTGCTGAGAGTAAAGTACCGACAATTTTGAAAATTTGTCATGCTTCTAACTATGGAGGGCATTTTGGTGGGTAGAGGACGGCCGCAAAAGTGTTTCAGTCTGGATTCCATTGGCCGACATTGTTCAAAGATGCTCAGGATTTTGTCAAAACATGTAACGAATGTCAGCGGACTGGATCAATCTCCCAAAAGAATGAAATGCCTCTAAATGGAATTTTAGAGGTTGAATTGTTCGATGTTTGGGGGATTGACTTCATGGGACCATTCCCAATTTCAGGAAATTGCCAGTATATTTTAGTTGCAGTGGACTACGTGTCCAAATGGGTTGAGGCAATGGCATGTAACTCAAATGATGCGAAAACAGTTGTTAAATTTCTCCAAAAGCAAATTTTTACAAGATTTGGTACTCCTCGTGCTTTAATTAGTGACGAGGGTACTCATTTTATAAATCATTTGTTAAAAAGCGTTTTGGACAAATAAAATATCAAGCATAGGGTTGCCACTGCCTATCATCCCCAAACCAATGGTTTGGCAGAATTGTCCAATTGAGAAATCAAGGGAATTTTAGAAAAAGTCGTTAAACCACACAGAAAAGATTGGGCTTTTAAATTAGATGACGCTCTGTGGGCTTACCGTACAGCTTTTAAAACTCCCATTGGTATGTCTCCGTATAAAATTGTTTTTGGAAAAGCCTGCCATTTACCTTTGGAATTAGAGCACAAAGCATATTGGGCAATTAAAGAGCTGAATATGGATATTTCTGAGGCCGAAATTAAAAGAAAAATTCAACTTTGTGAATTAGACGAACATAGGAATTTCGCCTATGAAAATGCCAAGCTTTATAAGGAAAAAACAAAAAACTGGCATGATAAGAGAATTCACAAACGAGAATTTTTTGAGGGACAAAATGTGTTACTTTTTAATTCGCGGCTAAAACTCTTTCCGGGAAAGCTGAAAAGTAGATGGTCCGGTCCGTTCAAAATATTTAAAATCTACCCTTTTGGAGCTGTGGATCTTGTGAACCCAGAAGACGATAGCATCTTTAAAGTAAATGGATAAAGAATAAAAGCATTTTTCGAAGGAATGGAAAGTCATGGAAACCTATCTGTGGCTTTGTTTGAGTTGATTTGAGAGACTGGACTTTAAAAAAAAAAGGAAATAAAATATGGAGGATGTGAAGTTGTGAAGAAAAGGTAAAATCATTCCGAAATTTCGAGAAAGTTTGGATGTACAGTTAGTTTATTAGTAGTTTTAATTATTAGACGTCTTTAGTTTTTACTATTAGTTAACTTTTAGGCTAATTATCTCTTGCTAGATAAGTTGTTTTATGTCTGGTTTGCCATGGTGTGTCTCATGCATTTTGTGACGATTTTTTTTTTGGGGATATGCATAATAATCTAGTAGATCAAAGTTGCTTACTTTATTTAGGACACATTTCTAGAACTAGCCTATGGTTTCAATGGGTCACATTTTAGTCATGCATTACACACCAATTGTTTGGAAAGGACTTAGGCCATCATTTGAAACCCATGTGCATCTCATACACTCACCCTTCTTTCCACACTTCTCCCACCACATTCACAACAATGAGGACATTGTCATATTCGGTTGGGGGGAAGCTACCATTGATATCCAAGAACATAAAGAAAAAGTGAGCAAAGTTCATATCAATCATTGGGTGGAAATGGTAGAGCATAAAATGCATACCATATGGGAAAAGCTTAAAAAAAATAGTAGAGCATAAAATGCATACTATAAAAAAAAAAAAAAAAACTTCCCATTCAAGCAAAGGGCGCCCGAAAGACAAAGATTGTAAGGACTTTTTGGGCAAAACAAAGATATAAAAATACGATGCAAGTGCTTAAAAGTCACCAAAAAGCCTAAAACCAAGTCCTAATGATCCAAATGTTGTGTTTTGTATTGTGCTTAACCATTTGAAACTCATGGCTAGCTTATGGAAATTGTGTTTGATGATATTTGTGAGTGTCTTTATCTCTAGTTTATGAAGGGCTATCCTATACAAGTAAAAGGGATAGATGCATGACTTTTGTGGGATTTTGGCATAAACAACCTCTTTTGTTCAAGCATTATTTTGTGTTGATTGGGGACAATCAACAGTCTTAGTCTGGGGGTGTGATATGCGTTCATTTTATTACTTAAATGCTCTATTTTTAAATGCATATCTCAACTGTTTGCAAGCGAATATTTAATTAATCAAGACCCTTTGAGCAAAACTCATATCCTTATTACTTGGGCATTGAATCATTGGTTTTATGTTGTTTTTGTGGCTTGCATATTGGCTTCTAGACGTTTTTGTTGGGAGATTTCGTGTGCTGAAAAACAGAGGGACAGCAGCTTACTGCAGCTTGATGCCATCTCAAGATTTTTGGAATATTCCTAGAATATTCCTCCAACCTTGCATTAGTTGGTGGAAATCTTGGAAGATATTTGCTAGGAGATCCTTTCTTTTATCCATTGGACAATATATTTATCCTCCCTTTTGTTGGCTATAAAAAGTCTTGCTCACTTGTAGTAAATCACACTAATTTCTCCCATCACTCCTAAAAATAATCTCTAAATGTTCTCTTATTCTCCAACCATTGGGAGAAAATTTGGAAGACTAGTCTAATTTTAATTAAAGCATTTAACTTTCAGTTTTTCTTATCTGCTTTATTACGTCTCTTTTAATTATTGCACTTTATTATTACGTTTCTTTTAATTATTGCACTTTAATTTTACGTCTTTATTTTATCGCATTTTAATTGTTCGCCTTATTACGTCATCGTTATTTATAATTTTTGTAACCTTTAATATACCATTGTTCTTTTCATTTAATCTTCGTAATTTACAGTAGTTTTTATTTTTAGTCGTATTCTCTTCTTTTTTTTTAAAATGCAAAGATCCCAAGCGATGATAGGCTAACAACCTTAGCTTGGGTGTGGGGTTAAGTTAAGATTAAAACCAATTTTTGATGGTGAAAATTAGTAGTTAATAATTATTTCCAATCATTCATTCAAGGTTATTTTTATAAAATTCATTTCCTAACAAATTGATCGTTGTTGAAAATGATTAAAATGTGATGGACTTAGAGATAAGTCGTCGTGACATATCAACTTGAATGATATGGAGATATACTCGAGAGAGTTATTTAGAGACGAGGAGACTCGTTTTCATTCCATATAGCTTGTACAAGGAATAGATTGTGTCATTGCCTAGACTTTTTCTATTTTGGAAACATTAGAATAAAGTCTATGGATGCGAGTCTTTCTCAACCTCGAAAGAGTGCCTTAGAAAAGCTAATGGTTGGATATATTAATTATGACGTTTCACTTGATCTAATTGTCAAAAATCTTAACGAATCCCTACACCCTTGCTCCTTTTTAAAGTAATTAAATTCTGTCAAACTAGTTGTTAAAAACCACCCAGCAATATTTCTTCAAATTCACCATCTGAAATCATTTCTTTTATTAGACTTTTATTAAGCTTTTACACCTTTCCCTGTGGATCGATACTCGGTATTTTACCGTTTTATTACTTGTAAAAGACGACAACGGATTGATAAGTGTATACTTTCACTATTCACCGTTAGATAACAGTCCAAGAGATTAAGTTCATATAAATCTCGTAACAAGTTTTTGGCGCCGTTGCCAGGGATTGGCTCGCTAAAAGTCTGTAAAAGTTTTCTAAAAGATTTGATTTTTCTAACACCGTTCGAATCTCATTTTGAAAGTGGCGTATGCCAAGAATACCACGTGGGGAATTGTTTGAATTTGACCCGGACATTGAAAGGACGTTTCGTAATAGGAGGAGAGCACAAAGAATTTCATTAACCATAGATCCTCCCATCATGGAACCACCCCCACCAGGTTTTGAAAATAGGGTACCTAGAATAGAAAATCCGCCAAGACAACAACCGATATTCCACGATGCACCACCCATTTTTGGAAATCCACCCGAATTCCCTTTTCAACAAATGCCAAATAACCAAAATCAACATCCTAACAATGATGATATGGAATCTTAGGATAACAATGAAAATAGGGATGGAGCTCCGAACATTATTAATCTAGCAAATTCCAAAGAGGGAAAGATTATGGACTATGTTATCCCCGATTTTGAGCAATTAAATTCAGGGATAGTTAGACCCCATATTGCCTCCCTCCATTTTGAATTAAAACCCATCATGTTCCAGATGTTGCAAACAAATGGACAATTTTCCGGAATGCCATCAGAGGATCCTCATTTTCATTTAAAATATTTTATGGAAATCACCGATGCATTTCTGATCCCTGGGGTATCTAACGATGCCTTGAGACTCACTCTATTTCCATTCTCTTTAAGGGATCGGGCAAAGTCATGGTTCAACTCATTGGCACCTGGTTCTGTACCATCATGGAGCAATATGGCTGAAATATCGTTGATCGCGGGCAACCGTGGAGTAAAATGTTTCGAGAGTAGGGTGTGGATTCCGAAGCTGGGAGACCTCCGAAAGAAAGTGTTGGAGGAAGCTCACAAGTCTCGATACTCCGTGCATCCAGGAACTAACAAGATGTATCGAGACCTGAAGCAAAGTTACTGGTGGCCAGGTTTAAAGAAGGATATAACATATTTCGTCAAGCGTTGTCTATCATGTTTAAGAGTAAAAGCGGAGCATCAACGACCATACGTGGATCTACAACCATTGGAAATACCGGTGTGGAAGTGGGATGAAATCACAATGGATTTTGTTACGGGACTGCCGCGATCAACAAAGGGGCATGATGTCATTTGGGTGATAGTGGATCGACTCATGAAATTTGCGCACTTTTTACCGATCAAGGAGACGTATCCATTGGAGAAACTGGCCAAATTGTACATTGATGAAATCGTGACTCGGCATGGAGTACCGTCAGCGATTGTGTCAGACGCTCGATTCACGTCGGCATTTTGGAAAAGTCTTCAAAGAGAACTGGGTTCACGACTCAAGTTGAGTACCGCGTATCACCCTCAGACGGATGGGCAGAGTGAGAGAACCATTCAGACGTTAGAGGACATGCTTCGAGCATGTGTTATCGACTTTAAAGGATCGGGGGAAACCCATCTGCCTCTATTAGAATTTTCTTATAACAATAGTTATCATGCGAGTATTCGAGCCGCTCCATTTGAAGCACTATACGGACGTAAATGTAGAACACCTTTATGTTGGAATGAGGTAGGTGAAAAGCAGCTAGCAGGACCAGAAATTGTGCAGTTAACGGCCGACAAGGTTAGCCAAATCCTAGAAAGGTTAAAGGTGGCCAAGACCGTCAGAAGATGTACGCGAATAAGCGAAGAAAGTTGATTGAGTTCCAAGTGGGAGACATGGTGATGTTAAAAGTCTCTCCTTGGAAGGGGATTGTTCGTTTCGGTAAGAAAGGCAAGTTAAGATCAAGGTTCGTTGGACCTTTCGCCATCATAAAGCGTGTTGGAGAAGTGTCCTATGAGTTGGAACTGCCCGATTCCATGCAAGGAATTCACCCAACCTTTCATGTGTCGAATCTGAAGAAATGTTTAGCGGAAAGTGACATCGTAGTGCCACTGGAAGATATTCACGTTGATGAGCGGGTGAGTTATGTTGAAGAACCAGTAGCTATTCTGGACCGTAAGGTGAAGAAACTGAGGAACAAG
This sequence comes from Arctium lappa, assembly GCA_023525745.1. Lineage (NCBI taxonomy): Eukaryota > Viridiplantae > Streptophyta > Magnoliopsida > Asterales > Asteraceae > Arctium > Arctium lappa. Next base: position 4,191,466 of record CM042050.1, read on the forward strand.
GAAATTCAGTTGGTGAAGGTACAGTAAAGATTTCATAAAAGGGAGGAAGCAACTTGGGAGATGGAGTCGGTTATAAGGTCTCAGTACCCTAGTTTGTTCAGCGAAGGGATTCCGGGGACGGAATCCTTTTGAGGGGGGAGTATTGTAATAACCTATTATAAAATTATAATAAATTAAAGTTAAGGGGGATTTTGGTCCAAGACGCATAGATGAAGGGGTAAGGAGAAATATTGGATAAAAAAGGGTTTCAACCCTAGTATCCCTCATTTGTGCATCTAGCGGCGTCTGGTAAAGGAAGAAGGGGAGAATAGGGGCGATCTTCGGTGTTAGAGCTTAGCAAGTGGGCATTTGATCGAGTCTGGTGAAGTCATCTTTCTTCTTCAAGGTAATGTTCAGTTTCATCATTTTCTTCAATGGGGTTTCTTTTACATCAGACTTCTTCTTCCTCTTTTGGGGATGGGTTTGTATGAGTTGAGTTTTGGGAGTAAGTTGAAATCTTAATCGTGTAATATGTTAAAGAGTTGTTAGATGGTTAGTATTGTTTTAGATTAATAGCATGTTTCTCAACTTAGTTTTGAAAATCGATTCTTAATCGTTTATTGAACCCTCGAGGTGGAAACTGTTCGATCGAAAGTTTAGTGTGGGGACCGGGGGACCCCGGTCGAAGAATTTGGAAGTCGTCCCGGTCGGCTATGGTTCGGTCGACACCGGTCATGGATTGAAGGCAGACTCCGGTCGCAGACCTCGGTCGCTGCAGGCCCCGGTCAGGGGAAGGGAGTTGGTCGATTCTCTCGGCTAGGTACCGGTCACCGGGTTCTCTTAGACACCGGTTGACCTTAGAACTTGGGCGGGGTTATGTTGGGCCGTAGCCCAAGCTTTCTGGGCTGCGAATTCGTTTGTTCATTGGAAACCTTTAGCAATCTGACCCATGTTGCAAAGTCAATAGTTAGACTCATTTCATCGTTTGGAATATTGTTCTTAATTGAGAGAGTCATTAATAGATGGATGGTCTTGAGAGTATGATCAGATAGATGGAAATTAAATCGTTTAATTTTAGGATGATTTAGGGTCGGTTTCTGTTGCGAAATTGTAAGTATTGAAAGTTTACCGGACAATGGTTTCTTTATAGGTTCCTTTTCCAAGTAGGCGTAAAGAGTTAATCAAGGGACTGCAGGTGAGTTTTCTTAACTAAATCCTCTGGTAACGAAAGCATGCGAAAGTTTTATTTTAAACTTGATTTATATATGATGGCATGAGTATTATGAAAATTATATGCAAGCTTTGAATTGATGTTGCTTCAGTACTTACTTGCGAGTTTATTTAAATGCTAAAGATGTTTTCCTTATTGTTGACAAAGTGGAAGTGTATGCATACATGGTCCTAAGTGAGAAGGCTCAAAGTCGGGGGGGGGGGGGGGGGGGTGGCCCGCCTGACGCCTGTGCTCATACCGGGGTGTGTGTCCCGTTTATGCTATATGGGGGGGGGGTGTCCAATCTAAGGCAGTGTGAGTCACAGACACGCCGTCACCTTAGGGTGGCGGTAGTGTGAGCGGAGAAGTTTTACTGAAAGTTAAAGGTTTTCCTTGAAGCTGGAAATGGTTTATTTTATGATAAATTCTTGATTGTTTTTTGATGAGTTAAAACTGTTATAAGAGGGGACTCGCTAGACCTTTCGGTCTAACCCTCGCTCTTTTCAAATCTAAAACCCTTTTCAGGTATCGAGTGGCAGTAGAAAGAGTTTTTACGTTTTAAGAGAAGATGCGAGCTGGAGCTGATTTAGAGGACCTTCATTGTAGATTCTAGTCAGTGTATTCTCAGTTGTGTATTAGGTTGTCTTTCCGCAAATCTTGTATTTTGGATATAGAATTGGGCCGTTTGGATTTATTATTTAAGTTTAAGTTGCTATCTAATTGGTGAAGAAGTGGGTTGTTACAACAACGGTTATTAATCCGGACATATGTCCTCAATAATCAATTTAGTCAAAACCGAGCCAAAGACCCAACAATTTACGTAAACACCCAAATGAAAGCCAGTATAAACTTTGAAACATGTTTGACTAACTATCATGCAAACACAACGACCAAAAGTATGATTAACTCAAATCTCATCATTGGTTGAGGCAAGCCATTTTCCAAATGAACTCATACCCTTATATTTCGAAAATGCCTCATAACACAAAAATATGCATTTTTCAGAAAAGTTTATAAGACCAAATACACCAAATGAAACCTACATCAAATGGACCCCAAATATATATGTAAAATCATCAATGAAACCTTTCAACATGATTTATTTATCAAAATTCCCAAAAATCCCAAAATAGGTGTTTCACCATGTTTATAAAACTAAATGTTTCAAAATAACCAAAACTTATCAGGTGATCAGCAGTTAACAATTTCATGTAAAACACAAAACACTTTAAAATAAACATTTTGGCATGTACACCGTTTTCACAAATCAATTTGAACTCACCTTGCTAGATTTAAGCTAAATCTAGATTTTACCCACGTAGAGCTCCCTTGAGGAAACTTGAATCCTCAAAGCCAAAACCTCCAAAAACCTAGATTCACAAGATTCCAACCATAAACATAGATATTCAACCAAATAGAATCGTTCCCCAACACTTTACATGAAGATCTCATCTATACCCAAAACCCTAATTTCTAAAGATGAAGAATTAGAAGTTTACCTTAAACAATAGCTTGAATCCTCACCAACACACTTCTAGGTTACCAAAATACACCACAAACTCCAAATCTACAAAAGGGAGAACAATGGTGGATGAAACCTTAGATATCTTGATGAAGAAAATGAAAATGAGAGATTATGGTTCTAACCTCCAAGCTTGCTAGATGAAGAAAGATCACTTGATTTTAGGAGGACACCCAAAAATGAGTTAGGGTTTGATTTTGGGGTTTGGGGGTCGGTTTGGGAGAGAAATGAGGGAAGGATTTAAAGTTAGGGTGAAAAATAGGGTTTGATTTTGGGGTTTGGGGGTCGGTTTGGGAGAGAAATGAGGGAAGGATTTAAGGTTAGGGTGAAAAATAGGGTTTGGGGCCGAATTTTCTCGTTTTTGTGCACACAGCGGCTCCGCGCGGGTGGCCGCGCGGGTCCAGTCGCACGGAGCACTGTCGTCCGAAATTATCGCCCGAACACCGTTTTGGTCATAACTTTTTCGTTTTAGCTCCGATTTTGCTCCGGAAAGAACCGTTGGACTCGTAATTGAATCCTTCATCTATCTAAACTATAAAATCTAGAATTCGAGTCCAAAATATTTTATCTTATTTTTCTCTAATATATCCGTTTCGGTATTAACTTGAAATGATACCTTTCGGAAATCGGGGTGTTACATAACTCATCACCTCTTTATCACATTTTAGACAAAATGAAAAGGATAGAAGCAAAGTAAGGTATAAAAACGATAAAAAAATCCTAGAAAAAAAGTAATAAATAACTCTAAAAAAATGAAAGTTATCAGGAACCAAATCCACATTTTAAGCAAACCATATGGACCATCAGTGTTCTTTTATAAAAAAATTTTTAACTATTTATTAAATTTATTGATGCGTGTGCCGTGTGGTTTTGATTTTTGATAAAATAAGGCACTTTTGTAATTATTGTATCACATTTAAGTGTCGGAGACAAAAATGTACTAGTAAAATTGAAACACGTGATTGAATATATTTATTGCTGTTGTTAATCATTACTGTTTGGGTCAATTACATGCATCTAAATTCTTGAGTATTATGACACCCTAATCTATATAAAAATTAGATCATTTTCAACAACATCTTTAAAATTTCTCTAAAATAGAGAATTAAAAGTCAAAATCTATATAAAAATTTACATTCATCTCCAACAGATTCTCCATTTTGAAGATGAAATCATTACTTATAATATTAAAATATTATATAAATTCAATAAAATATTATTTATCTCTCATACTCATCTCATTTGAAGAAATCTTATTGGTAGAATATAATAAAAAAATAATTTCTCTCGTAGTAATCATTGTTGAAGATTTTGGAGAGTTCTCCATATTTGGAGAAAATTACACTCTCTCTCCTACTTTCTCCATTTTGGAGAAAGATTTGGAGAATCTCTTGGAGCACAAAAATGTCTAAAATCTCCATTTTCTCCATTTTGGAGAAGCTGTTGGAGATGCTCTAAGAGCATCCAAAGTGTATGACTTTTTAATCAATGTTTTTCATAGTTTTTTTCTTATACATTATTGTCACCTCAACAACTTAAAAATCTTTATATATCTCCACTATGTAAAAAACTTCAGCCAATTTTTTTCATTACTTTTTTAAACTATTCAGGTCTTACCATTTTAACTTTATATCATTTTTATTATTATTTTAAAATAAATTCATTAAAATTTATACAAATACATAAAAGTATGTACAATAAAAATTAATAAAAAAATAAGTTATTAAGAAATATATAAAAGTGGGGTTTAGTGGTAAACCCTTTGGGGGATGTAATGGAATATTTCATCTACCCATGGTTCAAATTCAGGCGCTGTCAAAGCCCTTGTGGTCATGGAGATTCACCTGCGATGACTCCAGGCCATTCGTGGTCGCTCGGGAATTAGTCGGTGCGCGTAAGCTGTCCCGAAAACCCACGGTTACAAAAAAAATGGGGTAAATAAATGTGAAAAAAATGGAAAAAAATGTTTTTTATTTTATTTTATTGGACTAAAAGTGAGTAGAAAGAAGTTGGAAAAGATTAATTATGTCATTTAATAAATATGAGAAGTGAATAAAGAAGTTTATATTCATTTGGATTAAAAATGTTGAAATATTATATTAACAAGGGGTAAACTGTAAATTATAGAAAGTCGAGGCAAAACAAGAAACTGACCAAACTTGAGGGACATGTTTTGCAAGAAAATCATATTTTCAGATTTTGGGTACGGCCATGACAGCCATGGGGTGGATGTATCAATTTCTTTAAAATAGAGAAAATAAAAATTTTGCATAACTTTTTGCTTTAATAATGTATCTAAAATTTTATCTAAAATGGAGAAAATAAAGTATAATTTTCTTCAAGTTTGGAGATATTTTCAACAATGATTAACATTGAGAGAAATGATTTTTTATTATATCTCACTAATGATAAAACTTTGAAATGAAATGTTTAGGTGAGAATTAATATTTTATTAAATACGTAAAATATTTTAATAATATAATCAATGATTTATCTCCAAAATAAGGAATCTGTAGGAAAAAAATGTAATTTTTTTAAAGATTTTAATTCTTGAATCTCCATTTTAGAGGAATTTTAAGGAATATATTGGAGATAATCTAAATAAGTTCCTATAGCTGTTAGGTTCATTTACCTATAAAATATTTCACGAAAATTTAGAGTTTTAGTGAGAGGAATATATGGAAGAAGTAATTGAGGTTGAGTTACGTGTTTCTACGAATGTGGTAAGAATAGTCAACTAAATCTTGTAATGTTTATGTCTATAGCTTAAATGCACCCCTCCTTATTCGGGATTAAATGATTAAATAAGAATATATTTTCTATATATTTTTTACATTTTAACAATATCTTTTCTATATATTTTTGAGTTAAATACAAATTTGGTTCCTGTGGTTTACAAATATTAACGACTAAGGTACCTCAAAGAAATATTTAACGAATAACATCCCTCTACTTTTCATTTTATAACACGTAGGGTCCCTCTTAGTAATACTATTAAATAATGTGTATTTAAGTAGGGGTAAATTTGTCCATTCATCTATTTTAGGTTTGGTAACATATTTGGTTCCTCCTAAAATTCAGGAATTAAAAAACCTTTTTATAGTTTGTAACATATTTGGTCCCTCTATGAATTTAAATAAGAAGTTAAATGCAAAATTGATCCCTATGGTTTACAAAAACTAACAAATAACAATACTTAAACATTAAATTTCATTAATCTCCAAACATGCACTAGCATTTTTTGGACATAAGTCACAACTACTGTTTGGTTAACTTAAAAAAATGATTAATAAAGACAAACTAAATAAAACCATGCACATATACAAGGTCATAACTCAGGCACATGCAAAGGACGAGAACCTTAACTTGTGAAGTTTGATTTTCTTTTGTTCAAAACTTGGTGTAATTATCTCTTCTTAATTTTTTTGTAGCTAATTGTTGCTATTTTGGCATTATTTTTTGTAGCAGCTTTCATGTTAGTTTTGTAGCTGCTGATTTTGGGTCATTTTTGTAGTAGCTTTTAATTTAGAGAACATATGAAATCACCACTTGGTTGTCGCCATCCAACGTCTTCTTTTATGTTGACCAAATATTTATATTTTATGGTGTGATACTTTTTATTTAGTTTGTTTTTATTAATCGTCTTCTTTTAAGTTAACCAAGTAGTGGTTGTGACTTGTGAGTTTAAGACTTGTCTTCATGCTTCTATCCAAAAAATGCTAGTGCTATTGCTAGGTTTGGAGATTAATGAAATTTAATTTTAAAGGGATGTTACTTGTTATTTTTTGCAAACTATAGGAATCAATTTTGCATTTAATTTCTTATTTAAATTCATAGAAGGACCAAATATGTTATAAACTATAAAAGGGGTTTTTAATTCCTGAATTTTAGGAGGGACCAAATATGTTACCAAACCTAGAATAGATGAATGGACAAATTTACCCCTACTTAAATACACGTTATTTAATAGTATTACTAAGAGGGACCCTACGTGTTATAAAATGAAAAGTAGAGGGACGTTATTCGTTAAATATTTCTTTGAGGGACCTTAGTCGTTAATATTTGTAAACCACAGGGACCAAATTTGTATTTAACTCTATATTTTTTTATAAGAATATTTTTTTATCATAGAAAAATAATACAACATAACTAATTCATATTCAAAATTTAATAAAAATTGATGAGTTATCATCTGAATTTTTAAAGATTGCTTAAGAATTGATGAATTATTCTTTAGATATTTAAATGCTTAAATAATAATTGATTGGTTATTTTCGAAGTTTTTAAGTTGGAAAAGATTATCAATTATTTTATAAAATCTGGTTGAAATGTATACAATTATAAAAATGACATTATTATTTATAAATAAGGATTTTGTCTTTTTAATATATTTATTTAAAAACAAAAAACAAAGAGAGAGAAAAAAAAAAGTAATTAAAAGAGTGAAAAAAATTAAATTACTTCTTTTTCATATTTTTTTACATCTTTAATTCCACCTAAGATAGGTAGAAGGTGCAAATAACTAGGGGTGTAAATGATGCGAGTCGAGCTCGAGTATAATTATACTCAACTCAACTCGTTAGTATATCGAGTCGAGATCGAGTTCGAGTCGAGCCTATTCGAGTCGAGTGTTGATCAAATTTTGACCGAGTCGATCTCAAGTGAGTCAATCTCGAGTAGCTCGCGAGTTGTCTTGTCTCCTTTACACCCCTACATAGGCTCAAGCCCTTAGGCTCAAAGCATTGGGTTCTATATCCCGCCAATGTGGGATGAATTAGACGCACCATCAAGAGTTTACCCATGTCTTTTACACCATCATTTTCCAAAACAAAAATAAAAAAAATTGAGTTTATTATTATTATTATTATCAATTAAATTAAAATAATATTACTAATTATTATTATTATTTTGCTTATCGAGTATCTCACGAGCTTATCGAGTAGAGTATCAGGTCGCTCGACTCGACTCGTTAGTATATCGAGTCGAGCCTGAGTTCGAGTCGAACCTATTTGAGTCGAGTTTTGACCGAGTCGATCTCGAGTAACTCGCGAGTTCTCTCGTCTCATTTACACCCCTACAAATAACAAACCTCTTATTTATTGTTGAAAGACATTTATTGAATAGTAATAACATAGATGTTGCTCTTAATAACATCTTTTGTATTATTATATTTATTATCATATATCTAATGAACGATTACATCTTTTTTTTTAAATTGTTTTAAATCAAATATTATATTTGTTTTGATAAACTAAATTGTAAATGTTTCTTTAATAATTTGTTTTTTTTAGAATAGATATTTTATTTGTGCAAAATGGATCTCACAATTCTTACCAAAAAAAACACCATTTGCATGAATAATGAGGCATGCTGGTGGGGTTATCATCAATAAATGACTCGTCCTCTATTTTTTTAATGTGTTCTTGTACTTTTTTTCGTCAATAATTCAATTATGGCCATTATTTTTATTTTATGTGAAAAATGCAATTTCTCATCTTGATAAAATTGTTTCATGTACTTGTTTAACGAAATTCTTTAATTGTATGAAATTGCTTTTTGGACAAACGATATCAGGTCAGGTTTATGGATGGATCCAGATCTAACTGGCTTACCACTGCCGCTTCCTGCTATGAACAACTAGTTAGTATCTAATAATTATATATGCTACATCCTTATATAAAAATGACCAAGAACTACATATGGGTTGACACTCACTTCCTTGAAAAGACCCGATATTAAGGTAGAGAGACTGTTATTAAGAAATAATAGGGGCGAGAGGGATTGTTTTAATCTGATAAACTGTTTCATATAATTCTTTTTCTTGATGAATTTGTTTCATGTATTTATGTTTCTGTGTAAAAATGAAATTGTTTCATGTATTTTACATTTTGATGGAAGTGTTTCAAGAATATGTTTCCTAGTGTTTCGTTAACTTGTTTCATTAAATTGGTGTCCCTATTAGAGAAAAAATTATTTTTTAAAACTAATAGGTTATGATTTAATATATCCAAAAAAGTAACGATAATAATTTTTTTGTTTACAAAAATTATAATAAAATTTATTTACAAAAATAATAATAATTTTTTTTAGTAATAATAAAAAATAATTTATTCCAATAAAAAAAGGTTAAATAAAGATTTACTTCCCAAAATAATAAGAGTTTGATACTTTACTTAATAAATGAATCATGCATAATGACAAACTTATCTTTATTAATAAAATGAAAAAAAAACATCAAAAAGATCTTACTGGTTGAATTAGGGTCGCACGGTTTGTACGAATAGAGATGGTTTACAAAAGATTGCTCCCATATATATATATATATATATATTGAAAGGATATTTTGTACCATTTCAAACAATATATAATTGTAAATTGAACCAAGTTATTCATGTCATGTCACTATCTCTCTCCTTTTCTTCATCTTCTCGTCCAAATACCAAGTGAATATATGTCGGTCACACGGTCATCAAAATATGAATTTCTTTTTCTTAAGGGGAGGGATTGGTGAAAAAAAAGAGAGGAGGATATACTTAGTTAATTTAGAATTAAGAGCATCTCCAATGGAGGTTCTTATAAGAACCTCTTTTTTATACTTTTTGTTACCACCTCACTTCCAACTTATCAAAACAAGAACTTACATAAAATATAACAATGATAGTTCTTACAAGAACCTCTTTTTGTGGGTCCTATATAATACTTATATAAGTTAAATTTATTATATTAAAGATTATAAAGTAAAAAAAAATAAAAGAAAAACTAGTAATATGTCATTTCACACCAAACTAGTAATGCAAGAACCTCTTTTTATGGGTCTCATACAAGAACCTAAAGGAGTTTGGATTCTTTTAAGAACTCTCCGCAATATTAATTCTTATAAGAACTTACATGTCATTGCACTTTTTGCTTATAAAAACCTTGCATTGGAGATACTTTTGTAGAAATGAAATTTGACTTTATATGTTTGATATGCCACGTATATAAAAAATTATTCCCCACGGATATTTTATTACAAAAATATGATTAAAACCTTTTTTTAACAAAAAATATGCTCCACTAAGTCGTTCAAACAAATACTAACTAACTAGCATAGCCTAAGAGAAAATATCCACCATCACTCCATTGGGTCTCGTAACCCACTGGAGTAGCCATCTGATGCCAGAAACAAGTCAGAGACCCGGGCAACTTGGCCCGCAGCCAAGGTCACACGGGCCACAGAGTGAGACGCGACACTTAGCACACGTGACTTGGCCCACGACATAACTCGCGGCCAACTTGGCCCGTGACCTAAGTCGCAGCCAAGGTCACACGGGCCACAGAGTGAGACGCGGCACTTGGCACACGACATAACTCGCGGCCAAGGTCACGGCAACCAATCCAAATCAGTTTAAAGACCTTTTGCATACTTTGTTCACTATTTAACTGACATTTGCACCCTATATTTTGAGCCTGATTCAAAAAGAGAGAAAAAAAGAAAAGAAAAGATGATGATGAGTAAAATAACTTGATTCAATTTACAGTTGCATACCGTTTGAAATACCAAAAAAACAAAAACACAATACAAAAAGGAAAAGAATTATACAGATATTAGCAGCTCTACACCCAACCCATCCATATCCGTCAATCAAAAACGTTGTCTTGTGCATAAACCACTTGTACAATACGTATTCATACTGCAACGAATGTACAAGTGATATGCATGTTCTCCGCTCCACAAGTTCTCGAGTCTTTCTTTCTTTCTGTACGTACTTGCCAACAAGACTAAATCCTTTTCCAAGTCAAAAACTCGAAAAATACGGTTCATCAAGGCTTTCTTTTCTCCACTTTTACATGAATATTGAACCACTTCTTCTTTGTTCCATCTTTTATCGATGATGCCTTTTTATGATCTTTTATTTGATGCCCGTCTTCTTTCAAAACAACTCGTTTTTTACTTCTACTGCTACCGCTGCTACTACGTTTTGTTTGTGGGGTACTCGTGTACGCAGCATGTATTTCATTTCTTTGTTTAAGAAGGTCATCGATCTACAAGAATCATAAGCCTTAATCGCACGACGAGCATATATAAACCATGAATCTTGGCGGAAATGCATAATAAAGAGAACCGTGTTGCTATTTAAACCTTTTTTAAGTCAAATCATAACATTGAAAATATAAAAAAAGAAAAGACATATATGGGACAAGGTTCATTTAGAATCCCTTTAAAGAGAATTTGCACACATTGCCATTTGTAATTGTACAAAACCTCAAGGGGGTAAAATTGTCTTTTTGATGAAAGTTTTGCTTCTTTTAGGTGCTTTTGCAACTATTTCTTCCCCTTGCTTTACTCAAAGCTGATGAAAGACAAATTTTACTTAAAAGACAGTTTTGCCCCTCTAAGTAGTTACAAATGGGTAGCATGATCAACATTTAAAAAGTAGTTACTACATCCAAAAATAAAATTAGGATGTTAATGAGCTATAAAAGGCCCAACGGTATTCGGGTTATCGATAGATACCAACCTTCTTGGAGGTCAAAGGTTCAAGCGAAAGTGTGTGAAATTTGCCATATTTACGTATTATATACTTCAAAAAAAAGAAAACAAAAACTCACTGCTTGCATTTCTTGCGCGTATCTGCTTGTCATCTCTGTGAATTGTGAAAGAACCTGCGGGAATCCATCGTCAAATACACGCAGAATCGGAAAATTTGGGCAAAATGATCACTGTGTAAACCAACCTGTCTATATTCCGTTTCAAATTTAGAGATTTCCGCCCGTTTTGAAGAAATCTGAGCTTCAACGGCACGGAGATTCTCCTTCTCGTCTACAAAAGAAGCTGCACAAAGGACTTCAATTGTGTAGCTAGCACTTTTAAAGAAATTGTCACCTACACGAACAATAAGGGTCAGCGACACATAATTGCATATAAAACAGATAAAAAGGATTCATACAGGTTTCGATATTCATAAATCTAACCATAAACAGCAAATGTATGAAAGCCAGCTTTTAATTCGGTAATTTCACACGGTTGAAATCCTTCAAGCTTTTTGAAGAAAGCGGTATCCGGATCCCTCTTAGCTGCCGTCTGGACCCAACTCAACCGCACATCAAAGAAAACGTAATGAGTTGAAATGAGCTACAACCTGAACCACGAAAGATACCCGTGTGGCTCAACATTTACTCACCGTGCTAGATGGTGGTTCCAATCTATAGACCGGGAAACCAAGGAAATACATCCCGGCAGACGTCACCTTTCCTTTTTTTGCACTATCTTCCTGAAACGGGAAATGTGTGTCAAGGTCACAAAAGATGAAACTTGTTATTTTTGTATCACGTGTAATTGATAGATTTTTCTAAAAGGATGCCGTTCAAGAACGTTGATCTTGAATCTGTTTGATGTAAACAAGTTTATATGCGAACATCTATACCTGCAGAGCGAGATTCAGTCCACCATTTTCATCCTGATCAAAATACAAAAGCTGCAAAAAATCGAAAGCCCATCAGTTATATTATGAATACTAAAATAAGGAGATTAAATTCACAAACCTTGAACTTGCTCTTGTCTGCTGATTGCACTCGACAAACTATTCCAGCCTGTGCTTCCTTCTCTGTTATCCTAACAGAATAGAAATGAGCACATTGCTTCTCAACCTGTTAAGATGTGCAAGATTCAACGTGAACAATCACAACGTCGATAAAACTAAAACCAGGGGGAGCAGTAAGCTACCTTTCTAGAAACGGGTTTCCCCAAAGCAAGTGGTTGGATAGTTACTGTACCATTTATTGCCTCCTCCAAGACGGTGGCAGATACAACAGTTTTTATCGGCACTCCAAGTTTGCTGTCACAATAAGCATCGGAAAAGAACCTCAACTTCAGATAGTTGCTAGCATTAGAACAATTCAACATGAAGAAAAGGAAATAATCAAGAAGCAGGGTGACGTAAAAAGACCTGAAAATTGCAGCAAACATGGTATTCATAGCTCCCAAACTTGAAAGATCGAGCTCCAAATCCTGGCTTTCAGCTTCAACAGCCTGAGCACAAAGCATGAATTATAAATCCATAATTCTATATTAAAGCCGATAGTGAAATGGCGAAGGACAAAGATGAATCCAGAATTGATTCCAACTGGGCGAGCCCACCTCAAAACCATCACTGTCGTACTGGTGCCGTTTATCTGGATCGGACAATATATTATACGAATAAGTGATCTCCTTAAACATATCAGCTGCTTTTGGGTCATTTGCATTTTTGTCTGGATGGTACCTAGAATAAAGACGAATACATCTATAATTAATACATGTAAGCAATAAAGATTTATGCTTTTGAGTCTCAGAAGTCAAATCTGTAGCTCAGTAAGGTGCTGTGCCGCAAATCAAAGAAAAACAAACTATTGTTATCTTGACTTAATTATCTTCACAATTTGCTATAAAGAAAACTCATTTAGTTTAAAAGGAGAGTTTGTGAGTAACAAGACTTATATCCAAGAATCATAACCAATGAACTGTGAACAACCAATTTTATATGGATTACTTTCGCCAACTAAATTGGTGACTGTTAATCGAAGACAGCTCAATCATGATTAGGGGATGTTTGGTTGGTTTTTCATGTAGTTCTGTATGGATATAACTGTCTGTTTGGATTAATCTGTTTGTATAGACCAGGAATGTTTTTGTTTGAGAGGGATTTTTCATAGATGAAATGACCGTGTTTTTTTAATTGGGAGGGGCAGGTTTAGAAAAAACTTGGCTTTCTGCATAAATCTCCCCACTAAAAGCTTATCGAATAAGCCACTTTCTATATCACTAAACCACTACCAAACAGTCATGTATAGCTCACCGAATAAGCTGTAAGTCTCGTTAAGCTCATCAAACATGCCCTTAGGGGTATTCATAGAACGGGAAAGCAAAATGCATGCATAAAACCCTAACTGAAACAGATGGCTTTTCATGTGGTTATTCTTAAACACCAATGAGAAATCATAGCATTGCATTCTACAAAAGGTGGCAAGTAGCAAATAGCATTCGATTCCACCGTAAAAAGAAGTAATTCACATAAAATAAGTTAAATTCCATTTGTCATAAGGGGGAATGCCCATTTCTACAGAGATGTAAATCTTCTTTTCTTCACTTTGTAACAAATTGTGTTCCATCTTTTAAGAAACTTGGAAGAGGTCATGTATATACTATTTGGATTTGTACAATTGAAAAAAATTTGGGGGATCAAAAGCCAAATATTCATTTAGTGCTATGAGGAAAACAACAAAAACAAATAAAATTCGATAAATTACATATGGATATACGATTAATTCATCATCCACACAATGTATCTGTATCTAATTAATATGGCATAAACAGATCAATCATGAAACTAAATGAAAAAACCGCTTCAAACGATGCGATAAAATAAAAGCAATCAAAAAATGTAAAAAAAAAACATACTTCAAAGCCAATTTACGGTAAGCGCTTTTGATTTCCTGATCTGTGGAGCTGCGAGAAACACCAAGAACCTCGTAAGGGTCTCTCCTCAATTGATTTTCTTCTCCATTTTTCTCAGATTTCGATCTGTGAGCCGGCATTTTTCAAGAATTTTGACAAATAAAAAAAAAACTCAAATCGCCTAAAAACCCTAAAACGGTCTCCAAGAAAAACGAAGCTTTCTTCACACGAAATTTGAAATTCTCAGAAATTTATAACGATCACGAAGAAGATGATGATGATGATGATGATGGAGGCATAAACATTTGGAGAAACCCTTGCAAGATAACGGATCGCAGCCCCCTTTGATTTGCTGGCAGGGCTCCCTCGTTGAAGGAGAAGAAGAAGAAGATGTATAATTCTTTTTTTTTCTTTTTCTTTTTGGGGGAAAACAAAATTAGAAATCAAAGAAATGGAGGGGAAATTAGTTGGAACTCAAAACATGTAAGTTTTCTCATCCTATAATATGTTACAATATGCACCCTTTTAGGTTTTGAATGTTACACTTCAGTCCCTCTGTTTTCTTGGATGATTTTTGATTTCGTGATGTTGTATTTACTTCATTTTATGTTATAATTAGGTCAAATCATGCAATAAGAATGTAAAAAAGTAAGTGTTGATGTTGATATGTGTGGATAAGGAATTAGTATGTAGTAGGAGTGCATTTAGCGATGTATGGAGGTATATTTAGTTCACCCCTTTTTTGTTCCATTCAAATACAGCAATTTCAGTAAATATGTGAGTCACAAATACGCCATAGTCTATAGTGTTTATAGTTGATAATGATTATGCTTGTTATAATATCGATACTAGCAAACCCCAAGCATAATTCATGTCCTAAATGTGTACAAAAGAACGAACCTCACGAGGTTATAGGGTCAAATGCATGAGTTGATGATTTAGGGACCGTTTACCAAACGCTTACTCGGATAAACGTTTACCAATAAAATTTAACACTATCACTTCCTTAGCGGGTAAGATTTTAGTCCACCAAAACGGTATCGTATGCAAAAATATTCCTGATAAGTGTTTAACGGTAAATTTTAACACTATCACTTACTTACCGGGTAAGATTTTAGTCCACCAAAACGGTATCGTATGCAACAATTTTCCCAGTAAGCGCTAATCGTGGTAAGAGTCTTCGCCATCACTTACCAGGGTAAGACTCTTGTTCTTGCCTTAGCTCTTACTTAGCTCTTACCGGGTAAGATTCTTGGTCATTGTCATCTTCATCCATAAGATAATATGATTTGGTAAGCGCTTACCCGGTTAAGCGTTTTGTAAACGACCCCTTAGCTTGGCTTATGTGTGACCGAACTTATTAGAGTCGTTTATCAAACGTTTATCAGATGTGACTTACCCTACCGTTGAGCATGACAAGAACCAGAAATCTTACCCGATAAGTGAGGTAGAACGTGCTTATTGGGTAAAAAAATGCTTACAAACAATCCATTTAGATGGTCGAAAATGTCATCCAAATAATGTAAGTGAATGTGGTAACTCTTACCAGCAGTAAGCGTTTACCCAATAAGCATTTGGTAAACGACTCTTTAGTTAAAAAGACGAACCGTAGTACGAATAAGTAGTTTATATTATTTGCATATAAGCGCCAACATGTTTAATAACACGATTTTAAGTTTTGGGAATTACATTTGTAGAATTAGGTTCCAGTAAGAATGAAAGTTATGCTGAGAAGGGTAAGAATGGATCACCACCCTTAGATGGATATTAGAATGAGATGCACCAGATCAATCCCCGTATTATACGTAAATCATTGGTGGGTTTAAGATTAAAAGTAATCAATGGATCAGATCTCTTCTTACTTTTCCACCTTAACTCTTCTTCTCACACATTTCTTCAACTACATTTGTATCTATAACTTTGTAAAATCATAATATAGCACTATTATTTTAAGACACCATTTAGTTAAAAATGTCCGATTTATCCCATTTTGGCTACAAAAGTATAATTTATCTTATTTTGGCCAAAAAAGATTAATTTATTCTATTTTGGCCACAAAAGTTTATTTTATCAAATAATATTTTAGCCACGTTTTTGTCAAAAATAAAACTAATAAATATCAACTTGACCAATGTTTTTCTTATAAAAGGGGCAATATATGAACTCGAACATTCATGAATTTAATTTATATATTTTTATAAAAAAAAAATATTTAAACAAGTTTTGTTGTGAATAATTTCACAATATAAAATTACGATACGGTTCTCGATGTACATGGAGGCATGATAAATTATTGGTTATGTGGGATAATTTCAATAAAATAGCAGCTTTTAAGAACAATGCCAAACAAGTAAATTTCATATATTTTTTCCAAATTTAAATTAAGTATGTAATCATATACTAATATATATATATATATATATATATATATATACTTATAAAATAAAGATGTGAAAACATTTTTTTTAAAGCAACAATATATTACAAAAAAGAGGGAACAAGAACATAGAAGAAACAGAATACAAGGTCTGATGCAAAACCAATTGAAGCCAAAACATACAACAAAACCAAAGAAACAAGCTAAAATCAAAACGCAACAAGAAAGCGGCAAAGAAAACCTCAACATACCTACACAACCGAGAGAAAGCCACGAGGCAAGCCCCGAAAAGTATCAACACAAACAGACCTGCAGGAAAAAAAAACCACAAAAGCGAATCAAGCCTGCTGTGAAACAAAAAGGCACGACCCCAAAAAAGATGAAAATGGTCGCGAACTCAAGGCAAAACCCCACGATCCTACGACCGAACATGCTAAAAAAGGGTTTTCGATGACAATATTTGTATAAAGACTTATGTTTTTTGATAATTACTTTTTATTTGTTAATGAAAACATGTCGCACGAACCACAAGGGTTGTGGCGTACCGGTTAAGACCCTAGGAGATATGGTGGAATATCCCATCTGCCCAGAGTTCGAATCCAGACGTATACAACAATTGTGGTCACTGAGGTTTAATCAAGGCTGATGTCTTACAGTAATAATTTGTCAATGAATTAGTCTAAACATAGCCTAATACACCCTTCTCAAAAAAAAAATACATGTCGCATGATTATTTTTTTTTTCTAACTTTCATGTTTTCTAAATAAATGTACTTTCTAAATTTCATGTTATATATATATATATATATATATATATATATATATATATATATATATATATATATATATATATATATCCTAAATAAATTCGCTTAAATAACGCTAAAGCTTCAAATACTTAAATATCAAGAATAAAAAACTGTAATGTAATCATAATTAAGTGAGACATTATCTATACTATATCTATACTATATCATAAAAACGACATAAAAAACTCTTAATTACAATATTTTAAGCACAATGTACAACTAATTAAAACCAATTACTTAATTTACAATTTCTTAATACTTTGGTACAACCTTTCCAAGCACAATATCTCACATAATCATCTATTTGTGGAATGGATACTCATTTATTAATATAAATATTTGTTTTTTTGGTGGAAGATTTTATAAAATAGATTTTATATTAGCATAATCTATTTTAAATGTAGATTTTACATTTAAATCTATATTAATGAGATGTAATATAAAATCTTTTTTCTTCCGTATTTTTTATATTACATCTCATAATGATTTTTCCATATTTTATTTTATAAAATCTTTTTACATAATGAGATGTAATATAAACTCTTTTTTCTTCCGTATTTTTTTTGCTAATATAAAATCAATTTTATTTTATAAAATCTACACGTATTTTATATTAGCATAATATAAAATATACACGTATTTTTTTCACGAGCATTAAAAGAAAAAAAAGAAGGTTGATTTGAATTAAAAATAAAAAATAACGAGATACACTAATAAATTATCGTATTCTTTAAAATAAAAATATTCCGCAATACTTTTCAAATTAACCAAGTGTAAAGAAAATAAAATAGAAACGATGTAGATATAAAAATATTCTTCCATATTTTTAATATATTTACATTTAAATGTAAAATCGAAAATGAAAATAAAAGCTTTTAAAATATTCTCTACATTTACTATAAATATATATAGTTTCTCTATGTATCATCCGAGTACAAGAAGAAGACGAACGGTCGGGTGTCAATGGCGGAACCTGCAACTGAACAAAAGGTATTCCACTATATTTTTGTTTCTTTGAAAAACTACTTTTTTATATTTTATTTTATTTACTGAGGATTTGTTTATATTTTTCAAAACCCACAATCATATTTTTCGAAGTAGGGGAATAAGATATATATATATATATATACATAGGGAGGAACTGGTTTTATGATTCCTTAACCTTTGGGGAAAAGGTACATAGGGAGGAACTGGTTTTATGATAGCTGTGCTTGACTGTGTTGAGCAAGATGGGTCCTTTATGCCTTTAGGTGTACTCTCTTGTGGGATGGTTGGAACACTACTTTCTAACGTCTTTCTTCTAGGGTCTTCTTCTGGAAATAATAAAGGGTAATCATTCCTAAGAGGGATAGGATTGGTGACAACAGACCCTTGGTCTCCTAGTAGCTTTGGGGGTACTTCATCAACAGGGGGCAATGTTGTAGCATTTGGTTCTGACCTCATGTCTTTTTCAAATTCAGATTTAGTCATTGGTCCAAATTCTTTTAGCACTGTCTTTGATAATTCCTTATCACTTCTAAGGGTCACTGCTTTAACATGCTCCTTTCCTAAGGCTCTTGGGATTTCCGTGTTACTCGGCAAAGTGCCAATGGCCCTATTGGTCTGGTTGAGTGCGAGTTGACTGATTTGGGTTTCCAAATTCCTGAGTATTGCACTATGTTGATTAAACATAGATTGATTTTGTTGCTGTTGAACTTGATTTTGGGTTTGCTGTTGGGTTAAGAAAGCTTGTGTTTGGGTCATAAACCCTTTCATCATTGCTTCCAAAGAAGATGATGAATCATCTTGTGAAGGTGGGTTGTTTTGAAAAGATGGTTGAGTAGTTTGAAAACCTTGGTGATGATTTTGAGAGCTACTTGCTTGATGTTGTGGTTGAAAATTTGAAATTCCTTGTTGTTTTTGTGTGGGTGGATTTAAACATGGACTGTTCCAAGAAAAGTTCGGGTGTTGTTTCCAACTGGCATGGTAAGTGTTGTTGTAGGGACCGGATCTGTTATGAATATAGTTTATAGATTCAGAGTTATGAGGACAATGTTCATAAGAGTGTTCCCCACCACAACAAACACATTGCACCGAGAGTACTGCTGGGATAGGTGTAGTGGCAGTTGGCTGTGCTCCTTGGCCCGAAGTAATGTTTTTAAGCATAGTGGCCATAGAAGTGAGCTGAGCTGTTAAAGCAGTATATGCGTCTACATCATGAATTCCAGTAGTCCTCTTTTGCGTTTGGGCACGTGGATTAGCCCAATGTCCATGGTTTGCTGAAATCTTTTCTAGAATTTCATACTCGTTATTGTAGGTATTGGCTATAAAGGCCCCTCCTGATGTCGCGTCGAGCATTTGCTTTGCCATGGGGTTTAACCCATTGTAAAACATCTCGAGTTGAATACAGTAAGGAATGCCATGGTGAGGGCATTTCCTTAACAACTCCTTAAACCTTTCCCATGCATCGGGAATTGCTTCATCGTCCATTTGTTTAAACATGCAAATTTCGTTTCTGGACTTGGCATTACGGGTAGGTGGAAAATATTTTCGCAAAAAATTTTCAGCCATGTTACTCCATGATGGTACAGAACCAGGTGCCAATGAATTAAACCATGACTTTGACCGATCCCTTAGAGAAAATGGAAATAAAGTGAGTCTCAAGGCATCGTTAGATACCCCAGGGATCAGGAATGCATCAGTGATCTCCATAAAAGATTTTAAATGAGAATGAGGATCCTCTGATGGCATTCCGGCAAATTGTCCATTTGTTTGCAACATATGGAACATGATAGTTTTGAGTTCAAAATGGAGGGCATTTATATGGGGTCTAACTATTCCTGAATTTAATTGCTCAAAATCAGGTATAGCATAGTCCATAATTTTTCCCTCTTTGGAATTTGCAAGATTAATGATGTTTGGAATCTCATCCCTATGCTCATTGTTGTTAGATTCTGTATCATCATCACCATTATTATGATTATGGTTTATGTGATTTGGTCCTTGTTGTTGAAAAGGGTGCTCGGGTGGATTTCCAAAAATTGGTGGTGCATCATGAAAGATTGGTTGTCTTGCTTGATTTTCTAAAAGCGGTGGTTGTCTAGGTCCCCTATTTTCAAAACCTGGTAGGGGTGGTTCCATGATGGGAGGATCTATGGTCAATGTAATTCTTCGCGCTCTCCTCCTATTATGAAACGTTCTTTCAATGTCCGGGTGAAATTCGAACAATTCCCCACGTGGTATTTTAGGCATAAACCACTTCAAAATGAGATCAAAAATATGTTAGAAAAATCAAATCTTTTAACAAACTTTTATAGACTTTTAGCGAGCCAATCCCCGGCAACGGCGCCAAAAACTTGATACGGATGTTTGCACACCTCTAGACATGTGATAATTGAACCTCAAAGCAAGTATACAATGGGATCCAATATCGTCTTTTCAAGTAATAAAATGGTAAAATACCGAATATCGTCCCACAGAGATTGGTGTAAAAGCATAATAAAAGTGTAGTAAAAGAAGAGATTTCAGATGGCGATTTGAAGACTTTGTTTGGTTTGAGCTGGCTAACAATTAGATGATTAACAAGATATATAAAGATAGAATGGGTGCAAGACTTGAAGTGAGGAGTAAACACAAATTCTGGAGGCCAATGTTATAGGGATGCTATAGCATTAGTATTAGCTCAGCAACAACAAGTTCCACCATGTACTTTAAAGAGTATCCTTCCGAATATCTACCATTGCACTGTTGTTTAGCCTTCCATCAACATATGCCTATGCAAATGTCCGGACCAGTGTGAGTGTCAAATGGTTTCTTTAAAGTATATGGAGAAACAAATGCCTTTGTTTAAAAATCACCCTTCCGAGTCGATTCCCATATCATTCAAGTTGACGTGTTCTTAATGGCTCATTCATGAGTCCACTACACTTTAACACTTTGACTAGTGATCAACCCGTCAAGAATCAATCTGTTTGAAAAACAAAGATAACAAGTTTCCTTGCTAGTAACTCTTCCAAGTATACTTCCCGTATCATTCAAACTGACGTGCTTTTTCATGGCTTATTCCTAAGTCCATGGCACTTTCACACTTTAAGAAGTGATCAATTCGTCAAGAAGTGTGTTTGGATTTATAAAACTTAAAATGACATAGTGAAACAATGTTATTGAAGAACAAAGTCCACTAGTTTTTGGTTTACAACCTCCCTTTTTGTCTTACACCCAAACTATAAAATTAGCTACTCATTACGTAAAAATAAATTGCAAGAAATGTAAATGACATAAAGTAAAGACATAATGTAAATGACGGAATATAAATTACGGAAAGTAAATGACGGAAAGTAAATGACGGAAAATAAATGACTGAATTTAAATTACTAAATATAAATGACCGAAAGTAAAGAGCATAAAGTAAATGATATGAAGCAATAAAGAAAACTAGAAGAATCTATCATGCAATGCTGTAGCAACCCATGTGTAAGAACAAGAATTCCCAAAAAGAAATTCAAAACTAATATTTAATTATGAATCTTCAACCACAAGCTATTCAATCTAAGTTAAATCTGAAAATTACCTCCTTTCATGACCAGCCCACTCCCTCTTTTTATAGGTTCCAAGAGGGGACAAAAATGACTAAGTAAATAGTAATAAGTATAAAAGCAACTTATATAATACTAATAAATCAAAAAGCTAACTAGAAGTACATAACCCTTAGTTACAATCTGATTTTAAACAAAAGAGAATTGATCCTCAACTTGAGTAGCTTAGTTGGCATCCACTTGTGAGTCTTGGCCGATTTTCTCTTTTAAGCACGCAAAAAGCCCGAATCTAAATATGCGATCAAATGTTGTGGCATCAGATTTCAGCATTGCAGCCTGCACATTTTTAGACAAAATCATCCTACCTAATAAGTAAAAGCAAGTAAACCATAAACTTAGCTCCATATAATAGAAAAGGGAAAATAAGATAAGAAAATTGGACTCAAAGTCGGGATTTAAACAAAATGATCTATCTAAAAAGAAGGAAAAAACGCTCGTATGCATTGAATTCTCAACGCATATCACCGATCGGATATCGGGTGATGGGTAGGAGCCCCGAAATCCGACCGAAAAGGGTTTGGGTTCATCGGATATCGGGTGGTCGGGTCCCGGGTGAGTTCGGGTCGGGGATTCGGGTGGATCGGGTGCTGGGCTGATTAAAAAGGAATTTGTTCAAACGCATTGAACGAGTTCTAAGTTCTAACCCTATCCTCTTCCCTTGATTTCTCTAATAAAAATACCGATTCAAATGCAAAATTTCTGCGATTCTCATCAACCAAATAGCAAGGATGTTAGTTCAGCCATATTCAGAAATTATAAAACACCTACAAATCCATAAATTATAAAAACAAAAACACCTACAAATCCATAAATTATAAAAATACTGAGTATAAATAGTGTTGTTTGTTGTTTTGTAGTGAGTATAAATAGTGTTGTTTGTTTCCTTTGTATTTTGTAGTGAGTATAAATAGTGTTGTTTGTTCTTTTGAGAGGTGTGGAAAAAGAGTGTGGGTGAAAGGAATAGAAATTAGGTTTACATCAGAGAGAGATTTCTAGAGAGAGAGAGAGTCGTATAGAGAGAGAGAGAGAGTAAGAGAGAAAACATATTTGTAATATGTGATTTTGGAATTGAATCAAAACAGGTTTGTGAATCATTCTTGTTTGATTAATTGATTGTTTAATGCTTTAGAAACTTGAATTTCAGGGATTATCAACTATTAAACTAGAGACTCGGTTTTGAGTTGATGTTATTATTAGACTAGAGACTCGGTTTGAGTTGATGTCATTATTAGACTAGAGACTCGGTTTGAGTTGATGTCACGGAAAGGCTAAAGACCCGGTTTGGGTTGAGTGCCCATGTAGCTAAAGATATAGTTCGGATTAATGTCATCAAGCCTGTTGGCTTAGGTGGAATTATATATATTGTTAACTAAATTTGTATGGAAATTTCATGTTAATGACAGGGGAACAAGGTGGTTGAGAACTACGAATAATGCAATGTTTTCGTGTTGTAATTCTATTTCATCATTTATGTTATGATTGTACCTTCTCACTAGGCTTGAGCCTAACACTTGTTTATGTGGTTGTCATGTATGGCAGGGCGTCCTAGTGGCGGGGACATTCAGGAATGAGAGGCAAATCAAGTGGTTGAGAACGGTCTTTTTGGGAGATGTAGAGACCGATGTAAATGTGTTGATAGTTACCCATTTTTGGAAGAATAGCGACACCCGACCGTAATATAATAGAATTGCTTAGATTATTAGGTTGTCGTACCTTTATTCTTCATTATCTGAAAGATATATAAGCTTGATATGAAATGATCGTTCCCAAACAAATCAAAAATGTTGACTAAAAAGTCAAACTTGGATCACAAAAAAAATTTAATTTCAGAAAAAAAAATCTATCTCTGGAACTCGCAGGTCACTAAACTCACTAAGTACTAAACACGCAAAACACTATTCAAAGAGAAATGCGATAGACGTTGTTAGCGCGAAAGTAAAACTCGCAGGCCATTGGTAGCGCGAAATTCAAAACTCGCTAGACACTGAAAACGCAAAACTAGAAACTCGCTAGACACTGAAAGCGCAAAACTAGAAACTTGCAAGGCACTAAAAGTGCAAAACTAGAAACTCGCAAGGCACTAAACACGTAAAACACTATTCACTATGGAACGCGCTAGACGTTGTTAGCGCGAAACTATGAAACTCGCAAGGTGTTGGTAGCGCAAAACTCAATGGAAATGGGAGCATATCACCATGGACTTCGTGACGAAGTTGCCTAAAACTCTTCGAGGTCACGATACCATTTGGGTGATAGTTGACAGATTAACGAAGAGCGCTCATTTCTTGGCCATGCGCGAGACTCTACCGATGGATAAGTTAGCAAAGCTTTATATCGATAAGGTGGTCTCGAGACACGGCATACCATTGTCGATCGTGTCGGATCGCGACAGTCGGTTCACTTCGAACTTCTGGGATGGATTTCAGAAAGAGCTAGGTACTCGAGTGAAGTTGAGTACGGCTTACCATCCGAAAACCGACGGGCAGAGCGAACGAACGATCCAAACTTTGGAAGACATGTTGAGGTCTTGTGTCATCGATTTCGGGGGTAGCTGGGACAACCACCTGCCTTTGGTAGAGTTTGCCTATAACAATAGCTACCACTCGAGTATCAGAATGGCACCCTTTGAGGCTTTGTATGGGCGAAAGTGTCGGACTCCCGTATGCTGGCTTGAAGCGGGAGAAAAGCAGTTTGCTGGACCTGAGATCGTGCAAGAGACTGCCGATAAGGTCAAGTGCATTCGTGAAAGAATGAAAGCGGCTCAAGATCGTCAGAAGAGTTATGCCGATAAGAAGAGACGACCGATGGAATTCCAAGTAGGCGACCGTGTTATGCTTAAAGTGTCGCCGTGGAAAGGCATTATACGGTTCAGAAAACGTGGGAAGTTGAGTCCCCGTTTCCTCGGACCTTTCAAAGTGCTTAAACGGGTGGGTTTGCAAGCCTACCAGTTGGAACTGCCACCGGAGTTAAGTAGAATACACAATACGTTTCATGTTTGCTACCTCCGGAAATGTTTGGCGGTAGAAGACAGCGTCATTCCCCTTTCAGAGTTAAGGGTTGACGAAGGAAACCGTTGTGTGGAAGAACCTGACGCCATCTTAGAGAGAAAGTCTAAGAAGTTGCGTCATAAAGAGGTCATTTTGGTCAAGGTGCAGTGGAAGCATCACCGGGGAGCAAATGTGACGTGGGAAGCCGAGGAAGATATGAAGCGAAGATATCCTCACCTTTTTTAGTAGTTGGGATTTCGGGGACGAAATCATTCCCAAGTTGGGGAGGATTGTAACACCCCGAATTTTCGTTTGGTTTTGAGAGTTTGTAAAGAAGAAAAGAAGAGGATGGTTCTGTCTACAGGGCGCACTGGTCGTGCGCCACCCTTCAGGAAATGCGCACGGGTCGTGCGCATGAAACAGTGTGCGGGTCAGTAGAGAATGCACGGGCCGTGCGACCTCCCCTTTGGAAAACGCACGGGCCGTGCGCTGTGTTGGGAGGTGTGCAAAGCCTTGGCTAAATATCTCATTTGGATGAGATTTTCTAAAATCTCAGGATCCTCTTTCTCTCTCTTCTTTTCTCTCTTTTTCTTATCCGACCTTCAAGGCTCGTTCGGTTGCTAGTTTTCGGTGTTTCTAGCGAGGGGTCGGTGTTTTAAGCTTCACCTCTACGTCGTGATCGTTATCTGGTTTTCCGGGTTTTATTCTGAAAACCTACCGGTGAGTTCCTACTATCATTTTACAAACTTTATACATGTCAAAACTCTTATTTGCGAAATCCGAAATATTTCTACGGTATGATTTCATGTTCTCTACATTTTGATATAAATGAGGTTTTGGTGATTTTCGGGGTTCCCGATCAGTTTTGACTAAAATGACGGGTTCCGCCTTATTAGAAGTAAAATGATGTTTACTTGCCCATGTTTGTGGCTTATTGAAAGAATGTATATAAACTGGTTTTATGATTTTCTTTCTTACCATCAGTTGGTCTGGAAAATGGCATTTTGAAATATAAATGTGTTGAAAGCTGTTTATCTAGCTTTGTTGGTCACATGAAATATTGTGACAAGTCTTGACTATACTAGTGGATCCCTAGGTATCAAGTCGACTTATGGCTGGGAAGGATATGCCCCTTCCGTTGTTATGGCTGGGAAGGATATGCCCCTTCCGATGTAGTTAGCTACATTTGATCCTCGGGGGCAACTTAGGTACGGTTATGTGAGACCCGATCCTAGCCATGGTTCAGATGTAGTCTAATGAACGAGTATGACATGGTTCCTTGGGGGCCTTCCCTCACATCGTAGTACGGACTGAAGAGTTCGTGGCCATGGTTCCATGTATTTAGCTCATAACTCGGATTTGGTGGTCTACTTTGTGTTACACCACAATCCTTGGTAAAATGGTCCGTTTGTCATTGTTTAACGAGTTTTGGACCGAAGAGGCCCGGTTGTGGCGAAATGTTATCTTTACGAACTAAACCTTTATGAAAAGATTCTTTATGATACTGATGTTTATATCTTTTGAGCTTTATAAACTGTATGTTCTCACCAGACTTTATAGTCTGACACTTTTTCTCAAATGATGTGTATAACAGGTTTTCATTAGCGGTGGGTGATGGGTTTTTTGGAGAGACGAGTTTTGAGTCTCGGGGTTTTAAAGTTGTTTAGTATTGTTGTTGGGCATTGTTAAGTCCCATTCTTTTGATAAAATCCTTGTATAGGATTGTATAGTCTTAATGACTGATTCCGTTTATGGAAAGTTAATAGATTTACTTTCGTTATATTGTCAGGTTTCCAGGTTTTAATTTACTCTGATTTTTGAGGTGTTACACGTTTCAACACTTAGAAAAATTTTCAAGGCTATCAAACTCGCAAGCCTCTACTAGCGTGTTTCTGAAACTCGCAAGCTTCTTCTAGCGTGTTTCGCCCAAAATCGCAAGCTTTGCTTACGCGTTCTTCAGACTTTGCGTGTTCTTCAAACACTTGCGCGTTCTTCACCAAGACTCTTATGCGTTCTACGGATCTTGCGCGTTCTTGGGTTTTCTTGCGCGTTTTGACAGATATGATCACGAAATCGATCCAAATCGATTAAAACCTGCAAAATAATTCTCAGAATTGCACCAATATGATCGAAAATGATATCTAACACTTTTCTAAACACTAAACATGATGAAGAACATCAAAGTACAGTGCAATTGATCAAATTTCAGTGTTCGACATTTTTGTTTTCAAGAAACTTCAAGAATCAAAAATTCAAATGATCTAATGAATAATTCTTGTACAAGTGAGAATACAAAATGTATACAATCACAAATCGATCACAATGATTACAAGAAAACACACAAATTTCAACAAATAATGAAAAACTCTATCAAACAGTGAAATTTTCAAGAAAAAACTATTTTCTTGATTTTTCAAGAATTTGAATCATATTTGGTGATGAAATCTTTCTGAAATTGTTTGGTTTGCTCTGATACCAATTGAAAATGTATTTCCCAAACACAATCAAGCAATCAAACACTCTCAATCAAGATTCAAAGATATAACAGTTTATGATCTTAGAGAGAGAGTAGAGAGAGAAAGTGTCGTATTCATTAATATGACAAAGTAAAGCTCTTGGTTCTAGTTACATGATTAACAAAACAATACAAACTATTTATATGGACTATGAAACTCTCAAGTAACTTGAATATGGATCCACCCAAACTCTCAAGTACTTAAACTCTCTAAAACTAATGTTGACTTCTCACTATTTGACTTACATTGACTTCCTTTGACTATTCAAATACAAAGACTTTTTACAAGGCTTTCTCAATTAAATCTTGTATACAATTAATACACTAACATTCTCCCCCTTTGTATTCAAGATTTAACAAAATTTGACACTAGTCTTAAGCGCTTGATTCTTCAACTTTTGTCTCTGACATTCTTTAAAACTTTGAAGCTCTAACAATCTTCAGTCTTTCAGTCTTTGAAGAATCTTGAAAAATCATTTGCATTTTGCATCTTTGGAGAGCCAACAAGTCTTGAACACGAATCTGAATTCTTTAAAAACTTCAGAAAGCTTTGAAACTTCTTTGAAAAATTCATCTTTAAGCTTTGAGGAATGTCTGATCTTGTATCTTCGTCTCTTTGATCTCTTGACCATCTTCAGAAAAACAAACTTTCTCGAATTATCAGTCTAAATTGTCTTGAATCATCTCTTGATAATCATCAGACTTTAAAACTTCTTCACAAATCTTTTCAACAAACTTTGACATATCTTTATCTTTGAAATTGAACTTTGTAGATATCTCCCCCTTTTTGATGATTGTGAGCTTGAAAATTGTTAGTGTAATCTTTATCTCATCCCTATTCTCGCATATGTGTGGCAGAAAATGGTAAATACTCGCAACCGACCGGAGGGTCAAGATACAGCGGCGTCTACGACCGACCAACCAAGGATAACCAATGCAGATCTGCCCCCACCGTTTATAAACGTGTTGGGCGGGGGACCAACGCACATACCCCAACGTAACATAGTTTCAACCCCTCCGATTATTGAAGAGGCTACTACGGAGACCAGAGTGATGGACAAAATGATGCTAGCCATGAATGAAGCTATGGCACAACAGCAAGAAATGTTCCTAAAGTGTGTGTCCCAATATGCAATCATTCAATCAAGTAAATCAATAATTAACAAAATAATTCAAACCTGATATTGATTAATCGAAAGGTTCAACAGGTTACAAGTGTTCTTGATGAAGAAACCAAACTTTCTCTCTACTTCTCTCTGTGTACGGCGCCAACAACACACCCAGACCTCCAATAATTAATTTCACAACTAATCTCAATTAACCTAATTACCTCTAAAACAAACTATTTATACTTAGGCCATATATCCTAATGGGCTTGCAAGGCTTGGCCCAAATACAAAACAAACTATTTAACTAAAAATAAAAGCCTAATAAATAAAATACGAAAAACATACTTTTGACTATTTATTACAAAAGGACTCTAGACTATTTGTTGAGACGACTTTATCAGCTTTAACTTCAGATTTCCATCTTCAGATAATTATGATCTTGAATCCAATAAATATGTGCTTTAACAATCTCCCCATTTGGATCAAGATCATTCTTTAAGCTCAGAAAATGTAATCTTCCTCTTTGTCTTCAGAATATAGCAATCTCCCCAATCGATGAGAATATCTCTTGGAAAGAAATTATCTCCAGTAAAGCATCTTGAAGGAAAATTTCTTCATATCAGCATACCTTCAGAATATCTTCCATTTCTTGATTGACGCTTCTCCCCCTTTTTGATGAAAAGAGAAAAGAGTTCATCAAAACGTGTCTTCAAGAAATATCTTCCACCATTGGTCTTGCAAACAGAACCACTGATTATCCGTCAATTCATTAAGATGTTCATCCAGATCTTTGCAAATCTAGAAAATTTAGAAAATGAAGTGTAACACCTGAATCAACAAATGAACCAGTTAAAAATTGCCTGTCAGTAACACAAAGTCACTGTGTGTAACGAATACACAATATAAAGGACCACAAAGGCAATTTCTATTTTTGTGATGTTCACTCCCCCAGGGCTTCCATTCAATCATAGAAACACCACAAAGGCAATTTCTATGAACGTTATGACAAAGAAACAAATTCTTTGTGTGTTCGTGCAAGTGATAGAATAGATTAAGCAGATGATGTTTGCTGATAAGGCTCAAAAAGTGTAAACCACTGAGACAAGTAGTTAAACACAGACTCAATGTGCATTAGTGAAGTGTGAAGGTGGGGCATACTTCCTTCTTTTCAATATCCAGATTTTCCAAATGAAAATCAGATAGCATATGTGTTGCGTCCCCTTTGAAAATGAAACATTTTCTTGTTGAGAA
This sequence comes from Arctium lappa, assembly GCA_023525745.1. Taxonomy (NCBI): domain Eukaryota; kingdom Viridiplantae; phylum Streptophyta; class Magnoliopsida; order Asterales; family Asteraceae; genus Arctium; species Arctium lappa. Next base: position 4,221,214 of record CM042050.1, read on the forward strand.
GAAAATGAGTAGCTGGTGGGGTAATGTCAAGAGTTGGCATGGGCTAGTTGCCTGTTTCAATAATGTTCAGCAAGAATTGTGAAGCATTAGAAATGTGGTTGCCTGTCAGGATCGAATTCTTAACAAGAATTAATACTCAGAAACTAATATCAAAGAAGTTGCGGAAAAACACTTTGATATTTAATGAAACAGTAATAAAAAACAGTATATAATTATCAAACAGTAAACTTGTATTGAATGCTTAAAGCTACAAGATTACACACTCAACCTCAATATTGATGAACAGGCTCACCAATACGAATTCTACTTCTCTAGAGTTAGGATCTATGCCTTGAGGTTGATTTTTCCTTTTGAAAAACAATTATCAAAAAAAAATTAATTCTATCTATCTATTCTACACATTCTATACATATACTGATAAAAAGATAATTACAAAGAATAAACAAATCTTCAGAATATATTCCATGTATATCTTCTAAGTATATCTTCAGTATATCCAGCTGTAGTACATTCCATCCGGATCTCTTTAGCAGCATTAACTATGCTTAGCAGCATTATCTTCTTCCAGCAGCATTAACTGTAAGCAGTACTAACTACTAGCAGTACTAACTAGCTAAGCAGTACTAACTTTGTTCAAGCAGCACTAACTTTAACTAGCAGTAGTAATTCTACTAGCAGTAGTAACACTTAGCAGTATTAATCTTCAACTTGTTCTGGCAGTAGTAACTACACTTGTACTAGCAGTAGTAACTACACTTAGTAGAATCTTCAGTTCCCAACAATCTCCCCCTAACTTGACTTTTTATAAGAGAAGTCAAGTTCTTCAGATATTCTTCCAGAAGATCTTTTTGATGCTCCCAAAACTTCCAAGATCATGCTCCTAAGTCTGGATTCAGTCCCAAACTCTGATTGATTATCCTCTGAATTAGGTACTTGGCCATTTCTGAATTTGGTGCACAACCCAACTTCTTCTTTAGCATGGCATGAACCTTCAGTCTGGTGTGATTATATACTCTATCCACTAGGAAGTATTCTGTGTGATTTCTATCCAAAGTCACTGCATATACTCCACTAGTTTCATATAGAGTCCAACTTGTGACTTCTTTAAACACACTCTTGATGACCTGGTCCACTTCTTCAGGTTTGAACATCATGCATAGATACTCCATCACCAGTTTTGTAAGAGAAATTCCTGGAGTATTCAGATGATCTGCATACAGCTTAATTCCTATGTCAAACATCTCTTCTATATCAGATCTAGAGCATGTTCTGACAATCTTGACCCAAGTGTTGAATACTTCATACTTATCACCCTTCCTCTTGAGTCTGATGTAATCTTTTCCATCCATTGTCAGTATATCCCAGTGAATGATCTCAGGTGGCTTAACTCCAACAGGTTCTGCAGAAATTGGTTCAGGCACTTTGTCCATCACTACCATATATAAGCTTACATCATCTTTGATTGATGACTCTTGCTGGCTTGATGACTCAGGTGCCACTTCTTCTTCAGCAACCTTCTCAGCTTCTCCTTCAGATACTCTAGGCTTCTTAGTTGACTTTCTCCTAGCCATCATCTTTGTTCTTTTCAAAGTCCTTAGACTTTCTCCCAGAGTGTCCTCTTTCTTAGGTGGAGTCTCTTGCTCATCTGGAAAGGGCTTTTGGAAATCAAAGTCATTGCTTTCTTTCATCCTCTTCTCCATTTCCACCCTTGCAGTTTCATTTCCTTGAAGCTTTTTCATCTCTGAATCATACAGCTCTTTAATTTTCTCAAAGGACATCTTTGAGAACATCTCCTTTCTGACTCCTACAGCACCTTTGAGAAATATAATCATCTTGTTTCTCTCTTGGGTACCTAGGAAAGTCTGTGAGGGTTGTCTCTTCTTTCCAGCCTTTTTCACCACTAATTTCTTCAGAGTTGCAGCTTTCTTTTGTGCAATTTCAGTTGCCAGACTCCGTTGATAAGCTTCATTCAGTTCAGCAGCCAGAGCCTTTGCCATCTCCCTGTCCTTTTCCATCTGAACTCTTTCTTCCTTTTCAATATCCTCTTGCATCTTCCTGGCTAAGGCTTCATCTAATTCAACCAACCTTTGCTTCTTGACTGGTTGATCAGATTCTACCATCTTTGCCTTTCCTTTGTCTTTATTCATTTCCTTCTTACTGTTATCTTTCTTGATTACTTCACCTTGTTCTTTGATGATTACTCCTTTGGTCTTTGAAGTGACCTTGGGAGTATCATTTTTGGCTTTGAGTAAGGTTTCTGCAATCTCAAGATCAGTTAATACTTCTGTCACCATTTCTGCTGCTTGTTTATTTTCAGCAGTAGTAACTGTTTCTGCTGCTTGTTGTGTTTCTTTTTGCACTGATTCTTTTTCTGTTTCTTCTTTCTGCTCCCCCTCAACATCAAATTTGTTTCCATCAAGCTCCCCCTCTTTTGTAGATTCTTCCATATTGATCTCCCCCTTTTTGGGAGCATCGTTTTCTGATAACCTTCTCCTTAGCACAAAATGTCTCTTCTTCTTTTTCTGTACTAGCTTCATAACCAATTTCTTGAGTTTGGTAATCTGCACCTGTTGGGACAAGATGACCAATTTCATTTCTTCAATCTCTTTGCCTTGGTTGATGACATCTTGGTTGATGCTTCCCATTGTTTCCATCAATTCTTCATAGTTATATCTGTCCTCACCTTCTCCAGGAGTGTTACCCCCTATTGAAGGATCATTGGATCTTTTTGAAGTGGAAGTCTTCTGCCTAGCAGAAGCACTATCCACCCCCTTGGTTTCTTGGCACCAGGGACCTTCAAATGATTGCTCATTTAAAGTTGCCATGGGGGAGGTCTTATTGATGTTGCCACTTTCCTCCTCTGTGCTAGCAGGAGTAGTGGCAGCCTCAGCACCCATATGCTCTACCTCCTCCTCAGAGAGCACCTCCTTGGGGTTGGGAGACACCCCTGTGGTTTCCCTTTGGATATTCTCTAAAGGAGTATTCTCCCTTAGAGGGCTTAAAGGCTTAGGAGTTTCTGGTACAAGAAGGGAAGGAGCCTTCTTTACCTGTTTTCTCTTATACGTATGGGAAATTGGAGAGGTTGGTTTTGTAAGAATGGACTGGGGAATAGTTTTTGAGTGAGAAGGTTGGGCTTGGCTAGCAGTGGGATGGTCTAATGAGGGCCTTGACCCTGCTGCCATACCTTCAGTGGTTTGGGACACCACCATCATTGTAGAGAACAATGGGGTGTCAACTCCTTCCGAGTCCCCAGCAGATCTTCTCATATTTGAGAAAACCTTGCCTTTGGGGGGTTTAGGTACATATACCCCAACAGGTTGAGGTATGTCCGTCAATTCATGGTTAATTACTTCCTGAACAAACCTGGGATACATAAAGAAACTCTTTTTGTTTCCCATATTTGATACAAGATCACTGAAAATCATCTTTAAGAAATTGTACCTTCTGGATGTAGCCAAGCATACCAAAGCATATGCAATTGGACTGCTGAACTCACTCCATCCATTGGTCTTTTTGGAGATGCAATGCATCAGGGTATGAACAAGAAAACGCCATTGGGGTGAAAACTTTGCTTTTGAGAATTTGAAAACTCCCAATGGGCCTCCATACCCCATTCTAGTAAGATTAGAAAACAGTTCATCATTAGAGATAGACATTATACCAGAGGCATCGTCTAGACGTAGACTGATGCGAATGACCTCTTCAGTAACTGTTAATGGCTTGCCACACACGGTTGTCTTTATCATTGGCACACCATTTTCAGCAACAATGGTGGCATTTGCCCAGAACAACCTCTGATGTTCGATGTAGATGGTAGGGGCAACAGTGAGAGCATGAGCAATGTGACTTGTCTTGAGGAAATCCACAATCTGGTGGAATCCTTCTGCTTGTTTGGGCTTCTGCAGCATTGCGATCTCATTGTGCTCATCGATAAACGCCATGGATGCCATTGAACTGAGATTTTCTTGCCTGGAAGACTAGGTTCTTGAGAGAAAAAGGATTAGAAGAGCAAGTGAACAGTATGCAAAGAGTCGTTATGAACGTTTAGGCGGGCAAAGGGTATTTATAGTATTCGGATTAAAAACAGTATTAACCTAGAGCAGTATTAACTAACTAGAAGTATTAACCGCGAGCAGTATTAACTAACTAGCAGTATTAACTGCGAGCAGTATTAACTGACTAGCAGTATTAACTGCGAGCAGTATTAACTAACTAGCAGTATTAACTGCAAGCAGTATTAACTGACTAGCAGTATTAACTGCGAGCAGTATTAACTAACTAGAAGTATTAACCGCGAGCAGTATTAACTAACTAGCAGTATTAACTGCGAGCAGTATTAACTAACTAGAAGTATTAACCGCGAGCAGTATTAACTGACTAGCAGTATTAACTGCGAGCAGTATTAACTGCAAGCAGTATTAACTGACTAGCAGTATTAACTGCGAGCAGTATTAACTAACTAGAAGTATTAACTGCACTTGCACCTTTTAGGCTTGATGTTCATAACTTTTCATGTGAACCTTACACTTTTATTTCATCTCTTCAATTTCCATGATTCTTTAACCACTTTTCTTACCTTTGAACTTACCTTCATCTGGAGTAACATACAAAGAGCAACATGTCCTCCATCAAACCTTTTGAAGCTTTGAAGGCAGTCCATGTTACTTGTTATGTGCCTAGAGCAACCACTATCTTCCTGTCAAATGCCCTTCTTCTTGAGCTGTTGGTTGCCCTGCACACTTAATAGATCAGTTAGTCTTGGTAGGAACCCAAGCCAAAGTGGTCTTGGGTTGACCTTTCTCATTAATATAATCTGTCAGTTTGGTCTGAATGAGTTGTTTAGGAATCTCATGGCTGGAATACTTTGTCAAGATTATAGGCTTTGCAACATTAATACTAGTAGAAGCACTATCCTTGTTAGCAGTAGTATTGGTTGCAGCAGCACTATTTCTGTTAGCAGTACTATCTGGGATAGCAGTACTAACAGGTTTCTTTACAATTGGAACCCAAACTTGAACAAAGTTGTTTGCTTTCTTTGTCTTTAAATTACTCCTTGGCTTATTTGGAGTATGTTTCTTTGGTTTAGCAAACTTATTTTGAACATGAGACTTTAAAGGTGCTCTTTTCTCAGCCAATTGATTCCTTCTTTTATTCCTATAACCAGAAGAGTTTTGTGGTTTTCTTTGAAAAGTGACTCTTTGATTGATAGGGTTGAAATAACAGTGTTTGGCAAGATGATTCAATTTGCCACAGATAAAACAAGGTTTTGGTCTATTGATTTTGCTCAAATCAACCCCTTGTTTTTGTGCCCACTGATTATTCCAGTTTCTCTGATTTCCCCTTGGTTTATCATGTTTTTGGGGCTCAGATTTATTGCATGAACACTGTTTGCAAGGGACAGGATTCACAACTGTGGTTTGCTTATAATGGACCTTCTCAGACTTTCCCTTAGTCTTCTCTATGTCCTTAGATTTTATCCAAGCCTTTCCACATCCCTCATTGGTGATAATGTTGTTTTCTAGAGGAATCTCACCACTCACAGTGTTCTCCTTACTCTTTTCACTAGTGCTTTCTTCTTCAGAATCTGTTTCAACCACCACTTTGTCTAAAGGATCTACCTTAGTGGCTCCAACAGGCAATTCCTTCCTTTCCTTGGTCTCTAGTAGGTCTGATATAGGAGGGATGTAATTGTTGTTGTATGGTGGTGGTGTTGTGTTATAGCCTATTCCTCTTCTAATTTTGTCATGGATTTGAGTTTGAAGCAAAGAGTCCATTGCTTTAGAAGCATTGGAAAATTTCTCAATATCCAGCTTTGCTTTCTCAAACTCATTCTTTATCTTCTCATTCTCCTCTTTAGACTTTTTCAGCTGAAGTTCTAAGTCATTCTTCTCCCACTTCCAGTAATTTGTATCATAAGAATGTTGAAGTTCATTGGCTTGGAAAACTTTGATCTGTTCCTCAAAACTCTCAACAATTCTTACATAGTCTTTTATATCTCTCTCTAATCTTTTAAGGTCATCACTCATTATCTGGTTGTGATCCCTGTACCTTTTAACAGTTTCCATACAAGTTTTAGAGCAAAGATTAGACATTACCTCTGTGGGGATTTCTGTGCTTGAAGAATCTGATTCATTAGCCATTGATGATTTCTGATTTCAAGGAAGAATGATGATTGCAGGTTTCTGAGTATACTAGCTCTGATACCACTTGTCAGGATCGAATTCTTAACAAGAATTAATACTCAGAAACTAATATCAAAGAAGTTGCGGAAAAACACTTTGATATTTAATGAAACAGTAATCAAAAACAGTATATAATTATCAAACAGTAAACTTGTATTGAATGCTTAAAGCTACAAGATTACACACTCAACCTCAATATTGATGAACAGGCTCACCAATACGAATTCTACTTCTCTAGAGTTAGGATCTATGCCTTGAGGTTGATTTTTCCTTTTGAAAAACAATTATCAAAAAAAAATTAATTCTATCTATCTATTCTACACATTCTATACATATACTGATAAAAAGATAATTACAAAGAATAAACAAATCTTCAGAATATATTCCATGTATATCTTCTAAGTATATCTTCAGTATATCCAGCTGTAGTACATTCCATCCGGATCTCTTTAGCAGCATTAACTATGCTTAGCAGCATTATCTTCTTCCAGCAGCATTAACTGTAAGCAGTACTAACTACTAGCAGTACTAACTAGCTAAGCAGTACTAACTTTGTTCAAGCAACACTAACTTTAACTAGCAGTAGTAATTCTACTAGCAGTAGTAACACTTAGCAGTATTAATCTTCAACTTGTTCTGGCAGTAGTAACTACACTTGTACTAGCAGTAGTAACTACACTTAGTAGAATCTTCAGTTCCCAACATTGCCCGACTCAGAAAGTAGTTGGTGCAGAGTTTAAAAATTCTTTTACTCTGATCTCTCACCCTCTTTCTTTTAATCTTGAAACTCACAGCTAACCGAACTCTTTTTTGACATATTCTCTCATCACACATCCCACACTCATTTCTGTTGACTCCTCACATTCAATCACTAAAGGATTAACTTCTGGGGTAGGAAACACTGGTTAACGTGAATCCATAGAAGTTCAGATAAGTCCTAGCACACTGATCCCATGTTTTCCTATGAAGCATATGATGCTTAGATGATTTAACTTGAACAGTTAAAACTCAATGATGAATCAGAAAACATTTAAAATCACACTTCCAATTCAAGAAATCTGTTTGAGAATTGGGAAGTGGTTTGAACATTTAAGAACATGTTTTCTTATGATTGAAAGTTGTTCTTCTTTCAACCATGAATGAGATGAGAATTAAGAATTATACCTTTTGAGTACAGTCTTACATCTCGCGAAGTCAAGCTTAAAGTCATAAAGATATGATCTTTGAAGCATCTCTCAACCTACAAAAGTCTAAAAGTCTAGTCAAAGTAACTTTATTCACTGAAATTGAAATGACATAAAGCAGTAAAACACTTAGTGTACGAGTTCTGATCAAAAGTAATCAGAAGTCATAGCCATACTCTTTACCTGTATGCTCCCCCTAGAATCATGCATCATAACAATTATCAGTAAGCACAATGCATTTAAATATGCTCCCCCTCAAACTAACATTGACCATCAATGAAATATTTCTCACACTCCCCCTGAGATCATGAACAAACTGTTAAAGAGCAAGTATCATGCGTAAATAATAATGATAAAGAGATACAATAAGAAACTTTAATAGGTAACCACCGATTAGGTCTTAAGATTTAGTATACCAAGTCTTGAGACAAGAAAATTAATTCTCTTTTCGCCTAAAGGTTTGGTAAATAAATCTGCAAGCTGATAATCGGTTTTTACAAAGTAAAGTTCAATTGTCCCCTTTTCTACATTATCTTTTATAAAATGATACCGGACATCTATGTGTTTGGTCTTAGTATGCTGAACAGGGTCAACGGTGATCGCAATAGCGCTCTTCGAATCACAATAGATCGGGATTCTATTGAAATGAAATCCATAGTCTCGTAGTTGTGTTCTCATCCACAAGACCTGAGAACAGCAGCTACATATTCCGCTTCGGCCGTTGATGTGGAGACACATAATTGCTTCTTCGAAGCCCAACTAACGAGTTTATCTCCGAGAAATTGGATATGACCCGAGGTGCTCTTCCTGTCTAACATGCAGCCAGCATGATCTGCGTCTGAATAAGATGTTAGTTCAAAGCTTGTATCCTTAGGATACCACATACCAAGATCTGTAGTCCCCTTCAGATACCTGAAAATCCACTTTACAGCAGACAAATGGGATTCTTTAGGATTGGCCTGATATCTAGCACATAAGCATGTAGAAAACATTATATCCGGCCTACTTGAAGTGAGATACATTAAGGAACCTATCATCCCTCTATAAGTCCTAACATCAACAGCCTTTCCCGAAAGATCGGTGCCAATCTTAGTACTAGGTGCCATTGGGGTACCAATCGGTTTACAATTTTCCATTTTGAACTTTCGAAGAATATCCAAAATGTATTTAGATTGATTGATAAATATCCCCGTTGAAAATTGTTTGACTTGCAACCCGAGAAAGAAATTCATCTCTCCCATCATGCTCATTTGAAAACGAGACACCAGGAGGTTTGCAAAGTTCCTACAGTACTTAGGATTTTTAGAACCAAAAATAATATCATCCACATATATTTGAATAAGAATGATATCGCCTTTATCCTTTTTAATAAAAAGAGTGGTATCAACCGTACCTTTTGTAAAACCTGACTTGACCAAGAATTGAGATAGAATATCATACCAGGCGCGAGGAGCTTGTTTCAGTCCATAAATAGCTTTATCCAAGATGTAAACGTGGTTCGGCTTATCTGGATTTACAAACCCTTCTGGCTGTGAGACTGTCAGGATCAAATTCTCAACAAGAATTAATTCTCATAAACAATATCAAAGAAGTTTGCGGAATAACACTTTGATATTCAATGAAATAGTAAATCAACACAGTAAATATGAAGAACAAACAGTAAACTTGTATTGAATATTTGAAATCACAAGATTACACACACAACCTCAATATTGATGAACAGGCTCACCAATACGAATTCTACTTCTCTAGAATTAGGATCTATGCCTTGAGGTTGATTTTCTCTCTAGAACTTAGAATGAATAATTAATCAAAAAGTTGTCTATCTATTCTATACATTCTATACATATACTAATTATAAGATAATTACAAGAAATAAAAATATCTTCAGTATATCTTCCATGTATATCTCTAAAGCTTCCATGTATATCTTCAGATTATCCAGCTGTTATCCTTTCATGCGAATCTTCATCATATAAGCAGTATTAATCTTCAGCAGCATTAATCTCTTCTAGCAGCATTAACTACTAAGCAACACTAACTACTAGCAGTACTAACTAGCTAAGCAGTACTAACTTTGTTCAAGCAGCACTAACTTTGACTAGCAGTAGTAATACTCAGCAGTATTAACCTTGAAGTCTTCTAGCAGTAGTAACTTTGAACCAGCAGCATTAACCATACTTGATAAATTCTTCAGTTCCCAACAATCTCCCCCTAACTTGACTTTTAGGAACAGAAGTCAAGTTCTTCAGAATTAATCTTCAAGATGCTTTCAACACCTCAGGTTCAATTTCCCAAATTTGGATCTAGGCCCAAACTTTGATTTACAGTTCTTCGCACCACAATCTTTGCCATCTCTGAATCCTTTGTACATACCAGTGTAGCTTTAAGCATCCCTTCTAGCTTCTCCTTGCTATGCTCATAGATTTTGTCCACCAGGTAGTATTCATGATAGCAATTGTCAATAGTAATCATGTATACTCCACAGTTTTCAAACAGTATCCATTTATCAATCTTCTTGAAGATGAACTCATGCTTATGATCTTTAATCCTATAGTGCACTCTTTCTGGATCAAACATCATGCATAAGTATTCCAATGTCACTTTGAGAAGATTCTCTTCAGTACCTTTCAACACAGGTTTATAAAGTTTCATCCCCACTTTGTATAATTCTTCCATATCAGCTCTTGAACAACTTCTGATAACTTTCCCCCATGTTGAATAAGCTTCAAATGAACCATCAACTCTCTTGATTCTGAAGAAATTCTTTCCACTGTCTCTTAGAATATCCCAGAAGATGATCTCTGGAGCTTGCATAGAGATTGGAACAGCTTTCAAAGGTTCCACTATTGTCATGTAAGGATCCATACTCTCATCTGTTGGCTTACTAGACTGTTCTGGAAGTTGTACTGATTCTGTTTGAGATGTGACTGAAGGTTCTGCTTTCTTTTCAGTTTCTTCCACCCTTGGCTTTTTCAACTGCCTTTTTGAAGCAATTGACTTCATTCTCTTTCCAGACTTGGCTTCTATACCCACACTTTCAGGTTCTTCCTTCTTCTCTTCTGCTTCTTCTTTTGAGGGTGTGGTCTCCTCAGGGAATGGTTGTTGGATGTTGATATCATGTCTCTCTTTCATCCTTCTTTCTGCTTCTTCTCTTTGAGAGGAATCCCCTTGGAGTTTTGCCATTTCCTTCCTGTAGAGCTCCTCAACTTGACTGTATGCCATGTTGGTGAACATCTCCCCCTTGACTCCAATTGCACCTTTCAGGAAGTTTATCATCTTTCTTCTTTCCTGATTGGCCAAAAAGGTCTTGGAGGGTTGTCTTTTCTGCTTCATCACTGGCATCTTTTTAACTTGAAGTTTCTTGGTCTGAGCTGCTTCTTTTAAGCTTTTCTGATATTCTGCATTCAACTTTCTGGCCATGATTTTTGCAAGTTCTCTGTCTGTTTCTGTTTGCAACATTTCCTCCTTTTCCATTTGGTCTTGAAGCTGTTTTGCTATTGCCTCATCCAGTTCAATCTGAGACTTCTTCTTTGTAGGCAGTTCAGCTTCTTCAACCATCTTTTCTTTTCCTTTTTCCTTTATATCCTTCAAGACTTCCTTCTCTTTATGCTTCTTTGAGATCCCTTCTTCATTAATGACTACTCCCTTGGCCTTTTGAGTAGCCTTAGGAGTATCATTCTTGGCTTTAACCAAAGTTTCAGCTATCTCCATTTCCTCTATAGAAAGCCTTGTTTCTTCTGCTTCTGTTTCTGCTGCTTCTTGTATTTTAGCAGCAGTAACAGTTTCTGCTGTTGTTCCATGTTCTGTCTCCCCCTCAACTTCAACTTCCTTTACAGTTGAGCTTTCTTTCTCTTTTTCTCCCTCTGGCTTCTCCTCCTTGTTGAAAGGATCTTGAACATTTGATCTCTTCTTTAAGACAAACTGCTTCCTCTTCTTCCTCTGCACTAGCCTGGTCACCATCTTCTTCAGCTTAGCAATCTGTACTTGTTGTGACAGAATTACCAGCTTCATTTCTTCTATCTCTTTGCCTTGTTTGATGACATCTTGGTTGATGTTTCCCATTGTATCCATCAATTCCTGGTAGTTATATCTGTCCTCACCTTCTCTAGAAGTGTTACCCTCCTTTGAAGGATCATTGGATCTTTTAGTAGTGGAAGTCTTCTGCCTAGCAGAAGCACTATCCACCCCCGTGGTTTCTTGGCACCAGGGACCTTCGAATGATTGCTCATTCAAAGTTGCCATGGGGGAGGTCTTATTGATGTTACCACTTTCCTCCTCTGTGCTAGCAGGAGTAGTGACAGCCTCATCACCCATATGCTCTTCCTCCTCCTCAGAGAGCACCTCCTTGGGGTTGGGAGACACCCCTTTGGTTTCCCTATGGATATTCCCTAAAGGAGAATTCTCCCTTAGAGGGCTTAAAGGCTTGGGGGATGATGGTACAAGAAGGGAAGGAGCCTTCTTTACCTGTTTCCTCTTGTATGTTTGGGTGATAGGAGAGGTTGGTTTTTCAAGAAGGGACTGGGGAATAGATTTAGAGTGGGAAGGTTGGGATTGGCTAGCAGTAGGATGGTCTAATGGGGGCCTTGACCCTGCTGCCATACCTTCATTGGTTTTGGGACACCACCATCATTGTAGAGAACAATGGGGTGTCAACTCCTTCCGAGTCCCCAACAGATCTTCTCATATTTGAGAAAACCTTGCCTTTGGGGGGTTTAGGTACATATACCCCAACAGGTTGAGGTATATCCGTCAATTCATGAGTAATAACTTCTTGAACAAACCTGGGGTACATAAAGAAGCTCTTTTTGTTTCCCATGTTTGAGACAAGATCACTGAAAATCATTTTAGAAAAGTTATACTTTCTGGCAGTGGTCAAGCACACCAAAGCATAAGCAATGGTGCTGCTGAACTCACTCCATCCAGTAGTCTTTTTGGAGATACAATGCATAAGAGTATGGACAAAGAAACGCCATTAGGGTGAAAATTTGGCTTTAGAGAATTTGAATACACCCAATGGGCCTCCATACCCCATTCTTGTAAGAGAAGAGAACAATTCATCATTTGAGATAGAAGTTATACCAGAGGCATCGTCTAGACGTAGACTGATGCGAATAACCTCTTCAGTAACTGTTAGTGGTTTTTCACAGATCCTTGTCTTGATCATTTGCACACCATTCTCAGCAACAATGGTGGCATTAGCCCAGAACTGCCTTTGATGCTCGATATAGATTGTAGGTGATACAGTAAGAGCATGAGCAATGTGGCTTGACTTGAGGAAATCCACAATCTGATGAAATCCTGCAGCTTGCTTTGGCTTTTGTAGCATCACGATCTCATTGTGTTCATCGATGAATGCCATGGATGCCATTGATCTTAGTGAACAACTTGCCTGAAAACTTCGAACTTGAGAGAGAAAGGGTTTAGAGCGCAAGTGAACAGTATGCAAAGAGTCGTTATGAACTTTTAGGCGGGCAAAGGGTATTTATAGTATTCGGGACATAAGCAGTATTAACCTAGAGCAGTATTAACGGACAAGCAGTATTAACCGCGAGCAATATTAACTACTAGCAGTATTAACGAACTAGCAGTATTAACTGTGAGCAGTATTAACTGCTAGCAGTATTAACGGACAAGCAGTATTAACCGCGAGCAGTATTAACTACTAGCAGTATTAACGAACTAGCAGTATTAACGACGAGCAGTATTAACTGCGAGCAGTATTAACTGCGAGCAGTATTAACTAACTAGCAGTATTAACTGCGAGCAGTATTAACCACTAGCAGTATTAACTAACTAGCAGCATTAACCACTAGCAGTATTAACTAACTAGCAGTATTAACTGCGAGCAGTATTAACCATTAGCAGTATTAACTAACTAGCAGTATTAACTGCGAGCAGTATTAACCACTAGCAGTATTAACTAACTAGCAGTATTAACTGCGAGCAGTATTAACTAACTAGCAGTATTAACTAACTAGCAGCATTAACTACGAGCAGTATTAACTGACTAGCAGTATTAACCATACTTACTCTTTGAAGCTTAGGCTGAATTGAGTACTGCTATGTATGCCCTGCAAAGGAAGATTAGTAACACCAAGAATCTATAATATTCAGATATTTAACCACTTTTTGAGAGGATGCTTATTCAGAGTTGATCATTCCCACACTTGTTACCAAGAAAGTGAATCTACCCACATCAAAAGCTTTGGTGAATAGATCAGCAAACTGGTTGTCAGTATGAACTTTTACAACTTGAACAAGTTTCTTTTCATTACAGTCTCTTATGAAGTGATACCTGATCTCAATGTGCTTTGTCTTGGAGTGCTTGACAGGATTATTTACAATGCTGATAGCACTGCTATTATCAATAAAAATGGGAGTGTGTAGAAAGGTTACCCCATAGTCCAGCATTTGATTCTGAATCCATAAGACTTGAGAACAACAACTTGCAGCTACTATGTACTCTGCCTCTGTTGTAGATGTGGACACTGTGGTTTGTTTCTTGCACTGCCATGAAACTAGTCTAGCACCCAGAAACTGACATCCTCCAGAAGTAGATTTTCTGTCCAAGTTTGCCCCACCTAGATCACTGTCTGAGTATGCTATTAGGTCAAAGGGTGAGTCTTGAGGATACCAAAGTCCCAATCTGGGTTTCCCTTTGAGATATCTGAATATCCTCTTAACAGCTTGAAAGTGAGATTGCTTTGGCCTAACTTGGAATCTTGCACATACACAGACTGGAAACATTATATCTGGCCTTGATGCTGTGAGATACATGAGAGAGCCAATCATGGATCTATACTGATGCACATCCATATCCTCCCCTTCAAGATCTGCTGTTATCTGCTTGTGTGTCTCCATAGGTGTGCTGGCAGGTTTTGAATCTGAGAAACCAAACTTGGTTAGAATGTCTTGCACATATTTGGATTGACAGATGAAGATGCCATCTGACTTCTGTTGAACTTGGAGTCCAAGGAAGAAAGTAAGTTCTCCCATGGAACTCATTTTGAACCTTTGATGCATTAGTTCCTCAAACTCCTTGCACATTTTGTCTCTTGTGGATCCAAAGATAATATCATCCACATAGATTTGGACCAACAAGATGTCCTTCTTCTTTCTCTTGATGAACAGAGTCTTATCAATGACTCCTCTTTCAAAGCCATTTTCCAAGAGATAGGATGACAGAGTGTCATACCATGCTCTTGGAGCTTGATGCAGTCCATAAAGTGCTTTCTTCAATTTGTATACCCTGTCTGGATAGCTTGGGTTTTCAAACCCTGGTGGTTGACAGACATATACCTCTTCTTCAATTGAGCCATAGAGAAAAGCACTTTTTACATCCATTTGATAGACTTTGAAGTTCATGTAAGAAACATAGGCTAGGAATAATCTGATTGCTTCTATCCTAGCCACAGGTGCAAAGACTTCTTCATAATCTATACCCTCTTCTTGAGTATACCCTTGAGCCACCAGCCTTGCTTTGTTCCTTATGACAATTCCTCTTTCATCTCTCTTGTTTCTGAAAATCCACTTTGTGCCAATTGCTCTGTGACATTTAGGAAGGTCTACTAGATCCCATACATCTTGTAGCTTGAACTGTAACAGTTCTTCTTGCATTGCTTCTATCCAACTAGATTCTTTCATAGCATCATGTGCCTTTTTAGGCTCAAGCTGAGATAGAAAACAAGAAAGCACTGTATGTTGTTGATCTTGCATTTCTTGAAGCCTGCTTTGATGTCTAGTCATCATAGAAGAAGATATATCTCCTATTACCAGCTGTGGAGGATGATTCTTTTGAACTCGGGTGTTATGACTAGGTTCTTCATTAAGTCCAACCTCTAGATTAGAGTCATGCAACTCAACTGAAGTGTTTTCAGCTGCTACTTCTGATTCTTTATTTTCTTGAGTCTCCTCATCTCTAGTTTCTTCTTCACTCTGACTTGGTCCAGTAGATGGTTCCTTTTCACATTCTTCAAAAGAATTCACTGTGGGTATGGAAAAGATCACAGATTTAGATATACTTTCTTGAACTTGTGTAGTCCCTGATCCTCCACATCCTGAACCTGCAAAATCACTTTTCCACTTATTTTTCCACCAGTAAGATTATCTCCAAATGCAACATGTCCTCCATTGATATGCTTGAAATCCTGAAGGCATGACATGTTGCCTGTCATGTGCCTAGAGCAACCACTATCAACATGCCATATGCTCTTTCCCTTAAGCTGTTGGTTGCCCTGCACATATAATAGATCAGTTAGTATGAATTATGAACCCAAGCCAAAGTGGTCTTGGGTACCCCTTTCTCATCAAAATATTTGCATTTTTTCTTGACAAGATTTTTGAACTTTAACTCCTCATTCTTGGAGTACTTTGTCACAATAATAGACTTGGAAACATTTATGCTAGAAGCAGTATTGGTTTTAGAAGTACTAACTGCCTTAGAAGCACTTGCATGCTTAGCAGTACTAACCTTGTTAGCAGTAGTAACTGTGTTAGCAGCAGTAACTGTGTTGGCAGTATTAACCTTTGAAGAGGTACTAACAGTATTAGCAGCATTAATATTTTCAGCAGTACTAACACAGGTAGCAGCAGTAATACTTCCAGCAGCACTAACCCTGTCAGCAGTACTAACAGTTTTAGTGCTTCTAGGCACCCACATTTTGACACTTTCTTTTAAAATCTTTTTCTTCATGGGGCCTTTACTTTCATCATGTTTCTTTATCACATGTTTCTTTCCAGCCTTTCTATAACCAACAGGTTTTTGCACAAATCTTTGAAAGGTCATCTGTTGATTAATAGGGTTAAAGAAGCAATATTTAGCCAAATGATTTAACTTGCCACATATGAAACAAGGTTTTGGTCTATTGATTTTACTCAGATCAACTCCTTGCTTCTGAGCCCATTGATTATTCCAGTTTCTTTGATTTCCTCTTTTTAAACCAGAATTTAGGCTCTTGGCTTTACTGCAAGCACACTGTTTACAAGATCCAGGATTCACAACCGTGGTTTGTTTGTAATGGACCTTGTTATCTTTTCCTTTGGTCTTCTCTATTTCCTTGGACTTGACCCAGATTTTCCCACATCCCTCATTGGTGATAATGTTGTTTTCTAATGGGATCTCTTTACTCACATCATTATCCCTATGCTCACTGGCTTCTTTCTCAGTTAAATCCTTAATTACTACTTCATCCAAAGGATCTATCTTAAAGGCTTTCTCAGATAAGTCCTTTTTCTCCTTGGTTTCTAACAAGTCTGAAGTAGGAGAGATATAATTGTTGTTGTAAGGAGGAGGTGTATTGTTGTATCCAATACCAGACTTCATCTTATCATGAATTTGAGCCTTTAGAAGAGAATCCATTGCTTTTGAAGCATATGAAAACTTTTCTATGTCAAGTTTAACTTTAGACAGTTCCTCTTTCAGCCTATCACTCTCTTCTAAGGACTTAGACAGTTTGGTCTCTAACTCATTCTTTTCCCACTTCCAATAGTTTGTGTCATAAGAGTGTTGAAGTTCATTAGCTTGAAAGCCTTTGATTTGCTCTTCAAATCTCTCTACTATCAACACATAATCTCTTCTGTCCTTTTCTAATCTTTTGAGGTCATCACACATACTTTGATTGTGATCCCTGTATCTTTTGACAGTGTCAATGCAAGATTTAGTGCAAAGATTAGAAATTACCTCAGAGGGGAGATCAGACACTTCTGCCATAAGAGCTTGATTCTGAATGGCTTCCTCAGCTTGATCACTCTAGTCAAATCCCATTCCTTGTTGAGAAACAAGGGCTTGAGCAGGATTCTTGTTCTGATTGTAGCCTCCATTCTGAGCTTGTTGGTGGTTGTTGTTTGGAACAGCACTCCTGCATTCTCTAGCAAAGTGTCCTTTCATGTGACACTTATAACATTCCACCTTGGTCTTGTCAAAACCAGCTCCATCTTCTCTTCTTTGAGAGAAGTTATTCCTTCCTGTTCTTTTAATGAACTTCTTCACCCTCATGGATAACATGGCCATCTACCATTTAATATCCATCTCCTCCAGGTCATCAGGGTGAAGTTGATCCAGATCATCATTAATCAATGAATTGTTGCTATGACTAGACAAAAAGGCTTCAAAGATAGTTTCAGTGCCTTTTTCTGAACTTACTCCACTGGCAGTACTAACTGCTTCAGGGTTGGCAGTAGTATCAGTAGATGCTGAAAGAAGTGCAGCATTGTGGACATAACCAGTGGGCTTCTTCTTGGTTTCTACCTCAGTTTCAAAAACTCTTAGATCATTGTACAGATCATCAAGTTCTTTCTCTTCCAGATTGTCACTCTGTCTATATGAGACAGTGTACATAGTCCATTCATCCCCAAGAGATCTGAGGAACTTTCTGTTGACATCATCTTGTTCCATCTTCACTCCTACAGTAGTCAGTTCACCAATGAGTTTGTTGAACCTATCAAAAGTTTGAGCCATAGACTCATTCTTTGAGGAAGTGAAGTTCTCATACTGCTGCTTTAGAACATCTCTTTCATTTCTTTTGATGCTCTTAGTTCTAGCAAATCTTTTCTCTAGAGCATTCCAGAGAATCTGAGCATCAGTACAGTTGCAAAATTGATGCTGATATTCATTGGGGATGGCCAAGAGCAGAGTGCTCAAGGCCTTCATCTCTGTCTGTCTGATCTTCCTCTCACCATCTGTCTTTGGTGGAGGTCTTTTCCCATCTGGTCCTATCCTTCCAGCTTCAGAAGGACCATTCTCAATGATATCCCACATTGAGTAGTCAGTGAGAAGAATATATTGTCTGATTCTGATCTTCCACATGTCAAACTCACTGGGTTTGAGCATTGGAACCTTAGAGACCAAAGTACTGCTTGATTCTGTAAGATTTTCCATGATGAATAGATGTTTCTGAGAGAGTTTGGCTCTGATACCACTTGTCAGGATCAAATTCTCAACAAGAATTAATTCTCAGAAACAATATCAAAGAAGTTTGCGGAATAACACTTTGATATTCAATGAAACAGTAAATCAACACAGTAAATATGAAGAACAAACAGTAAACTTGTATTGAATAATTGAAATCACAAGATTACACACACAACCTCAATATTGATGAACAAGCTCACCAATACGAATTCTACTTCTCTAGAATTAGGATCTATGCCTTGAGGTTGATTTTCTCTCTAGAACTTAGAATGAATAATTAATCAAAAAGTTGTCTATCTATTCTATACATTCTATACATATACTAATCAAAAGATAATTACAAGAAATAAAAATATCTTCAGTAAATCTTCCATGTATATCTCTAAACTTCCATGTATATCTTCAGATTATCCAGTTGTTATCCTTTCATGCGAATCTTCATCATATAAGCAGTATTAATCTTCAGCAGCATTAATCTCTTCTAGCAGCATTAACTACTAAGCAGCACTAACTACTAGCAATACTAACTAGCTAAGCAGTACTAACTTTGTTCAAGCAGCACTAACTTTGACTAGCAGTATTAATTACTAGCAGTAGTAATACTCAGCAGTATTAACCTTGAAGTCTTCTTGCAGTAGTAACTTTGAACCAGCAGCATTAACCATACTTGATAAATTCTTCAGTTCCCAACAGAGACGTAGACTTCTTCCTTGAGAGTACTCCATTCAGAAAAGCTGTCTGCACATCCATTTGATAGACGGTGAAGTTCTTGTGGGCTGCGTAGGCTAAGAACATCCGAATTGCCTCTATACGTGCCACTGGAGCATAAGTCTCATCGTAGTCTATCCCTTCCTCTTGCCTATATCCCTTGGCGACAAGTCGTGCTTTGTTTCGGATAACGGTGCCATCTTCATCTTTCTTGTTTTTGAACACCCATTTCGTACCAATGATGGTTTTACCTTGCGGTTTGGGTACGAGTCTCCAGACTTTCAGTGCTTCAAACTGATTCAGCTCATCTTGCATCGTAGTTACCCAATTTTGAATCGGCAAGGGCCTCAGATACGCGTGTAGGTTCGATCTTGCTTAGAAAGGATTCATACATCCATAGATTTGATGTTGCAGACCTAGTTTGCACCGGTGCAAAAGGATCTCCAATAATTTGGTGTATCGGGTGCTCTTTGGTCCACTTATGTTCATGAGGGAGTGGATTAGATGTAGATTGATCATTGTCCGCATCTAGGAATCCACTGGTATCTCCTTCAGATGGTTTAGAATTAACGGGGGCTTCAGTTGAAGTAGTCGTTGTAGAAGTTGCAGTAGGTACAACTTGGTCAATCTGTTGATCAGTCCTTACAGTACATCCTACGGAGTCAGCTACTTCTGTCTCGGCATTGTTGGGCACACCTTCAACTGTCGGAGTAGGCTTTTGAACTGGAACTTCTTGCTGAATAGGGGAACCAAATTCAGTAGAGATATCGGAAGTGGTCGGATGAGTAGTCATCGAGTCTTTTATCCTGTCAACCACAACAAAGGTAGGCAATTTAGAGCCAAGAAATTCATCATAGAACAGTTCAAATAATAAATCCAAATCAGATAAATTAGAAGTAGACGACGAAGCGCCATCTGATTTGTTCTCTTGAGGTGCAGGTCCTGGACTGGTTGGTCCAGAAGCTAAAACTCTGGTAATTACGGGTTCTGAACTGACGTGCTCAGAAGCCATTTCCTCATCGAATGTAACATTGACGCTCTCGATCACTGTCTTCGACTTCTTCAAATAAACACGATATGCAGACGATGTAGAGGAATAACCAACAAAGATGCCTTCATCCGCCTTAGCACTGAACTTGTTCAGATTCTCTCGGTCGTTTAGATCATAACACTTACAACCAAAAACATGAAAATATTTAATGGTTGGTGTGCGGTTGTTGATCAACGCATACGGAGTCTTTTGAAATCGGTGGTGTATCATGGAGCGATTCTGAGTGTGACACGCAGTCGATACACCTTCAGCCCACAAAAATAAAGGTAATTCAGATTGGCTGAGCATGGTTCGAGTGGCCTCGACAAGTGTATGATTTCGCCTTTCGACAACGCCGTTCTGTTGAGGTGTGCGAGCAGCAGAGTACTGATGTGATATCCCGACCGATTCGAGATATTCTTCGACTACCTTGTTCTTAAACTTTGTGCCGTTGTCAGTTCTTAGAAACTTGACCTGTTTTTGCAGATTGACTTGGGTCGTCTTCAAGAATGTAATGAGCACTTCGGGCATCTCATCTTTAGACCATAGGAACTTGACCCAAGTATATCGCGTATAGTCATCCACGATTACCAACACATACTTCTTTCCTCCTAAGCTTTGCGTGCGCATAGGACCGCATAGATCCATATGCAACAACTCTAATGGAGAGTTGGTACTCGGTTCAGGCTTTGGTTTGTGTGGGGCTCTCTTCATCTTTCCCTTTTCGCATGCTGCACATAGATGTTCTCTTTCGTACTTCAGTTCTGGAAGACCTTTCACTAGCTTTCCACTGACCAACTTGTTGATGTACCGAAAGTTGAGGTGAGAAAGTCGTCGATGCCATAACCAGCTTTGTTGCATCGAGGCCTTTGATAGTAGACAGACCTGATTGTCAGCCTGGACCTTTGACAGGTTGATGGTGTAGAGGTTTGACTTGCGAGTGCCGACCAAGAGTTCTTTTCCTTCTTCAGTACGTACTGAACATGTCTTGGCCTTGAAATTAACCTCTAAGTCTTTGTCGCAGAATTGGCCAATGCTGAATAGGTTATGCCCTAAGCCTTCAACGTAACTCACCTTCTTGATCGTGAGATTTTCATGTACAACATCACCATATCCCAGAATTGGTGAAAACTGATCATTCCCAAAACGAACTGTGCCGCAGTATTTGTCCGTATAATTAGACAACATACTCTTCTGCCCGGTCATATGTTTGGAACACCCACTATCCAAATACCACATATGACGGGTCTGCACAACACAAATCAAGAAAGAAGAGGCTTAGGAACCCATTTAAAAATGGGACCTCCACTGTTAGTACTTGATTTTGGCACCCATTTAAATTTAGGTCCACTTTTTCTTTGAAATCCATAATCATGATAGGATGAATGATAATGATAAGATGAAACATTATATGAACCATACCAAACATCAGAATATTTACGAGAAGCATAATCACATTCACCATAATTTAAAAACTTTTTAGTACTAGATGGAGCTAACTGAAATAATTGCTTTAAAGAGTATTTCTTGCGAGAATCAACAAGATTATTTTTGAAAGTAGCAACATTCACACTCAAATCATCTTTACTAGAAGTCTTTTTATTCAAAACAAAACTAGAACTAGATTTGGCTTTCTCGTCTATCTTCTGTTTCGGTATCCATGCAGTCTTAACTCCAATCCTTTGCTTTCTCAAATCTGAAACATTTGAAACTGTAGAGTTAGAATGGTGATAAATATGAGAATACTTCTTCTTTGGCTTACCAGTGAGGATCGGTTTCTGTGAAGGCTGAGATTTTTGTTTCTTACTGTTTGCTCTCTTAGATTTCATAGAAACTGATTTATCAACTTTCGTTGATGTTTCACCTTTTTCATGCACACTGGGTAATCCAAAGGAATTTACAACACAAGATGAATGATCAGGAAGTTTAGAAGAAAAATCAAACTGAGAAACACACCTATTTAAAACACCTTCAGAGTTTAAGAAATTAAGCTCATTATCAAGTGAACCAGATCTGTAATCCGAATTTAAAGCTTTGGAGAGTTTAGGAAAATTAGAATTTTTGAACACTGTTGAAAATACAGTTTGTTCTAAGTCCATCAAAATTCTTTCATCTGTAAGAGTATTCTCAAGTTCAGAAATTTTACTTTCCAAAACGAGGGGAAGGACGTAAAGCTTACCTTCAATGGGTTTAGCCTCCAACTCTTTAACAGAATAACTCTCAAAATAATCATTTGAAAGAAATTTTGATTTATTAGAACGATAACTGTTATTCAACTTCTCATAGCGAAATGGAAGTTGAACTTTAGTTGTGTTCTTTCTTTTATCATATTCCTTGGCTTTATCTTTTTCCGACAGACTAGTCCAAAAAGGTTTGAGTTCTTGATGTTGAGGAGCCAATAACATAAACCCAAAGTCATAAAGTGCAGGCACTTCAGATATCACCTTTTTGAGATGATGTGGGTTTTTGTAACCAAGTCCCCAAGTATCAGGTTTCTCTTTAGGTTTGTTCAAATGAATAGTGTGTTCAGTTTGACCTACAGTATGTAATTTTTCTTCCAAATCATTCACCTTTTCTATTAGAGATTTATTCTCTTTTAAAGTAGAAAAATACCTTTTAGCAATCTCTCTAGATTTAAACTCACATTCTTTAAACTTTGAAACAGTTTCAGATAACTCTTTATGAATAATAGTCTTTTCTTTAGCGCTGGTGTCTATATTTTTGTGCAAAGTTTCAATTAATACATTTTTCTCAGCAATATCATTACTAAGTGTATTTATAGATTGATTTTTCTCATTTATGACACCTCTTTCACGCTTCAGTTTCGACTCTAATTCTTGGAGTTTAGACATCATGGCATTCATTTGGTTCAACAAATCGAATTCAGTTAAGGTACATACCTCATCATTATCTTCATCATACGAATCAGCTTCAGCTTCTGACTGGTTCTTCCCCATCAAGCACAGATGTGTTGTCTCATCCTTCTCTCCTTCTTCAGATTCGTCATCTGAATGGTCGAGCCAGTATTCATCCTCGGCCATTAATGCTTTTCCAGCCTCTTGTTGCTTGGCTAGAAGCATTTTATTCTTGTAATAGTCTGAGTTTCGGACTTTTGATTTGCGGCAGTCCTTGGCAAAATGACCGAGTCTACCACAGTTGTAGCACTAAATCGGTTGTTCTTTCTTGGTATTTTCAGCTCCATCCTTCTTCTTGTCTTCTGATCTCCTTTCTTCAACTTTCTCTTTATGCTTGTAGTTGTTCGGACCAGACGAGTATCTCTGACTATTGGAGTTTGGCTTTTTATAGAACTTCTTTTGGAAAGCCTTGGTTAACATTAGCATGGTTTCCATCAGTTGTTCACAATCGTCAGATTCAGACCTTGCCTCGCAATCAGCTTCTTCCGAATCAGATTCTATCACCTTCTTCTTCTTAGACTTCTTCACCACAAGAGCAGCTGGATTAGCAACTGCTTTGTCAGCCTTTCTCATCTCAGCCTTGATCTCTTCTACCTCTTCCTCGTTCTGTTTAAGGATTTCATAAACTTCATGAAGAGGGATGTCGTTCAGATCTTTCAACTGCCTCATCTGTCGAGTGAACCTCTTCCACTCAGGCTGAAGATTGCTGAGAAATTTCACATTCAGCTCCACATGAGATTTGCTGATCTTGTTCTTGCTGAGCTCATTCAGCAATGTGACAAATCTATCATAAGTGGCTTCGAGTGACTCTCCAGCTTTGGCTTTGAACTCTTCATAATTATTCAAGCAGGTGGACACTTTGAGCTGGTTGCCGACTTTAGATCCGATCATCATCTTCTCCAACTGATCCCACATTTGCTTACCGGTAGCGTTGTAGCTGTCAATCTTGACATATATTTCATTCGGTATGCCTTGGAGAATAAATGATCTTGCCAACTTGTCACCCTTGTGTCTGTTCAACTGATCTTCCGAATATTCACCAATCGGTAATTTATACATTGTCTCTTCTTCTTGACCATTTTCTCCAGCTACAGTGAGAACCTTGGTCGGAGGTGTCATGATCCCTTCTTTCAGAGATTTTCTGATTTCATCTCCTAAATCATGTCGATCTATGAAGTCCAAAAATTTGTCCTTCCATTGCTCGTACTCCCCTTTGAAGAGTACTGGTGGCTTCACATCTGTTCCAATAGCAAGAGCCTCCCGAGACATCTTTACTTATACGATTAGTATCAAACTTATCTGATATTGAGACAATCAACTGGATGTTGGGAACTGAAGAATTTATCAAGTATGGTTAATGCTGCTGGTTCAAAGTTACTACTGCTAGAAGACTTCAAGGTTAATACTGCTGAGTATTACTACTGCTAGTAATTAATACTGCTAGTCAAAGTTAGTGCTGCTTGAACAAAGTTAGTACTGCTTAGCTAGTTAGTACTGCTAGTAGTTAGTGCTGCTTAGTAGTTAATGCTGCTAGAAAAGATTAATGCTGCTGAAGATTAATACTGCTTTTATGATGAAGATTCGCATGAAATGATAACAGCTGGATAATCTGAAGATATACATGGAAGCTTTAGAGATATACATGGAAGATATACTGAAGATATTTTTATTTCTTGTAATTATCTTTTGATTAGTATATGTATAGAATGTATAGAATAGATAGACAACTTTTTGATTAATTATTCATTCTAAGTTTAAGAGAGAAAATCAACCTCAAGGCATAGATCCTAATTCTAGAGAAGTAGAATTCGTATTGGTGAGCCTGTTCATCAATATTGAGGTTGTGTGTGTAATCTTGTGATTTCAAATATTCAATACAAGTTTACTGTTTGTTATTCATATTTACTGTGTTGATTTACTGTTTCATTGAATATCAAAGTGTTATTCCGCAAACTTCTTTGATATTGTTTCTGAGAATTAATTCTTGTTGAGAATTTGATCCTTACAAGTGGTATCACTTGTCTGCTCGTAGTTAATGCTGCTAGTAGTTAATGTTGCTAGTTAGTTAATACTGCTAGTTAGTTAATACTGCTCGCAGTTAATACTGCTAGTTAGTTAATACTGCTAGTGGTTAATACTGCTCGCAGTTAATACTGCTAGTTAGTTAATACTGCTAATGGTTAATACTGCTCGCAGTTAATACTGCTAGTTAGTTAATACTGCTAGTGGTTAATGCTGCTAGTTAGTTAATACTGCTAGTGGTTAATACTGCTCGCAGTTAATACTGCTAGTTAGTTAATACTGCTCTCAGTTAATACTGCTCGTCGTTAATACTGCTAGTTCGTTAATACTGCTAGTAGTTAATACTGCTCGCGGTTAATACTGCTTGTCCGTTAATACTGCTAGCAGTTAATACTGCTCGCAGTTAATACTGCTAGTTCGTTAATACTGCTAGTAGTTAATATTGCTCGCGGTTAATACTGCTTGTCCGTTAATACTGCTCTAGGTTAATACTGCTTATGTCCCGAATACTATAAATACCCTTTGCCCGCCTAAAAGTTCATAACGACTCTTTGCATACTGTTCACTTGCGCTCTAAACCCTTTCTCTCTCAAGTTCGAAGTTTTCAGGCAAGTTGTTCACTAAGATCAATGGCATCCATGGCATTCATCGATGAACACAATGAGATCGCGATGCTACAAAAGCCAAAGCAAGCTGCAGGATTTCATCAGATTGTGGATTTCCTCAAGTCAAGCCACATTGCTCATGCTCTTACTGTATCACCTACAATCTATATCGAGCATCAAAGGCAGTTCTGGGCTAATGCCACCATTGTTGCTGAGAATGGTGTGCAAATGATCAAGACAAGGATCTGTGAAAAACCACTAACAGTTACTGAAGAGGTTATTCGCATCAGTCTACGTCTAGACGATGCCTCTGGTATAACTTCTATCTCAAATGATGAATTGTTCTCTTCTCTTACAAGAATGGGGTATGGAGGCCCATTGGGTGTATTCAAATTCTCTAAAGCCAAATTTTCACCCCAATGGCGTTTCTTTGTCCATACTCTTATGCACTGTATCTCCAAAAAGACTACTGGATGGAGTGAGTTCAGCAGCACCATTGCTTATGCTTTGGTGTGCTTGGCCACTGCCAGAAAGTATAACTTTTCTAAAATGATTTTCAGTGATCTTGTCTCAAACATGGGAAACAAAAAGAGCTTCTTTATGTACCCCAGGTTTGTTCAAGAAGTTATTACTCATGAATTGACGGATATACCTCAACCTGTTGGGGTATATGTACCTAAACCCCCCAAAGGCAAGGTTTTCTCAAATATGAGAAGATCTGTTGGGGACTCGGAAGGAGTTGACACCCCATTGTTCTCTACAATGATGGTGGTGTCCCAAAACCAATGAAGGTATGGCAGCAGGGTCAAGGCCCCCATTAGACCATCCTACTGCTAGCCAATCCCAACCTTCCCACTCTAAATCTATTCCCCAGTCCCTTCTTGAAAAACCAACCTCTCCTATCACCCAAACATACAAGAGGAAACAGGTAAAGAAGGCTCCTTCCCTTCTTGTACCATCATCCCCCAAGCCTTTAAGCCCTCTAAGGGAGAATTCTCCTTTAGGGAATATCCATAGGGAAACCAAAGGGGTGTCTCCCAACCCCAAGGAGGTGCTCTCTGAGGAGGAGGAAGAGCATATGGGTGATGAGGCTGTCACTACTCCTGCTAGCACAGAGGAGGAAAGTGGTAACATCAATAAGACCTCCCCCATGGCAACTTTGAATGAGCAATCATTCGAAGGTCTCTGGTGCCAAGAAACCACGGGGGTGGATAGTGCTTCTGCTAGGCAGAAGACTTCCACTACTAAAAGATCCAATGATCCTTCAAAGGAGGGTAACACTTCTAGAGAAGGTGAGGACAGATATAACTACCAGGAATTGATGGATACAATGGGAAACATCAACCAAGATGTCATCAAACAAGGCAAAGAGATAGAAGAAATGAAGCTGGTAATTCTGTCACAACAAGTACAGATTGCTAAGCTGAAGAAGATGGTGACCAGGCTAGTGCAGAGGAAGAAGAGGAAGCAGTTTGTCTTAAAGAAGAGATCAAATGTTCAAGATCCTTTCAACAAGGGGGAGAAGCCAGAGGGAGAAAAAGAGAAAGAAAGCTCAACTGTAAAGGAAGTTAAAGTTGAGGGGGAGACAGAACATGGAACAACAGCAGAAACTGTTACTGCTGCTAAAATACAAGAAGCAGCAGAAACAGAAGCAGAAGAAACAGGGCTTTCTATAGAGGAAATGGAGATAGCTGAAACTTTGGTTAAAGCCAAGAATGATACTCCTAAGGCTACTCAAAAGGCCAAGGGAGTAGTCATTAATGAAGAAGGGATCTCAAAGAAGCATAAAGAGAAGGAAGTCTTGAAGGATATAAAGGAAAAAGGAAAAGAAAAGATGGTTGAAGAAGCTGAACTGCCTACAAAGAAGAAGTCTCAGATTGAACTGGATGAGGCAATAGCAAAACAGCTTCAAGACCAAATGGAAAAGGAGGAAATGTTGCAAACAGAAACAGACAGAGAACTTGCAAAAATCATGGCCAGAAAGTTGAATGCAGAATATCAGAAAAGCTTAAAAGAAGCAGCTCAGACCAAGAAACTTCAAGTTAAAAAGATGCCAGTGATGAAGCAGAAAAGACAACCCTCCAAGACCTTTTTGGCCAATCAGGAAAGAAGAAAGATGATAAACTTCCTGAAAGGTGCAATTGGAGTCAAGGGGGAGATGTTCACCAACATGGCATACAGTCAAGTTGAGGAGCTCTACAGGAAGGAAATGGCAAAACTCCAAGGGGATTCCTCTCAAAGGGAAGAAGCAGAAAGAAGGATGAAAGAGAGACATGATATCAACATCCAACAACCATTCCCTGAGGAGACCACACCCTCAAAAGAAGAAGCAGAAGAGAAGAAGGAAGAACCTGAAAGTGTGGGTATAGAAGCCAAGTCTGGAAAGAGAGTGAAGTCAATTGCTTCAAAAAGGCAGTTGAAAAAGCCAAGGGTGGAAGAAACTGAAAAGAAAACAGAACCTTCAGTCACATCTCAAACAGAATCAGTACAACTTCCAGAACAGTCTAGTAAGCCAACAGATGAGAGTATGGATCCTTACATGACAATAGTGGAACCTTTGAAAGCTGTTCCAATCTCTATGCAAGCTCCAGAGATCATCTTCTGGGATATTCTAAGAGACAGTGGAAAGAATTTCTTCAGAATCAAGAGAGCTGATGGTTCATTTGAAGCTTATTCAACATGGGGGAAAGTTATCAGAAGTTGTTCAAGAGCTGATATGGAAGAATTATACAAAGTGGGGATGAAACTTTATGAACCTGTGTTGAAAGGTACTGAAGAGAATCTTCTCAAAGTGACATTGGAATACTTATGCATGATGTTTGATCCAGAAAGAGTGCACTATAGGATTAAAGATCATAAGCATGAGTTCATCTTCAAGAAGATTGATAAATGGATACTGTTTGAAAACTGTGGAGTATACATGATTACTATTGACAATTGTTATCATGAATACTACCTGGTGGACAAAATCTATGAGCATAGCAAGGAGAAGCTAGAAGGGATGCTTAAAGCTACACTAGTATGTACAAAGGATTCAGAGATGGCAAAGATTGTGGCGCGAAGAACTGTAAATCAAAGTTTGGGCCTAGATCCAAATTTGGGAAATTGAACCTGAGGTGTTGAAAGCATCTTGAAGATTAATTCTGAAGAACTTGACTTCTGTTCCTAAAAGTCAAGTTCGGGGGAGATTGTTGGGAACTGAAGAATTTATCAAGTATGGTTAATGCTGCTGGTTCAAAGTTACTACTGCTAGAAGAATTCAAGGTTAATACTGCTGAGTATTACTACTGCTAGTCAAAGTTAGTGTTGCTTGAACAAAGTTAGTACTGCTTAGCTAGTTAGTACTGCTAGTAGTTAGTGCTGCTTAGTAGTTAATGCTGCTGAAGATTAATACTGCTTATATGATGAAGATTCGCATGAAAGGATAACAGCTGGATAATCTGAAGATATACATGGAAGCTTAGAGATATACATGGAAGATATACTGAAGATATTTTTATTTCTTGTAATTATCTTTTGATTAGTATATGTATAGAATGTATAGAATAGATAGACAACTTTTTGATTAATTATTCATTCTAAGTTTAAGAGAGAAAAAAAACCCTCAAGGCATAGATCCTAATTCTAGAGAAGTAGAATTCGTATTGGTGAGCATGTTCATCAATAATGAGGTTGTGTGTGTAATCTTGTGATTTCAAATATTCAATACAAGTTTACTGTTTGTTCTTCATATTTACTGTGTTGATTTACTGTTTCATTGAATATCAAAGTGTTATTCCGCAAACTTCTTTGATATTGTTTCTGAGAATTAATTCTTGTTGAGAATTTGATCCTGACACTGGATGAGATCGTTAGAAATCAAGATAAAATCACACAATACTGAAAGACTTAGAATGAAATTCAGAAAAATCTGATCACGAACAGAACTTTGTCCCCCTTCGCAGACTTAGCACGGGGGTCCCGCTATTGAGTCGACCGGGGACTTGTAAAGACCGGTAGAGAGTTCGACCGGAAACTTGTTCGACCGGGGAAGTGCAAAGATCGGTAGAATGCTTAGACCGATAGTGCTAAGACCGGATGGTTGTTCGACCGACACTATGCTTCGACCGATAATATGTAAGACCGGTAGAGAGCTAAGACCGATATACTGCAATGGACCGATAGTATGCTTAGACCGGGATGTGCTTTGACCGGATGGGTTGTGTGTGTATCGGTCGATTGATAAGAAGTGGTCGACCGATAGTGAAAGGACCGATAGTGGTCTTCGACCGGAAAAACACAAGGACCGATAATAACAAAGACCGGGGTGGACTGTGTGTGTACCGGTCGAATGCTATGAACCAATAAAAGGTATTCGACCGGAAGTGGAAGACCGATATGTTCTTGATGCTTATCGACCCAGAAACACAGAAATCAACCCAGAAACAAATCAATACTCAAAATTGAACAACTAAACTTTGCCAAAACGATCTCCTAATCAACGAAAACCGATTGCAACCAATTAATTTCAGTAAAAATCACTCCACAAGGGATTCGATTGATGACACAGTGACTTCTCGAGAACGAACCCAGAAAATCCAAAATCACCAAATTGATAATAAAAAACTATGCAATAACCAAATCAAATAATACCCAAACATGATAATATGCTAAACAATCACAATCCAACCAAAAACAACTTGAATGAACAATCACACTATAAAGTTATGAATCTTTGACAGAAAACAGAACCGAACAAAAATATTCAATTCAATCTGTAACTTGCTCTAATACCAATTGTGTGTCCCAATATGCAATCATTCAATCAAGTAAATCAATAATTAACAAAATAATTCAAACCTGATATTGATTAATCGAAAGGTTCAACAGGTTACAAGTGTTCTTGATGAAGAAACCAAACTTTCTCTCTACTTCTCTCTGTGTACGGCGCCAACAACACACCCATACCTCCAATAATTAATTTCACAATTAATCTCACTTAACCTAATTACCTCTAAAACAAACTATTTATACTTAGGCCATATAGCCTAATGGGCTTGCAAGGCTTGGCCCAAATACAAAACAAACTATTTAACTAAAAATAAAAGCCTAATAAATAAAATACGAAAAACATACTTTTGACTATTTATTACAAAAGGACTCTAGACTATTTGTTGAGACGACTTTATCAGCTTTAACTTCAGATTTCTATCTTCAGATAATTATGATCTTGAATCCAATAAATATGTGCTTTAACATAAAGTTACTGGAAGACCGAGACGCTGCTAACCGCAGACAGGAAGCGGTTGCAGAAAACGTTATGGTGTCGGGATCCGGGGGTACGGGACCCGTGCTTCCCACTAATGAGACACCAATTCCGGGAGCGGGACAAATGTCTAAACCTTGCACCTTCAATACATTTCTTGGGTGCCGACCACCAGAGTTCAAGGGTACCGATGATCCGCTGGTGTGTATGAACTGGGTGCGGGAGATGGAGCAGGCTTTCCGGTCAAGTGAATGCGGAGAAAGTCAGAAGGCGATATTTGGGTCACAGATGTTGAGAGGGGCGGCCCTAACATGGTGGAATGTTTACTCCTCGTCGGTAGAGGCCACGATGTTGGCCAAACTGAGTTGGTCAACCTTCAAGGAGAAATTGATGGAAGAGTTTTGCAACAAACGGGCCTTGGATCGAATGGAAGAAGAGTTCCGAAATCTAAGGAAGGGGAACTTGTCATTGAGGGAATATAACCGCCAGTTTATGGATTAGCTGGAATTGGTGGGACATCTGGTTCCGACTGAGAGGGAAAAGATCAAGGCGTACACCAAGGGGTTACCAACCGAAATGAAGAATCTAGTTCGGGTGTCAAAAGCCTCTACCCTCCATGGGGCGATCGAAGAGGCTCAATTAGTGGAAGACTCCTATGGATCGAGTAGAATAGAGAAAGGTAGACCGGTAGAGAAGCGAATGTGGGAAAGGAATTCCGCACCTTCAAAGAGAACCAAGCCATTCAACGGCAACTACCGCGGAAACGAAGTCGGAAGAGAAGCTAAATGGTGCTCTAAATGTCGGAGCAAGCATTATGGCCCGTGCGCCTCGGATGGATCAAATTGTTTCAAGTGTGGTAAGTCGGGTCACGTTCGTCGTGATTGCCCAGTAAAGGGATTACGTGCTTCGAATGCCAGGAACCGGGACACATCCAAAGTGATTGTCCAAAACTGAAGATGGGGGAAAGTGGAACAAAGATGACGGATCCTCCTAGAACAACAGGTAGGGCGTTCCAAATGACCACCGAAGAGGCGAAGGCTTCAACTGATGTAGTGTCGGGTATGTTTCTTCTAAACTCTGTACCTACGCGTATATTGTTTGATTCAGGCACAAGTTTTTCGTTCATATCGAATTCGTTCTGTCAAAAGTAATCTGTGCCCACTAGTAGTTTAGAGGAGGCTCTAGTGGTAGAATTAGCGGATGACGACCAAGTCGTGGTTCGGGATGTTCTTAAGGGTTGTAAGTTAGAGATTGAAGGAAAGGAATTTTCGGTCGATCTAATGCCGATGGTCATCGGGGGTTTTGATGTCGTTCTTGGGATGGATTGGTTAGCGGATAACCATGCCGAAATTCTTTGTGCAAAGAAGCTGATTCGAATTCCGACCTCGAACGGTGAGTCGGTAACCGTATACGGTGAAAGGCGGAAGGGCGAGGTGGCAATCATTAGCATGGTAAAGGTACGAAAGTGCTTATCGAAAGGATGCCCATCCTTTCTGGCATATGTTATAGATGCTAAGCTTGAGAAGAAAAAGTTGGAGGACGTGGATGTAGTAAGAGAATTCCCCGACGTATTCCCGGACGAATTGCCTGGTCTATCGCCCGATCGTTAAGTTGAGTTCAAGATCGATCTAGCACCGGGAGCGGCACCGATAGCTAGAACCCCGTACCGGTTGGCTCCATCTGAAATGAAGGAAATGATGAGTCAACTTCAAGACCTTCTCGAGAAGGGATTCGTAAGACCGAGCTCGTCACCGTGGGGAGCACCAGTCTTGTTCGTAAAGAAGAAGGACGACACTATGCGAATGTGCATAGACTATAGAGAGTTGAATAAGGTGACAGTGAAGAATAAGTACCCACTCCCTCGAATCGATGACTTATTCGACCAACTTTATAGAGCGGGATGTTTTTCAAAGATCGACCTTCGTTCCGGTTATCATCAAGTGAAAGTCAAGGAGGAGGACATTCTGAAGACCGCGTTTAGGACACGCTATGGGCATTACGAGTTCTTGGTGATGCCCTTTGGGTTGACGAATGCCCCGGCGGTGTTCATGGATTTGATGAACTGGGTGTGCCGACCGTTTCTCGATAAGTCGGTCATCGTGTTCATCGATGACATTTTGGTTTACTCCAAGGATGAAACTGAGCATGAGCAACATCTTTGCGATGTGTTGGAAGTATTGAGGAAAGAAAAGCTTTATGCAAAATTCTCCAAGTGTGAATTTTGGTTGAAGGAAGTGCAGTTTTTGGGACATGTAGTCTCGAAGGAAGGTGTGAAAGTGGACCTCGCGAAGGTAGAAGCCATGATGAATTGGTATCCTCCTAAGAGTCCAACGGAGATCAGAAGCTTTTTAGGATTAGCGGATTACTACCGAAGATTCATCCAAGACTTCTCTAAGATTGCTTCGTCGTTGACATCTTTGACCAAGAAGAACGTGAAGTTCGTGTGGACCGAAGCTCAAGAGAAGGCGTTCCGGACGTTACAAAAGAAGCTTTGCGAAGCTCTGATCTTGTCCTTGCCAGAGGGATCGGAAGATTTCGTGGTTTATAGCGACGCCTCGAAAATGGGTCTTGGGTGCGTACTCATGCAGTGGGGGAAGGTTATTGCATATGCGTCAAGGCAACTGAAAGTGCATGAGAAGAATTACCCCACGCACGACTTGGAATTAGCTGCGGTAGTATTCGCATTAAAGTTATGCCGACAAGAAGAGGCGACCGGTGGAGTTTCAAGTGGGAGACCGTGTGATGTTGAAGGTGTCTCCTTGGAAAGGTTTAATCCGATTCGAAAAGCGTGGGAAGCTAAGTCCCCGTTTCCTTGGACCGTTTATGATCCTTAAGCGCATTGGACTTCAAGCTTATAAGCTAGACTTACCGCCAGAAATGGAAGGAATTCACCCTACCTTTCATGTGTGTTATATGGGAAAGTGTTTGGCGGAGGATGAGAGCGTCATACCACTATCCGAAATTCGATTGGAGGACAACCGTTATGTCGAAGAACCCGAAGCTATTTTAGAGAGGGAGACCAAGAGACTTCGTCGTAAAGAGGTCGTGATGGTCAAAGTACAATGGAGACATCATCGGGGTACGAATGTGACTTGGGAAGCCGAGGAAGACATGAAACGTAGATATCCTCACCTGTTTTCTTAGCTTAGATTTCGAGGATGAAATCTCATCCAAGTTGGGGAGGATTGTAACACCCCGAATTCTAGACAAGCATTGTATTCTGGTGTTATTTTACGAACCGCTAGTGTCATGGTTTTAATCCCCAGTATTAGTCGGGTTCCGATGCCTTGGTTATGATTTGAAATGGAGAAGTGAGGAATTCCTTCCAGTGCTCGGCGCGTGTTGCCGCGCGGGCATCCGCGCAGAATTCTGACCGCGTGCCACTCCAGTGTCCGGCGCGTTTAGTCGCGTGGGTTAAGCCGCGCGGGCACCCTCGCGCGACCCCTGCACAGATTAAAAAGGGGGCTAGGTCGATTTAATTGGCATTAACTCCATTTCTCCCTTATGGTTGGCGATTTTGCTCTGAGTTAAAGGTAAGAACTCTTCCCCTTCATTAATTTCCCTTGAAGTGAAGGCATTGAATGAGATCTCATGGTTGACTTAGGTGGGTGGTGATTAAAGATCCAAGCTCATCTCTTCCCTTGCAAGTTCTTGTCAACTAGGGTTTGGTCTATTCCAATAAATCACTAAGGTGAGTGTTTTATGGACTCTTCTACTCATGTGTAGGTTAACTATGTGCTTACAACTATATTGCTCACTAACTTACCTCTTGATCTGATAAAGGCAAAGTTAACCTAAAACCCTATTTGGGGATATTGCTTCAAATGAAGAGTATTAGAGGAAATGCTAGATGGTAGCATGTAAAGAGTTTTAGGTAGCCTTTGGGTTATATGTGGGTCATATTTACAACTTGGTAAGTAGACTAGAGACTCGGTTTTGAGTTGATGTCACTATTAGACTAGAGACTCGGTTTGAGTTAATGTCACTATTAGACTAGAGACTCGGTTTTGAGGTAATGTCACTATTAGACTAGAGACTCGGTTTGAGTTGATGTCACTATTAAACTAGAGACTCGGTTTTGAGTTGATGTTATTATTAGACTAGAGACTCAGTTTGAGTTGATGTCATTATTAGACTAGAGACTCAGTTTGAGTTGATGTCATTATTAGACTAGAGACTCGGTTTGAGTTGATGTCACGGAAAGGCTAAAGACCCGGTTTGGGTTGAGTGCCCATGTAGCTAAAGATATAGTTCGGATTAATGTCATCAAGCCTGTTGGCTTGGGTGGAATTATATATATTGTTAACTAAATTTGTATGGAAATTTCATGTTAATGACCGGGGAGCAAGGTGGTTGAGAACTACGAATAATGCAATGTTTTCGTGTTGTAATTCTATTTCATCATTTATGTTATGATTGTACCTTCTCACTAGGCTTAAGCCTAACACTTGTTTATGTGGTTGTCATGTATGGCAGAGCGTCCTAGTGGCGGGGACATTCGGGAATGAGAGGCAAATCAAGTGGTTGAGAACGGTCTTTTTAGGAGATATTGAGACCGATGTAAATGTGTTGATAGTTACCCATTTTTGGAAGAATAGCGACACCCGACCGTAATCTAATAGAATTGCTTAGATTATTAGGTTGTCGTACCTTTATTCTTCATTATCTGAGTTGTAAACATTATGTTAAATTCCCCGATTTCGGGATGATACTTTGGGATCATTTTGGCAGGTGATGGTTTATTCCAGGTTTCGCTTAGTTATAGCCATCCTATTGGCGAATTTTCGAATTTTAAATTCCCTTAATTTTTAGGGTGTTATAAGTTGGTATCAGAGCTTTAGTTTAAGTGAACTAGGTATGGTCGTAGGATACCTAGACTTAAGTTGTGCATTTAAGATATGATTGAGTGAGATTGGGTAGAACTCCTAAGATAGCATTGTCTTAGAATCGGCGGAAAATACACCAATTGAGAGTTATGGTAATGGTAATGAAAATTTTTATGTATCACATGTTCATAATTTCGCCTACCTAACGTTATTATGAGGATGCCTTACGTGATTATGCTTGTTTTCCATTATTATGATGACTAATGAAGGTAGTAGTACGTTTCCTTGTTTATTATTAGTGTAATCTTTATCTCATCCTTATTCTCGCATATGTGTGGCAGAAAATGGTAAATACTCGCAACCGACCAGAGGGTCAAGATATAGCGGCGTCTACGGCCGACCAACAAAGGATAACAAAGGATATATAATTCATCAACAAACTAATCTAAACGTAAATGTCTAGACTACATCACTTGACGAACCAAAGTTCACTAAAAGATGGGACTTAAACAATGCCCAACGCCAAAATAATAGACATCTCAAAATGCCTCGAGTCCACGCTCGACTCTCAAAAACCCTGTGCAACCCACCGCTAAGGGAAACCTGTTATACACATCATTTGAGAAAAAGTGTTAGGCTTAAAGCCTAGTGAGAACATACAGTTTATAAATTTCAAGAGATATAAACTTTTGTATCAAAAGGGAATCTTTTCAAATAAGCATTTCCAAGTTAACTGTTGATAAGAATGAAATCCATTAAAATGAGACCATAAACCTTCTTTCCAAAACCTCACAATTTAATGCACAAGTAGTTCTTTTATAAACATCCCGAAATATAAACATCAGTATCATAAGGAAATCTTTTCATAAAGGTTTAATTTATAAAAGATAACATTTCGCCACAACCGGGCCTTTTCGGTCCAAAACTCATCATACGATGACAAAAGAACCATTTTACCAAGGATGGTGGTGTAACACAAAGTAGACCACCAATCCGAGTTATGAGCTAAATACTGGAACCATGGCCACGAATGCTTCGGTCCATACTACGATGTGAGGGAGGCCCCCGAGGAACCAGTCATACTCGTTCGTTAGACTACATTTGACCCATGGCTAGTAACCGGTCTCATATAACCGTACCAAGTGCCCCCGAGGATCAAATGTATCTAACTACAACAGAAGGGGCATATCCTTCCCAGCCATAAGCCGACTCGATACCTAGGGATCCACTAGTATAGTCACGACTTGTCACAATATTTCATGTGACCAACAAAGCTAGATAAATAGCTTTCAACACATTTATATTTCAAAATGCCGTTTTCAAGATCAACTGTTGGTAAGAAAGATAAACATAAACCATATTATATGCATTCTTTCAAATAAGCCCCCACAACTGGGCAAGTAAAACATTCTTTTACTTCAACAAGATGGAACCCATCATTTTAGTCAAAAGTGTTCGGGAACCCTAAAATATCTCAAAAACCCCAAGTTACGTCAAAATGTAATAAACGGAAAATCCGAAACCGTAGAGATGTATAAGAGTTAAAAAAAAACACAATATTTGACATGCATAACAGTTTAGAAAAGTTAGTAGGAACTCACCTCATATTCCTTCTTCCTAACGAATGCTACCTATGACAACACCGAAAGAATCGGTAAGTCGAAACATAGATAAATCTCCCACTTCCTGACTAAAACTCAAAGATAACAGAAGCTAACAACGAGCAAATCCTAGTCCGATCGAAGGGCACACTACTGGTCGAAAGGCATACCGGTCGATACACACTACCGATCGAAAGGCATATCGGTCGATGCACACTACCGGTCGAATGCATACCGGTAGAGTGCAACCTCCCGGTCGAAATGCATACCGGTCGAGTGCAACTTCCCGGTCGAAATGCATACCGGTCGAGTGACACATCGGTCCTTAGCATGTCCGGTCGTCTTGTTCACCAAGAACACGCCGGAGATACTGTGAACCCAGATCCAAAACCGAAACACTCAAAACCCGAAATTGAACGGTTAAAAACCTTAACAACGAGATTCTACACGGCTAGAAACATTCAGATCAAAGCATTAAGCTAGATTCGTACCTTGATTTGTCCGAATCGATCGAACTCTTTTTCTCCTGTTTCTCTCTCTCTCTTTCTCAAAACTGATAAAACTGAGATCTGAGATATCTATCAAAATATCTAACTTGATTTGTATATAAATAACCTAAGTTACATTCAACCCCCCTGAACTTTGGGTAACGGTCAACTTTTCACCTGTAACACCCTCAATTTGGAAATAGCAACTTATTTAAAATTTTATAAACACATCAATAACGATTCGTCTGCAATCACAATTTAAGAATGAACCTCCATACATATACATATCCTATATAACAGTCTATGATAAGGACGGGTGCTACTAATCCCAAAGTCAGCTACTATCTCCAATCTGCGGAAGACCTCATCAACTACTTACTCTTGCACAAGGCTAAGGCTCGACTTCCCAAAGCACTGCTAGAACCGAACCCCCAACAGGAACCTGATGCACATGCCGACAAATAAAAAAGGTTAGGCTTAACGCCTAGTGAGCTCAAGAGTTTTAACATGAATGAATACACAAGTAAAATCATGCTAGAAACAGTTACAGTTCTTATCAGCAGTTAACCAATTAATTACGTAGATGTGGAGTCAACGGGAGCAACCCATATCTCCAATCCGGTTCATCCAAAGAGGCAATGCACCTTGAAGCCACTTTCTCTGGCAACCCAAAGGTCCGACACGCACCGGGGACTACCGCCTTAGAAAATTCCCCGGCGGCGGAGGTCTAGGTACATAGAAGACTACCGCCTTAGGAAATTCTCCTCAAATGTCACCCACCTACATTCCTATAGTGAA
Organism: Arctium lappa; assembly: GCA_023525745.1. Lineage (NCBI taxonomy): Eukaryota > Viridiplantae > Streptophyta > Magnoliopsida > Asterales > Asteraceae > Arctium > Arctium lappa. The sequence continues at coordinate 4,259,730 of CM042050.1, forward strand.
TCACAGACTTGGTTCGTCCACATTATGCATTTAGGAGGTCTCAAGATGTGTTTCAACCCGTTAGTCATTCGGGTATCAACCAAGAACACAATATTACCATCCTAAGCATGTAAAGCCATCATATGACATAATATCCATTCAAATACTTCGTGAGAATATAAGGTCGCCAAAAAGGCATTCCAAGGAGGAATCATCATAATACCAAGCGATACATAAATGACTCATGGTAAGTTAATCATATACAAATTTCCACATAAATCCCCAAACACTTATACATTAAATAAGAACACTTGAGAAATCACATCATTGACAACACTTTAGATTCAACTTACTTCCGAACTGGTTCCCCCAAAGAGGCAACTTGAAATAGCAAATGCCTACACGACTCATTTTAGTGAAAACGAGCTAAGATACTCAAAAGCCTTTTTATCAACAATTGACGTCTTCCAAATAATGAAATGCTTTTAAACATCGTTTATGAAGACACATACCCCAAAGACGTGGTTAAACCGAAACTCGATACGTATTGGGACCAAAGATTTTCCAACGGTTTTATGGATGCAACACTCTCGGAATGCATAACCCATGAACTTAGGTTTCAAATGTACAAAGTCATTAAGAATGCATAATGCCATGAAGTGAACTCCATTTGTACAAAATTGCTAAGAACCCAAATATAAGCATTTTATATAATTTCACAACCCAAGTTTACCAAACATAAAACTTATTAAAATACCCACACTTTGACAAATATCAAGTAAAACACACTTTTACTTCAAAATACCCATTTTTGGCATGTACACCGTTTTAACAAATCAACTTGAACTCACCTTGCTAGATTTAGGCTAAATCTAGATTTTACCCCACTTTGAGCTCCTTTGAAGAAACTTGAATCTTCAAGCAAAACTTCCAAAAACCTCGATCCATAAGTTTCCAACCATCAAAACATAAACAACCACAAATACTCGATCCCCAACCTTATACATGAATACCTCAACTGATACTGAAACCCTAACTTCCATAAATGAAGAGAATAGGAGATTACCTTGACCCAAGATTGAATCCACCAACCAAAACACCTCTAGTTCACCAAAATGGTTACAAACCTTCAATCTAAGCAAGGGAAAACAAAGGGTGGATGAAACCCTAGAAAACTTTGGTGAAGAAGATGAATAGTGAGAGATGAGAAGCTTACCACCATGAAATACTCTAGTATACTCCAATAGACTTCCAATATCTTGCTATATCCTTGAAAATATCTCAAAAACGAAACTGTAGCAACTTGAATCACCCAAATCGGAGCTCTGGATCAAAAGATATGAAGAAATGAAGTTTTGGGTGAAATGGGGCGGAAATCAGGTTTTAAGCCCGAGCTGAGGCCTCTGCCTGATGCGCACGACCCGTGCACGGTTTGTGCATGGAGGGCGCACGACCCGTGCGCCCCACACAGTCCGTGAGAGAAATCCTTAAATCCCGTTTTGGCCATAACTTCTTCGTTATAGCTCCGTTTTTTCTCCGGAAAGAACCGTTGAACTTGTAATTGAATCTTTTATCCATCATGACTATAAAATCTAGGATTCAAGTCCAAAACCAAATATCTTATTTTTCCTTAATATATCGGTTTCTATATTTAACTTGTATTGATACCTCTCGGAACTCGGGGTGTTACATCACCCAACTTCAAAACTCAGGGTGTTACACAACAGGCGTGCAACAAAATTTACACTATAAATATGAAAATTAATTCCTGCACCACAACACGTGCAATAACTGTTTGTATAACCCTAAATGAGAACTTCACAATTTTTATCTTAAATTTTTTTTTCTTCTCTAACCAAAAACGTTGTGGCATAAAATTCTCCACAAACCCCATATGCACCAGTTTATTCCTCAAAGCTCGGTAGAACGATGAGAAAGCAAATAAATTTCAAATCGAGTTTAAAACTTTGAGCCGTACCGATGAACACATTTGACCAAAATAATAACTACAACGACATGAATACCGCTAACTCGCTTAATGCATTGCGGAAAATTTCTAACAGTAAAATCAATAACTGAAATAATATAAGTCGTTTATAGGCTTACTCACACCAACAGTATAATTTAATCCAACTGCAAAAAACGTACAACGATTATCAATTTTATAAACCCGAAAGAGAAAAACATAAGGTTTTGAAACTTCCCAAAAGAGCACATGGGATGACATTTATTAACAGAACCTATAAATTAACGTACACAATAAAGCATGCATACACGTTACAAAGCTTATTTACGTGACGCAAAATGTCGTAAAATAGGACACAATAAAGCATGCATACACGTTACAAAGCTTATTTACGCGACGCAAAATGTCGTAAAATAGGACACAATAAAACCCGACCGAATTTTCATAAATCCCATTAATGCTTAAAGCAAGCGGTGTCAAAATTTTCATTTCCCAACATAAAAGTATAAGACAACAATAAGTCTAAAATGACAAAATTCTAAAACCACATCGTAAGATAAGATGACCATTTTCAACACGACTTTGATGAGACACGACGCCCAATAAACGTGTAAATTTACACTCGATGAAATTAAAACCCACGCATCTCAAAGTACACTTACTGTAACACCTTAGGCATATCCCATATCGGCCGTGGACAGGAGTGATGCTGGATGTTATAAGTAATATCTTGGCCTTCCTAACAACAACGCGTTTTGGGGCCACAAGCACGTCAGGTTCTGGGAACTCTGAGGTTAAGCGTGCTTGGGTGGGAGTAGTCCCAGGATGGGTGACCCCCTGGGAAGTTTCTCACCAGGTCGCCAGAAACAAATCCGTGCGCTACACGTTGGTTAAATCCAGGGGCAAAGCGGACAATATTGTTGTCGAGGCAGGCGGGATGTTACACTTACACACCCCAAATGCCGCAAAACTATACTCATAAAATTAAACACGACTCACACAAACCAAATCCTCCAGAAAATTCCGACTCAAGAACATGGGGACAACTCTTCCTTTAAAACCTTAACATACGTGGAGGAGATCCAATGTCAAAGTTAAAAATTATACAGTTACTTGTCCAATACCCAAAATGACATGAAAATATGGATCTTAAAATATCCAAAAATAGAGTTAGACACAAAATGAAGATGAAGAGATTTCCAATAAATAAAATATTTGCAACCACGAACAACAAAACAATTTCATGCATGTTTAAACTCTCGGTTTAAAATTTGATGAATGCTAAACACCTTACCAAGATTTCGTAATATAACTCACTTTATGCTTTGAAAACATGAGAAACAAATAATGCAAACTCATTTTAGAAATAAATGTCGTGCATGGATTTGGCCGACACTCGATACCTCGAAATCATGTTCCTCAATTTTCCGCCATACCAATATCACCCGGATGTTCAAACATCTTAAGGCGATCACCGACGTCATCGGTTCTCTTTACAATTCCTTCTTAAAATAGAGCCAATTAACGCCTATGGTTCTAATCCGACCAATAGCTCCGACTCAAATTGGTCAACTTAGTGCATTCAACGCGCTTAACTATCACTCCAAAGTGATATTGCTAGAAACATCAATCCTTCCTTATATTACTCCCTTAGAAACTTTCTTACTACCCCAACGGTCATCATACCAAGGTAGTTCAAGTATACACATGTTGCATGTAGGTTCACCATAACACTGGCCAGGTGTCATTATGAACGTACCGTACATGATCATCCTTGCGACCCTCGACAAGTTTCTCGTTTCTAGCGACTCGATCAACCCCAAAATATCGTATCTTAAGATACCTAATACGTAAATCCACTTCAAATTACTTATAAGAACGCTAGTTTGAGTCTAGGTATCCAAAAATCAATACCTATTTTCTCAAACTTAAGCTCTAATACCAACTTTTAACACCCTCAAAACTGGAATAGCAACTAATTTAAAATTTTCTAAATAAATCAACAATTGATTCATCTGCAATCACAATCTAAGATTTAACCTCAATACACACATTCATTCTATACATAAAGTCTATAATACGGACGGGTGCTACTAAAACCCAATAAAAGTCACTATCTCCAAACTGCGGAAGACTTCACCAAATACTTACACTCGCGAAAGACTAAGCACATCTCTTCATAGAATTGCTAGAACCAACCCCCATCTGGAACCTGATGCACATGCCGACAAATAAAAAGGTTAGGCTTAACGCCTAGTGAGCTCAAGAGTTTTCGACATATATAAATTAATCGTTTAAAGAGAAAGAATGCGGTTAAAATCATAATCTTTCAATTTCTTATGTCTAACATATGAAAACGACTCATTTTCCCATAATATGCATTTTAGACAAAGCACACCAATTTACGTTTTCCAAATCAAACTACTTCAAGGATGAAGAAACCAACATAAACCGCCCATTCATAAATCAGGTTTAACACAAAACTCACTCGAAACGTGAATAGAGATTGAACTCTCCATTTATGACAATACGGTTAAAACTTTATATCCCGAAACACCCAAAACACGGGTAGGGAATAATACTCAACCCATAAATCAAGGATAAAATTCAAATATACACAACGCCACCAAAAACTTGGGATAATAAAACTCAACACCCAAAAACAACACCTTTCGGTGATGGGGGATACCCGAATTCCAACGAAAGTGGCGGGCACACAAAGTTAAGCCACTTATCAATGTTCTCGAGCTTCACATAAGACCATGGTTCTCCGTATACGGCTCCTCTGAGCTACCACTGCAAGACACCACTGATCCTAGTGTCTACTCGACCTCTAATGAGTGTCACAACCAAAGCCACAAGTCCCCGTATCCGGCTCATCTGAGCTACCACCGCAAGACTTAGCTCCGTATACGGCTCTACAGAGCACCACTGCAAGCTTACATAATCAACCACATGACTTGGGGACCACTCACTAGAATTCAAACGCGGACACTAAATTCCACGATGAGTAATCAGACTGGACGACAATCGGGCATCGAGTTCAACCACCCACGATCTCTACCTCGAGCCCTTCAATAAAGGTTACGCGGTTATCGAGTTCAACCACCCACGATCTGTACCTCGAGCTCCCGTTAGCCATAAATAATGTCCAGTCCCAAAACGGGGATAAAGTCCCCACTAACCAACTGACTCATATGCCTATGGATCCAATGCATTACAGTCTAAAACGTTACATGACTCAAAAGAATAAACTAACGCATTCAAAACATGTAACTCCCAAATAAGATGCAACTAAGTACATCATACGTCCAAGGCCCCTTAACGAGCAACCAAAACTGAACAAATGTTCCAAAAACTCCACCGAGTACAAATCAAGCCCCAAGAGGCTTAATGGACGTTTGTCTCAACACGAGAGCCAAAATGGTTACACAAACCAAAATACACATTTTCCCAAAATCTTTGATTCTCAAATTACCGTTGGCCTTCGGCCCAAACCCAAAAGGTTTTCCATTTCTAAAATGTTCTCCAACGTCGGAAATGACCCAAAGCCAAAGAACTCACACATTCGTACTTTTCCAAATATTTCATTTCATGAATGATGCATAAAAACCCGACAAACACTTAAAAGTATATTTTTGACCAAGTACTCATTTATGCAATAAATCATCAAAACACCTTCCTTTGTGACACATTTATCCAAATGTCCATAAATCCCGAAATGTGTGCTTTATAAGTTTATAAAGTTAAATATATCCAAATAACCAATTTATCAGCAGTTAACAATTTAATGTAAACACAAACACTTTAAAATAAACATTTTGGCATGTACACCGTTTTCACAAATCAACTTGAACTCACCTTGCTAGATTTAGGCTAAATCTAGATTTTTCCCCCAACTAGAGCTCCTTTAAAGAACACTTGGATTCTCAAGAAAAAAACTTCCAAAAACCTAAATCCACACATATTCAACCATAAATAAACATAATCAACCACAAAGAATCGTTTCCCAAACCATATACATGAATACCTCAACTAATACTGAAACCCTAACTTCCATAACTGAAGAGAATAGAAGATTACCTTAACCCAAGATTAAATCCACCAACCAAAACACTTCTAGTTCACCAAAATGGTTACAAACCTCCAATCTATGAAAGGAAGCACAAAGGGTGGATGAAACCCTAGAAAACTTTGGTGAAGAAGATGAAGAGGGAGGGATGAGGAGCTTACCACCACAAAATACTCTTGTATACTCCAATAAACTTCCAATCTCTTGCTAGATCCTTGAAGAGCTCTCAAAAAAGAAACCGTAGCAATTTGAATCACCCAAATCGGAGTTAGGATGAAGGAGATATGAAGGAATGAAGTTTGGTGGCTGAAAATCGGTTTTAAGCTCGTCCAGGGGGTTTCGCGACTTGTGCCGCGACCTTAAGTCGCGGCATAAGTCGCCCGCTTCCCCTATTTTTCTTCTCGTTCACTGTTTTGGCCATAACTTCTTCGTTATAGCTCCGATTTTGCTCCGAAAAGAACCGTTGGACTCATAATTGAATCATTTATCCATCTAGACTATAAAATCCAGGATTCAAGTCCAAAATATTTTATCTTATTTTTCCCTAATATATCGGTTTCGGTATTAACTCCAAATGATACCTTTCGAAAATCGGGGTGTTACATCAAGGATATAGCAAGAGATTTGAAGTCTATTAGAGAATACAAGAGTATTTTGTGGTGTGAGGGTGACCTTGTAGATGTGTTGGATCTAAGATCTAGGGAGATTTCTTGTAGATTCAAGTCTTCATCAAAGGAGATTCAAGTTTTGGGGGTAAAACTTAGATTTAGCCTAAATCTAGCAAGGTGAGTTCAAGTTGATTTGTGAAAACGTTGTATATGCCAAAATGTCCATTTTAAAGTGTTTATGTGTTTTACATGAAATTATCAAATGTTGAGATAGTTGGTAATCTTTGATTATTTGAAGTATTTAACTTTATAAACTTTGTAAAACACCCACATTTAGGATTTTTGGGCATTTTGATAAAGGTGTCACAAATGAATGTGTTTTGATGATTTATTGCATAAATAGATCTTTGGTCAAAAATACACTTTTAAGTGTTTGTCGGGGTTTATGCATCATTCATGAAATGAGATGTTTTATAAAGTACTACTTGCACATTTATATGAGGTACTTGAAAGAATGTATATAGTCTTATTTTATGATTTTCATTCTTATCAACAGTTAAACTTGGAAATGTATATTTGAAAATAAATGAGTCTTGAGGACATTTGTCCGGTTTAATAGCCCGTTGCGAAGTTTTGAGCATGATGACGGTTAATGCGCATCATTTGAGAATTACATGTTTTGAGTGTGTTGGTCATTCAGTTGGAGTCATGTAATGTTTTAGACTGTAATACAGTGGATCCATAGGCATATGAGTATGTCTTTATTATATAAAAAGGAAAATGGGCTATTATTTATATGTTGGCACCAGAATTAGTTATGGGATTTTGAGGATAATACGGTGAGGGCTCGTGGAGTCCAATACCCAGACATGCATCCGTGATTTAATTTCTGAGTCTGTTTTTATGGGATAATCACTTCCCATTTGTAGCTAGTTGAGACATTGGGTCCTCGGAGGCAACTTGGTACGGTTATGTGGGACTGGATACAAGCCATGGGCCGTAAATGTAATCCTAATGAATGAGCATGATTAGGAATCCTTGGGTGCCCTCCCCCACATCTTAGTACGAGTCGGCGAGCTCGTGGCCATGGGTTCCTAGTATGGTGAGCTCAGTAACTTGGAATGTGGCCTACTTTTGTGTTCCGCCACTAGCCTTGGAACTCGGGACTCCCCCGTCACCGAGAGGTGTTGTTTTGGGGTATTTAGTGTTATCCTTGTTTTCGGCGACGCTTTGAGTTTGGGTTATCTCCCTTATGCTATAATTTTAGAGACTTGAGTTTACTCATATTTTGGTCGTTTGTTTTATAAAGTTTATTCAAATTTAATTATTCGAGCATTACCATTATCCTCATTTTGAGTAAGTGTTGGGTTGCATTATTTCATGAAAGAATGTTTTGGCGTTGAGGCGTCCATCTATAAAATGCATATTGTTGGTAAATGAGTTGTTCTCTTATTTTAAAGTAAATCATTTAAAGGATCATGATTATAAGATACAATATTTCCATTTTACGTTTTCCTTTATAATCATGATATAAAACTCTTGAACTCACTAGATGTTAGTCTAACCTTTTTACTTGTCGGCATGTGCATCAGGTTCCATTCCGGGATTAGTTCTAGCGACACTGTGAAGAGATGAGTGCTAGTTGTGTGCTCGAAGAAGTGATTAGCTTGATGAAGTCTTCCGCACTTATATTGGAGATAGAGATTGTTATTGGGATGTAGTAACACTCGACTTTAGTTTGTCTTTATGTAAGACTTTAATTATTTGTTGATGGTTCAACCTAGAAATGTATTCAAAGATTGAACTGGTAGTAAGAGATTTTATTATCCTTTAAGGTATTGTTGAAAGTTTTTAATTAGTCGCTCTTTCCAAATTTGAGGGTGTCACAACAACCCTACAAGGTGAGTTTCACTCCTTTTTTATAAACATTATACATGTTAAAACATGAGTTTTAACCTTCTAGATTTCTCCATGTGGAACTATTTTACTTAGGTGGGTTTTCACCAAAAACCTAATTTTCGGGGATTCTTAGGGTTTATGTGAATGGGTGTGATTTTAAGACCAAGGAACTTCTAAGTGGTCATATTTGAGAACTTGTATATGAGGAGCATGTCTCCTTTTAATTTCATGCTTAAATGCTTGAATTCAAAATTAGGGTTTTGTGACCTAAAAGTGTTTTATGGAATGAGGACTTGGGTGTTTGAATTGGGGGTATGGAATATTATTCAAAGTATAAATTTTGGAACCTCTTGGAAATTATGTGAATAATCATTTGGATTCTTGACTTCACTCATTGGTTAGCATATTTATTGAAGAAAAGTTTGGTGAGCCTTATTGACATTTATATGGCATATTGGTTGCATTTGGGCGTCATGACCCATATCTTATTTGTACATTTGTCCAATGATGGAATGATAGTTTTCCACATTGAGGCACGCTTAGGCATCAGATTGGGTTATAAGTCCTACGTGCTAGTATACGATATTGGATGATGATCTCAACATAAGGGCCCTATGTGGTTGAAGTTGACTTTCTGTGGGTGTACGTTTAAACCTACCGAGCCTAACATCCTTTGCGTATATTTTATTATTGTGTATTAATTTTACTAACTTGTCAAGTGGCTTACTCTCTTGTTCCGTCACTTGTGTTAGTAAGCGGGTCTCCCCCGTTAACCCAAGAGGTAATTGTTTATGGTGAAGAGTTACATCATTATTATTATGAATTCACTTTTTTTTACTTCCGCTTATAATTGATTATTTCTAAATATAAATGTTTGATCTCACTAGACTTTAACCTAACACTTTTTTTTAAAATGACATGTATGATAGGTCATTCTAGCAGCAAGACACCTCGGGCTTGAGTAGAGAGAGATCGGAGGATAGTATCATTTTTGGGAGGTTATAGAGACGTACATCCGACTTAGTCTTGATACACTTTTGGAGAAATAAAGTGTCAACACCCAAATTTAATCTATATTTATTTGTGTCTAAATTAGTAGGTTGTTGAAATTAACTTTAATTATTTCTTTGGGTTGTAAACGTCATACTTTGTTCCCCGTTTTCGAGATGGCATGTTTTGGTTAAAATGTCATTATCAGGTTATTCAAGTTTTCTCCATTTATAGCGATCATATTGTCGAATTTTTGAATTTTTAAATCTCTCTAAAATTTAGGGTGTTACATACAAATTTCTAAAGTTATATGTTTGAATTCATAACTAACTGATAAACATAATCAAAACAGGATAAACATTTCAATTTAAATATAAAGAATTTAAAATATATAAGATAATCATTGTATTCTAACAAAATACTTAATTATTATAAAAATCATTATATTATTAAGCATAAATTAAACAAATTTATAAAAAAAAAACCATTATCACTCTCACAAAACCATCCAAAATCGTACTGTAAATCGACAAAAAACAAAAAATAAAATGAAACATTAAAATCGTAATGTATTTCGTTGCATTGCACGAGTACGCTTCTAGTAATTTGAATTTTGTTTAACTAAAACCTTTTATTTTATTTTTTGAAATAAAAAAGAAAACCCTTTATTAGAAAATACTAATAATAACAATAATTTGTTTTTTTCTTGTTTAACAAATAAATTTGAAAGTTCGATTAATATATTATAAATTCAAAGTTATCTAGAAGGAGGTGATAAATTAATCATTAAATGATTGGTGATACTTATCAACCCTTGGTTTGTTTGGATCCTGTTTGAATATATATTATATATATATATATATATATATATATATATATATATATATATATATACGAAGGAAGGTGTGAAAAGTTGAGCTTAACGTGAAAGTAGATCTGAATCGTTGATCACTTTTAATCAAATGTCATCTCATAAATCGCAGCTTAGAAGATAATTGATCTGGTGAATCTCAGTGCATCACATCCTAATGTCCATCAATTTCTCATCCAACGATTGATAACCACTTCTCACGTTAAACTCAACTTCTCACCGGAACCCAACTCTATATAATTTGATAATAAGAGTTATAATAAGAACAAAACCTTTCATCTACGTTCAATTACTTTTATTAATCCACTTCTATATTAAAACTTTAATAAATTCATGTATTTAAAAGTGATTGGCTGGATTTAAAAGTTTATGAAGGTGAGTGCAAGTGAAAATAATAATGAAGATTAAGGTTGATGAAGGTAATTGAAGATCCGTGTTTTTTTATATGCAATCAATTGAAAGTATAGTAAATGAAGGTTTGTGATGTTTTTAGCTGGTAGATCAAATAATTAACTCATCGGACAGTTAAGAAGTATTCTCATTATTCTCACTATAGCTCTTATTTTTAAAAAAAACCCCATATATATATATATATATATATATATATATTCCGATGAGATTTTAATTTTGTAAATTTCATGAAAAGCGTAAAAAACACTTCGTTAACAGATATTCACATAGATTAACATACATTGGCATTTAATGTTTAAGATATCTGTTATTTTATTCTGATTTCTGTCAACTTATTTAACATTTTCATGTTAACATTTTATTACAATATTCCTATGCTTCACACAAAATCTTTATTTCTCTCACGCGATTCTAATCATATATATAGAGAGAGAGAGAGAGAGACAGAGGGGAGGAGGATCATGCGAGAAAGTGATAAGTTTCAATATCATATATGATTACATTCCTACGGGTATGTTTAATCATTTATGATTAACTGTATATGTGTTGTCAATGCAACACGTGTTTAATCACATATGATTAAGCTTATGTATTGCACGTGTAATCATATTTGATTTTGAATTTTCTCGTCTTCTCGTAAAAAGTTTTGCTTGTTAGAATTTGCTCATATATATATATATGTATGAGAGAGAGAGAGAGAAATAATTATACTTGAAGAAATAATTTAAAATGATAATAAACAAAAATTTAACCCATGAAAAAGAAAGGTTCTCTAATCTTTGGTTCTCCGCTAAAGAAACCCTAGTAAACAAGCAACATTTATAATTGATACTAAATTATGTTTTTCTTGCATTTAATAATCAAATACTAATAATTTTAAACTATAGGCTACCCACCATATATATATATACAAAAATATATAAAATTCAATTCCATATCCTTTGAAGCTTGCATTTCTTCACCATCCTCAAAAGATCATACAAAACAAATGTTTGAATATATATTAGTTTAAAGATGATACTAATTTACTTACAAAAACATGGGTTTTTGGTTTTACATGATGGAGTTGGAGCTCAAACTCAACTGAAGATCCAAACTTGCATAGTTTTGCTTCAAATCGATAGGTCGAGTTGAAGGTTTCATGGCAACTGGGCTATAATTGTACTTCTGTCTTGAGCTATCTACATGCGTAAGAGTAAAACTGCATGGATCTCTAAACGATAACAAATCATCATCATCATATTGACTAAAACTAATATTAGACTCAAACTCTGGACCATAATAACCACCATTAAAAACATCATTATTAGTCCCATGTTTATTATAATTATAATGGGTATTATAGGGTTGGAGGTAGTAGTTTATTCTTGCCCTTCTTGCTTGTAACTGCAACCTTTTCTTCTTCAATCTTTCTTTCTTGTGTGCATTCTGATGACCTCCCAAGGCTTGTGAGTTTACAAACTCCTTGAAACAATACTGGCACTCGAATTTCTTTGTCGTCTCTACGCCACGAAGATTATTATTATTCTTTTCCATCGTCGTTGTTGACGATGAATTTACGCTTTCGTCCCCTTCTGCTGACTTCAAATGGTTGGTTTTGAAGGAACATGATGGATGCAACTCAAACCCAAATAACCTGACTTTTTTCTCGACGCATGTTTGTGTCGAGTGTTGATCGCTTGTTTCTCCTTCTTCGCATGTCGACGAAAGAAGATCGGAAACAAATTTTCCCATTTTTCTTGAAGATATGTGTTGTAAGTTAATTAGGGTTTGAAATTGATGTACCAAAATGGGGTGTTGCATCTCTTTCTTTTATAGGAACTAAAAAAAAACTGTTTCTTTTTTGGTTATTGTGTTTTTTTTTTTTTTGTAAATGTGTACATCATGCATAATTATTTAAAAACATGATGAAAGGTAGAGAACAAATTTATAAAATATAATAAAAAAAAGAAAGAGGGAGGAAATAGTCAAGATAGGGGGAGGAAGGGTGTCCAAAAGCAATATTTGTTGAAGATCTCCTCCACCTAAAGCAAAGCAGGAGACACACCTTAAATTATGAGTTTAATACCACTTTAAAAAAGTCTAGTTTTGATTTTAAATCATTTTTTTTAATTATATATATATATATATATATATATTCAAAATTTTGTTTATATCTAATTAAAAAAATAAAAAAAAACATATTATATCTCATTTGAAAGTATGATTTAAAAATATAATAACATAAATATTTAATAATAACATATATACATAAAAACACAATATATTTATTTATTTAAAATATATTTAGTACACTAATTAAAAATTAAAAAAAAATGTAAGAGGTGAATTTATTTTACATAAATTGTAATAAATATAATTTATCTATCACTGCTACAAAAATGACTTTATTACACGCTTATTTTTACACGGTTTTAAAAAAAACCGTGTAAAAAGGTTTAAAAAGGTCATGCACTTTCTTACACGGTGGACTTTTATACGGTTAAAGATCATTTACAACCGTGTAAAAAGCCATTTTTTGTAGTAGTGTATATCTATACTATATTATAAAGATGACATAAAAAAACTCTTAAAAACAAGTTTTAAAGTTTAATGTACCGCTATTTAATGTTAATTATTTAAAAAAACAGTCATAAAAGCTGTATGTATTACATTTAATGCTATTCATTAATTTTCAATCATTATCTCTAACCATTTTAACTCCCCTAAAATCATTTCTCACTTTAACTCCCCTAAAATAACTCTCAGCATGTTTTAGATATAAAAAATCTAAAATATAATTAAAAAAAATTACAGAATATTTTATAAAAAAAAATATATATTATTAAACCAAAATAAATTACATTATATTATTAAGTCTAAATTAAACAAATTTATATAAAAAAAAATCATTATCACTCTCTCACAACCATCCAAAATCGTAATGTAAATTGACAAAAAAACAGAAAATAAAATAAAACGTTAAAATCGTGATGTATCTAGCTGTATTGCACGGGTACACTTCTAGTATTTCAATAAAGTCGTGATAGTTTTGAAATAACTGTTACCATAACAAAAAACAAAAACGACGCTAAAATACAACTTGAGGATCTCGTAAATACTAATTTAAACATGTTCATAATCTTTTTAACGATTATTATATCGGGAATAATGTAAAGTAAATAACTAATGATCAATTATTTTGAATGAATAATATGATTTAAAAGTAAATCACAATCAATTTGAATCTTGGAAATTAAATATTAGTATTTAAATTGAAATTAAAAATAATGCAATTATGGTACCAGTCGATCAAAATTAAAGTTGGGGAAATATTAATATTTTTATACAGTATTTTATAAGAAAAACAAAAGTCAAAGAAAGAGGGGGATGTACATGTATTCACCTGGAAAGAAAGAGGTCGTCAACTGCAGCAAATCTAGTGCTGTTAAACATTTATATACTTATTATTTCTTTTTTTAATATTACTTTTTTTGACCAACAAATTAGTGGATTAATTAAATATTCTTTTGCGTAATCTTTAATATATTCCCCCCACAATGCTATAATTAAGTCAAATGTGGTTCTAATTTCTTATTTATGCTTTTTTTAAATAATTATGATTATACGTAAACTAATTAATAAGTTAATTATTCGGTAAAAGTTCTGTTAGTGAATAAATTAATCATGATTAGTAAAAAATAACTAATAAACTAGATAAAAGAAAATGAAATGGCCTAAAAAACTTCAATTAAGTATCTAGAGTAGTTTTCTACCAGATTATGGTTTACCAAAAAAGATTTTTATTAATAAGCTCAAAGGTAAATCAGTTTATATATATATATAGTTATCATACATAACCTTATACTTCATCAGTTTACTTGACCATTCTAACTGTAGTTTTATTTGCAATGGAACTCTAAGGTGGTGTTTGGTTCGCAGATTCTAAAAGAATTTGATAGAATTAGAATGTTGAATTTCATTGACTAAATTACATTCTTTTATTTGATTCATTCTTTTTCACGAAAAGAATCTCTAAATTCCATCAAATTCCACAAATTAGGGAATTTAACATTCCTTAGCAACTACAAAGTATTTTGATGTAATGGAATTCTTATTTTTCATAATACCACATATGCCCTCAATTCAATATAACTTAATCACCGCCGACCACCGCTGACCACCAACGATCTGAACCATCATCGATCTTGTAACATCCCAGGTCAACCGTACCAGGTATTGTCCGTTTTGTCCACACACTTAGACTCATGGTTTTAAACACACGTTTAGTAAATAAGGTATACAGTCCCTTATAAGGCAACTTTTGTTTCCCTCCCCAACCAATGTGGGATCTTACAAACATATATGCCATAATGTATACTAAAATAGAGAATGTAGAATTAACGAGAATCTCTAAACTTTAATATTTAAGAGAAACAAATAATATTTTAACGCATCAATAAGAGGCGTTGAAATTAAATGTTTATGACAAAAAAATAATATTTTATTAAATATATTGAAATTTTACTATTATAATTAATGTTATAATCTCTAAAATATAGTAGCTATTGGAGTTAAATGTAATTTATTTAAAGATTTTTACTTTTAGTATTTTATTTTAAAAAAAAAACTATAACATGTCTATTGGATATGTTCTAAGTACCTGAATTAAAATTCTTCATTTAATTTGTCATATTTTAGTGTATTATATTTAAACAAATATAATTATTAATTTCATAGAATTAAGAGTACGATGGTTTATGTAATGTTCATTATTTGAAAACTTGGGGTTTTCAATATTTTCTATGCATGTATAAAGTATACCAATTTTTACTCAGAATTAAATACATTAACTCCATAGTTTAATACATATTAATTAATAATTTAATTTGGCAAAAAATAAAATAAAGATAAAAAATATTAAGATATTAATTACTACATACAGATATATATATGATGTTCTTTTTTCACTTGAGAGTTTTAGTTGATATCTAACGCTTTTAAGAATTTCAAATCAAATTGAATTACTTACCTCACAAATAGAAATTAATATATAAAAGATGACAAATGTGAAATCGTTCGACCTAGCTCTTCAAAAGCGTTATCGTCTAAAATACCGAATCCAAATTATTCTAGCAAAATTTGTGATATATATATATAGGGTCAGGTTCACGTGAGACCAAGCTGTTTCCGTGAGACCGCGTGAGACCAAGCCTTAAAACATGAAACTTCACACCGAAACACTGTGAAGGTAAAAAACATTCGAACCTTCATAATGTAAGCACACTATGAAGGTAAAAAAACCTAAACCAAGTTAAAAAAAAAATCAAACCTTCACAGATAAAAGACTGTGAAGGTATATCTGAACCTTCACAGTGAAGACGCTGTGAAGGTAAAAAAAAGGAACATTCACAGCGAAAAACACGTTCGATTTTTTTTACATTCACAGTTTTTTGGTGTGAAATTTCATACTTTAAAGTTTGGTCTCACCGGTCTCACGGAAACTGTTTGGTCTCACGTGAACTTAAGTATATATATATATATATATATATATATATATATATATATATATATATATATATGGGAGAGGCTAATGGCACCCTTTACTTTGCTAGTGACACCCTTATAAATGATTTTCTCCTCACACACATCAACATTAAAACCTGTTTTTTACATTCTCAATGCATGAATGAACCTGATTTTGACATTAATAAGGGTGTCATTAGAGCATCCACAATGTGGTTATTATGAAGTTTTTGGGAGGTTTTTGAGGGGGTTTTCAAAAAGCAAAAACCTTCTTTTGAGATTTTTCACATAGTGGAGAGGTTTTCCGCTTGAGGTTTTTTGTGAGGTTTTTCGTCATAGCTCGTAACTGCACAACCTATTTTTTCGTAAGTTTTTCGTATTTAATCAATTTTATTTATTAACCAGTTATATCTACTAATATATTTAAAGCAATCATATTTAAATAAATAATATAAATAGATACATAATGAAATTAATTATATTTTTATATATTTAAATTAACATCTCAAATTTGACATATTTATACAATTCTAACAGATTTCTTAATGACCCAATTTTTATTTTCAGTTATACATATTTTTAAGTTTAACATTTTTTTGTTTTTATTTTACATACTTTTATACAACTTTTATATATTTCTTGATAACCTAAATTTTGTTTATTGTACACACTTTTAAAATAACTCTTTTTCTTTAATGTTTATTATTTAATTTAGTTTTATTTAAGTGCTTAATTGCTTTATAATAAGAAATTTATATATATAATATATATTGTATTAAAATATTTAAAAAATTATGTAGAATAAATACATAATTAAATTAATAATATTTTCTCGATATAAATAAATATGTATTTGTATGAATTTTAGTATATTTATTTTTATAAATAAGAATATAAATGATATAACGTTAAAATGGTGAGACCCTGAAAAATTTGAAAAATCAATGAAAAAGCTTGAGTGAAGTTTTTCACATAATAGAAGTATATAATGTAACAACCCATCCAGAGACAACAAGATAACAAGTTAAATCTTAATGTTAATAATAATAATCCATGCCAAAGCGGTCCCAAACGTACAATAATATTCCAAGGTTTTCAAAGGCAACCTATTCACAACTGAGATATTAACAAAGTAACTAAGATAACAGTCTTCTATCTGATCCCACTACATCTTCTCTTTTCCTTTATATGCCCTTCCTAAATCACGCTTGCCTGAAAAGATTTTTAGTTTTGAAAGAGCGAGGGTTAAACCATAGGTCTAGTGAGTCCCCTCTAACAGATAAGCAACAAAATAACTTTCCAGCGAATCAAATCAACAGGTTTATAAGCACATAAAGATAAAACACGCTACTGACCACACGACCGTCAAAGACGATGTGTCTAACTCGCACTGCCTTAATTTTGAGACACACCCCCAATGGCATAAACGAGTCACACTCCCCGGCACGAGTAGGCGGGCCACATTCCCCGACTTAGGTCACAATCTCCACAAATAATGTATGCATACATTTAAACATCAACGATTTAAAACACACTTAAATAATCTCATAATAAACATGTCATCGTAAATAAATCAAAGTTTAAAAATTAAACTTTACGAGCTTTCGTAACCAAAAAGGTTTAGTTCAGAAAAACTCACCTGTCGTCCCTATCTTAAATCTCGCGCTTACTCTTATAGTCGATCTAGAACCTAACAAGAAAACGTTAACCGGTGAACTCCCAATTCTTTTTATTTATACGAGTTTGTCTTTAACACCAATCCAACGACATTTAATCTCTATACGAAACTTAACCCACTAAAATTACCTATTTAAAACAAGGTCCATCAAAATAAAACATGGGCCGATCTTTCACACATCAAGGCCCATCACTCAAATTATCAAAAGCTAAATATATGGGTTTCGGCCCACATTCAGAATCAGGGACCGGGCCGCAACCGGAGTCCAACAGCCCCCCCGGTGACCGGAGTCACAGACCGGGGTCCAATAGTTCCCCCGGTGACCGGAGTCCAGACCGGAGTTTACCCTTTGCGACCGAGGTCACTTCTCGACCGAGGTCCCATTTTCAATATTCGACCGGTGTCCCAAAGTCGACCGGTGTGTAACTTCGACCGGACCAACGCACTCCGGTGACCGGAGTCACTCGGACCTATTATCGAGCGAAACCCAAATACAGAAACCACAGATCGCCGATTAAACTCAGAAAACAATAATAAACTAACCCAATAACCCGAAACAGATGCAGACTCAAATTCAACAACAAATCCATTACCCACATAGGTATTCCATAATCAATTCTAATCCAAAATCAGAAACTCAACAATCCAATAACAGGTTTTTGGGAAATAAAATGTTGAATCCTTACTTGACACAGGAGAATAGGATTAAACTTACCTTGGATGATTTGATGAACTCCAACAAATTTCAGTCTCTTTCTCCCTTCAATCGAGCGGCCAAAGATCCCTCTCTCGTTCTTTTCCCAAAAATGTCAGTCGCCCCATCAATTCTACAAGGTAATAGGGTTAAATCCCTATTATCCACTCTTTTACATAAAGACCCCTTTACTAAGGACTCTTTCCACTTCTTCACCCAAAATTTAAATTCATTGATTTTTAGTCCGGTTATTACAATATCCCCCCTCAACAGAATTCCATCCCCGGAATTCCTTCATTGAACATACTAGGATATTGGGTCCTCATAACCGACTTCAGCTCCCAAGTTGCCTCATGACCTTTGTGGAATTGCCACTGAACCTTTACCAGATGAATTTCCTTGTTCCTCAATTTTCTCACCTTACGATCCAAAATGGTCACCAATTCCTTGACATAACATAGCTTATCTTCTCATCTATTTGGATATCTTCTAAAGGTATAACGACATCACTTTCTACTAAACATTTCTTCAGATTAGATACATGGAAAACGGGATGCACTCCTCGCAGATCTACAGGTAGATCCAGTCTATACTCTACCTCCCCAACGCGTTTCACGATAGCAACAGCCCAACATATCTAGGTCTTAACTTCCATTTCTTTCTTAATCGAGTCACACCCTTCCAATGCGAGACTAGTAACTTTACATTTGTCACCACTTAGGACTAATGACTCATAATTCTCAATCCAACCAGTTTAGTACCATTCGATTATCCAAGCCATTCTGATCAATACATAGTGGCACGTAACCATCAGATTTACCCCTCGATTATAACAACTTCCATAACCAATAAAATTTTACTTGAGTCAACACCACGGCAACATGCATCACTGATTACATAATCACTCCACTCACCAACATAACACATCGTCAACAATAGACATCACCAACATCTCACAGTCACGAGTTTCTTCATCATGCAACTTGCCATTGCAAGCAACCCCTCTTAGTACGACATAAGTCCAATGCAGAAGCACCTTTTTTTTCGACCCACATTGATCTCAACTCCTCGACATTATCCAAATCTTACACGCTAATATACCTCGCCCCAACGTCATCACTTCAACTTCTCACATATTGGTAGAAACTTCCACAACTCCAAAACCCTCGTAAACCACCAGTTCCAACTGGCCAAATAATGCGACTCATACCTCCATTTCTCATTGCATCCACAATCACCCGACCAAATGCGCAATAAAACCCAACTTCACCCGCTCGATACGGAGTGAACAAGCTCCTACAAACTTTTCCAAATAATTTAACACGGAACAACGGACTCACTTGGAATCCCCTTTTCACGCATTGCCAAAACTGACACTATGGTCCTTCACTCCGAGCACTATATCCCAACACCTCTGTAACACCCTCAAATATGGAAATAGCAACTTATTTAAAATTTTCTAAATACATCAATAATTGAATCATCTACAACCACAATTTAGATTCGACTACAATACACAGACATTCAATCTTTACATACAAACTACAAAGGACGGGTGCTACCAAAACCCAATAATAGTCGCTATCTCCAACTTGCGGAAGACTTCCCCAATTACTTACTTTAGTGTCTAGCTAAGGCTCTACGCTTCATAGAACTGCTAGAACTCAACTCCCAACTGGAACCTGATGCACATGCCGACAAATAAAAGGGTTAGGCTTAACGCCTAGTGAGTTCAAGAGTTTTCAACATATATAATTAAATCATTTAGAAAGGAAGGATGCGAATAAAATCATAATCTTTCAAAATGACATGTTTCACTTATGAAAATGACTCATTTACCAATAACAATGCACTTTGTACGAAAGAGGCACCGGGTTAACTGTTAACCAAAACCAAACTGCTTTAAAGACGAGGATCTCAATATGAGACGCATATATGTAAAGTAAACCGGAACTGGCTACAAAGTAAAATAGAGAGCGGACTCCCAATTTTATAAAACACGGTTAACACTTTATAACTTGAAATACCCAACACGGGTGAAACGTGACACACAACCCATAAATCATAGATGAAGATCTATATAATTAAACATCGTCCGGAACACGTCTTTAAACCCAAAACTCACACGACCATAAAATGGACGAGAATGGATACCGACACGTGGAAATGACGCGGTCCATGCGAACCTTAGTATACGTGGGAAGAACCCAATATTAGAACCATCAATTGCCGTCATTCACTTAAAAACTCTTTTTGGTAAAAACGCCACATTACCCAAATAAAATACCACGAATCAACGATGAGGAGATCCGTAAACACCGAGAATAGAGAACACGTAAGTAGGTCGTTCACGCGACTTCCTTACATGTCCTCTAAACGTTTCCATCTTGGGTGGCAAGAACACGTGAATGGGGCCACCCTTGATGTTGTTGGATTTCACCACGAACCCCGGACTTAGTTCCCATGCCATACCAGACATCACAACCTCAATCCATATTGCTGCCTCTAGCCCTACTCCGTCGAGTTTCACCCCAAGGACTTACGGGCACGGGTGCCTATCCAACCTAGACGAGTTACACCTCAACGGCTCGTGTCGCTTATTGCCTACTCGCTAGCAAATCCGAGCGGTCACTAAAAGTAACCCAAAACCTCCGGCCTTACAAGACCAACAGAACTTACGTGCCTATGGATCCATTACAACACTGTCAAACGTTACATGACTCCAATTGGATGACCACACACCCAAAACATGTAACTCACCAACGATACGAAATTAATCGTCATCTCAGTCAAAAACCCCACTGGTTATGACTCCGGACAAACGTCCACACTGCTCGTTTAAATCAAAACCCCCGCTGGTTATAACTCCGGACAAATGTCCACACGACTCGTTTAAATCAAAAACCCCCGCTGGTTATAACTCCGGACAAATGTCCACACGACTCGTTTAAATCAAAACCGAGCCAAAGGCCCAACGCCTTACATAAATTTCCAACAAAAGCCTTTGTACATAAAAACACGTTTAGCCGACTGACAAAGACACAACGGTCCCAAAAGTGTAAAAATAACACAAACTCAACATTGATTGCGGCAAACCATTTCCCAAATAAACTCTTTACTCTTATTTCCCAAAATACCTCGCGACACAGTCATGCGCATTTTCCAAATAGACGTAAGTACAAAATCATGTAAATGACATTTACATCAAATGGACTCCATTTATATAATGTACGTCAAAGAAACATATCAAAATGCTTTATTTGTCAACAAGCCCAAAATCACCAAAAATGCATGAGTCATGAGTGTCTAAAGACGGATATAACCAAATACTCAACTTATCAGCAGTTAACCATTTCATGTAAAACACTTTAAAATAAACATTTTGGCATGTACACCGTTTTCACAAATCAACTTGAACTCACCTTGCTAGATTTAGGCTAAATCTAGATTTCACCCCACTTGAGCTCCTTTGAAGAAACTTGAATCCATAAGCACGATTCTTCCAAGGCCTAGATCCACACATTTCCAAACATAAACAATCATAATCAACCCCTTTAGAAATGTTCCCCAAACATTTACATGAACTTTTCATCTTATACCAAAACCCTAATTTCCCATACTTGAAGAAGGAGAAGATTACCTCAACCAATAGCTTGAATCACCAACCAAAACACTTGTAGATCTCCAAAACGAACCATAAGCTTCTAATCTTCAAATGGTGAAAGGTTTAGACGAATCCCCCAAGAACTTGGTGAAGAAGATGAAGATGAAGGTGGTTCAAGATCTCAACTAGCTAAGTGATGATGAAGTATGAGGGTTGAGGAGGAAAACCCTCCAAATAGGTAAATGTTCGACATTTGAGGTTTGGGAGAGAAGAGGGAAGAAGATTTAGGGTTTGGGTTGAGAGAAATGAGGTTAAATGGCTGAAAATCAGGTTTTTAGCTCAACAGGGAGCTCCGCGGGTTATGACACGACCTTAAGTCGCGGCATAAGCCGCCCGTTTCCCCCGAACACTCACATCCAGTGAGTTACGCGACTTTTGCCGCGAGTCAAAGTCGCGTGCCAAGTCGCGGTAGTCCAAAACTTCGGTTTTCTCGTGTCATTCGAACCAGATTCGATTCCCGATGATTCCAAAGTAAAAATTGCCTGAATCTCGATACCTTTACGTCCCACGAGTCAACCGACTCCTAAAATAACACCTCGGGAAATTCCCAAATTTACGGGTGTTACAACCTTTATCTTCCTCCTTGAGGATTTCAACCCACTTCTAACGACCGACTCACTGATTAGTAGTGTGAACTTTTGGTCAGCTGCACGATTTTGATTAATCACACTCACACCGCACCAAACGCCATATTCTCTTTCTCATACCCACGCTAGGGATTTATAAACTTGCTAACAGCAGAATCTAAAAACATACCTCCACATATTGTGTCACTTGCCAAACTTCTTACTCTTAGATTTCCCACCTTTCCGACATGATATCTTCACTTTCTTCTCGTTGCAAGAAACACTGCTCACCCAACATTGCTTACTCTATTCCTCAATGATTCCCAAATGTCCAATCTCATTTACATTACTTTGCTTTGTCAACCGACTTTACATAATTCTTACGCGAGATAATCAACCCAACTCTTCCAAAGCATTACCCACTACTCGAAAGCGCCGCACAATTCTCGCTCTCCAAACAGGATTACCCAATCTGCTAGAATCCTTTCACCCTAAAGAATACTTCAACATGCTCACGGATTTTCCTATCTACTACACAACCCCCTAAATTAAGCAGTTCGACACTTTCAACAATCATTCTAGGGATATAAGATAATCCCGCCCCAAAACTTGTTGAAAACCAGAACACACAGTTCCTCTCTTTGATAGCCGCCAACCATCATTTGAAAATTATTCTCAACTTAGCAATAACCTAATAACCAAATATTCACACATCCCAACCACATACTTACCACTTACAAATAAGTCCCCATAGATCTTCGGACAAGGACGCTCATCCGATAACAATGACGCCAGACTTCTACATATCCTTCAGGAAGCTCCTTACCACTTTAATGATTTGCACTCCCAGATATGCCATAAAGGCATCACCAACTCATGGTTACAACCACCACTCTACTACCTCATCCCAGAACAACTGCAAATCTCCACGACCACTTGTCACACATACCAATACCGTCATTTTCTCACTGGTCATAATATTAAAATTGGACTTCAAGGCATTTCACGACCTTGTTTTTCCCGAACCTGAATAAATCGCAAAACTATGATCCTCAAACCCCCCAACAAGATATCGCTCCTTGTCGGCTCATCACGACCTGCTGGAATCAAACTCCAGTAGCCTGAAAGATTAAGCATACTACCTTGAAGACTTAAATGCTCAAAGCACAACCCCTCCCAGTTGTGCTATATATAAACTTCACTCCCACATAACCATCAAAACCTCATCGGTAAAGAACCACCTGAAAGAACTAAAGATCTTCCATTTTGTAAGATCCACACAATGTTGTCCAACATCGCATTAGGTACACACTTTTTCTTAATAACTCTTCGCTTCCTCACGAAATTCCTCAAAACTAACCATAACTACTTCTTCATTTCCAGCGTTCCGCCATTCACCACGAAAATGGTTTCTGACTTTCACGACAACAGTCAGCGTTGAGATACTTCCACTATGTCTCCAACCAACGAGGATCCCCAATGAAATCTACCTCTTCCACTGCAGCAATTAACTGTTAATAATAACTTTACGACTTCAAATTCCACTTCCGACACAACCATTTGCCGACATTCACATCTTAAGTCTTGGAACCAACGGTAAGCCACTATAGTACCATCATCCTTAATGTCATAGGTCAGTGCCTCCATTAACCACCTCCACTATTCACCACCCTTACTTAGAAGGATACCAATATCAAGTACCTTCTACCCTCTGATCGAGCGACACACTTCCACTCTCAAAACTTTCAGCATCCTAAATTGCAACCTTTCTCTACGACCTAGAGAGTTCATAGCCTTTATGCATGACACACCAACACTTAAACTTTTGACACGTTTGAACATTTAGAAGATACTACATTATGACGCAAACTTGAATGGACACGACCCAACACCGACTTAGTCATGCGCAACGATTTCAAGAATCGTTCAACCTCAACTTCACGAAAAATTTCTCTTCACCACACCCCAACATCAGTGTTGGCACAATTGAAATCATTTCCGATGAACTTTACCCACACGGTTTATAAAATACTACAGAATTGCTTACACCGAGTGTGTCAAACGACTCTCATCTTCATTGATATGACAACACAAGTCTGTACCAATCTCACTTATAAAATCATGCAATCAAATGTTGTTTTGGTTTTCATAACAAAAGTTAACTCATTTACAAAAGACATATAATAATTCACCCACACCAAAATCGAAATTTATCACTCAACGCCATAAACTTGTCTTTTCAATCCAAACACATATTTGCACGTGTCGACACGTTTTCAAAGCAAATACCTCATAAGGCACATACTCACCAAAACGTCTGATATGAATGATATGAAAAACTCCAACAATTAGTTTGACACTCAATGCATGAGACTCAAAGACATTGAAGGCTATTTACTCTAACAAGGTCAACTGCTTGCACTCACCACAGCTCATCTCAGACTTTCTACTTCAGACCAACCCTTCATGATCCTCACATTTGCCACTACTTCTAGCACCAACGCTTCCCAACATCCTTGAATGTCCAGGTACCAGTTACCATCGCAACTGCAATTTCACAAAACGCGCATCCTCACTTTTACCCTCAACAAACTTACCAACCATATCTTGATTCTATTGATCCTCACTACATTTTATCCGCCAGAACTGATTTCGTCTCTCAACCAACCTTCGGTTAGCTACAGCTCCAAAAGCCTCATTTTTATCCTTCGATTATAGGATTAACACTCTCCTTCTTCTCACTAATCGACATACCACTCTACCGAACCGAAGACTCCCTTGGAGCGAAAAGATCACCTCCTACTATCATTCTCTTCCTTATAGACTCAAGAGGTCCTTTCTCAAGGAAATATTTACATCCCACCCGATATTCATCCTAAACGGTATTAACCTTACAACCATAAGCGAACTCACACAACATTCCCGATCAACAATATCAATTCATAGATAGGACTCTCTACCCTAAACCACACTAAACAATAGCAATCGAGTATGCCCATGTACCTGTAAATTCATAATGACATTGGCCAGATGCGATTTTGATTTGACCTTACATGAGGGTACTCGCTATTGTTATCACGCCTCTCGATAAACAAGGTCTTCCTAAAAGATTTCCTAAATCTCAGTTGTGTCCCTCTACTCCTCAGTTTAAGTTTAGGCCCATCCGGTCGCCTAAATCCCTTAAACTATGGCTCTGATACCAACTGTAACAACCCATCCAGAGACAGCAAGATAACAAGTTAAATCTTAATGTTAATAATAATAATCCATGCCAAAGCGTTCCCAAACGTACAATAATATTCCAAGGTTTTCAAAGGCAACCTATTCACAACTAAGATATTAACAAAGTAAATAAGATAACGGTCTTCTATCTGATCCCGCTACATCTTCTCTTTTCCTTTATATGCCCTTCCTAAATCACGTTTGCCTGAAAAGATTTTTAGTTTTGAAAGAGTGAGGGTTAGACCATAGGTCTAGTGAGTCCCCTCTAACAGATAAGCAACAAAATAACTTTCCAGCGAATTAAATCAACAGGTTTATAAGCACATAAAGATAAAACACGTTATTGACCACACGACCGTCAAAGACGACGTGTCTAACTCGCACTGCCTTAATTTTGGGACACACCCCCAATGGCATAAACAGGCCACACTCCCCGGCACGAGTAGGCGGGCGACACTCCCCGACTTAGGTCACAATCTCCACAAATAATGTATGCATACATTTAAACATCAACGATTTAAAACACACTTAAATAATCTCATAATAAACATGCCATCGTAAATAAATCAAAGTTTAAAAATTACTTTACAAGCTTTCGTAACCAAAAAGGTTTAGTTCAGAAAAACTCACCTGCCGTCCCTAGCTTAAATCCCGCGCTTACTCTTATAGTCGATCTGGAACCTAACAAGAAAACGTTGACCGGTGAACTCCCAATTCTTTCTATTTATACGAGTTTGTCTTTAACACCAATCCCAACGACATTTAATCTCTATACGAAACTTAGCCCACTAAAAGTACATATTTAAAACAAGGTCCATCAAAATAAAACATGGGCCGATCTTTCACACATCAAGGCCCATCACTCAAATTATCAAAAGCTAAATATATGGGCTTCGACCCACATTCAGAATCAGGGATTGGGCCGCGACCGGAGTCCAACAGCCCCCCGGTGACCGGAGTCACAGACCGGGGTCCAATAGTCCCCCCCGGTGACCGGAGTCTACCCTTTGCGACCGAGGTCACTTCTCGACCGAGGTCCCATTTTCGATATTCGACTGGTGTTCCAAAGTCGACCGGTGTGTAACTTCGACTGGACCAACGCACTCCGGTGACCGAAGTCACTCGGACCTATTATCGAACGAAACCCAAATACAGAAACCACAGATCGCCGATTAAACTCAGAAAACAATAATAAACTAACCCAATAACCCGAAACAAATGTCGAATCAAATTCAACAACAAATCCATTACCTACATAGGTATTCCATAATCAATTCTAATCCAAAATCAGAAACTCAACAATCCAATAATAGGTTTTGGGGAAATAAAATGTTGAATCCTTACTTGACACAGGAGAATAGGATTAAACTTACCTTGGATGATTTGATGAACTCCAACAAATTTCAGTCTCTTTCTCCTTTCAATCGATCGGCCAAAGATCCCTCTCTCGTTCTTTTCCAAAAAATGTCAGTCGCCCCATCAATTCTACAAGGTAATAGGGTTAAATCCATATTATCCACTCTTTTACATAAAGACCCCTTTACTAAGGACTCTTTCCACTTCTTCACCCAAAATTTAAATTCATTGATTTTTAGTCCGGTTATTACATATAAAAGATTTTAAATTGTTGAGGTGGCAACAATGTGTAAGAAAAAAACTATGAAAAGCTTGGTGAAAAACCCACATATTGTGGATACTCTTAGACCAACTCCAACCCATAACACCAAAAATAACATCAAAAACACTAAAACTGGTGAGACCCTTGACATTAAAAAAAACTCAACTTCAACCATACTTCAAAAAAAACACCAAATCTTCTAAAAACATACAAAAAAAAACAATTTTCATTATTATTAAACAATTTTCATTATTATTAATGATATTATTACAAATAATAATTATTATATTATAATTTTTTTTTTAAATGGATTAGTGGTGGGTCATTCCCTTTTTAAAGGGTGAATAGTATGACACCAAATTTGGTGTTTTCTTCTTGAAAAAATTGAAACGATAAAAACTTTTGATGTTTAAAGTATGATTGAATTTCACCATTTGTAAATCACCATATTTACAGTATGATTGGAGTTTCATTGCCCATTATATATATGTGGATGGTGAAGAGTCCCATCATGCACAGGATGATGGGATAATATTATGCTCATATACAATGTTCGAGGGGTCTAGATTCTTGATTATTCATCACTTTAAAACAAAATGAAGTTTCTTTGTAATTATCTTCACCACCTATATATATATCAAAAAAGCCAAAATTAAGCCCTAAGTTTTCCATCTTTAGGTGGCGTTTTTAAAATTAAAATGCAAGAGTTGTTGCCAATTTAAAGAAGGAATAATTAAAAGTGGAGGCATGGTGATTAAAGCATTCCATACTTTATTATAATATATTATATTATATTATTTATATATAAATACCAGGACTATTATTTGTTTTATGATCTTGTTTCAAGAATCACAACTCGATTTAGACAAACATGTGAGACAAAATCACCGATTTACGTATAGAAAGTTATTAATTTTGATTGTTTTTATGTGTCTCATGTTCTATGTCATTTTGATCATTACGATTATTTGTTTTTCTTAAAGATAATAATTAATCTTCGATCATGGAAACATAAACGAAAATAATTTTAAAATATTATAGAAAATAGTGGTTCTAATATATTTTCTTCAACTCTAATCATGTTAAATTAAATTTATAAAATTAATTTAAAATTGAAAAAAAATAAAAGGAAATTCTATAAACGACCGAAAAATTAGAATTTAAATCAAACATATGATCTTAAGGGTTTGTTTGTTTTTTTATTAAGTCTTGTATGAATAAAAATGTCCATATGAATTAATTTAAATTGAAAATGTTTTTGTTTAGGATGTTTTTTTTCATAGAATGGAAGGAGTGTTTTTTTTTTAATGAGAGGGATAGGTTGAGAAAAAAAACTTTGTTTTCTTTCGGGGTGTTGCTATATGCACTCTAGTCTATATGCCTAGGGTGCAACTGGATCGGAAAACCAAGCAGTAATTATCTCATTCCCTCCTCACAATATCACTAGACTATGGTGTAAATGGTATGTAGACTATGGTGTATTTAAAATGACATTTTCTAAATAAACTTTCCCTACAAATTTACTTAACAAAATCACTTTCTATATCATTAAGCCATCATCAAACAATCATATATAGTTGATCAAATAAACTGAGAGTATGATTAAACTCATTAAACTATTAACAACCATGTCTTAAGTTTTGTATTTATAATTTTCTTCACATAAAATTAAATGAATACATATTTTTTGTTAAATATTATATTAACAAGAAAATTAATATAATAATTTGCTTATAAAAATCCACTAATAATAAAATAGGTAGCAAGAGTCTTGATTGAGATCTAGGCATATCTTCTTGGACCAAACAAACCACAATAATCAATACTCTAAAAGCATATATTTAAGGTGGATCAAAGTCATGACTTTGCTACATATAAATATAAAAATAGAGAAGCTAAACCTTGGGTTAGACAAATGTTAATTGTGGAACCCACAAAATTGATTTGAAAGCTTTTTGGGCATGTTTTTTTATTACTTTTATATTTTAATTTCTTCATTTATTCCATTAGAAAAATCTTTAAATTACTTCCCACCACCATTAAATCACAAAATTCAATTCCCACTTCTTATAAAAGAATTATAACCTTTTCTGATTGCTTTCAAAGAAAAATTCCAAGTAGGTATGGTGTCATCATAGGCATATTTCATTATCCTAATTAATTATCAAGTGGATTTAATCATTTAATCTATTGTTTATGGATTAAGATCAAAATTAAATGGATTTAAAACATTTTTTACTTTGTTACCCGCCTTCGAAGAAAAACAAAGCTTGTCATTAAATAATTGGTAGTCAAATACGAGTCGTAATCTGATATTATATTATTAAAATACCTGTGAACTAATTCATGATTGTATATTTGGAGTTTCCTTCTTAATTTAACAATGTTTATTAATAACGAAATGACAATATCTTTTATGTGTTTCAATTGTGAAAATTTTAATAGTTTATTTTTATTTAATTAGCTACTATGTAACATAATTTTTAATTGATATTTATAGATTCACAACTTACTATTAATTACTTGTATATAGGTTTTTTTAATTGTTTTATTAATTAAATCATATATATGAAATTAATTGTTTTAAAATTTGAATTAAATTCTTGTGATGGGATTGTGGTGGATTAGGGACATGTTGGGTGGGTGGGTTGGTTGGTTAATTGGTTTGATTGGTTTTCTTCTTTCTTTAAATAATTTAATAATATTTTTATTTAACCTCACTTATGTTTATAATTAATTAAAATGGTTAAAAAAAAAGGATGATCTCTTTTTTATTCTCATCTAACAAACATGTTTAATTTTGGCAAACAAGAAATCTCAAATGAAATTCACAATAAAAAAGTTAATTATATATTAATTAGTGTTTTAAATAATATAATCCTCTTTCATTTTTTTGTACCTATATCAAATAAATATTTTGATTGATAATAATAGAATAAAGTTATATATATATATATATAAATCAGAAATATCTTGACTAAAAAGATTTGTGTCGATCTTCATTTTGATAATACTTACTTGTTTGAATTTTCAAAAATAGCCGAAATAACTAAAACGTGGGTGGTGATTATTTTAACTACTTAAAGTGAAAGGTATTATTTTATATTTTATCATGTAGTTTAATTAAGATATGTTTTAAAATTAATAAAGCTTTCAAATTATAACTTCAAAAAATGAAAATAAAAAATATTTATTACATGCTTCTTATTAGAAAGTTTAAGATAGATTGATGTTGAAACCCCTATCAATTTTATTGCATCTTTGAATGAATGTATATAAATTTATTAGAAATAAACGGTTTTATAAAAAAAAATATCAAAATATAGACTATAATTATTACTACTACAGAAATGACTTTTTTAAACGTACATTTTAAAAAAAATTGAAAAACCCGTTAAAAAAGGTGGTCGCGTTTTTTAAGACTTTTTTAAACGGTTATGCGGTTGCGGTACCGCTTAAAAAAGTCATGTGACCTTTTTAAACGGTTGTTATAAAAAACCGTTTAAAAAGGGATACGTATTTCAAACGGGTAATTGAACAAAACCGTTTAAAAAGTCGCCTAACTTTTTCACACGGTTTTTTCATACAACCATTTAAAATAAATACATCTTTTTAAACGGTTCTCTAGAAACAACCGTTTAAAAAGGCCAAACACTTTTTCAAACACTTTCACTATCACAAAACCGTTTAAAAAGGCCTTTAAAAAATTTAGGGTAAAACCGAACTACATTAATGTGTTTTTATATTTTGATAGGTTCGAAACAATTTGGAGCGAAAAAGAACAAAACGATAATTTTTGACAGATTTGCGCAACTATGGCGATAAAAGAATTAAAGATGCTTCTATAAACATAGAAGAAGATGTGGCGGAATGGTAAGTGTCGTGGTTTGCATGGTTGTGGTTCCGAGATCGAGTCATATGTGCCACTGATGTTTAATCAGGGTTGATGTCTTATCGTCATAATTTGCCAAGGGATTAGTCTAGGCATAGACACCCTTCCCAAAAAAAAATCGGTGTCATTCATTGCAAGTCACCCTTCATTGAAGCTCTCATTGGCCACACTTCCAACTGTCGACTTTTAGTGTTGGTTTTAGTTTGTGATGTTTTGGCGATTGGGTTTAGTTTTCAATTTTGGTGATGAAGGAGATAGAGTTAGGGTTTAGTATTCTTTTGGCCTTGTATGGTGGTGGTGCGATGATGTTGCAATACGCAGACAATGGTGACGATGTGTAACACCTTAAAATAGGGGAAAATTTAAACCTTAAAAACTTACGAAAAGGGATAACATGAATAGATGAAAATCACCCAACAAGGCAAAATATAGTAATAGCGTTTACAATTTCTAAAAGTTGGACATTAATGTCAACAACATACTAATCTAAACAATAATATCTAGATTATGAAGGTTGTCGGCTCAATCTCCCAAAAATCTATATGTCCAGTACACCATATCTCCAAAAGTCCAAATCCAAAAGGTGCCATAACGGCCCAACGTTCATCTCTCAAACCTTGTGCGACCTGTCGTTAGGGGAACCTGTTATACATGTCATTTAAGAAAAGTGTTAGACTTAACGCCTAGTGAGAACAAACATTTTATAAAAAAATAACTTAGAAAATGAATGAAATACAATTAAATAGATTTTCAATGATTTGGAAAGGTGAAACATGCCAAATAACCACATAAGGACCTCGCGGTCCAAAAATATCTTATGATGACGGGGGAGATCCGATTTCCAAGGATCGTGGCGGAAGTAAGCCACTTTCTGAGTTGTGAGCTCAATATTGGGACCCATGGCCACGAACAACGCCGACTCGTATATAGATGTGGAGGAGGGCACCCGAGGATCCCAATCATACTCATTCTCTAGGATTACATTTGCGGCCCATGGCTAGTACCCGGTCCCACATAACCGTACCAAATTGCCTCCAAGAACCCAATGATTCAACTAATTACAAAAGGGGAAGATCATTTAAAAAAAACCAACTCCTATTAATATGGATCCAATAGTAATGGTCTAAGGCTTGTCACATTTACATTTGCGATATAACTATAATCACACATGTAGTTCTCAAGTTATCAAACATTACCAATAGAGGATTTCTTGCATAAACAACAACCCATGGGATTAAATTCATAATAAGGTTCCAGCATGGTCACTTTCCATTTTAAACAATAAGTGTTCACAAATAGGTTTCCAAGAGTTATGCAACTTAAACAACAATTCCATCATTTCCTGCTCCAAAAATCCATTTTTACCAAGCAACTCCCCAATATAATGAAAATCATGGATGTGACAAAATAGACCGATCCTAAGATTTTAATCATAAATATGTGTATAAAACATAATTTTATAATACACATAACAAAGCTCTTCATTTTTTATGAAAGTAGTAAAAACCTTAAAAATCTCCAAAATACCTATGTTAGGTCAAAATGATCCAAAACAAAAAAATGTAACCAAGAGGAGATCAAGAGTTCAAAATATAAGTTTTGACATGTATAAAGTTTAGAAAAGATAGGTTGATCTCACAAATTAAGTTTTATTAGAAAAACCTAGAAAACCCTAGGTTGAGCTTGACGTTAAAGATGGAGATGGAGATCCTTGCTATCTAGCTTCTATCCTTCAACTTGATGGAGAGTAATGACACCTCAAGACCCAAAGATTTGAGCAATTAATGCCCCAAAATCACCATAAACGAGTTAGGTTTGATCTTGGGAGAGTTTAGAGAGAAATGGGAAAGAAATGGGAAGTGAGAAATGAGAAATGGCTGAAATCCCGTATTTGATAGCAGCTGGTACCCCTGGTGCGACATTGCCAGGCGACTATGCCATGGCAATGTCGCTTAATATTGTCGACAAGTGTTGTAACACCTTCAAACTTGGTAAGAGCAACTAATTAAAAATTTATATAATATCAACATAAGGAACAAAACTTCCTCCTACAATTCAAAAACTCAGTATACCTCAAGTTGAAATTCTATAACTAACTTCAACAAATATAAACTCCAATAATATACAAGGACCAAACCGAAATCGGGTGTTACTTAACCCCAAACACAAGTTGCTCTTCCCAAAACAAATGTGGAAGACTTCAACAAGCTAATCACTCCCCGAGCACGCAACTAACACTCCTTTCTTCACAGTGTCACTGTAACACCCAGAATTTTTGGTAATTCTAGTTCACGTCTTTTTCCTCCTAAACCCTTCCTTAGGAGTTTAATTCTTTGGCATGTTCCCCTTCCATGTTGTGGATCGAGTTAGGGGTGTCTTGGACTCGAAAGGTCATTTTACGGAGCTCGGGAAGGTCGGGGCGACGGTGCCCGTGACAGTGACAAAAGTCACTGTCGCCGTGTCATTCTCGCGAAGAAGGTACCACCCGCGGTACACTCTAGGAGATAGTGCCATACGAGAGTGACCAGGGTCACAATCGCTAGGCATCATCGCCAGCGAGGGAGTGCTCGCGGTACACTCTAGGCGAGAGTGCCCTAGGCACTATCGCGGTCAGCCCCTGGTCGTTTTAAAATGTTGAATTCCAGTCCCATTTCATTTGGTACACTTCCAACTTGTTTTATCTCTCTCTCTAAACGAAACCTTTCCTCTTTAGGTCAATTTTGGAGCATCCTAGACCACCATTTTGAAGATTTAAAGAGATCCTTCACCTCTTGGCTAATTTTGGGAGCAAGATGGAATTCCTCATCTCATCATCCATCTTTCTAGGGTTTTTAAGTTCCATCAAACCTCTCCAAACCATTTTTCCATTCTTTTGGTGATCTAGGGTTTGAGGCTCATCAAGCCTAGAAGTGCAATATTGAGGGATTCAAGTGTTTTGACTAAGGTAATCTTCTCTCTTCCTTCTCCTAGGAAATTAGGGTTTTGTCATCTTCCTATTCTTTTCCTTTGTGTTAGAACTTGGTGTGATTTAGAAGTATTTGTGGTTAAGGATCTTGTTGAAAGCTTGAGGCTAGGACTTTGAAGGTTTCAAGTCTTCATCCAAGGAGTTAAAGCTTTGGGGGTAAAAACCTAGATTTAGTCTAAATTTAGCAAGGTGGGTTATAGTTGCTTTACAAAACTATATACATGTCAAAATATAAATGTTTTGGGTTTTACACATACAATTATGTGCTCACTTGATATTCAAATAGGTTTTGATGGTTTTGGGATTCTTGAGCATATTGGGTTGTTAAATGTTTATAAATAATTTATAAAGTGATATTAGGCGTTTTGGCCACCAAAGTGGATGTTGATCCATTAGTAAACATTTTATGGGGGTTTTGAAGGATTTGAATAACATAATCCGTTGCTTTCTAAATGTGCAATTTGGGGTTACAAATGGGTTTTGATGGATTGATTTTAAGAGTTGAAAACTTATGGGTAATTATTTGATTACAGTTTATTTGGTGATTTTACCAAACTAACAAGTTTGAATGTTGGAACTTAATGGCTTTTACTTGGGTTATTGAGAATGGTCATTCTTGACCTTATGAATATTGGTTAATTGTAAACCTTACGTTTTGGCCTTCGGCCAATCGTACTTTGGAAAGTGTCATTTTTAGAAAAGTTGAACTTTGGCTCATGTAACCATAATGGGTTTATTATTTTTGTAACACCTATAATTTTGGAAATTCCCTTGATGGTAATACGGGAGTCGTTTGACTCTTGGAATGTTAAGATATTGAGAAATCAAGTAAGTCTTATAATGGAACCATCGGGAATTGAATCGAGAGCGAAAAACGCGAGAACCGGGAGATTTTGGAGGTCCCGTGGGTTGGTGGGTGACCCTAGGCCGCGGACTAGGGGGCGTAAGTCGCTGGAATTGATACTGAGGAAGTGCGCGGTTTACCCTGCAACTTCCAAGCCACGGGCCAAACCACGGGAAATGACCCGAGGGTTTTAAACTCGATTTGTGGGGATCTAACTTCATTCTCTCATAACTTTCTCCTCATAAATCCGACTTTGGTGATTCTTGAACCTAGAGCCTCGTCTTTTGAAGCTTCTCAAGATGAGATAGAAGAGGATTGGTGATCTTGGGTTGATCCAAGTGTTTTGGTCAAGGTAATCTCCTCCCCTGTTCATTTAGATACTAGGGTTTGATATTTTCATCATCTTCCTTACACCCTTCGACCTTGGTATGATTTTGGTAGCTTTGTGGTAAAGGAAACCTTGAGGAGGTGTTGGATCGAAGATCTAGGGAGATTTCTTGGAGGTCTCAAGCCCTCGTCAAAGGAGATTCAAGTTTTGGAGGTAAAATCTAGATTTAGCCTAAATCTAGCAAGGTAAGTTCAAGTTGATTTGTGAAAACGTTGTACATGCCAAAAGTTCATTTTTAAGTATTTATGTGTTTATCATGAAATTATTACTTGTTGAGTTATTTTGTGGGTTTTGATCATTTGAGGTGTTTGGCTTTAAAAATCTTGTAAAAGCCCCCACATTTGGGATTTTTGGATATCTTGAAAAATATGTCATTTTAAAGTGTTTTGATGATTTATTGCATAAATGAAAATTATTTGGTAAAAAGACACTTTTAGTGTTTGTTTGGGTAATGTTGGGTCTGAAATATGCCAAGGATGGTTACTACTTCTAGTTCAATATGGTTACTACTTCTAGTTCAATACAGTTAATACTTCTAGTTAGTACTTCTGTGATTAATAATTCTAGTTAATGCTGCTAGAAGAAAACAGTTAATACTTCTAGTTGTTAATACTTCTAGTTAGTACTTCTGTTATTAATGCTGCTAGTTGATGGTTAATGTTGCTCAACAAGATTAGTACTGCTAGTTCAAAGTTAGTACTGCTTGAAGAGATTAATGCTGCTGAGCATGGTTAGTACTGCTAGAGTTAATACTGCTCAAAGTATTAATGCTGCTTATGATTAATACTGCTTATAAGATGGAGATCTGTATGGAAAGGATGACAGCTGGATAAACTGAAGATTATGGAAAGCTTGAAGATAATGATGGAAGATATTCTGAAGATATTTTATTAATTGTAATTAGCTTTTATCTTCAGTATATATATATAGTATTGTTTAGAATAGTTTGAGATAACTTTTGAGAATTAATCATTCATTCTAAGTTTTAGAGAAAATCAACCTCAATGCATAGTTCCTAATTCTAGAGAAGTAGAATTCGTCTTGAAAGAGTCTGTTCTTCAAGATTGAGGTTGAGTGTGTAATCTTGTAACTTCAAAGCATTCAATACAAGTTTACAGTTTGTTCTTCATATTTACTGTGTTGATTTACTGTTTCATTGAATATCAAAGTTTTATTCCGCAAACTTCTTTGATATTGTTTCTGAGAATTAATTCTTGTTAAGAATTCGATCCTGACAAGTGGTATCAGAGCTAGTATTCTCAGAAACCTGCAATCATCATTCTTCCTTGAAATCAGAAATCATCAATGGCTAAAGTTTCAGATTCTTCAAGCACAGAAATCCCCACAGAGGTAATGTCTAATCTTTGCTCTAAAACTTGTATGGAAACTGTTAAAAGGTACAGGGATCACAACCAGACAATGAGTGATGACCTTAAAAGATTAGAGAGAGATATAAAAGACTATGTAAGAATTGTTGAGAGTTTTGAGGAACATATCAAAGTTTTCCAAGCCAATGAACTTCAACATTCTTATGATACAAATTACTGGAAGTGGGAGAAGAATGACCTAGAACTTCAGCTGAAAAAGTCTAAAGAGGAGAATGAGAAGATAAAGAGTGAGTTTGAGAAAGCCAAGCTGGATATTGAGAAATTTTCCAATGCTTCTAAAACAATGGACTCTTTGCTCCAAACTCAAATCCATGACAAACTTAGAAGAGGAATAGGCTATAACACAACACCACCACCATACAACAACAATTACATTCCTCCTATATCAAACTTACTAGAGACCAAGGATAGGAAGGAATTGCCTGTTGGAGCCACTAAGGTAGATCCTTTAGACAAAGTGGTGGTTGAAACAGACTCTGAAGAAGAGAACTCTAGTGAAAAGAGTAAGGAGAACACTGGGAGTGGTGAGATTCCTCTAGAAAATCACATTATCACCAATGAGGGATGTGGAAAGACTTGGGTCAAATCTAAGGACATAGAAAAGATAGAGGGAAATTCTGGTAAGGTCCACTACAAACAGACAACAGTTGTGAATCCTGTCCCTTGCAAACAGTGTTCTTGCAATAAAACTGAGCCCCAAAAACATAATAAACCAAGGGGAAATAAGAGAAATTGGAATAATCAATGGGCACAAAAACAAGGGATTGATCTGAGTAAAATCAATAGACCAAAACCTTGTTTTATCTGTGGAAAGCTTAATCATGTTGCCAAATACTGTTATTTCAATCCTATCAACCAAAGAGTCACTTTTCAAAGACAACCACAAAACTCTTTTGGTTATAGGAATCAAAGAAGGAATAAAATGGCTGAGAAAAGAGCACCTAAAAAGTATCATGCTCAGAACAAGTTTGCTAATACAAAGAAAAATGCTCCAAATAAGCCAAGGAGTAATTTAAAGACAAAGAAAGCAAACAACTTTGTTCAAGTTTGGGTTCCAATTGTAAAGAAACCTGTTAGTACTGCTATCCCAGATAGTACTGCTAACAGAAATAGTGTTGCTGCAACCAATACTACTGCTAACAAGGATAGTGCTTCTACTAGTATTAATGTTGCAAAGCCTATAATCTTGACAAAGTATTCCAGCCATGAGATTCCTAAACAACTCATCCAGACCAAACTGACAGATTATATTAATGAGAAAGGACAACCCAAGACCACTTTGGCTTGGGTTCCCTCAAAGACTAATTGATTTATCAAGTGTGCAAGGCAATCAAAAGCTCAAGAGGAAGAGCATTTGGAATGAAGATAATGGTTGCTCTTGGCACATAACAAGGAACATGGACTGCCTTCAAATTCTTTAAAAGATTTGATGGAGGACATGTTACTTTTGATCCAGCAGAAGGTAAGAAAAGTGAAAAAGGTATAGTTTCAAAAGATAAAGTAACTTTTGAAAATTTTATGGTATATGGTACTACTAACCTTGTGTCTGTAAGTGTTTCAGGTTGCTAATACTGAAAGGTAGTTAGTACTTATAGTTCAGTGAATACTGTCAGACTGTGTTAATGCTGCTGGTATGTGTTACTACTGCCAGTCTGTGTTAATGTTGCTGATAAGTGTTACTACTGCTAATGTTTGTACAAGAAGTACTTAATAAGGAATTGACGGATTAACCTCATTTTAATGAGATATATGTACCTAAAACCCCTAAGGGCAAGGTCTTTTCAAGCATGAAGAGATCTGCTAAGGACTCGGAAGGAGTTGACACACCATTGTTCTCTACAATGATGGTGATGTCCCACAATCAAGAAGGTAAGGCATCAGGGTCAAAGCCCTCATTAGACCAACCCACTGATGACCTATCCACACCTTCCACTACCAAGCATAAATCTTCAGATTCCTTTTGTCAAACCAACATTCCCCATTACTATATTATATAAGGAAAAGATACTGAAGGTTCCTTCCCTTCTTGTATCTTCAACCTCAAAACCTACAAGCCCTCTGATGGAGCATTTTTCATCAGAGAATATCCAAAGGGAAACCATAGAGGTGTATCACAACCTCAAGAAGGTGCTCAATAAGGAGATGCAAGAGCATATGGGTTGTAAGACTCACACTACTGACTTTGCACAAAGTGCAGGACAGGACAGTGTGAACATATCTAAGACCTTCCCCATGGCAACTTTAGATGAGTAATTATCTAAAGGTCCCAGGTGCCAAGAAACCAAGGGAGTAGAAGGTGCTTCTGCTAGGCAGAAGATCTCTACTAAAAGATCCAAGGATCCTTCAAAGGTGGTAAACACACCTAAAGAAGGTGAGGACAGATTTAACTACAAAGAATTGATGGATACACTTGGTACAATTTGTCTGAAAGTTCACAATCAAATTATGGAGATAAAAGAGATGAAAAGGAGCACAGATCATGATTATTTCAAAAAGGGGGAGAATTAAACAACTGAACTTGAGAAGACATGAGAAGGAGAATCAAGTTGATATGAAATCTTATTTTGAGGGGGAGAGAAGTGAAGAAGCTGAAATAAAGCATTAACTACAGCATAAACAGAAAAGAAGATAACAGCAGAAACTGAATCAAGAAGAACTAGTAATTGCAGAAAGTTTTGAAATTATCATAAAGACCCTATGCTGAAGAACTTAACTTCTCAGTTTTGAAAAGTTAAGTTAGGGGGAGATTGTTGGGTCTGAAATATGCCAAGGATGGTTACTACTTCTAGTTCAATATGGTTACTACTTCTAGTTCAATACAGTTAATACTTCTAGTTAGTACTTCTGTGATTAATACTTCTAGTTAATGCTGCTAGAAGAAAACAGTTAATACTTCTAGTTGTTAATACTTTTAGTTAGTACTTCTGTTATTAATGCTGCTAGTTGATGGTCAATGTTGCTCAACAAGATTAGTACTGCTAGTTCAAAGTTAGTACTGCTTGAAGAGATTAATGTTGTTGAGCATGGTTAGTACTGCTAGAGTTAATACTGCTCAAAGTATTAATGCTGCTTATGATTAATACTGCTTATAAGATGGAGATCTGTATGGAAAGGATGACAGCTGGATAAACTGAAGATTATGGAAAGCTTGAAGATAATGATGGAAGATATTCTGAAGATATTTTATTAATTGTAATTAGCTTTTATCTTTAGTATATATATATATATATATATATATAGTATTGTTTAGAATAGTTTGAGATAACTTTTGAGAATTAATCATTCATTCTAAGTTTTAGAGAAAATCAACCTCAAGGCATAGTTCCTAATTCTAGAGAAGTAGAATTCGTCTTGAAAGAGTCTGTTCTTTAAGATTGAGGTTGAGTGTGTAATCTTGTAACTTCAAAGCATTCAATACAAGTTTACAGTTTGTTCTTCATATTTACTGTGTTGATTTACTGTTTCATTGAATATCAAAGTGTTATTTCGCAAACTTCTTTGATATTGTTTCTGAGAATTAATTCTTGTTAAGAATTCGATCCTGACAGGTAAAATGGTTGATTTCGTGTTATGGGACATTTTGGAAGGAAAAAGGGGTATAAATTTATTTGGAAAACCATTTGTCCCGACCTAAATTGTATTAGAGCCTATTCAAGTATTTTGGAGCATGTGTTTGCATGACATGGGTCGAGTGCGTTTATTATTTGGGAATCATTAATCATTGGTCAAAAAGGGATTTTGAGCACTTTAGCTCGGTGTTGACTTAAAAGAGTCTTGGGGACAATTGTCCTGTTTTAATGGCTCATTGTAGAGCCCAATTATGATGTACGTACTAATGCACAGTGTTGCATATTGAGGTTGATTACATGCTCGAGTGCGTTGGTCATTCATGAGTAGTCATGTAATGTTAGACTGTGTTGCATTGGATCCATATGCACGTAAGTCAGTCTATTTTTTATGGTCAATTGGGTGTTGCAAGATTTGACTCCGGAACTCATGTTTTATGACCTTAACCTTTCAAGTGGTCACTAGGAGGGTTGAGTTCGGAGTGGTGCTACCCTGAGTGGATAGGCACTGGGACCTCCGCCATTTGGGGCAATGCCCTCGAATGTTGCCGAGCCTTTTGGTAAAAATCCATGAGGATAGAAACTAAGGTCAACCGACTCTTTGGGTGAAACTTGATGAGGAGTCACAGGGACATTGGACTTCGGGTCGAACGTGTCATGCGATTAACGTTGTATGAGTGACATACTTTTGTATTCCTTCACTCTCAATGGATACAAGTCTCCCCTGTTGTTGGCTATTGCAGTGCATAAACTTGCTCAATACATGGCTAAACCCCGGTCTACCCATTTGTCTACGGCTATGCATTTGGTCAAATATCTCAAGAACGAGTTAGGTCAAGGTATATTTCTGTCTGCCTCTTCTACTTTACAGCTGCGAGCATTCTGTGATTCCGACTGGGGCGATTGTGGGGACAGTCGACGTTCTGTCAAAGGCTTTTGTGTTTTTCTCGGAGACTCGTTGATATCTTGGAAATCTAATAAATAAACCACCGTCTCACGTTCTTCGACAGAAGCAGAGTATAGAGCCATGGCTTTAGCAACTTGTGAACTTATCTAGTTACGACAATTGCTTGTTGACTTGGGCATATCTCATAAATCAACAGTTGCATTACTCTTCTGTGACAATAAATCTGCCATGGACATCGCTTCTAACCCCGTTTTCCATGAGAGAACAAAACACTTCGAAATAGACTGTCACTTTATTCGTGAAAAGGTTGTTCGTCAAGTCATTCGATTGATGCCTATCCGTTCCCATCATCAATTGGCCGATATTTTCACGAAACCATTGCCTCGGGTAAAAATCAAAATGTTTTTGTCCAAGATGGCCTTACATAACATCTTTACAGGCTCATCTTGAGGGGGAATATTAGACTTTGGTTTAAAATTGTTTAGTTTAGTCATTTAGCCTTCTAATCATCTTATAAATATGTTGTCCCTACTCATTTCTTAATTAATGAAAATACAAGAGTTTCTCTCTCATCTACTTAATAGTTTAAAT
Source organism: Arctium lappa (assembly GCA_023525745.1). Classification (NCBI taxonomy): domain Eukaryota; kingdom Viridiplantae; phylum Streptophyta; class Magnoliopsida; order Asterales; family Asteraceae; genus Arctium; species Arctium lappa. The sequence goes on from CM042050.1 coordinate 4,302,014, forward strand.
AAATGTTCGGATGTAACATTATGGGTTAACCGTACCAGATATTGTCCGCTTTGTCCACACACCTGGACTCACGGTTTTAAAACGCATCTGATAGAGGGGGTATCAAATCCCTTATAAGGCAACATTCGTTCCCCTCCCCAACCAATGTGGGATCTTACAATCCACCCCCCTTAAGAAACCAGCGTCCTCGCTGGCATATCAGTCTCCCGGCTCTGATACCATCTGTAACATCCCGAGCTAACCGTACCAGATATTGTCCGCTTTGTCCACATACCTGGACTCACGGTTTTAAGACGCGTCTGATAAAGGAAGTAGCAATTCCCATACAATGCAACATTTGTTCCCCTCCCCAACCAATGTGGGATCTTACATCGGAACTGAATTCTGGATTTCAACGAAATCTACTAACATTGGATTTAGAAATCATATGGGGGGTAGTGGGTATTTCACCGGTATTTCATTTTCTTTGTTTGTAATGATGTTTTAAAATATGTTAAAAAAATTGTTTTACAACAATTGATTAATAAAGATAATTTATTTTTTTTTAATAATTTATAATTTTTTATTATAAATTATCAATAAAATATGAAATTCAATTTCATTTTAAAGCTTACAAATCAACCCAATAAAAATTCCAGTTTCTTTCATTTCTAAATCTTTTCATAAAATTCAAATCACTCGAAAACAATCACATAAAAAAAAAAAAAAAAAAAAAAAAAAAAAAAAAAAAAAAAAACTAGATAAGACGAGGACAAAGGAAAGGAATATGGTATTTTTTGTAATTAAAAAAATATAATCATATATTCATAATAACTATAAACATTAAAACATAATTTTAAAATTCCCATCTAGAAACATCAAGTCCACATCACAAGTACGAACGTAATGACAACTCCAGGGGAAATCAAGTCTAGTTTAATTTTCATAAAATAAAAAATTTCAAGATTTCTTGAATTTTATTAATTTAAATAATTTATACAACATTTCCTTTTTAAAATATTACAACTTGGAGCTTCCCATCTTATAAATATAAATCAAGACTTTATCATCCACAATATAAAATAATATCAATATGGTATTTGGTTTGTCAATAATATTTTTAAACATTTTATTTCGTTTCTTTATTGAGGATTAGAAGCGTACTCATGCAATGCAACGACATACATCACGATTTTAATGTTTCATTTTTTTTTTTTTGTTGATTTACGGTACGATTTTGGATGGTTTTGAGAAAAGTGATAATGTTTTTTTTTATAAATTTGTTTAATTTAGGTTTAATAATATAATGCTTTTATATAAAAAAAAACTAAACATTTTGTTAGAATTCAATGATTATCTTATATATTTTAATGACATCTAGAAAAAATAACCAACTACATATTTAAGAATATAATTAAAACAAATTTACAGTAATATAATATATTAATTAATAGTGATACATGAAAATGTCTGCATAATAGGAAGGTTTTGCACATATCAAATTGGTGGGTGTTAGAAGTCTGCAGTAATAATATGTATCTTGTGCTTTGATACTTGTAAATTAAGATATTTTTAAAATCTTGCATAAAATGATGGTACTTTGTGTCTAAAAAGTTGTATTTAAGAGTTTTTTATCCGTGTTGATAACTGATGTTTGGATTCTCGAAAACAGAGGAGCCTTGAAGGTTTCTCTAATCACTTGCTCCATAAGTGAATCGAACGTTAAAAAATATACACATACGTGAGAAGGTTGCATAAAGTATTATGATCAGTAATTTTTTTTTTTTTATTGTTATTATTATTTAAGTGAGTTAGAAATTAGATGGATAATCCTTCCCTAATTGCTTCTCTTTTCATCATCCTTTTGTTAGGTTAGTTAAAGCAAACCCTAACATTTAATAAGACCAAACCATTAATTTTTATTAATTAATTCCCAACATTTATTAATACCAAAGGTCATTGAATATAGGGAGAAACAAAAGAAGGTTGAACAAAACCAATCGCAAAAGGGTAGATTTTAACCACTATCTAATGTAAAGAGAAAAGATATAAAATTGACATATAGGTTGCGATTGGTATACACGACAGGACAGGATCAGATAAGACGAAACAAAACTCAATGTCCCATATTTTGCAAGATATGGGATATATAGTATTTGTTTTAATGGTCATCATCGCCGCCACCACCATTGGCGGCCACCGGTAGCCACCGTCACCCACTTGCACCTCCTCCACCACCTCCACAACCACCACCCATCGCCACCAGCACTACCATCGTTGACCACCTCCACCGATCACCACCACCTATACATCTTACACATCGACAACAACTACGTCCTCCACATTCACCGTCGTTCACCAACCACCCATCGCCTTTATCTTTACCTGTCGCTGCAACCATGCCTCCGTCGGTTCATAAAGATCTTTCAAATTAAATATCAAACATAGTATTTCTTTTGTATGAATCGTGATTTTTCGAATTACCATCAATTATTTCAGATTTTTCTTTCAAATTTCGTACTATCATTTATGTATGTATTTATGTATATGAAAATTGTGTAAAAAAACTAAAAATGTTTATAAATTAATTAATTAAATATATAGTTTATTTGTGTCATTTATAACTATTATATGATATATAAAATCATCAAACAGCTTTTAAGAGTAACATGTCTAGTCTTGTTTTATCTAGTCTTAGTTGTACCAAAGACCAGACAGACACTTGTCCCGTCCAGTCAATTTCTACCCTCTTGTCCTATCAAGTTTTGTCATGTCCAGTCATCTCCAATCAAGTTTGCAACCATAAGGACAGATACTCATGATTACCCACCCCTAATGGGGAGAGACATGGACCGATTTTTATACTTGAAGCAAGGTCGGGCAATTTATATACTTGTATATAAATAGGTACATTTGAGAACCAATCAGAACCATTCATCTCATTTAATCTGATGCCTCTTATTAAACGACGTTTTTTTTAATTAAAACGGGCGTCTAGTAATTTACAACAACTCATTTTCCTCTCGACTATTTTTCATAACCCACCACCTCTTGTAACCCAGATGGTCGGGACCTTCTTCTTCGCTTTTACTTTAGAACACCATCTCTAACCTCGACTCAAACATCCACGCTCCGCCTTTTACCTGTCCAGCTCCAACATTTAAAGAGTCGTTGTCTTTGATCGAATCAGTTGATCTTCTACCCAATTGAACCCAATCTTGTTTTGATGAATCAAAACCATATGTTGCATTCTTGTAATTTGTTGATCATAAATAACAGACCACAAACTTCCTTGCCACTTATTTAGATTACTGTTTATGTCATATTATGGTTACGTTCAAAATCTTACCTCAGTATATGTCAGATATAAATTAATCTCCAACAAATTACAACATTAGCTCTTGGGATCTAGTTTTTATCATAACCCTACTATGTGCATTTGTGTTTAGTCAACAGAATTGCACAAAGTAAACAACTGTGATATTTTTAACATATGATTTGATCTGATATTGATCTAAAAAAGTACATATAACAACACCATTTTTTTTTCTTTTAAGTTGGTTTTATTTTAGGCTTATAGAGACAGAGACACAACTCTCTCTCTCTCTCTGTCTGTGTAGGGGGATTATCAAATACCCACAATGCCCCTATAACTTGTTAAAATGATATAATAAACAGGTTCCCTCTATATGTTTAATTTAAATTTATATAAAACCACATATTTTGTTTCCATTGCAAGAAAATTTAAATAAATACTTGATATAAAAAACAAGAAGCTAAAAAAATGAACCAAACATTCATTTCTTGAAGAAATGTACAACTCTTCTAATACCTGGAAGTACAACTTGCACAAGTCCTTGGAATAGAACTTCCTGCCAGCCACAAACAAGAACCCCTCTCCTTACCCAGAAAAAGAAAAAGAAAAAAACTAACTCAAAATACAAATCCATTGGTGTGAATTGACGACATTTTCACTCACAAAATGTAAATTGACAACACAAGGAGTTGAAAATCAACATCTGCTATGCTATCATCATCATCCTCAACCCAAGTTTGCTATCATCGTGCTTGCCTCCTCGCTCGTGCAACCAGACCGAGAAGAATTTTTTTCCTAGGTCCCTGTAACAAATAATAATGTAAATCTTTAACAAATGCGAGCCACACAACTTAAAAGGTCATAGGTCTAACGTCTAAGGGTCTTTTTGTTAGCAGCTTAATGGGACTCGTAGCTTATTCGGTCAGCTATACATGACTGTTTGGTAGTGGTTTAATGATATAGAAAGTGACTTATCCATCCATGAAAAAACCCTCCCAATTAAAAAACACGCTCCTTCCATCTATGAAAAAACCCTCCCAATCTATACAAACATATTAATTCACACAAACAACTTTATTCATACAGGACTTGATGGAAAACCAACCAAACAGCCTCTAAATCTTATATTTGCAAAGAGGTCAGATCTAAGTACATCTCATACTTCCGGGCGGGGTTATACCGGGTTTGTTTGGTTTGGTTTGGTTAACTACAAGTGGTGCATCAGTGGATGAATGCAAAGGTTTCACAACGGATGTGGTTACCCAAGTCCTCTTGAAAGAAAGGCAATGTTTTTTGTTTCCACCAACTATTATTGTATACGTGATTATATATCCTGGCAACTACTACCGACATGGGGATAAAACATTACAAGACATTTTAGAATATGCATAGTTATATAGATGTATAGTTGATAGAAAAGGGTAAATATTCACGATCACAAACAACAAAAGTTAGGGAAACATACCATTGGTATTCCCAACTCTTTGAGATCATGGTCTCCCATCTGGCTCAATGCTGCCATATCAACCTAAAATAAATAGAAAATAATGAATCAAGATTAAGGTGCCGTTTGTTTTTTAAGAGGTCTAAAGTCTGAAGTCTTATTTTAGTTATGATTAATAAGAGGTGATGTGTAAAAATGTCTGAATGATTCAGACTTAAGAGCCATTAAGAGGTTTAAAAAAAAAAAAAAAAACCCTAAGTTTTCAAAGAGCCGTAGCTTAGCTTTCCACTCAAAGTTAGAACACCAAACATGATTCCAAGTAAAATACACACCAAATATCAACAGTTATAAACTTTCATGGAAGTAGAAAACTTTTGGTAAGCACACCATAAAAACTTGCAGTCAATTTTGTACAAAGAAAGTTTGCTAAACAACATAAGTTCACAATACACAATCAAGAAGCATTAGAGAAGGATGAAACCACTGGAGATCATCTTAAGGATAGCCTTCAGAAGTAAGGTCGGGCGGAAATTAGCATACCCCATTTCCACTAAAATGTTTTAATATCTCAATTGTTAGTAAAAGCTCAAGGTTGGTAATGACAGCCAGATCGCTATCAATTGCCTCATGGTGTCACTAACAAGTTAGTGCACTTTGGCACCCTCGGGTACTGTTTCTAAATGTTAAATATGGTGAACCACCAACTTGTACGGTTCTTAATTGTATGTATCATATGCTGGTTAAACAATCGTAATTGTAACAAATGAAGCAAATATTGTGGTAGAATGGTAGATAGAAACTTTTAATAGACATGGATCCATAGAGAATATGTAGATTGTAAACAGCTATGATCTATTATGGCACTAAAATAAAGAAAATATCCAAGTTACACCCAGCAGAACGGTAGGTTGAACCCTTTTTTTTGGCCAAAAGAAAAAGATTTAACTCTCACATCTCAGCAGAAACCATCATCCGAAGCCTAGGCAGTGATAAGGATGTTTCAGCTAAGCTTCATACCAGGAGATTGGAAGACAAATCTGATGTGAGAATGCACAATTAACTATCGAAGTTGTACAATTAAGCCAAGCTAACATCTGTTTACAAGTTTGTGCTATTTTTATAATTGATCAAACACTAGGCCTCTTTCAACAGCCATACAGTATTTTTATGTTGCCATATACATCTTATATGTGGATAAAGCAGAGAGACAACTCAAAAATCGTTGCTCGATATCTTCATGTAGCATATGCATTTTGTAAAGTCTTCACAAGTAATGTAAAACTTAGATTAAAAATAAAAATAAAAACTTTAAGTTAACAACGCTACGTACCTCCTCAACCTTGAAAGAGAGCACATACTTATCCAATCCCAATGAGCGCAAAAATCCCTCCACGGTAAGATGTTCTTCAACCTAGAAGCAACGAACGGCAACAAAAAATCAGATCAGAAAAAATTCCTACAGCAATTAGTTTAGCAGGGGTTTGCCCTAAACAAAAGGAACGAACTCGTAGACTAATAAAGCAAGAACATTTTGAACCCCTAAGCAGTTTCGGAAAGGTAGGCCAATGTAAGGCCAGAGAAACATTGTTGCTCTTCATGAGTTTTGACGTTGAAGAAGGTATCACCTCCAATTAATGTATATGTGATATTATCCACTCCCACTCTCCCAGAATAATAGAACTCTAGTGTTGAAGCACTAAAGACTTGGATACAATGCTAGAGAAAATTGCCATATGACTCACTTGTCTTTCGAAACTAAAAATAATAGCACGGCCACAGAAACTTATTTTGATCCTAACCATGTACTTCAAAAGAGGGATATCCATAGCCTCATAGCCCAACAAACTAATTAGGCATATATTCATAGCTTCATGATAATTACATCAATCGTACAGATATCAACAAGATTAAGACTAAATCATAGCATAGCCACTCAAATAACAAACACGCATATCAATCATAATCATCGCCTTATAGCACCAATCAGGGGCCAAGAAACATTAGCATTTAGCAAACTTTGATTCAGAGAGTTATAATATCTAGTACTTCAAAGAGGGGTAAGATCCATAGCCTGATAACCCAGCAAACTACTTAGAGAAATATTCATGGTTTCATGAAGATTTCATATATCAGAGGGTATCAGCTCAGAAGCGAACAAGAACTAGTATCAGCACTCAGTTAAGCCTAGTACATAGAAAAGGAAGAGCCTATGTTCGAATGCTGGGCATTTTCTTGGGTATAAAAAGAAAAAGAGTACAAACAGTTCCATGTCTAAACTAACTGGACTGTACAATTAATTCAGAAATTAATATATTACAAAATATATAAAAAAGGCAAGTAGCTTAACTGGATATTGACTTCTTTGCAAAATGCCACCAGGTGGTAGCGGAGGGGCTACTAAAGTCCCCACGGGTTTCGTTGGCCCAGCAGAGAGAGATGGTTTTGAGAGGAATGATGTGGTGGTCATGGGCCTTGAAATCTCACTAACATCCCGGCTGGCATATGTCACCGTTCTAGGATCTTCATATGCCCTTATCATCGCCCTTCTCTGTGGTTCTTCAGCCCTTCGGGGTGGTGATAAGCCCCTTGAATTGTTCAAAACTCTATCTGGTGATTTACGCCTAATGTGTTCCAAAGTCCATGGAGAATAAGAATTTCTTAACATGTCCATCTGTGATGGAGCTTCTGAAGTTCTCATGGAAGTGAATTGACCTGTCATGCTGCTATTTCTCAGCTCTGGAATGCGTTGTCTGCCATCATTTAGCTTCGGTATAGGCTGTCTGACCTCAAGTGGCTCAGGCATGCATTGTCTAGCGTCTCTTGCTTCAGCCATCCTCTGTCTATCATCCCTGGATTCAGGCATACGACGTCGATCATCCCTTGGCTGAGGCATGCGTTGTCTCTCATCCCTTGGCTCGAGCATATGCCTTCTCTCATCCCTTGGCTCGGGCATGAACTGCCTCTCGTTTCTTGGTTCAGGCATACGCCTTCTGTCATCCCTTGTCTCAGATGAGATCTCAGGTACCCTCTGTCTTCCATGTCTGGGCTCATGCATGCTATGGGGGGTTACAGGGTTAGTGGTTGAAGGACGGGTTCGCCGTGATAGCATATTACGAAGGTCCACAGTGTTCTGCTGGCCATTGCTTTGTGTTCGCTTCATGATTTTAAATCTGAGATCATCTTTACTAAGATGAAAATCTTCAGCAATAGGAAAGACGATAATATTAGGACTCTTACTGAAATTTCACCAAATATTATAACAACAATGATGAATAAGCCCATTACCATCCATGCAATTACTAGCCTTCAAACTCCATCTACCATTATCCGCACGCAACCTGAGAATTTAAAGTGAAAGCAAAAATATCAAGCATAACAGCATCGTAACATTTTATGCATGCCAATAACCTTAGTGATTCTATTGGTGTCAAAAGAGATAGCTTAGAAGCAGCTTTGATTAATCATGAGGAAGAGAGAATTGCTCCATATGACATATAAGATATACTATTGCTCTTTAAACAAGACAAAATCCAAAGTTCCGCTATTAGGTCTAGGAAGTTGTGTAAGGGTGTACCTTAATGTACTACTCAGAAAACAAGAAAACAATACTAAAATGGGGAAAAATCTCTCTTATTCAAATACTGGTAAGTACAAGGATTTCACCAAATCACAAGTACTCCATAGGGAAAGATAAACAGGGATTCATCATCCTCTGCTACAAAACAGGAAATTACAATAATGAAGGAAAGGGAAAAGGTTGTAGAAGGAAGCAGAGGAAAGAAGAGAATTCAAAGGAGAAGAATTAGCTCAAATCATTCATGCCTCTTACCCACCGTCAGCCCTCCGCTAAATACTCAATCCAGGGAATATTTTTTGTTAGGAATGCGTCCCCTTTTGCTCCTTCTGGTCCCCAGGTTAGTTATTTGTCTGTCCATCATAGTGCCAGGTGTCCCTTCTAGATTTTGCTGAGGTGGCATAACATTACTTCCCCCATTGAAAGTAACCTTGTCCTCAAGGTTGAGTGAAGGAAAAGCTTGATGTAGGGGTGTCCAGTCTTCCCAAGAAGCATCTTCCACAGTTAAGCCATCCCACTCGACTAGAACCTGAGGGACTTGTTGTCCATTACGCAATACAAAACGATGTTGCAGAATGGCTTTGGGTTGAAGTAGAGGGCCCTGTTCCATGGTTGTTAATGGAAGTGGTAGGTAAGCATCTTGATGTAAGCCATGACATCGTTTGAGGTATGATACGTGAAAGACCGGATGAATTTTGGCCGCAACCGGCAGTTGTAACTTGTAGGCAACCTCTCCAATGCGTTCGATTACTGGAAAGGGACCAAAGTATCTCAAACCCAATTTCTGGTTCTGTCTTAAAGCCACAGAATGTTGACGATAAGGTTGTAGTTTAACCAATACCATATCGCCAATGTTAAACTCCACCATTCTTCGTTTCTTATCGGCATACTTTTTCATACAAGCTTGAGCCTTGAGAAGATTGGTCTTTAGTTGGCTTAAAACAACATCCCGTTCTTGTAACAATTCTTGCAACGATGGCGGATCTGTTGCAGAATGTTCATACTTGACTAAAGACGGAGGGTCGCGACCATAAACCACCTTGAAAGGTGTCGTTCCAATGCTACTATGGAACGATGTGTTGTACCAAAATTCTGCCCAAGGCAGAAGTTTCGACCAAACTCTTGGCTGATGTGCCGTAAAACAACGTAAATATTGCTCCAAACATTTATTAACGGCCTCGGACTGCCCATCGGTTTGAGGGTGGTAGGAGGAACTCATAGCCAACGTGGTACCACTCAATTTAAATAGATGTTGCCAAAATCTGCTTGTAAAAACCTTGTCTCGATCAGAGACAATCGTCTTGGGAAAACCATGTAGTTTAACGATGTTGGCGAGAAAGGTTTCGGCAACCTTGAGACTTGAAAAATCAGATTTAAGGGGCGTAAAGTGGCCGTATTTTGACAAACGATCAATCACCACTAAAATAACCGAATATCCGTTTAGAAGGAGGAAGACCGATGATAAAATCCATTGCCACATCCTCCCAAATTTGGTGGGTAATAGGTAAAGGTTGTAGCAGACCCGCCGGAAGAGAATGGTCATGCTTGGTCTGTTGGCAGACCAAACACTCTTTGATGAAGGTGTGAATATCCTTGGACATTGAAGGCCAAAAAAATTGGGCCGCAATTCGGGCCTTGGTGCGTTTGATACCTGAATGGCCTCCGATCGGTGAAGAATGGAATTCAGAGAGTATGCTGCAAATTAAGTCTGGCACAGGTGGAACAACTAATCGATCTTTCCAGAATAGCATATCGTGTTTAACGTGATAATCCTTGTGCGATTGAGTCCCTTGAGAACACTCAAGTTTAAGTTTACTGAGGGCTGGATCATGTGCAGCAGCCTGAACAATCTGTTGCACCAGACTGGAGTGTGATGTAGAGATCGCCAAATAGAAGGAACGAGACAAAGCATCAGCTGCTACGTTGTCCTTACCAGGTTTGTATTCGATGGAAAAAGTGTACCCCAAGAATTTGTGAAGCCAAGCTTGTTGTTCAGGTGTTTGGATGGCCTGATTTGTGAGAGAGCGTAAACTTTTTTTATCAGTACGTGTCACAAATTGATGACCAAGGAGATAGTGTCGGAACTTGGATATAGCCTCGGATATTGCGTAAAGTTCTCGTACATATGCGGATTGTTTCTGCATCCGTGTACTCAACTTTTTCGAGAAAAAGGCTATAGGGTGGTTTTCTTGACTGAGAATTGCACCAATACCGGTACTCGAAGCATCTGTTTCAAGAATAATTTTTTCTGAAAAATTCGGTAATTTCAGAACTAGTGCGGTCGTGATGGCCTGTTGAAGTTCCCGAAAGGCGATAGTAGCTTGTTCATTCCATGTGAATCCATCCTTCTTTAAGAGGGTTGTCAATGGTAGCGCAATCGTGGCGTATCCTTTAATGAATCGCCGGTAATACCCGGTGAGGCCAAGAAATCCTCTTAACTGTTTGATGGACGATGGATAAGGCCAATCGAGGATGGCTTTCACCTTATATTTATCCATCTCGACGCCACTGCCGGAGACAATATGCCCCAAATACTCGACTTGAGTTAACCCGAAACTGCACTTAGACAATTTAGCAAACAAAGAATGTGTGCGCAACAAGTCGAGAACCTCAGTTAAATGAGATAAATGAGAGGACCATGAAGGGTTGTAAACAAGTATATCATCAAAAAAGACTAATACTAACTTACGTAGCTGTTGTTTAAAGACATGGTTCATCAAACTTTGAAAAGAGGTTGGGGCATTGGTCAGCCCGAAAGGCATAACCAACCATTCATATAATCCCTGATGAGTCTGAAATGTTGTTTTATGGCGATCTGGTGTTACCAAAATTTGATGGTAACCCGAGCGTAAATCCAGTTTTGAAAAGTAGGTTGCACCGAACAGTTCATCCAGCAGCTCGTCAACTGTTGGGATGGGAAAACTATCCTTGATGGTGATAGCATTTAGAGCACGGTAATCTGTACAGAATCTCCAAGACCCATCTTTCTTTCGTACCAGGGGACGAAAATGGGCTTGTGCTGGGCTGAATTATCCCCTGTTCGAGCATTTCCTGAACCATTGTCTCGATTTGAGACTTTTGGCTATGTGGGTAACGATATGGTCGAACTTTAACCGGATTACTACCTTCCAACAAAGGAATTGAGTGGTCTTGCAACCTAGACGTGGTAGTCCAGTGGGGTTATTAAACACATCCTGAAATCGCATCAAGATAGAATGGAGTTCTGGTGGCAGATCCATGGGGGGCACAAACACATCTTGTTGCGGGCTGGACAATGCGAGAAATTCAAGCGCATAGGATTCACTAATTGCTTGTGTATTGCTCATTCGGCGAATGTGATGGAATTGAGCCTGTCGAGGTAACTGAGGTGTGGTGCCATACAAGGTAACAAATTGATTGCCAAGATAGAATTTGAAAGATAATGCATTAAAGTCAGCAATATGTGGTCCTAGTGTAGCCAACCATGAAACTCCCAAAACTAAGTCAGCTCCTGTGATGGTAACAAGTAAACAGGTAATTGTAATGTATGGCCCTGTACCTGTACTTGTAGATCGGCAATAAAACCTTCAGTGGTGAGGCTGCTTCCATTCCCTACCATAACCTGGAAGTTTGGGGCTGGTTGAATTGGCAATTTCAAGCATTGGGCCACCCGAGGTTGTAGAAAATTATCGGAACTCCCACTATCAATGAGGATGTGTATCGTCATACCCTTGATGGAGCCTTGGAAACGCAGGGTCCCTTTCCCTTGAGATCCTTTAAGGGTGTTAAAGGAGAGGTGGTTATCTGGTGGTTGGAGTTCCACCGGCGGTGGTGTGTCATCTGGTGGACCGGTGTCATGAATGATCGGAGTTTCCTCGTCGCTCATAAGAATAAGGTAGTGCTTATTGGGGCACTTATGATGAATGGAAAAATTTTCATCACAAGTATAGCATTGCCCCTTCTCACGTCGCAACTGCATCTCAGCCGGAGAAAGGCGTTTGATATGTTGATGCCGATCGGTTAACACAAGTGGTTTTTGTGGAGGAGTAGGTAATAATGGAGGTAAGGTGGTTTTTGGTCGCGACCCTCCTTCTTTAGTCAAGTATGAACATTCTGCAACAGATCCGCCATCGTTGCAAGAATTGTTACAAGAACGTGATGTTGTTTTAAGCCAACTAAAGACCAATCTTCTCAAGGCTCAAGCTTGTATGAAAAAGTATGCCGATAAGAAACGAAGAATGGTGGCATAACAAGCTGTTTCAAGCCTGAATAACTTTGAACCTAAATGCTACTAAGCTTGCCTCAAAACTGGAAAAGAAAATTCAAGCAAAATATGAAAAACTGGTTCCCCAAGGATAGATGGCACATCACTACCTTATAATTTCAACTTTCAAGACCAAATCACTAGTACAGCATAGTGACAGATGCAGGACTGCTGTTGAGTGTTGTCACTATCATCTTGATAACAATATAATAGCAAATAATTTTTCAGGACCCATCTCTAGAAAGTTACAAACAAAAGTGAAAATGCTGTAAAGAACTCCAAAATAAACTGGAAATGCCAAAACGTCATAATAGATTAAACATCTTGCAAGATTAAAAAAAAAAAGTCAATAAGAAAGCGAATACAACATATTTTTGGGAATTTAATTTTTGCCTCTTCTAATGCATGAAAACCTTAAACCATGGCAAACAATCATTCACATAAGCCAAGCTACCTGAAACTCAACAGTTAAATAAATGTTCCCTCAGTCCCAAAACAAATAAAATAATTTCCTCTGTGCAATGTCTGAATATATGTGCAACACTTCTCTTTTTAGCAAAGCTTCAATCCATATTACCTCTTTGCACAATAATAGTCTTTACAAAATATTTATGGCACTGATTTTGGTCAACAAAATTCCTCAATTTCCATTATTGAAGGAATGAAGGGCAGTCTAGATACTTAACTCACGAATAGGTTTTTAGAACAGAAACACGAGAAGAGGCGAGGCGAGGCGTTTTCCCATGGCAGGTGTAAGCCTCGAGGCGGAAAATGAATAAATAAATATAATACATATCTAATAATAATATTAAAAATCATAATGCTAACAAAGTCTCAAAATATTTTAATATACATAATACATATATTAAGATTTTATTTTTATTTTTTTACTAACAAGCAAATTAAATCACACTTATCAAGAGAAGAAGAAAAATCACACACATCTGAAAAGAAGAAAAGTCCCACCAAAAAAAAAACTTGCAAAATAAAAAAATAAAAAAAACAATGAGTCATGCTGTAAAGTGTATAATAATGAAGAGTTCTGAATGATGTCCTCCCCTCCCTGATACCTATACAAAGTCCTGCTAAGTGATGTCCTCCCCTCCCAACCTTCGCCTTCTTCATTGGACAAGGCACAGAAGATGGCGATGAAGCAAGGAGCAGATGACTCACTCCAATGGGTCGTCTATTCTCTAAGTAGATTTAATTAAGGTCAGATTTTCTAATGAACTCCTACTTGTACCATGTAGGCTTTTGTTTGGACATATTTTTCAACCCCAATGCCTCAACCCCCCCCCCCTCCTTAGTTGGTAGAGACGTATGCCCAACCAACCCAGCAGAGGTGCTGCCTCAGATGCGTTTTCTCACCGCCTCGCCTTGAGGCGCACACGAGCACCTTGAGGCATACACTTCAACTGAGTTTTAAAAACCATGCTGACAATAAAATACTTCGGCAAACCATTTTTAATCAAATGCTGCATTTATTTAATACCAAAGATTTCATTGTATACTCAAACACAATTAAACATGATGAACTAGACACCTTTTTGTTGTTTAACATAAAAAAAAATATGTACTGAAAATAAGAACTGCAAATTCACGTTAGTAAAATGCGATCTTAGAACTTGCAAGTTAAGAAAATTCCAACCATTAAGCAGTTAAACTAATAGGTTTTCCATTACAAATTTATCATGCAATGGTACTTAATGAAGAATCAGTTGACACAACCCCTAGCTCTGCCTTTGGTACAACAGACTATGCAGTTTGATAATACTATTGTATCTTCAGAAATAACTTAACCACTCAAACAAATTAATTACTGCTCAAATAAGTAACTAAAGTTAACAAAGCAAATGGTGGCCAACTGGCCATCATCCACTAAGATATGTTCCTTGGCTGTCACAGAGTTAGGGAAAGTCAGTCTCTGTACACAACCTCTCCCTAGGAAGAGTATTCTGTATTCAGGCAACTCAAACCATCAATCTTCCTATCACAAATGAGTAACCTTACCAATTGCTCTAAATCTCATCCCTAGATAAATTTTAGTGAACACCATATAAAATCTGCTATGAATGAGCACTAAGAACTTAAATTCAAACTATAACAAGATACAAAGGGAAAACGCAAACAACCGCACCGTTTATTATCAAGCTGCACTGCATCCACACTACTTCCAAGTCTGTCTCTAACTGATCGTTTACTCCCAACAGCTGGAACTGAACCAGAAACCTCGCCATCCAATACAGCTCCTGCTCTTTTAACCACCTACATAAATCAAACAGCTACGATGTGAAAAATAACGATCAAAAAAACCCTAATAGAATAGTCCGTTTACGTAATCAATTTATCAAGAATATGACCAACAATAACAATCATTTGCGTACCTGTCCACTGCGACCTAAGGTGATTGTAACTTGCGACCTCGAGGTATCTGCCATAACTTCAAGTTTCAATTCGAAAAAAAAGGGGTTATGGAAACCCTAGGTGTTCGTTTCCATCAATTGACGAATGAGGATCTCGGCATACAACTAGGCATCATGATTAAATTCAAAAAAATGAAACCCTAAATAGAATTGAAAGATCGAGTAAGGATGAAATGGAATTGAATTTGGATCGAGTGGGGGAATCAATCGGTGTGGGAGAGAGATGGGATGGAATGAAAGAGGGGTGATGAGGTCGTGTGTTTCAGGACGAAGGAAAGGGTAATACGGTCAACTTTTTTTATATTTCTTGTTTATAAACAAAACGTTAGGTTAATTTTGATTTAATTGAATATCTTTTAGTTATAAAATATATAGTTTATATGTAAAAAAGTTGAATAATGTAACACCCTCGATTTCGGTATGCTCTTAATCTTCTCATAAATTCGTCCATCGAACCTTACGTTTGGTTGCGCGCTTTTTGGGTCAAAGTCGAATGAAAAACGGGCTCGGTACACCTGGGGCGACAGTGCCCGCGATTGTGACAGATGTCACTCTCGCGGGGGTGGTACCGCTGGTCCATGGCTTGGCGCGATAGTGACTAGCGATTGTGACAAGTGTCACTATCGCGTGGCACTATCGCGGGGATTGTACCGCGAGACCCATACTTCGGGCGATTGTGACACGCGATTGTGACAGTGTCAATATCGCGAGTCACTATCGCGGTCGGTCTCTAGTTCACTTAAATGTCATTTTCACGATTTTTATCTCATTTCTATCACTTGGGAGCTTTGGAGAAACGATTTTGAAGAGAGAAAAATGTAGGGTTTCATCCCTTTTCATTTATTACTCTAAGAGGAGATCATCATTTGCATTTATTGGGATTGTTTAGGTTGGTGAAGGTGATTAAGAATCTTGTGGTTGAATCATCAAGTCCCCTTCCACATTCTACCCTCAAGTATTGTAAAATAGGGTTTCTTGTGATCTTCCAAGGTGAGTTTTTCTACCCATTGTTCTTACATAATACTAAGGTCTATGTGTTATCTCTCTCATACTTGTCTCCTAAACACATTTGGGTTTTGTTGTGTTTTGACCTAACCATGGATTTTGGAAATGTTAGGGTTATGGCTTAAACAAAGATGTTAAGGGATTGTGTTTTAAACAAGATTAATGGTTTTCTATGCTTATCAACTCTTTTAATAACTAATATTTGTTTCATGGAATTTTGGTAAAACCCAAAGTGAAAACTAGGGTTTTGGTGAGGTTTAAGTAATAAGCTAATTATTGATAATTTGGGCTTTTGGTAATGATGTTTTACGTATTATGGTTGATGGGATTGTATTACTAATTACTCCACAATGGTGGGGGTCAGGACTTCACATTGGAAACCATGTATATCAATATGATTTGGGTTCCTAAGCTTTACATGCATTACTAGTAATGAATGTGTTGATATGTTTTGGTTTTGGTCGTAGTGTAATGGATCCATAGGCATTGTGTTCTGATGTCCCGCTTAGGGATGTTGGTTCACCACTTTAGCACGGAATATGCATCGGGTTCCATGGTAAGTAAGGTGTGGGCCTATACAGTCGGGCAGCGTCCCATGGGCAGTAAGGTGTAATTTTCATTGTGCTTGAGTTTCCCTGTTTTGGAACCCTCAAGAATAGACCTGGAGTGGTTGACTTGATGTTTTAGAGCAATAGACTTGGAGTAATTGAGCTCGCTATGTGATTTGACTTGTTGTCAGTATTTATCAAGCGCTAATGGTTTATTGGATTTGTTTTGGTTTAACTCATGGCTAGATCGGCTACATGACTTCAATCGGGTTTATCGTTTAAATTTATTTCCGCTTATTGTACTAACTAGGCTTTAGCCTAACACTTGTTCTTTGATTGTCATGTATGGCAGGTCATTCTAGCGGTGGGACTCGTCGGGATTAAGAGGACGGCCTTGGGATCGAGAGCGATCTTTTTTATGACATAGTGACCAATATGTGAAGTATAGAGATTATACCTTTTGGAAGAATAACGACACCCGACATTAATCTTACTTGACCAAGTTAGATTAGTAGGTTGTTGAATTGTATTCTTTAACTGTTCTTGGGTTGTAATAGCCATACTTTGCTCCCCGTGTTGGGTTGACGTACATTGGTTTAGTTTGCCATATCCGTATCTTACAGGTTATTTGATCTCCCTTTTTGGATAGATTAGTTTCTACCATTTACAGACGTTATATAGCCAATTTTTTTAAGTTTTAATTTCACCCTAATTTTTAGGATGTTACAAATAATGATAAATTTTAATACATGTAATTAGGTTACATGTTCATTCGATTAATTATACAAATGTTATTAGGTTACATTTTTCATGTTTGGTTCTCGACATATCTTATCAAAGAAAGGCGTTGTTATCCTCCCCGGGCCCCCGACATATTTGCAAATTTAGGAGTAAAAGTTAGTTACTTTGAATGGGTTAAGGTAGAATTCATTCATCTTACTTAAAACTTGAACAGGTACGCTTTTTGCATAGCTCATTTTGTCGAATGCCACTACTCTATTCTTTGGGGTAGAGGTTTGGTCTGCTTACGTCTTACCCTCTATAAACCCCACCTAATGTGAGATGTATTGGGTTCGTTTGATTTGGTTCAATACCAAATATATGTGTTGAATGATGTAGAACATTAAGGGTTTTTATGGAATGAGGCAAAAGTGAATAAGGAGCTAAAAAAATACATTGGACAAGGTTTCAAATATGTGAAGGAGATGTGTAGAACTCACAACTATGATTTATGTATGGGTGCTTTTACGTTGGGAGTCAATCGTGTTTCCAGAGCTACCGTTCTTAGAGGTTGGGAAACTTAAGAAACAGAAATGAATTGAATGAAATTTCTGTCAGGAAGAAGATTCTTGTTGGTTAACTAAAAACTGTTACCTACAGACTCTTAGGGTCGTTTACTAAATACTTACCTGGGTAAAGGCTTACCGGTATCAATTACCTTACAGTCCTTACCTATTGAGCATGTAAACTACTTATAATCTTACCCGGTAAGAGTCATAACAAGTATCTAGAGTCTTACCCGGTAAGTGAGAAAAATGACTTTTACCCTGTAAGTGAGAAAAATGACTTTTACCCGGTAAGCGCTTACCGTGTTTAAGACGCTTACCAACAATCAATTTTGATGGTCGGAATGTTATACGATAAGGTAAATGAGGGCAATGTCCTTGCCGATAAACACTTGTCCAGTAAACATTTTGGTAAACGGCCCCTTAGTCATATACTCTTCTTCACTCTACTTGTTTGGGTGCCATAACTGCTACCACCTCTAACTATGGGTTGGCACTCTCAAATTACGTGGCAGCAAGTCATCTTCTACTATGCTTCTTTTTTTGAGGATCGACTTAGATTTCATGGCTATCGATTAAAAGGGGACCAAGGCTAATCATGATGAATGCAAACATTATAGTTGGACTCATGGACTCATTTTTACATGTTCTATATTGTTGACCTTATGGTGTTTTAACCTGTCATTGATTGTGAAGACTCGATTTGAACCCCTGTTACAATACCTTGTTATAAATCATATTAATTTTTTATAACAAAGAGATGTCTTCTCTTTTCAAGATTAAGTTTTTAATCACGATCTAACCAAAGGTAGTCAATTTTTCAATATTATGTTGCATCGCGCAGGTACATTACTTTTGACAACATAAGTTTTGGATTTTATATTTTAATTGATTATAAGTTTAAAAACTCTACTATACAGTTATTCAATTTCAAAACCTTTGACCAACAGAAACTATTAATTTTGAATTTGTTATATCATTTGATTAGCTATTTAAAATCACAACAAAATATATAATTAGCAACGTCGAGCAAGACGAAGAACATAATAAAACATGAAACAAAATTGTCGTTTCGGGTTTTAAGCTTCGGAATTGAGATGCTCCGCGCCGCGTTGCGCACGGGTACATTACTAGTTGTTTATAAACAAAGCGTTTGGTTAATTTTAATTTAACTGAATATCTTTTAGTTATGAAATATATAGTTTATATGTAAAAAGGTTGAATAATGATAAATTTTAATACATGTAATAAATCTTCTTGTAATACCAAATCTTACATAAAAAGTTGGGTCTTGTTTGTTAATAGTTTAATAAGTTTGATGGGACTCACAGTTCATTCAATTAATTATACATGATTGTTTGGTATTGACTTAATGATATAGAATATTGCTTATTCAATAAACATCCAGGGATAGTTTTATGCAGAATGTTAAGGTTATTTCCGAACTTGTCTCTTCCAATTAAAAAATATGCTCATTATATCTATGAAAAAAATCACAGAAACAAAAATCTTCCCAATAGCTTAATCTATATAGACAGTTGGACTTAATGAAAAGTCGGCCAAACAACCGTTAAGATTCTAGGTATATTCCGTTTTTTATTTTCCCTGATAAAATTTGGTGTGTTAAAGTATCTCCAACAGTTATGTTATAATTTTTTTAAAATAAAGTATCAAAAATCAATATTTAAAAAAAATTACATTCAGCTCTAACAACTACTTTATTTTATCAATTCCAAGATTAATTATGTTAATAAAATATTTTATAAATTCATCGTGCCAATACACTTTTATAAAAATATAACACATTCAATTTACTTGGTGGAAACAATTAAAATGATACATTTAGAGACTTTTATCTTCTCTCACTTATTTTCTCTATTTCAACATAGTTTTTTTTTTGGAAAGGGTATAGGCCCAGACTAATCCCTGGAAATTAGGGCCTTTGACCCAGCTGCTAAAGCGTGCAACCCTGAGTTTATCCTCAGTGGCCACAAGTGCTGCTAGTGGGGCTCGAACCCGGGTTAAGCGCTATGAACTCCCCAAGCCTTTACCACCACACCACAGCCCTTGTAGTTGCATTACAGTAAAAGGAACTTGAAAAACTTGTAGTTGCATTACAGTAAATAAAAAACTTAAAAAAATTATGAAAAATCAATCATATACATAGGACCATAAGTTTTGTGGAACTTCAAGACCTGGTCTAGTTATGGGACTGATTATAGCATTGTTTGGCAAACTAGCTTATAAGCTAGCTGGTAGCTAATAAGCTTATAAGCTAGCTTTTCAAAACGTTTCAATAAGCTAACTTATGATCATTCAAACATGTATCAGGAAAAAAAAACTAGTTTTTTTTTTTTTTTGCCAAACATAAGGCATTGTTTGGCATTTATAAGCTAGCTTTTTTCTTTTGGTACATGTGTACCCACTAAACTTTGAGGAATACTCAAAGGTATTAGAAAAAATAAGAAATATCAACCAAAAACCGAAAAAAGTACACCTCAAAATCAACCAAAAACCGAAAAAGTTTTTTGGAATCAACCAAAAAAACTCCTTCAAAATCGACCAAAAAACTTAAAAACCCTTCAAAATCAACCAAAAAACTTTAAAAAGTATCCTTGAAATAATGGAATTCGATTAAAACACATTGAACGACTTTACCACTGTATCCTCGAAACTCATTTTACAAAGGAAAGGAAGGGAAAGGGGAAAAAAAGTAAAAAAAACATTTTCTCGAAACTTTTTTAGGAGAGGAAGGAAAGGGAACTACACAATCTTTCATATTAAATGATATAATTTTAAAGGATATATTAGTAAAAATGATATCTTTCATTTTCTTTCACTCCGTGAAAAATTATTTTCTTCTTTTCTTGTCCCTTTTTCTTTCCTTTCGAGAATACAGATAGGAAAAAAAAATCTATTTCCTTTTCTTTCCTTCCACTTATTTTCTTCTCTCCAAGTTCAAGATTACAACGTAGAAGCCTTTAATCAATCTTAAAGGTGTATCCGTTTGATAAAAATCCAACATCCATCACGATAATAGGTCCCGGGTTGGGTCAACCCAACCGGACTCAATTTCACCATCTCTTAAATATCAAAAAAAAAAAAAAAAAAACAATTTTTGATGATTGTTACTGTTTTCCTAAAAAAATGGTACATAGAATCAATTGTTGGATATGATTTTTTTTTTTGTTGCAAATTCATCATCGTACATTTCTCAAACCCCAAAATAGGAGGATTGTTTCTAAGCGTCTCTTTCTCCTTTCTTAACGACCTTAAAACGAAATTTAGGATTTTCGATCGAAAAAAAATGGATCAGAAAAACAAGAATTCGAAAAAACCGTCGTATTCGAGATTCTCACAACAAGAGCTTTCGGCTTGGAAACCGATCCTAACCCCCGGATGGGTGATCGCGTCGTTCCTAACGATTGGTGCACTTTTCATCCCGGTTGGACTTGTAGCGCTTTCCGCATCAGATGCCGTTGTGGAAATCGTTGATCGTTATGATGAAGAATGTATCCCGGATGCCTATAGTATGGACCCTGAATCGTTTATTCAAAATCCCGATATAAAGAAAACGTGTGTAAGGTCTTTGAGAGTACCCAAGAAAATGGTTGCCCCGATCTTCGTCTATTATCAGCTCGAGAACTTCTACCAAAATCATCGTCGGTACGTGATTCATCCCCGATTTTTGGTTTTTTCATGTTTTTTGTTATTTAATTCTCGATTTTTGCAAGTTAGGTCGACAGTTCTGCATACATCCCACCTCTGGGTGTGAAATATATTAGGTTTGTTTTGATTTTCTTTTTGTTTTCAGCTTCGTGAAAAGTAGAAGCGACAAGCAATTACGCGACCCCGAGGCCAACAACGATACATACCATTGTTTCCCGGAAGCGCGCACCTCCGATGGCAAACCAATCGTTCCGTGTGGACTGATCGCTTGGAGTTTATTCAACGATACTTACAAACTATCAACACGAGGCAAACCGTTAACCATCAACAAGAAGGGCATCGCATGGAAAAGTGACACGGAGGTTAAGTTCGGGTCAAATGTGTATCCGAAAGATTTTCAAAAGGGAGGCTTGATCGGGGGTGCAAAGCTCGATGAGAAAGTACCCGTAAGTGTATCTTCAAGTTTCTCGAAACCGGATTTAGAAACTTGAGAGTAACATCACCTTTTCGTTATGTTTCAGTTGAGCGAGCAAGAAGACCTTATCGTTTGGATGAGAACCGCGGCATTACCCAATTTCCGAAAGCTATATGGAAAAATAGACACCGATCTAGAAGCACACGAGACGATCAAGGCTGAAGTAGAGAATAACTACAATACATATAAATTTGGCGGACGAAAGAAGCTCGTTCTTTCGACAACAACCTGGATTGGCGGCAAAAATGATTTTCTCGGGGTGGCTTATATAACGGTAGGTGGTTTATGTTTATTTATGGCGATAAATTTCATACTTCTGTATGTTTTCCGTCCACGACGCCTCGGAGATCCATCGTATTTGTCATGGAATAGACTTCCAGTCGCGTGAGATCCCCGAGACTTGACCTTCGGTAGGTAGGTCGATCATGAAAAACCCGCTAGATTAATGATAGATTGTACAAATTACTGTAAACAAACTTAACTATTTGAACATGTCCAACTAGTTTTCTCCATTTCAAACCAAACCAAACGGACCCAGTAAATCTGACTGGACTGGAACGTAGGGTCCGCGAGGGGTGAGATACGCAAACCTGATCTCTACACCAAAAGTAGCGCCGCTATTTCCGTGAATACCCCAGCTCGTGCAAAAGTATGTGCAAACAGGTAGCGGGAATAAAGATTAGCATACTGTGACGAATTTCTCCATTTCAAACAAAAATACATGAAAACAGTAGGGTTCGTGCCGTAGAGAATTCTATGAAGAACTATATACACAAAGTAAACATTTTAGCAATGCATAGGCCTATCGTACGATGGGGGCAGAGAAGGGCAGTTTTCGTTCATTTTGGCATACGGTTCTAACGTGTTGTATAACGGTAGTTCCATGTAATACTCACCGAGAATCTGGCAGAATGGAAGCCGATCATCGCCATTGCTGCACCAGTGTGGCAGCCGCGTGCGGTTGTTCTCAAAGATTTTGAGCATATAAGCATCACGAATCTGTAAAACAGTCATAAACCAGCGTTATGAAGCACTGATAAAATTCCGTCCATTGTAAAAAAGCACGACACCGACACTTTTGATTTTTGAGGTCAATGGACGGATTAATTCATACCCACAACAAGAAAAAATGTTAATGTTATGATTTTTCATCAACCGGTGCGATATTAGATTTCGAAAAGATTATAATAAAGACCTCAAAAGTCGATGTAATCTTGAGAGTAGGCGAGGTTCTTACAGTGAACTCGGTGACTTGAATTGAATTAGATATAGGGCCGAAAACTCCAGCGGCTTTATACATTTGCAGGATGAAGGCTACACAAGTTGTTGATTTCCCGTCACTGTACACCCATTCATCTTTTTCTGGAATTGTGAGCAATTCATCAAACGACATGCCTCGTTTTTCAGTCTCTTCCAAGATTCCGTACAAGTCCAAACCCTGGTAGGAAAATAGTAGATAGATTTGAGAAATTTCCTTTATGGGTTTCGAAAAGGTTGTGCAACCGTTGGGCTAGTGATTGAACTTTCTTACACAACTGTATCATATAGAGTGTGTTTGGTATGTGGACGGGACTGGACTGAACAGGCGAGAGTAAAGTAACCTGATGCAAGAATAGTGGAAGGTTTTAGGGTTTTAATTTGACATGGGTAGTTTAGTAATTTACCAAGCTAGTCTCATCTCCCTTATTTTTGTTCCACCCATTTTGGTATGATATCTTATTTTTGTTCCAACCTATTTTCGTACACGACAGAAAAAATGCATTTTTGTCCCAATCAGGGGTTGTTTAGTTGGTTTTCCATTAAGTCATTTATGGATATAGTTGTCTCTAGATATATTGGGAAAAAAATGTTTGTGAGGGTTTTTTCATAGATGGAAGGAGCGAGTTTTTTAATTGGGAGGCGCAGTTTTGGAAAACAATTGACTTTCTGCATAAAGCTCCCCCTAGAAGCTTACTGAATAAGCCATTTTATATATCATTACGCCACTACTAAACAGTCATGTATAGCTGACCGAATAAGCTATGAGTCTCATTAAGCTGCTAACATACAGGCCCTCGGTCACGTCCAGCCATAGTCTAATTGTCGCCACCAAACGTGAGACCAACACAAGAAGTTTTATTTTGTCCTATACTATGCCGCATACCAAACACACCGATACTGAACTACCAGAAGAAGCAACAACAGGGATTTGGAAACACTATTTTTTTTGGTATGTTAATAAAGGGTCCATAATTTATGAAATTTTTATTTCACAAATAAACTTATCTAAAACAGAAATGAACCCCTCAAGAATAGCAATTACCTCTGTCCCAAGACGCATATTTAGTGCTTCGTTCCACATATTTGCAGCATATGCAGGCTGCATTCTAGTCCACATAGACATGACAGAAATCACCTACAATCAAGTTTGATACTTAGTTCAACCATTTAAATTGTATTCACACCCAAAAGAACCGACATTAGAAGTTTAAGCCGTTTTCACACCGCGAAAAAAACTGTATCTGTAACGATGAAATTATGTTCATAATTATTGATATAATCATGGTTAATTTTTTATGTCGTTATAGTTGTAGATGAGCAAATAAAGAACACGAAAAGTGAACAAAGGGCAACCTCAGCAAATAAAAAAAATAAGTATCAGTGTATCACAATGGTGTACTCGCATACATGGACCATGATAGTGGTTGAAATATTGTAGGCATAAAATCACAATGGTAATCGTTCATACCAAGTGAGCATCAAGAGGTGGTGGAAAGTTGTCGCCGATCGTGTCAATCCAACTAAAAATCATGTTATGATAACCATATGGCTTGCCTGACATGCTCCGAGCATATTCCCATGCTGCGGTATTGTTCCACTTTGCACGAATATCAGGATGTAATGGTAGCAAAGCTATCTGTGGGTTAGAATCATCCTTAAGTGCCAAATCCCACCATTCATGCCACGGAATTATCACAATAATTTCCTCACCCTGCAAGAAAACCAAAGCCCAACATCAGGATTGTATTTTTGAAATAGTTGAACAATGGTTGCAACTTCATTTGCTCCAAAACAATGCGCATAATATGCATACAACATGAAATATATCAAGAACACTAATATATCAACCCAAAATTGAGTTTTCATCATAAATTTCTAATAACTCCTATGAGAGGTTGTCATAGGCTATGCGTATTCTACAAAAATAACAGTGGGATGAAGATAAGAAGACTACCAAGGACAATGTTTTCTAAAATTTCCTTTCCTATATTTCGTCTGGCTGAGACAAGACCGCATACTAACAGTGTATTTTATAAAGAAAAATGCTACATGAACTTGATCAACATGGTGCACCTCAGAGGGGCGCAGTCAATAGGTTGTAAATTGTATCTAATCGTTTACATCAAAGAAAGATCATCAAAAGTTGCAAAAGATAAGGAGATGATTTTTAGTTCATGACACAAGAACTCAAGAAGAGATGCCATTCATCAACAAGACGAATATAGAAACTTGATGACTCCTAGATTTGAATCAAGAAACATTTGGTAACTTCACGTATATGGAATCTAGTACAAAAACTTTAGTGAACCTTTTCAATGTTGTAGAGTGTTCCCACTTTTTTCAGTTAAGATAAATGAAAGATAAAGTGCTTATATCTTAGGCATTTGATTTATTACCATGCACTTCAATTTTATAACCACTTGTGTGGCATTAATATGCAGTTTGGTCCATCTAACCTTTCCAATTCAATACCAAGACCAAATAACTAGAAAACCCCATTGAAAGAAAAGAAGCAAGTATAACGTAGACAACAAAATATCAGCAATGATCGTAAAGCATGTGCTCAGACTTCTTTATTCAGCATGTATATGGATCTATGCTGTTAAAATCGCGATATATCGGCGATATATCGCCGATATATCGTGTATCGCCCCTTCGGAAAATATCGGTGGTAAAATATCGGACATTATATCGGCTGCCGATATATCGGCGATATTTACCGATATATCGGCGATATTTACCGATATATCGGCGATATTTTAATCAAAATATCGGCCGATAATACTGATATTTTGATAATACAAGTTTGGGCCTATTTTTTTTTTAATACATTATACTGGGTTGGGCTTTGTTATATCATTCATATGGGCCTTTTTTTTATTTGTTAGAAATATAACTTAGGTCTTCATTTGTTTAATCGACTTCTCAACACAACAGTCTCTTCATCGACTTCTTCTTCAGTTCTACTGCTGGTCTGCTGCTGGTTCTTCTCTTCTTCAGGTCGAACTTCTGCAGTGCTGGTATCGACATCTTCAGTTCTTAACTTCTTTTGCTCTTCTGCTGCTTCTTCTCTTCCAACACAGGGTACAGATTATAGTTATAATTTATAAACTTATAATTTATAAACTTATAATATGTTATTAAATTTATAGTTAGAGTTAGAGTTATAATTTATAAACTTATAATCTGTTATTAAATTAGAGTTATAAAGTTATAAAGTTATAATCTGTTTTATAAACTTATTAAATTAGAGTTGATGTTTTAATGCATATGATATGTTTATGGATTGCATACTGAATTACTGATATAAATATAAATATATATATATATATATAATTATATATATAATTATATATATATATATATATAATTATATATATATATAATTCTGAGAAATATTATATGAACCGATATATCACCGATATTTCCGATATATCGTGTATCGGTCCTTGACCGATACACCGATACACCACCGATATCCGATATTAACAGCATAGATATGGATATTTACGCAATCAACAACCATGGTAAAAGGTAATCAAGACAAGTAACTCCACTCTCACATGGTATGACCTTCGGATTTCCAACACCATTACCTTTTCATTCTCATGTCCTGATTCTCCAACCCAAAGATTGCCAAATTCATCCTTCAGACAAACTGCTGTATGACCCGCAAATGAGCCAGTTACCCACTTCTCCAATGTTTCAAACCCACCCCATCGTCCACGGATCTTTGACACAGCTAAAAACTCGCCAGAATGGACATCACCCGGATTAATAGTTCCCTGCCATGGCTGATGGCGCTTCTCAAAAGATGCACCCATGTGATTCTTCAGAAAAGCGAGGTTAGCGTTTTGTCCCCAACCCGTGTTGGAAAATAGAGGCAAAACGTCAACCAAAGAAACCAAGGTCCCAAGCATTCCAGCAGGCATTAGGAACACCGAGATTCCATGCTGTTTTACCTAGAAATCAACGATTCGAGACAGAAAAATTGAATCAAACCACACCCTTATTAGAAATAAATCCAACAGCTACAAAGGGCATGAACATACATATTCCAATTCAGCAGGTTCTTCCCAGGAATCAATCGTCAAAGTATGCTCACGTGCTGTGAAGTAGTAGTCCCATGTAATCCTGTAGGGCGTTGCGAAAACATAGAGATCCATACATGTCCAACTGTGTGCATTATTTGTCTGTAGAATGAAAAGCAAATGCAAGAAACACCATAAGAAATAAGGGCAACAAGAAGTCTCACTCAAAACAGCATCATCACTAATGGTGCGTTTGAAATCCAGACAGGATAGGACAGAACAAATAAAATGACCAATTTACCCCTAATGAGTTGTTTATATATTTCGATTAATTATGCAATTTATTAAATTATAATAAAATAAATATTTTTCTAACTAAATATATCAGTACAAAGTTTTCGTCAAGACTATTAAAATACACCAAAATAAAAAGTTTATGTAGTTTCTAAATTTTATTTGTACACCTTTTCTATATTACTCTTTTATTATTAAATATTTAATAAATTACATAAATTAATCAAAATACATAAACCGTATAAAAAGAATATCTTGAGAACAGTCAAGAGAATGTTTAAAGAGCATAAAATACAATAAATATAAAGAATGAATAAAATGTAAAGAGAAAAACGTATTTTATGTTTTAGAAGAGAATTAGATTTTATTTTGAGGTTATATCGGTAAAACATAAGTTTGTTCCAGCTTATTCCATGAGGTGGGGATCGAACACCCTGTTCCATACAAAAGTCTGTCAAACGTGGAACAGTGATCCCTGTTTTGTCCGGTCCAGTGTACCAAACACAACCTAAGATGTCTATTAACACAACACAACAATTCTCACCCAAAGTAGCATCGACATTAACACAACAAGATTCTTATCAATTCCATCTATCATGACTTAAACTAACAAAAACTGTGGCCTCCTTCCCACAAATCAAGCAAGCTGACTAAGTCCAATAATCACATTAAGATATCAATTAAACATTACATTGTTCATTACAAGGTTCAATAAGTAAACTAGCCGGTAGATTAATGTATCAAAAAATACGTGTATTCTCTCATAATTAACAAATCATATACCAATTAACTCAACAAATTAGGGCATTTGCTGCGTACAGATAAAATTTTGCGAACCTTGAGATAGATAACACCGCCTCCCAAACCACGATCATCGCCTTGAGTGAAGTCCATACGAGCTTCATTGCCATGAAAACAAGCACCTTTCCACTCAATTGACCCGTTATTCGGAGAAATCGTTCCGACGAACGACGGCAACAAATCGACAGCACTGCCGAAACTGTTCATAACAGGCCACGAAACTTGACGTGGTAAAACCGGTAAGACATCGTTAACCCTAAACGGTAACTTCAGAGCATCACCAAACTCCGAAAGAAACCCTAACAGTAACCCTAGAATGCAAAACAACAGTCTCCATGGCAACATCTTTGTTGGATTCAGAAGAATCAGGTGATTTGGTGGGGGTGTTACTTGTGATTTGGATCCATCAGAATCTGTTGAGATTGATTTGGGAGTTTGGATTTTGGGTTGAATATTTTGCGGATAAACAAAAGCTTTTAAATGTTGGGATTTCGAGGTAGTTTTGATAGTTTATCAAACCATCTCCAACAACATTGCTAAATTTTTTCTAAAATAGATAATGAAAAATCAAAATTTTTAAAAACATTTTCTTCTAACTTCAATAGTTTTTCTATTTTAGAGAATCAATCATTATTTATATTATTATAATATTCCATAATTTATCTTTCCAATATATTTTTAAAAAAAAACTTAAAATAAAATGTTAAAAATTGAATCTTATTGGTTGAATTGAATAAAATAATATTTTCTCTCTCTAATTTAGAGATTATAGAGAATTCTCTATATTTAGAGATTTTTTGATCTTTCTCTATTTTAGCAAACCATATAGCAAAACTGTTGGAAAGGAATAACAAAGAAAAAACTCAATTTTTCTATTTTAGCAATGCTGTTGGAGATGCTCTCAGAATCCTCCTTTCCTTCTATATAAATTTCACATTTTTTTTAAATTCGTTTACTTATAAAAATATACATCGAAGTTGTTTATACTTTATAAATATTTATTTAAGGATAGAAAATAAGATAAAGGAAAAAAAAACTGTGATTTACACAAATCCAAAGGATTGAGGGAGGATCAGAGTGGTAAGATATTAAATAAATATTTATCTTTTTTAGAAATATCAAATGTATGTAAAAAAAATGTATAAATCACACAATGAGCAGAGAGCTGATCATTACTGTTTTTGAGTTATCGTAACTTTATCACATCATTATTACACCAAATTCATATTATTAATTTATTATCATGACAAAATTACATCATACATAACAGGGAAATTGGCTCAAATAGCCACATTACATTGACATATTGGTCTCCTAGCCACTTCTCTCCAACATTTACCAAAATAGACCTAGGTCCGCAATGGCGGACCTGCAGGTCCTCTACCTCCGCCATCGACCTCTGATGTCGTTGAGTGAGATCGTGACACGTGACGAAATGGCGGACCTGGGTCGGGTGGCGGACCTACCCGTTGCGGACCTGGCTTGGGCCGACAATTTTTTTTGTCTTTTTCTGGAGGTAGCGGACCTGCAGGTCCGCCATTGCGGACCTAGGTCTATTTTCGTTAATAAGGTAGAGAAATGGCTAGGAGACCAATATGTCAATGTAATGTGGCTATTTAAGCCAATTTCCCTACATAATAAGTCTTTTATTTATCAAATCATTATCACATTATTATCACCACAAAGAAATACCATTATCGACCTAATAAATCAACATTGAAGGGATAAAGTCAAATATAAGATAACAGAAAAATATTAACTTATTTTCATTTATTCTAAATTTTATTATGAGTTAAATAATTTAGAAACTCGTAATTGTTTTCGTATTTTCGTAAAACAACGATATTCTCATTTGAAAACCACTATATCAAATCCCCAAAATTATTTGATTTACTTTTGAATTTAAAGATATAAATTTTGAAAGCCATTTATTTAAAATTTTATATTTTATTTTATCTTTTTGAAATATGTTTTTTCAAAATATCAATGCAATAAAAGTACATTTCTAACGCAATTTGCTATATATTTTATTTTTAACTAGAAGCGTATTCGTGGAATGCATCGAGATACATCATGATTTTAATGTTTCATTTTTTTTTTGTGGTTTTAAGAAAGTGATAATGTTTTTTTTATAAATTTATTTAATTTAGGCTTAATAATATAATGTTTTTTATATAAAAAAAATAAGTATTTTGTTAGAATTTAATAATTATCTTATATATTTTAATGACATCTAGAAAAAATAACCAATTATATATTTAATACTATAATCAAAACAAATGTATAGTAATATAATATATTAATTAATAATGATAAATGGAAATGTCTGCATAAAAGAAAGGTCCTGCACATACCAAATTGGTGGGTGTTAGAAGTCTCGAGCAGTAGTATATATCTTGTGCTTTGATACTTGTAAATTAAGATATTTTTAAAATCTTGCATAAAATGATGGTACCTTGTGCCTAATAATTTGTATTTAAGAGTTTTTTTATCCGTGCTTTATAATATAGTATAGAATAGATAGTATATAGATATAGATCATAGATTAGTCAAATATGTAAAATCTAATCTAAAATTAAAGAATAAATTGCTTCAAAATAAAATTTGTTTCGTTTTGTTTTGTTCTCTTTTATTGTATATTTTGGAAAATATATTTTCAAAAAACATCCAACAAAGAATGTTGATAAAAACATTTCAGAAATGATTTTATTTATAAACTTGTAATATACTTGCTCGTTTTCATAAAGATGACGAAGACCACAGGATTTTTGTTAAACATATACACCTTTAAAGTGGATCAAAGATCCATAAAGCAGTCCGATGTGTTTGCATTGAATTCTATAGTTTTAAGTTTCTAGGTTGACTTTTTTCGGCATTTTGGTTAATGTTTCTTATATTTTCTAATATCCAAAGAACCCTCAAAGTTTAGCAGGTTCACCTTTCACACCACGACGAGGATGCAAAGTTTTTCAATGCGTGACATAATGCAACAAGTTTGTATGTCATATATATAATTATTTATATACATATAAGTTTTCTATATATTATTCAATCAAATAATAATATTAAAAAAATTTACATTCACATTATTAGAAGAAAGAAAAATCACATAGATTTTTATGAATAGTATTTTATTAAATATTTAAAATTGAACTTAGAATGATAATTTTACAACTTCATTTTAATCGTGAATCCATGATGTGTATATATTCATAAAACTATGAGTTATGTGATTAGATAAATCTATAAAAGTGTAAAATATAATGTTTAAAGTGTAAAGACACAAAACCTAAAAAAATTAAAAAAAACTACGAAATATTTTTTTAGGCCTTGTAGAAAACGCACGCCATGGCATGCGCCAAACCTTACAGAAACGCTATAGGCCTTATCGTAACGACAGAGAGGCGTCTTACACCGTATAGTACCATAGCGCACCTTTTTGAACATTGATATATACACACACATTACAAAATTCCTCAAAACACCAAGATTTCTCCTCTTACCCATGGGCAATTGCCAAGCAGATCTACCGCCGACGATCAAGCAGATCCACCGCTCTCCAAGTACGACGGACAACCCCATCGGCGGCCACTGCACCTTCGTTCCTTCGAACTACGACAGACAACCCCACCAGTGATTACCAAGTATTCCGTTGTAAATCCATATCCAAAGCACAATTCAAATCCACGATCCATCATTGATTCTAGGTAAGAGCTCCGGATCCAGAACCGATGTGATTCCAACTACGATATTTAGACCATTTTTCAAGGAACATGCAAAAGCAATTTCTAAAGACCAAGAACAAAAATAGTTATAAGCAACAACTATATGGACGAAAATGGTACTCTATTTTTAAACATTGCTAATACTACAAGTGTGTTGACCAACCAAACCATCATATCGTTTTAAAAAATTAAAAATAATAAATCTACTGTTGTTAATAAAGAATTATTAAAAATAACCGCTTATAATAAAATTTTGGCATTAATTTTCAACTACAATCATTAGAAAATATTCATAATCTCCATCATTTTTTTAAAAGGGTGCGGCGAATTACAACCGTAAGATATCAATCTTGATAAAAAAATCAGTGGCCACAATTGTTGTGGACCCCTGAAATCGAACCAGGGCACAGGCAAAAAAAGGATAAGGATATCATATACCCTTTAGTAAAAGTTCAAGCTAAAACCAAGTTGAATCCTAGTAATCAAACAATTATAATCTTCTACGATAATTCATAATAGAACGCGTATCTCCAGCTCAAAAATATCCACATTACTCGATATAAAGATGTAAATAGACTAGTAGTCCCTACACAGGTTACGAGCGGGTCCAATCGATCAAAACTGTTGATCCAAAGTTACAAGTTATACAACACAATTGAAATGTAGTCATACGGGACAGGAGAAGGGGGCCAATGGTTTTCAACTATTAGGCCCGTACCAGAATAATCAATACATCATGACCCAATTCTTACCTTAATTCCTTCTCATAGTCATGATCGAGCCATAATTGAGTCGGGTCTTAAGCCGCTTAACATAGGTAGGCCTAACCGACCCTTGTCCTAGGGAGGCTGGTCCATTGACTCTGTCTAAATCCCCATCTATAGTTCAAGGGGCAAGTGAATACAATAGTTATTAGAAAGGTCAGCTCCACAGTCTGACTAAGGGCCTATTTGTTAGTAGCTTAATGATCTTAATGGGACTCATAGTTAATTCCGTCAACTATATATGACTGTTTGGTAATGGCTTCATGATATAGAAAGTAGCTTATTCAGTAAGCTTTCAGGGGGAAGCTTTATGCATAAAGCCAAGATTTTTCCAAACCTATCTCTCTCAATTAAAATACACGCTCCTTCCATCTATGGAAAAACCCTCTCAAACAAAAACCTTTCAAATCTATAAAAACATATTAATTCAAACAGACAGCTTTATCCATAGAGGATTTAATGAAAACCAACCAAATATCCCCATATGGATGAATACATAGCTCTTTATCCATAGAGGATTTAATGAAAACCAACCAAATATCCCCATATGGATGAATACATAGCTCATGTCTCCCTAATCATGTGAAGACACATCATTATTATACTAAATATATAAATTTATTGTTCATCATTTTCTTCTCTATTTTCCAGGAAATGATGATATATCTTCACGTGATCGGTGGATAGGGAGGGAAGACGATAGATTTTTATTCCGCTAATGATAACCCCTTAATTAGTCGTCCATCGATTCCTAGCTTCCCATATCCGGCACACACATGAATGTTATAATTGTTATACTTGGTGTTTACGGAGATTAGTCATCCATCTCACCAAAATGCATAAAAATTCATAACATGATGAGTAGCTTCTTCAAAAGAATCACAAAAAAATGGTGGAAACCTGCATTTCTCTAACAAGTTCCTGAAAGTGCAAAATGGACTTTGGAGAGGCGGTTTTAAGCATTAAAAACAATTTAACATGAGACAAAACATACAAGGGTTGGATACCAACTTCAATAAGCATCAATGCATCAATACGAGCATATCGATCGTTGAACTCAACGAAACTCCTGATTTTTAAAGAATGCATCATTTGAACTACTTATTTGCAAGTTCTCTATAGTGATCATGATGGATGGATGATCATTCATCCATGTTCAAAGCAGGGCGGACCCAAAAAAAAATTTGAACGGTGGCACCATTTGACTATAAGAAACAAATATAGGGATATTTTTCACAAAACCATCGTTCGTCTGTTGGTTAATTCATTGTTTTTCATATGTTAGGTCTTGTGTTCAAGTCTTTTCTTGAAAATTTGCAAACCAACTCTACCAAGAAAATTTATGTTCTCATTGTAGTTTCAAAATATATACGGTGGCACACAACATATTGTGTGCCACAAATTGATACGGTGACACTTTTCACGACCCTACAGTTTTTTACACTACAACGGAGGAACGAAACAGTGGCACAGCCGCACAGGCCACAGTATGTTCTACATTGGGTCTGTCCATGATTCAAAGACAGAGCAATGAGTTAATCAGGTTCAACGAAGTTGAAATTAGGTTAACTTAAGGGAGCACACATCAAATTCAAAAAATTAAAGCAGATGCACCTTCAAAACCGCTATTTTTTTTTCCCTATTTCTGCTTTCGATATTTGGATCTTGTTGACAGTTTAAAATGATGTATGAAAGGAGTACACATAGTTTGCTTAACATTTTAAGCAGTATATATCATTTTGAATCACACTCATAGAGAAATGATGCATAGTTGCATTATACCGATTAAAATGTTTATAAATTCAATCAATTGGAGACAATAAAGCAAAATTGAGGCGGTTCTAATTTTTGATGGAAGGAGTAAAATTAGTATCGCAAATCAGAGGTGATCGAGAGATCAGAACTCTCCGGTAGAAGCATTACGAATTCGACATAGAGTCTATAACAGAGATAATTACGTGCATCAACATCAAATTCACCGAATACAGAAATCAATCAACGGTTTCGGTATTTGCAGAAGATTCACTCGATAACCTAGGGTTTTTAGAGGATGTTTAAGGAGGGATAGAAAAACCTGATAACAGACGAACCAGTAGGAACTAGGAAACGTCGATTCCGGCGAAGCCCCGCTGTCCGCTTTCCTTCCGGCACACTCCATTTTCTCCGGTCAATTCTCAGGTGAATCTTTCCATCCCACCCGATGAACGTTTTAACGGGATCTCTAAAATTAATTGTATTTTTCATTAATTACGATTTAGAGCATACAGCGCGGTTATTAGTAGGTTTTTGAGAGATTGTTTTTAGATGATTTTCAAAAAATAAAAACCTTTTTTTTTTTTTTTAGTTTTTTCAATAAGTTTTTTATGAGGTCATATGTTGTAAGTGGATGACCTGTTTTTTCGTAGGTTTTTCGTATTTAATCAGTTTTAACTTTATATAATTTTATAAAAGTTTCGTATTTAATCAATTTTATTTATTAACCAATTTTATTTATTATTATATTTAAAATAATCCTATTTAAATATAATTATTAAATAAGTAATATAAATAAATACATAATGAAAGTAATTATATTTTTAAAATAATATCTCAAATTTGACATATTTATATAATTCTAACAGATTTCTTAGTGACTCAATTTTTATTTTCGGTTATACATACTTTTGAGTTTAACATTTTTTAATTTTTATTTTGCATACTTTTTACACAACTTTTATATATTTCTTAATAACCTATTTTTTATTAATTTTATTGTACATACTTTTATGTATTTGTATGAATTTTAATATATCTATTTTTATAAATAAGAATAAAAATGATATAAAGTTAAAATGGTGGGACCCTGAATAGTTTAAAAAATTAATGAAAAAGCTTGAGTGAGGTTTTCACATAGTGAGTTTATATAAAGGTTTTTAAGTTGTTGATGTGACAATAATGTGTAAGAAAAAGGCTATGAAAAAACTTGATGAAAAAGTCGTACACTGTGGGTGCTTAAAATACAGGGCAACAGGTTTTCATTAATTTGTATTTCTCCGATTATTTTTATTAATTTGTATTTGCATTTTTCATTAATATTAAGCACATTATTGGAAAGTGATACATAATATTTAAATATTTGATAAACTTGTATATTCTCTTGAATGATTGGTCAAATGAAGGTTTTCATTATTTTTATGTTCTCAATGTTGATTTTACTTTGTTTAAACACAACCCGACGAAACCAACCACCCCGAACGGATTGGGTTGGGTTGAAAATTTTCAAACCGTCAACATTGGGTCGGATTGTTCAAATGTCTTCAACCCAATCAACTTAACCCATGAGCACCCTACAATTAATTGGTTAATATTGATTTAAAAGTGTGTATTGCTGTATTTATATCAATATCAAGTAAATTATACATTAAAATGTAAAAAAGTAAATATTTACTTGATAGATGACGGATTGTGTGAGAATTTGGACCATTGATATAATTAATGTTGATCTAATGGTTCAAATTAAGTTTCAAAATAGCCTATGGATTAGCTTAGAATGGTATTTTCACTTAATCCTTAATTATTATTGATCTAAGGGTGGAGATCCCCACTTACCTTTCTCACGACAACTACTGTTCTTTTTTTTTTGGAAAAGGTATCCTGGGCCTATGGCCCAGACTAATCCCTGGCAATTAGGGCCTTTGGCCCAGCTGCTAAAGCGTACAGCCTTGAGTTTATCCTCAGTGGCCACAAGTGCTACTAGTGGGGCTCGAACCCGGGTTGAGCGCTATGAACTCC
Source organism: Arctium lappa (assembly GCA_023525745.1). Taxonomy (NCBI): domain Eukaryota; kingdom Viridiplantae; phylum Streptophyta; class Magnoliopsida; order Asterales; family Asteraceae; genus Arctium; species Arctium lappa. The sequence continues at coordinate 4,338,622 of CM042050.1, forward strand.
CCAAGCCTTTACCACCACACCACAACCATTGTAGTTAACTACTGTTCTTACCGGAAACAAACTCTTACTTGATATTGATGTATGTGAGGAGAAAATAAGTAGGCACATGTGCGGTTATAACATCTCCAACAACTATGCTATTTTAGAAATTTAAAAGATTTGAAAAAAAAATTTGCTTCAACAATTATGCTAAACTCTCACTAAAATATTTAAAAAATGAGAGAATGGAGAAATCTTTAAATTTAAAAGAAGAAAGAGAAAATATAACATACATGTCGGAGATGCTTTTAAATAAGAGCATCTTCCATATATTTGCTCTTTTAACTATTGTAGGAGCTCAAATATGAAAAAATCTCACTCTAATATACGTCCTACATTGTCTTCAAACATTAATTTTCATTAGAGTGAAGTTCACTTTTGGTCCCTTAATGTTTGAAATTTTTAACAGATATCGTCCCTAAACTATTGAAACTCGGATATGGTCCCTCATGTTTGTCATTTCACTTTAGTTTTGGTCTCTCCCACTAACGGACGTTAAAATTTTCCGTTAAGTCCAATTAAATGAAGGGTATTTTTGTCATTTTTCCCGTTTCACAACTTTCTATTAAAAGCTTGTCTTTTATAATCCACAGGACCAATAATGTAATTTACTCTTTACAATATCTTTTTGTAATGCATTGGGATCAAGAACGTAATTTACTCTTTCTTTAAAACACGTCATCATCATCATCGTCAACCAACCATCTGAAACCTTCCCTACTAGCACCCACTTTTTCCGACGAAATCAACCTCCCTCTCCCACGTCGACAAAACCTCACGTAGTCCTTCTCCAATGAAACCTCCCTCGATGAACCCCCCAATGAACCCCACAATTCGTCATCGATTCTCGGTGAGCATCTCCGGTGAGTACTCATCAGGGACAAATTTTGGTTTGTAACAAATGATACAGAGACCACCGCCTTTTGTTTGTAGCAGACGAATCTATCGTTCCCTATCGTCCCTATTTTCTTTGTGCCTCCGATGAGGTTTCATTCATGGTGGTGTGTGTGTTGCATTGTGTGTGGGTGCATAGGCGGATCCACCCTTTAGGATGTGGTTGCATATGCAACCATAAAATTTTGGGTGGTAAGTGTAATTTTTTTAAGGTTCTTATACGTTAAACCATTAAGTTTTTTGGGGGTGAAACCATAAATTTTTTTAGGATGAAACCATGAACTATCAAACTTTTAGGGGTTATATATGAAAATCTATTAGATAAAACCAAAGGGCTTGCAAATTGAAGATAATGGTTGATGATAAGTTACGGTTTTCACCCTTTAAAGACTTTAATGATTTTAGCTTACATCCTTTCTCTTTTCATTTTTCATTTTATACCCATATCATATTAGTTAATTAATTATTTTTTAACTAAAATACACTAAAAAATACTTATTTTTTCTTTACAAACTACAGCGTTAGAAATGTTTCGTCGATAGCTTCGAAATGAGTCTAATATTGAATATAATGCGTGCATGAAGTGCAACATTTTATCATTATTAAATACACATTTGTCTCGATGTTTTGGCGCTGATTGTTTTTTTGAAATTTTCAAATAAAATTTAACATGAATAATAAGGTGAAACTATTGTTTTCATACAATTTAACTTGAATATAAAATTTTATTAGCGTTTTTTTTTGTTAAAGTTAAGTTGTTTATACTTATGTAATAGTGTTAATATAATAATATGTTAACCAACTCTGTAGGGTTATTTTGGTATATCTAACCATTTCTGTAGACTTTGGGGTTATTTGTTTAGAGTTAATTTGGGTTAATTTTTAGATTTTCTTTTTGGGTTAGTTATGAACTTTGTAGGTTAATTTGTTTATATTTAGGTATATTTTTCATACGTAGTGTAATTTTGCTTATGAGTCTTAAGGATGTTATAATTTTGTTTGATTGTGTGCGATGGTGCAACCATAAAGATGTTTTTTTGGATCCGCCTCTGTGTGGGTGGGTGATATGTGTTGGAAATGAAGTAGGTGCCTTTTTTTCAACCAACTGCCTTCTCAGGTATGTTGCAACCCTCCGCTTCATCATCCTTCGCTTGAGCCTCTGTTTTTCTGTCATCCGACTTAACTGCTATAGATCTGAAAATTTGATAAACATGAGCAGGTTACAAATTAGGGAGGGAACCATCAAAGAGAATGATTTTTTTTAATGTTCAACATGACCAGATGTTTTTTGATCTGTAACACCCTAAAAATAGGGATAACAAAAATCCGAGAAATGGACATGCGGTATTTAAAATTGCCAAAGCAAGAGCCTCCCAACAATAGGAAAATACTCAAACTTGTTTAAATACAGTCGTAAATAAACGGACAATAAATAACCACCAACTAATCTAATTTCCATAACTAGAAAAGAGATTACAAATAAGGGTGTCATTTATAAACCCAAAGGTTCTCCTACCAAAAGTAAGTCCAATCGCAATATTCTCAAATCTCTCACCCAAGCACTATGCCCGGTTAGAACCGGTGTCGATGTGTATGCCGCTAAAACCTGAGATACACATCGACACCAAACAAGTGTTAGGCCAAAAAGCCTAGTGAGTTGAACAAGAAATAGCATGGTTGTAACACCCTTAAATCTGGAAATAGCAACTTATTAAAAATTTACTAAATACATCAATAAATAAATCATCTTCAACCACGAATTATGACTTAACCTCAATACAACCATTCATTCTATACAAAAGTCTATGATAAGGACGGATGCTACTAAAACCCCATAATAGTTACTATCTCCAACGTTGCGGAAGACTTCACCAACTACTTACATTTGCACAAAGCTAAGGCTCGACTCTTCATAGGATTGCTAGGACCAACTCCCAACCTTGAAACCTGATGCACATGCCGACAAATAAAAAGGTTAGGCTTAACGCCTAGTGAGCTCAAGAGTTTTCAACATATATAAAATAATCGTTTAAAAGAAAGGATGCAATTAAATTGTAGTCCTTCAATATGATACGTCTTACATGTGAAAACGACTCATTTTCCAATAATATGCATTTTAAACAAAGAACACAAATATGGACGTTTTCCAAACCCAACCCCTACCAAGATGATAATACAAATGTAAGCCGCCCATTTATAAGTTAGCTTTAACCCAAAACTCACTCAAAGCGTAAATATAACTTGAACTCTCCATTTATGAAGATACAGTTAAACCTTATATCCCAAGACACCCCAAAACACGGGTGGGACATAATACTCATCCCATAAAATCAAGGGAAAAACTCAATTATACAAAACGTCACCGAAAACTTGGATAATAAAACTCAATACCCAAAAACAACACCTTTCGGTGACGGGGGATTCCCGATTCCATAAAATGTAGCGGTCCACAAAGTAAGCCCATTTTATGTTGTTATGACTAGTCATATAAACAAAAGTACACGCAAGAGATGTCAGACTCAGTAGCTTTAAACGTACACCCACGGAAACTCGAGTTCAACCCTGTCGGGTTCCTAGGTCGAGCCCCTCATCTAATATCGTAATATTTGAGCACGAAGGACTTATACCGCACCCCGGTACCTTAACGTGCAGCACGAAGGACTTACATCGCACCCGATACCTAACGTGCAGCTCGTAGGACTTACATCGCACCCGATACCTAACGAGCTTCATCCAAATTGCCAACAAGGCTCGAAGTCGAGTTACCAAAACTGGACAATTGTCCAAAACCCCATCAAAATAACAATGCCAAGCCATAGGCTTAGCAATCCAATTGACTCATTGATAAATGCAAATAAAAGTACGATAAAACGCACTCGACCAACGGATATGCCAACACAACGACCAACAGTAAGATTAGCTCAAAACTCAACCTTAGTTGAGACAACCCATTTTCCAAATGAACTTATACCCTTATAATTTTTCCAAATGTCTCATAACACAAAATATGCATTTTCCAACTTTAACTGCTGATAAGAATGAAAATCATAAAATGAGACTATAACATTCTTTCAAGTACCTCGCATAAGTGTGCAACTAATACTTTACAAAACATTCCATTTCGTGAATGATGCATAAAACCCGAAAAACATTGAAAAGCGTATTTCTTTGATCAAAGATCTATTTATGCAATAAGACCTCAAAACACATTTATTTGTAACACATTTATCAAAATGCCCAAAAATCCCAAATGTAGGTATTATACAAACTTTGTAAAGTTAAATACTTCCAAAAATCAAAGATTAGCAAATAACCCAATATTTGACAATTTCATGTAGAACACATAAACACTTTAAAATAGACATTTTGGCATGTACAACGTTTTCACAAATCAACTTGAACTCACCTTGCTAGATTTAGGCTAAATCTAGATTTTACCCAACGAGCTCTTTTGAAGACCAGTTGAATCCTCAAGCCGAAAACTTCCAAAACCTAGATCCAAAGTTCCAACACATAAATAACCATTTTCAACCATAAGGAAATGTTCCCCAAACATAAAAATACCAAGATCCCAAACAAGATCAAAACCCTAGTTTCTTCAAAACCACCAAATCCGAGATTTGAGATATCGAACCTTAAGAAACCACCTATGGAGCATTTATAACCTTAATACAAGAAAACTTACCCTTGAAGACAAAGAGGTTTTCGAGAACACCCAATCCAACACTTCAACCCGAGCTCCCAACCGACGAACTTGATGAGGAAGATGAAGATGGGGGTTTTGTGTTTTAAGGTTCCAACTAGTTAGATGATGAAGAATCATGTGGTTCAAGGGGGAAAAACCATCAAAATGGGGTAGGGTTCGGTTTTAGTGTTTGGGAGAGAAAAGAGAAGAAGATGGAAGTGAGAAATGAGGAGAAAGGGTGAGAATTCGGATATTTTATGAGACAGGGGCCGCGGGCGACCTTGCCACGCGATAGTGACATTGTCACTATCGCGAGGGCACTCTCGCGGGGAATGTACCGCGGGTGGTACACCCCCGGCGATAGTGCCACGCGATAGTAACACATGTCACTATCGCGAGTCACAATCGCGCCACACGTACCGAGCCCCGAAAAATGTCGAAACTCAAGATTCTCGCATGGGTCGACTCAAGGTTCGAAAGCACAACATTTACCACTCAAAAGATAGACGGGAAGGCGGAGAGATAACCAACGAAGGATGGAACTTGCTTTACGAAAAATCGAGTGTTACAATGGTAGAACATACATGACTCTTATTAGCAAATAACCAATTTTCCACATGTATGGAGTCAACGGGGGAGACCCATAGCACCAATCAATTCCACTCCAAAGAGTCGATGTACCTTGATGCCCTTAACAAGGAATACCCCAAAGGCCCGGCACACCCGAAGATCAGACCATAAAGGAAATTTTCCGAGTGGCGGAGGTCTAGGCACATATTATTCCGGTGGCGCCCCAAGACTACATCCTTCTAGTGAACTTGCCTTGGTTCGTCCAACATAATGCATATAGGAGGTCCTTATGTATATTTCAACCAAATATAATTCAATACCAACCGTTGGTACAATATCACCCTCCTAATATCATGAGTCCAGTATAAGACTTAAATGTCCACATAGCCACGTTATAGATACAATATCACCAAGAGTATATACCAAATGGAAATCATCATGATATACCAAACATATATTCCTTATTCATGTCAAATACCCATTATGGCACACATAATGGAAATCCCCAAATAATTACACAACATAGAGTAAATCATGGGATGATACTTCATATACATATATCTCACATAATCTCATGGAAATACCATCAAATACATAAACCCGTAATGTAACACCCGTGTTTTCGGTACGTCCCTAATTTGGTATTTTTACCCTAAAGCATAGTTTATCGTTGAGAGGGGGAACGTTCGGGCTGAAAACGGCCACTTTTGGGCTTCGGTACGAGCCAAGCGAGAGTGCCCTTGCGATTGTGACATTGTCACTCTCACGGGGCACAATCGCCCATTTGGTACCGAGAGTTGGGGGTGGTGGTGCGAGAGTGCCCTCGCGATTGTGATAGTGTCACTCTCGCGGGGCACAATCGCCAAATTGGTACCGCGGGTCATTTTCTCGGGCGAAAGTGACACGCGAGAGTGGCATTGTCACTCTCGCGAGGCATAGTCGTGGTCGGGGGCAGACCCATTAAATCTCATTTTCACGACCTAAAACTCATTATTTTGACTTGGGAGCTACTTTGGGCGATTTTTATGGTGTAAGGTAACATTCCTCTCCTCTCTTCATTAAATCCCTCTTAGTTGGAGCATTGAATGCTTATTGGTGATTCAATCTAGGTTTTTGGGTTAAGCTTGACCTCAAGTGACTAAGGGTTGAAGCTTCAAGTGATCCTCATCATTTTCTTGTCCATTTCTCATCTAGGGTTTTACATAATATTTGCAAGGTGAGTTGTTTCTCCTCTTCTAACCTTAAAATATATGAGTATTTCTTGTATTTTGATCTTTCATGATTTTTAGACCTAATGGTGTATCATTTGTTTATAAATTGGATAAAGCTCTCTATGGTCTAAAACAAGCCCCTCGTGCTTGGTATGACACTCTCTCATCTTTTCTTATCTCTGAAAATTTTGAACGTGGCAAGATTGATAATACGTTATTTTTCAGAAAGATAAAAGGTCATATAATTCTTGTACAAATATATGTCGATGACATAATATTTGGTTCTACTAACCCATCTCTGTGTACTCGTTTCGCTGAAAGAATGAAGAAAGAATATAAAATGAGTATGATGGGTGAGGTGACATATTTTCTTGGTCTTCAGATTAAACAATCTGACAAAGGTACTTTTATCAGCCAAGGTAAATATGTTAAAGATATGCTGAAGAAGTTTGATCTCACTCAAACTTCAGCTATGAAAACTCCTATGGCACCACCCCTGACACTTAACAAAGATCCTTCTGGAAAACCTGTTAATGTCACTGCCTACAGAGGTATGATAGGCTCTCTGTTGTATCTCACAGCAAGCCGACCTTACATCATGTACTCTACTTGTTTATGTGCACGCTATCAATCTGAACCCAAGGAATCCCATCTGATCGCTGTAAAGCGAATTTTCAGATATCTGAAAGGAACTCCTAACCTCGGTCTTTGGTATCCCAAAGACTCAGGGTTCGATCTAACTAGTTATTCTGATAGTGATTTTGCAGGATGTAAACTTGACAGAAAGAGTACCACTGGTGGATGTCAACTCTTGGGAGGAAAGCTGGTAAGTTGGACAAGCAAGAAGCAAAATTCTGTGTCCACTTCCACAGCTGAAGCTGAATACGTAGCCGCTGGAAGCTGTTGTTCTCAAATCCTATGGATGAGAAATCAACTATTAGATTATGACCTTCAGCTGTCAAAAATTCCTATCTATTGCGACAGCACTAGTGCTATCGCTATAGCAAATAATTCTGTGCTACATTCAAAGACAAAACACATAGAGATCAGATATCACTTTATCAGAGATCATGTGATGAATGGTGATATTGAACTTCACTTTATCCCTACTAACTTTCAGCTTGCTGATATATTCACCAAACCTCTTGATGAGACAAGGTTCAACTTCCTCATCAGTGAGCTTGGAATGCTGAATCTTGAAGAATAATTCTTCAGCATTCATGCATTGTGTCAGTAATCAAAAGTTCCCTTTCATCATTCTCTGATAAATATTCTGACTCTCAGGTATGATTTCTCAATCCCTACAACTGAATCTTCATTCAGTTGAGATATTTTTTAAAAATATAAATCTTAATCACTGAATCTTTCTTCATATGATTAAAAGCTTTTTTGAAATTAAATTTATCACTGATATTTATATTCAGTGATCCTTTTAAAAGAAAATCTATCCCTATCTTTTCATCAGGGATACTTTCAAAAAGAAAATTCTATCGCTGATTTTTCTTCAGTGATAATTTCAAAACGGAAAATTGAAACGTCTCTTTCCCATGACGTCATTTGAGCGGATAATCCACGACACGCCTTTTCTGACACGTTCATCCGTTGCTCTTCTATCCAATCAACTTTGTGGAACGTGTCAATGTCATGATGATTTTTTTTCCCGCTTCATTCTTTCTCTCTCCTCTATCTCTTTATATAAAATGAATTCTTCTCTCCTTTATACGGTTTACGCTTTCAAAACTTTCATAGCAAGAAACACTCTCTCTCAAGAACACTCAAGCAAGTAAACCCAGAATATTGAATCTGCAACTCTTCTTCTTCAATATAAACAGGTTTATTTCATGTTTATATGCATTGTTCGTCTGCTTTCTATTCTTTTTTTTTAAAAAATAAAATCCTACTCGTTCTTGTTCTTCATGGATTTTTTTTAAAACTAAAAATCATTCTTTCTGATTTTATGTTTTTAAATAAAAACCTTTTGGTTTTTAAAGTGTTCTTCATTCTTTCTACCCAGAACACTATTTTTTCTCTTCCTAAAAATAACTTGATATTTTTCCAGTTTCCCCTCATCTAGAGAAACTGGTAATCATATTATTTTTTAATCATAATCATTTCTTCTATTATGCCTCTTTCCATAACAGAAATGGCACAATCTTCGATCGTTGCTTCCAAGCATGTACGATTCGCTATCACTGAAGTTGAGATTACCAAATGTAATCACTTGGGAAGACTCGACTTTAAAGCTGACAAATACCCACATCTGGTGGAAGCTGCTGAATTTCTCAAACAATCATGCATAGCTTACGCGATCACTGTGGATCCTAAGCCTTCAAAGACTCTACTCCAGCAGTTCTGGTTCACTGCTGATGCAACTGAACTCACCAACAAAAAGGGTGAACGAGTCCCTGCTATCTCCTTCAGCACGGATTTGGGGCCAGGGAGCATGACCGCTCTTAGCCTCAGGAAATCTTTGAGATTCCCTGACAACCCAAAGAGTGGGTTCGACGCACTCCCCACTGATGCTGAGCTGATATCCTTTCTGGATGCAATGGGTTATTATTGGGAAAACAAACCGAGATCTTCTATTCCCAACAAAAAGCTCACCAAGATTCTCAAAGCTCTGATACCACTTGTTGGTCCCGAAGGTGCTAAACAAGTTTGTAGAAGGGGGGGGGTTGAATACAAACACAGAATTTAAAGTTTAATAAATTGTTTATTGATAAATCAAAATACAATTTACAAGTTTGTTGCGGAATAAGATTAAGACAGACTCAATCTAAACAAACTTAAGAAACACTAAGATAATTGCACAAGAAATTCAGAGAATGGGGGATTAGAGATATAGAAAACAAGGGTTTCTATCTTGAGTTCAAGGATGAAGCACCCTCTTAGATGAAGGGGTGAACTTCCTATTTATACCCTATGCATTAAATGCATGGCAGGATACTTTACACGTGGCGTTCACAGATTGGCTTTGATAGACTGACTTTTGGGAGACATGCTTTCGGCCGGGTCATGAACAGTGTAGTTGACAGAGTTGTTGTACGAATGGTTGCAGAGACTTATCCGTTCTGACACATCGTACTAGGTTGTGCAAGGATAGACAAAAGGAAACTTGAGGCATAAGCTTTGTGATCGTTTGATCGCTGAGTATCTCTAAGTTCAGAGATAAAGAGGTTCAGCTATCGCTGAAGCTTTTTCTCATGTTCCTTCGCGTATTAGTAGAGTTGTCTTTGCTTCACTGATATCCGCATCAGGTCACTAGTAGACTTCTCTTTGTTCAGCAGCTTCGTCTTTGATTCAGCTATGAACATCTTTTGAGGCGAGACTTGTCTTCAGGGATTACGTTGGCTGTTTACTTTAGGAACTATCAGTGATAACTGAACAGACTCAGTTTGATCACTGATAGTGAAACACTAATACATAGAAATGTTTATAAGAAAGACTATCAGCGATAACTGAACAGACCCAGTCTGATCGCTGATGGTGAAACACTAATACATACTAAAACGTAATTTTCACTAAGTATAGAAGAGGGTCGTTATCAAATCACTGAGAGAGTTTGGATCAACACACTCTTTTGACCAATAACTATGATTTCTTGGGTTGTGGTGTATTAAATGGAATGTTGGACTATATTTGGGAAAAACAAGTATTTGGGTGAAATGATCAAAATGTTGGTTTGTATGTAGAACAAGAATAATGTTTTAAGGTAAATTACTATTATCGAAAGCTCACCTATTTGGGTGTTAAGCTTTGCATGTTGGTGATCTCTCAAATGTGGTTTATTTATACCTATGTTTTATATGAGTATTGTACATGCTAATTGTTGGTATTTAGTATTAGTGCAATGGATCCATAGGCACGGTGTCCCTATGTCCCCGCTTTGGGTATTGGGATTACCACTTAGCACGGAATAGGCATTGGGTCACCATGATAAGTAAGGTGTGGACCTATACGGTCGGGCAGCGTCTCATGGGCAGTAAGGTGTAATTCCCTTGTGCTAAAGTTCCCCGTTTTGGAACTCTCAAGAATAGACCTAGAGGGGTTGACTTGATGTTTTCGAGCAATGGACTTAGAGGAGTTGAGCTCAATATATGATTGGTGTTATTTGTATCGTATCTAATCACTAATGGTTTATTTGGTTTGTTGATTTTAGCTCACGACTATATACTCCGCGAGACTTCGAATGGGTTTAGTTATTTAATCCTTGTTTGATTTATCCTCACTAGGCTTTAGCCTAACGCTTGTTCTTATTGTCATGTTTTACAGGCTATCCTAGCGGTGGGGCACATCGGGATTGAGGGAACGACCTTGGAGTCGTGAGTGGTCTTTTTGGATGATACGTAGTGACCAACCTACCGATTATTTTGAAGATACACATTTTGGGAGTATAGCGACACCCGACCTTAATCTAGTTGCTTATTTTAGATTAGTAGGTTGTCGTCGTATGCTTCATTTATTGGGTTGTAATTACCATACACTATACCCCGTTTGGGATGATACTCTTGGGTCTTGGAATGATTTACCCTAATTACACAGGTTTAAATTATCCCCTATTTTAGGGTGATGGTATTATCCTATTTTCAAACGTTATATTGCCGAATTTTCGAATTTTATTTTCCGCATTTTTTTATAGTGTTACACGTAAAGATGACCATTTTGAGCAAATATGTGATAATAACAACAAATAAGCAAATATGATGTGTATTCAGTTTTAACAAAAGTTTAGTAACTCACCTTGCTAGATTTAGACTAAATCTATATTTTACCCACTTAGAACTTTCCTTGAAGAACTTGATTCTTCAAACCAAATCTTCCAAAACCTAGATCCACAAGGTTCCAACCATAAATATACATATTCTACCATAAATAACCGTTTCCCAACCTTATACATGAATACCTCAACTGATACCGAAATCCTAACTTCCATAAATGAAGAGAATAGAAGATTACCTTAATCCAAACTTGAATCCACCAATCAAAACATCTCTAGTTCACCAAAATGATTACAAACCTTCAATCTATGAAAAGGAGAACAAAGGGTGGATGAAACCCTAGAAAACTTTGGTGAAGAAGATGAATAGGGAGAGATGAGAAGCTTACCACCACAAAATTCTCTAGTATACTTCAATAGACTGCCAATCTCTTGCTAGATCCTTGAAGAGCTCTCAAAAACGAAACCGTAGCAACTTGAATCACCCAAATCAGAGCTAGGATGAAGGAGATATGAAGGAATGAAGTTTGGGTGCTGAAAATCGGTTTTAAGTTCGTCCAGGGGGTTTCGCGACTTGTCTCGCGGCATAAGTCGTCCGCTTCCCCTGGTTTTCTTCTCGATACTGTTTTGGCCATAACTTCTTCGTTATAGCTCCGTTTTTGCTCCGAAAAGAACCGTTGGACTCGTAATTGAATCCTTTATCCATCAAGACTATAAAATCTAGGATTCAAGTACAAAATCAAATATCTTATTTTTCCTTAATATATCGGTTTCTGTATAAACTTGAAATGATACATTTAGAAAATCGGGGTGTTACATGATCTTGAGAACCTCTAGCAAGACCTGCCATTGTTGTAAAGTTTGTACTATACTGGTGGTGGTGATGATGGAGGTGGAGGAGGAGAGTAAAACTGGTGGTGGGGCGGTGGGGGAGACAGTAGTAGTGGTGATGAAGGTGAGTATTAGTGGTGTGTGTGTATGTGTGTTAGACATAATTGCATAATAACCCCCTAAAGTTTAATGGTTTTTATAAAATCAAGAAAACTAAGAAAACAGGTAAAATGATGAAAATACCCTTCATTTAATTGGACTTAACGGAAATAGTTAACGCTCATTAGTGGGAGGGACCAAAACCAAAGTGAAATGACAAACGTGAGGGACCATATCCGAGTTTCGATAGTTTAGGGATGATATTCGTTAAAATTACAATTGTTAGGGACCAAAAGTGAACTTTACTCTTTTCATTATATACCCATACATGTAAGGAGATCCCTGCAAATAATCTATATTATTTAATTATATACATTTGTAAATCATGTCATTGTTTATTTTGTTTTATTCAAAAGTGAAAATATAGTATTAAAATAATATATAGGTATGTTAATTTAGGGAGCATAATTGGAGTAACAATGTATGAAGTAATAATGTATTATTATTCTTCTCACACTAATTTCTATGCATTTCACTCCCTACATTAACTTAAATGCAAGGAGTAAGGGGGTGTTTGGGATTGCTTATTTAAAACAACATATGCTTATTTTAAAAAGTGTTTATCAACTTATGCAGTATTAAACCGGAGTTTTTAAAAAAATGTTTGGATTAGCTTATTGTGGTTCCAAAACGTAATAAACTAATAAGTTGTTATTTAAAGGTGTTTGAGATTGTTTATACATATAACATAACCAAAAAAGTGATAAACACTTTTCAAATAAGTTGATAAGTTAAACCAAATGACTTATCAAAAAGTGTTTTTCAGCGGTTTAACACCGCTATAAGTCATTTTAATTTTTCCTCATCCAAACACTCAAAAGTGCTTATCTCTGGTGTCAAATCGCAATAAACTAAAAAGCACCTCAAATAATCAATCCCAAACACCCCCTAAGATTGTAGATGCTCTAATAGATATACATTTAGCATTTTTATCACACTAATTTCTATGCATTTCACTCCCGACATTAACTTAAATGTAGGGAGTAAGATTGTAGATGCTCTAATAAACATTTCAAAATAACGCTCAAAAGGATTTGTAACTCCACCATCGCCTACCTATAATGCCCCACAAAAAGAGGACTATGTGAGAGATAAATCAAGTACATTGTGTTTCATAAGTAGATTGTTATAACAGCCTAATACCCACAAGGAGCCCAAAGGTGGTGTTGTATGCACACCAATTTACATCAAAATCAGGTCAAATCATACATTAAAATGTAAAAAGTAGGAATTGATATTGATGTATGTGAAGATAAAATTAGTAGGTAAATATGCATTTAGCAAACTAGAAGCGTACTCGCGCAATGCAGCGAGATACATCACGATTTTAATGTTTCATTTTTTTTTGTTTTTTTTTTCAATTTATAGTACCATTTTGGATGGTTTTGAGAAAGTGATATTGTTTTTTTTTATTTATAAATTTGTTTAATTTAGACTTAATAATATAATGTTGTTTATATAAAAAAAATTAAGTATTTTGTTAGAATTCAATGATTATCTTATATATTTTAATGATATCTAAAAAAAAATAACCAATTACATATTTAATAATATAATTAAAACAAATTTATAGTAATATAATATATGATACATGGAAGAGTCTGCATAAAATGAAGACTTTGTACATACCAAATTGGTGGGTGTTAGAAGACTGCAATAGTAATATGTATCTTGTGTTTTGATACTTGTAAATTAAGAGGTTTTTAAAATTTTGCATAAAATGATGGTACCTTGTGCCTAATAATTTGTATTTAAGAGTTTTTTATCCGTGATTTATAATATAGTATAGATAATATGTGTGCATTTAGCCTACCTCCAACCCAATTCCAACAAAAATTGTAGCTTCTAGATTGTGGAGTCAATTTTAAATGCTTCAGAACCAACTATGTCACGTCCTAGGAACAAGATATGAACTTAATTCTATCAAAAATCCCAAATTTTCAAACCATAATCATTCAGAATCATATGGCATGACAAATATATCAAAAAAGTAACATCTACATGATTCGTATGTATCTTTCAGAGGAGAAAAAAAGCCAAAAGCAAATCAAAATGTCCGATCATTGCGGAAATATATTTTATAACACAAAATATTCACTTTATGTGTCCCATTTCATCATGAAAATAAATCTTTTTTTACTTATATCGTTTTCTAAATATTAATCGATGAAGAAAAAATTGCATTACTAAACTTATTCAAATAATCAAGAACTTTAGAACTCTTCAAATAAGAATTATCAAACGTATAATCTTTTAACACAAAATGAATAACTTTAGAATCTTTTGAAAAAAGTGTCAAGAAAATAAAATCTTTTAGACCCTTTAAATCTTAAAGTGCAATTTTCAATTAAAATTATTTTTTTAATATAATTTAAAGATTTTGTTGGTTGGGTTTGTGATTGTTAATGGATTCCAAATATATTCTAATTATGATGTGATGTCTCCAATATCATCCAACCAATGCCAAAGGTTGAAGATGATGGAGTCCCTCTTTGCTAAAGAAGGCAAATAAATCCATTTTTTTTTAATTGTGACAAATAACCAAAAAAATTATGTCCCCATATCACCTAAAAGTTATATGCCATATCTTTTGGGAGGAATTATATATATGTTTTCATAAAGTGGATGAGTTAGTTTGGATGGATAAAAACAAATAAACTGTAATGGAATTAATTGATTTTTAATGTATATGATTAGATTAATGTTATTCTTTGTTAATTGTGGATGTTCGGATCAACTTGTGCGCACCTCAACTAATCTCAGAGGCGCTGAAGAACAGTTAGGAAAATCCCTAGTGGCTTGGCAGAACTCGAACCAATGGCCCATGTGGAAAATCGTCGAAGGTCCAAACCTTATTGTCAGTCGAGTTAACCTTGCAAGATTATTTTGTACTTTTGAAAATTGACTTATGGTTTTTTGTATTGATTTGAAACAGTTTTGAAATTACTCTAAACTGGAAAGTTTTAGGCCCTTTTCAAAAGATGAAACATGGGAAATCGTTGTGCATTCACATGTATTGTCATGGTATTTGAATAATATATGCATTTTTTAGAATTATAATCAAAGAAAAATGATATAAAAGCATGCATGAATAAATCTTGAGATGTGTGATTTCTTTCAGTTGTAAGGTTGATGTTTGTTGATTCCAATTTACTTGGAAACGTTGCTTGCTTCATTGTGAGGAATGATGATTATGTGACGAGTATGATGTATGTAGTCATGGTGAAAACAAAGGTGCTACAAATGAGATGAATATAATTAGAATAATACAAGTTATTTGAAATTCAAATTGTGTAACTGTTTTGCGTCTTTTTTGAATCTCTCAAAGTATGGAATATATCACAGGAATTTAGACAATGTTTTCAAAAGTTCATGTATGACAAATTCCTTTATGATCTATACCAAAAAATCAATTTGAAATACTGCATACTTTGGATCCGCATCCTTTCGGATGTCCAAGTTTGTCACTTTGCAAATTTGTTACTTGAAGGTGAGTTAGACTGCAAATTTATAAGAATGTTTTCAAGTTAAAAACGATACATACGACACTGTTGATAACTAAACTAGTACGGATTTATTGACTAATGTCAAATTGCCCTCCCCACGAGGTTAATGGAACCTCTTATGCGACCTTAAGGTCACTTTCAATCACGCCTTCACTGTGTAGTGATTATAAACATATTCAAAATTTGAGATGTTACAACTCTGCCCTCAAGGAATACAGTCATTCGCATTCCATCTTGCTAATTAAATTGTTGATGATACTTTGGCTTTATTTTCTCAACATAGCAACTTGTAGTTGATTTGAGCACAATCCCTCACTAGGATGGATGATTCATCAACTAGGCATTTTCGAGGTTCAATACACGGAACATGTTGTGAATACCATATAGCTCGTGTGGTGGCTTCAACTGACATGCAACATCTTCTACTACTGCCAATGTCTTGAAATGGTAACATATATGGGATTCAACTTTCTTCGTTTACAGAATATGGCGATTCTTTTCCACGACGACATCTCCAACATCATCCTATCTCTCTATCTTGGAATTCTAATAGTCGGTTTCTCTTATCTGCATGACCTTTTTTTGCTTATCTCACACAATTTTCAACATTTTATCTTTTACTTAGAAGTTTAATGAACTATTTTCCATTTCCAACTAACGAGTTGTTATTGTGAATTCCCCATTGTTGCATACACCCAACAAGTTAAAATGGTAAGTACAACACTTAAAACATATATATTTAAATATATAATTATAAACATATTTAAATAGCAACGTTTGTTCAAATAAATACAACACCTCTATATAATGGCAAATGAAAAAAATTGGCATAGCAAGATAATATGGTTTATATCTTGTAACAGTTGTTAATAGAAAAAATATATATAAATAATATCATTAGATCAAAATTTTATTTTGAAATAATCTGAAAGAAAAAAAAACATAACTACTTTTAAATGAAAATAATATACTTGACAAGTCAAAATGCACATCTAAACTATTTTTTGAAAATTGATCTTCATTTAAAAAGTATATATTTGACTTAATTTTCCTAAGGACAAGTTATTATAGTCATTAGTTTATTAAAACTAAAACAAGTCCAAGAGAAAAAAAAAAGTTAAGATTCTTTGACCACATATAATAGGTGTTTAATTTCTATTTATTCTCCTTTCATAATCACCAAAATTAATTTCAATTTGCTTTTTAAATGACCATTTAGTCAACCTTAAAAGGAATTATGTTCCTTTTTTTTTTTTAATTATAAGTTAAAAAATTTATTTTATTTTAAAACTTTTGACAATTTTGATTCTTATAGATTTTATAAAATAATTACACGTTATAACGAAGTGACATATAAAAACAATTTTAAAGTGTCCAAAACATGTAACCAAAATCCCAAAATATGTAGCTTCATTTCAAGAACAATTTTTAAGTTTTTTGATCTAGGTTTTTGTCGAGTAAAATATCATATCATACAAACAGGGTATTTATGTAATTGACACAAAGGCAAAGACGAGAAAACTAAAAAACTAAGAAAAATACGAAAGGGTCAAAAGAAATGGCGACCTATTTCTTTTTCTTTTGGTTTGGTGGTTGCTAAAATCAATAGATTATTCTTACTATGTATCGTAGGTTAATAGTCGTATTAAATTGAGTTTCGTTTTTTAACGTATGAAACATGGATGACCAAAAATATAGAAAACTATAATCGTAGCCAGAAAATCAACGTTTTAAAAAGATAATGAAACTAGTTTTTGTGATAAATATATAAAATAACATTTTTATTACTTTGTAGTAGTTATTTATCGTCAAGCAAGCGGATCACCTAAAGTTTTATCACTACATCAAACCTTCATTAGAACTAAACTTTTTGTTATATTGTTTATTAAAGTCTGATTTATTTTAAACTGATATGAATAATCATAATCATTATTTAGAAGAAGATTGTATGAATATGATTACTTGATACCATAATTAAAATCCCTTTGAATTTTGGTTGATTTTAAGGTTAGAAAACTTAATTTTTGAAGGTTGTAAATTAAAAAAAACAACTCACTTTGACTCATGAAAAATAATAATAAACAATAAAGATACTCATATCTTTAATAATAATTAATTTTAAATTAAAAATAAAATATTCAAATAAATAAAGTATGTGAAATACCCAAAAAGGTCATGAAGTCTAATAGGGGTGGACTTGGTGCAACAAATAATCTCATACCCAAAAATATAAGGGCATTTTTCCATTCGCCACACACATTGACCCTTTTCTAGGGCAAAGTTTGACCAACTTTGCCCTTTTGAACTCTCAAAGGATACTCTTAACAATACAAGTTATTTTTAGGTGGTTTGAGATCCTTTTTTTTATTATATTAAAAAGATATCTTATTAATTGTTTGATTTTTTTGATGATTTGTTTTATATATTTTAATAAAATATCATGTGGTTTTATAATAAAATATTTCATTCATGATAAGCAGACGAATTGATTTAAGTATAATTAATCTACTTCGACCTTTAAATAGATTTCAGATGAATAGATCGTATGAACAATCACAAAATAAGATATCAATATTTTCTTCATAAAAATTGGTTGTCAATACAAATCAAACATCACCATCAGAAAATATTTTCAACCTCATGTGATCAAACCGTATGAATCGTATTACAAGTTTTTATAAATACAATTGTTTTAAGTTGTAATGTTACTTTTGCAGATAATAGAAAAACAAGGCAAAACACATAAAAATGTAGTGATATTTGTTTTGTTTCTTATCTAATGCAACACTTAATTTTTTGTCAAACAGTGTAACAAACGTTCAAAAGAAATTTCTATTTTGTACCCAATTTATGTGATAAGCGGGTTTTCAACCTATGTAATAACCTTGCTCAAAAGTACTAAGATGAGAGTTGAGTAGGGTTTGGTTCAAGCCTAAAGTTGGGGGGACCAAGTTATAAATAAGGGGAAAAGGGGTTTTTTACCCTAATCCTCCCATTTCTCATTCTCATTTGTTGATAGAGGCGACTAAGCAAGAAACAGGAAGATTTGTGGGTGAAATCCATTGGAAGAGGAAGTGCAAATTGGAAGAAGGCTTCTTCATCTATTCTTGAAGGTAATCAATCCTTCCCATCTTGGTTCTTAAATTCTTTGTTTAGATGGTGGTTTAGCAAGTTTAGAATCCTTGGTTTATTGTGCATCTTCTAAACTTGTTTGTGGGTCGTCGATGTGTGATTTTGGGATTAGGGGTTGAGGGGAATTAATCTCTTGCTTTATCTTTAAAAAAAAGGTGTACATGGTGAATTGATTTCAAAAGAAATCGTTCCCTTCGTTTCCCCCAAAAACCCTTGACTGGAAACCCCAGTTTGAGAATCTTCGCACCCGAGAGTCGGGTGAAGAGAGCCGGGAGACAGCTTGGAGTGAGACCCGGGAGTCGGTTGAGCGAGCCGGGAGTCAGCAACCCGGGCGGGGCCGAGAGTCAGTAGCCCGGGGGAAAGTAGATGGGAGTCGTGAGGCGACAACACGGGCAGGGCCGGGAGTCGACAGCCCGGGGGTAGTAGGTGTGTAACACCCCGAATTCTAGGAGTTTTCGTCCTAATCCGATGTTAAGCGAAGTAGCCAAGAAGATGACAGAGAGCGCCGACGGTGTTCTGCGCGGCTCTTCGCGTAAGTGGAACCGCGCGGTCATCCGCGCGGGCCTCTGTTCCGCCCCAACTCCAGAACACGGCGTGACTCTCCGCGCGGGTCAAACCGCGCCCCCAACCACGCAGAGCTACTGTGCGCTGATAAAAAGGAAATAATCGACCCCCAACCCCCATTTCTAACAAAACCCTCAAATCCCTTCCCCTTTCTCTCCCAAATCGACCCCCAACCTCCCCAAACAAACCCTAACTCATTTTGGGAGTCTTTCTTCTAAAATCAAGTGATCCTTCTTCATCTAGCAAGATTTGGAAGCTAGAACCATAATCCTTCCATCTTCATCTTTCTCACCAAGTTCTTGGGGTTCATCCAACCATTCCATCATTTGAAGATTTGGAGTTTGTGGTTTAGCATGATGATCTAGAGGTGTGTTGATGGTGTAACACCCCGAATTCTTGCATTGTTTGTCGTTAGACAAGATGGTCGTAATGAAGAAAAAGAGTTTCCATCAGTGCTTGGCGCGGATCACCGCGTGAGTGGAACCGCGCGACCATCCGCACGGGACTCTGCCAACCGTGGCTCCAGTGCTCCGCGCGGATCACCGCGCGAGTGGAACCGCGCGGGAAACCGTGCACGCATAGTGACCTGATAAAAAGAGTAAATCGGCCTCCAACCCTCATTTACCCCATTTTTCTCAATCAAAACTCCATGGTTACGTTTTCTCTCTTGAAAAACTGGTAAATCCCATTCTCCCCCTCCCTTTGCCATTAATGCAATCATCTACTCCAAGCTCTTGACATTAATGATGTTTTAGGGTTCTTGAGCATTATTTGTCTAAGGATCTATTCCCTCAAGTCTCAACCTCCTCTCCTCTAGTCCTTGGATTTAGGGTTTTAAGCTACAACCCTACTGTAACGACCCAACCTTAAACAACAAGATAGCAACTTAAATCTTAAATGAAAATGCCAAACGACATAATACAACACCCAAAATACGAGATTGGTGGAAAGATAACCTAGTACACAACTGAGAATACAGAGACAATAGTCTACAATGGAGGTCCTCTAATTTAGCTCCAGCGCACATCTTCTCTTAAAACATAACCGCTCCTTCTACTGCCACTCTTTACCTGAAAAGGATTTTAGATTTGAAAAGAGCGAGAGTTAGACCGAAAGGTCTAGTGAGTCCCCTCTTGCAACAACTTTATAACTCAACAAAACATTCAATAAAATCATCATCAATTAAACCATTTTCAGCTACCAGGAAAACATTAACTTTGAGTAAACTTCTCCGCTCACACTACCGCCACCCTAAGGTGACAGCGTGTCTGTGACTCACGCTGCCTTAGATGGGACACCCCCCATATAGCATAAACGGGACCCCCCCCCCCGGTATGAGCACAGGCGGGCCACACCCCCCGACTTTGAGCCTTCTCACTTAGGACCATGTATGCATACACTTCCACTTTGACAACAAACAGAAAACTCATCTTTAACATTTAAATAATATCTCGTGTAACACTCTAAAATTCAGAGTAAATTAAAACCTAGAAATATGGTAACAAGACATCTGAAAGGATATAAACTTCACATAAAGGGGATCAGTCACTAAGACTATACAAAACTCATACGAATATAGAATTTATCAACCATACTAATCTAAACATAACCGTCTAGACTACAACACTTGGCGAACCATAATTCACTAAAAGATGGGACTTAAACAATGCCCAACACCAAAATACTAGACATCTCAAAATATGCCTCGAGTCCACGCTCGACTCTCAAAGACCCTGTGCAACCCACCGCTAAGGGAAACCTGTTATACACATCATTTGAGAAAAAGTGTTAGGCTTAAAGCCTAGTGAGAACATACAGTTTATAAAGCTCGAAAGATATAAACATCAATATCATAAGGAAATCTTTTCATAAAGGTTTAGTTCATAAAGACAACATTTCGCCACAACCGGGCATTTTCGGTCCAAAACTCGTTAAACGATGACAAAAGGACCATTTTACCAAGGATTGTGGTGTAACACAAAGTAGACCACAAATCCGTGTTATGAGCTAAACACTTGGAGTCCTCAGCAATGAACCCAGAGTCCGTGCTACGAGGTGAGATCGCGCTCCCAAGGGAAACCAATGTATACTCCTTCACTAAGGTCACCATGAACCATGGTTAGTATCCGGCCTCACATAACCATACCAAGTTGCCCCCGAGGAACATGTGATCCAAAGCTACAAAATTTGGGGAATATAACCTCCCAACAAAACAGTCTACTCCAAAACCTAGGGATCCACTAGTAATGGTAAGGACTCGTCACAACAACATATGTGACCAACCATAATTAAACATATGGTATAAATACATTTTATAAACAAAATGCTATTCACAGTTCAACTTCTGGTAAGAATGAAAATCATTAAAATGAGTTCATAAACATTCTTTTCACGTAACCACATAATGTGCAAGTAAAACATTATTTTACTTTTAATAAGGCGGAACCAGTCATTTTAGTCAAAACTGATCGGGAATCCCGAAAATTACCAAAAACTTCATTTATATCAAAATATAGAGAACATAAAATCATACCGTAGAAATACTTCAGATTTCGCAAATAAGAGTTTTGACATGTATAAAGTTTGTAAAATGGTTGTAGGAACTCACCGATAGGTTTTCAAAATAAAACCCGGAAAACCAGATAACGATCACGACGAAGAGGTGAAGCTTAAAACACCGACCCCTTGCTAGAAACACCAAAAACTAGCAACTAAACTAGCCATGAAGATCAAAAGAGAAAAACAGAGAAAAGGGAGAGAGAGAGAGAGAGAGAGAAATGAGATTTGAGATATTATGAAAATATCTCAAATCTTAGATATTTAAGAGAAACCACAAAAAGCATTCTGACAGGGCGCACGACCCGTGTGCCTTCAAAGAAGGAAATGCGCACGACCCGTGCGTCCTGTAGACAGAGGCAGAAACCCCCCTTTTTCCACCAACACCTTCGCAAAACAACGAAATTCGGGGTGTTACAATACTCCCAACCTTAGAATGATTTCGTCCTCGAAATCTAATCTTCTTAATGAAACACTGATCGCAGAGGATATCGTCTCAAACCTAAATACCAGAAACATTAACGAGATCCTAATACCGACATCCATACTAGCTACCCTTCTTGGGCACCAATTACTCCAAACCGAGCGAACACTCGACACTTCAAGGTAACCTTTACTCCCAAGGTTACGGTTGCCTCCCAACCTTAGGTGACAATTACTACCTCCATGAAATTAGCGACCTCAACTTTCCACCTACAAATTTTCTTTCAAACTGAACGATTCCGAACTCAAAGCCAACGGTCGACGCTAATCTTCCCAAAACTCTCAAATTTCACTGATCCATTCCTATTATCAATAAAGATAATCTTACAAGGCGCACTAATGCGTCTTTCCGGCAAACGGTTAACATAGATTCTGTTATCACTCAACTCCAATCCAACTCCAAATCTGGAAATAGCCCTTATTAGAATTTCTTAATACATCCCTAAATACTTCGTCTACAACTACTTATAAAGATTTACCTCTAAACATACCACCAATCTACACATTCGGACTATAAAGGACGGGCGCTACAGAAACTCATGCGTAGCCACTATCTCCAACCTGTGGAAAACTTCACCAACCACTTACTCTAGCTCAAGGCTAAGGCCCGACTCCTCAAAGCACTGCTAAAACCGAACTCCCAATAGGAAATGATGCACATGAAGATAAATAAATAAATAAAAGTTTAAGCTTAACGCCTAGAGAGCTCAAGAGTTTTACATAAGTAAAAGCATTTAAATTGATGAACTTCTCTTTAAATCAGAACCTTTCGAATAGTGAACCTTAAAACATAGAAACAACTCCTTTTCAAAGTCATGCAATTTCAAAGACGGATACTTCATTGCAAATACGTTTTATAAATTGACACAATTTGTATAACTCGAAGTATGAAATATTAGTAACACTATCCATATCGTACGTCCGAAAACATGGACACTAGGCCCAATACTCACACGACCAAAAACAAAAGAAAACTAAATATCAACATGCACGAATAACACATTTCATTCAAACCTTAATATACGTGGGGAAAACTCAATATTAAAGCCATCATTTACCGTCGACTCCACATAACCAAAGATGGTAAAAATATGACATTAGTTTTTA
The DNA here is from genome assembly GCA_023525745.1 of Arctium lappa. Lineage (NCBI taxonomy): Eukaryota > Viridiplantae > Streptophyta > Magnoliopsida > Asterales > Asteraceae > Arctium > Arctium lappa. Next base: position 4,362,076 of record CM042050.1, read on the forward strand.
AAATACCTCGGGTCTACGACGGATAGACCCGTACACAAAAGAATAGAAGGACACGCAAGTAGGCCGCCCATACAACTTCCTCACATGACCTCTAAATGTTTCCATCTTGGGTGGCGAGAACAAATGAATGGGGCCACCCGTGATGTTATTGGATTTCACCACGTATCCCGATCTTAGTTCCCATGCCATACCAGACATCACAACCTCAAACCATTTATTGCCTCTAGCCATACTCCGTCGAGTTCCACTCCAAAGGCTTACGGACACGGGTGCCTATCCAATCCAGACGAGTTCCAACTCAGCAGCTCGTGCCACCTATTGTCTACTCGCTAGCCAACCCGAGCGGTCACTAAGTGCAACCCAAAACCTCAGGCTTCACAAAACAGATAGACTGTCTAACATTACATGACTCCAACTGAAAAAAAAACAAAGTTCCCAAAACATGTGACTCCTAATGGCATAAAATAATCGCCATCATACTCCAAAATTCCACAACTGTTTTTAAACCGTACAAATGCCCTCAAGACTCCATTTAGTCAAAATTGAGCCAACGACCCAACGGTTTATGTAAACACCCAAATGAAAGCCGAAATAAATACTGAAACACGCTTGACCAACTATTATGCAAACACGACCCAAAAGTATGATTAACTCAAATCTCAACGTTGGTTGAAACAAACCGTTTTCCAAATGAACTCATACCCTTAAGTTTTCAAAAGGCCTCATAACACAATAATATGCATTTTCTGGAAAAGGTTTTTAAGATCAAATACACCAAACGACACTTACGTCAATTGAACTCCAAATATATATATATGTAAAAATCATCAAGGATGCATAAATCATAATGTAGATTTTACGTGTACAGAATCACCCTCAATATGTAAATTACACTATTTACTTGTTGAAATATTCAACCTCGACATGAGCAATTTATGCTGTTAAAACAATCCAATTTACCGAATACGAAACTTATCAAAAGACTCACACCTTGAGAAGTACCAAGTAAAACATACGCAATAGTTTATACCATAAACGTGAAAATAGGTTCTTGTACTTCAACATATGTAACAATTCATTTCCCAAAGGGCGGTAAAATAACGGGGATGCAAATAAAATTTCAAATCGAGTTTAAAGCTTCACGTTGTAAAGATAAACACAATTGACCAAAATAGAAATTACGACGACAAAATACCGCTAACTCGCTAAATACTTTTGCGGAATTTTTTTTTTAACAGTAGGAGTTAATGATGGAAATACGATCAGAACGAAAGTCCTGTTTTTTTTTAAATAACATAAATCGTTTTATGAAATCGTTTACACCAACGTTATACTTAAATCCAATGCACATAGTACACGACAGTTGACATTTGTTAACAAAACCCCGAACTTAACGCACACAATGATGCACATGCACTTGTTCCTGAAATTATTTACACGACACAAAAGTCGTAAGATGAGACACCATAATCCCTACTGGATTTTCATAAAACTCATTAACGCTAAAATCAAGTGGTGTCAAAATTTATATTTTTCAATATAAGGTAAGGTGACCATTCAGACAATATTCTGATGAGACACGATTCCCAAAGAACTCATAAACTGCACACAATTTAAAATTAACTTACGCATCTCAAAATATATGCACGCGTTAAAAGAATTCGTAAAACAATACTCCATGCAATTCAACAAGACTCACACAAACCAAAATTTCCAAGAACTCCGACTCAAAAAAAATATGGGAATAACTTTTCCTTTAAACCATTGACATACGTGGAAGAGCTCCAATGTCAAGGTCAAAATTCCACAGCTATTTGCCCATTAACTCAACAGTTTAGAATCCTTGGTTTATTGTGCATCTTCTAAACTTGTTTGTGGGTCGTCGATGTGTGATTTTGGGATTAGGGGTTGAGGGGAATTAATCTCTTGCTTTATCCTTAAAAAAAGGTGTACATGGTGAATTGATTTCAAAAGAAATTGTTCCCTTCGTTTCCCCCAAAAACCCTTGACTGGAAACCCCAATTCGAGAATCTTAGCACTCGGGGGTCAGGTGAAGAGAGCCGGGAGACAGCTTGGAGTGAGACCCTGGAGTCGGTTGAGCGAGCCGGGAGTCAGCAACCCGGGCGGGGCCGAGAGTCAGTAGCCCGGGGGAAAGTAGATGGGAGTCGGGAGGCGACAACACGGGTAGGGCCGGGAGTCGGCAACCCGGGGGTAAGGAAGGCGATCCGAGAGGCGGCAACCTGGGCAGGGCCGGGAGTCGGCAGCCCGGGGGTAGTAGGTGTGTAACACCCCGAATTCTAGGAGTTTTCGTCCTAATCCGATGTTGAACGAAGTAGCCAAGAAGATGACAGAGAGCGTCGGCGGTGTTCCGCGCGAGTGGAACCGCGCGGTCATCCGCACGGGCCTGTGTTCCGCCCCAACTCCAGAAAACGACGCGACTCTCCGCGCGGGTTAAACCGCACCCCCAACCACGCAGAGCTACTGTGCGTTGATAAAAAGGAAATAATCGACCCCCAACCCCCATTTCTAACAAAACCCTCAAATCCCTTCCCCTTTCTCTCCCAAATCGACCCCCAGCCTCCCCAAACAAACCCTAACTCATTTTGGGAGTCTTTCTTCTAAAATCAAGTGATCCTTCTTCATCTAGCAAGATTTGGAAGCTAGAACCATAATCCTTCCATCTTCATCTTCCTCACCAAGTTCTTGGGGTTCATCCAACCATTCCATCATTTGAAGATTTGGAGTTTGTGGTTTAGCTTGATGATCTAGAGGTGTGATGATGGTGTAACACCCCGAATTCTTGCATTGTTTGTCGTTAGACAAGATGGTCGTAATGAAGAAAAATAGTTTCCATCAGTGTTTGGTGCGGATCACCACGTGAGTGGAACCGCGCGACCATCCGCGCGGGACTCTGCCAACCGTGGCTCCGGTGCTCCGCGCGGATCACCGCGCGAGTGGAACCGCGCGGGCAACCGTGCACGCACAGTGACCTGATAAAAAGAGTAAATTGGCCTCCAACCCTCATTTACCCCATTTTTCTCAATCAAAACTCCATGGTTACGTTTTCTCTCTTGAAAAACTGGTAAGTCCCATTCTCCCCCTCCCTTTGCCATTAATGCAATCATCTACTCCAAGCTCTTGACATTAATGATGTTTTAGGGTTCTTGAGCATTATTTGTCTAAGGATTTATTCCCTCAAGTCTCAACCTCCTCTCCTCTAGTCCTTGGATTTAGAGTTTTAAGCTACAACCCTACTGTAACGATCCAACCTTAAACAACAAGATAGCAACTTAAATCTTAAATGAAAATGCCAAACGGCATAATACAACACCCAAAATACGAGATTTGCGGAAAGATAACCTAGTACACAACTGAGAATACAGAGACAATAGTCTACAATGGAGGTCCTCTAATTTATCTCCAGCGCACATCTTCTCTTAAAACATAACCGCTCCTTCTACTGCCACTCTTTACCTGAAAAATGTTTTAGATTTGAAAAGAGCGAGGGTTAGACCGAAAGGTCTAGCGAGTCCCCTCTTGCAACAACTTTATAACTCAACAAAACATTCAATAAAATCATCATCAATTAAACCATTTTCAGCTACCAGGAAAACATTAACTTTCAGTAAACTTCTCCGCTCACACTATCGCCACCCTAAGGTGACAGCGTATCTGTGACTCACACTGCCTTAGATGGGACACCCCCCATATAGCATAAACGGGACACACACCCCGGTATGAGCACATGCGGGCCACACCCCCCGACTTTGAGCCTTCTCACTTAGGACCATGTATGCATACACTTCCACTTTGACAACAAACAAAAAATTCGTCTTTAACATTTAAATAATATCTCGCAAGTATGTACAAAGTAACATCGTTTCAAAGCTTGCATATAATTTCATAATACTCATGTCATCATATATAAATCAAAGTTTAAATAAAACTTCCACATGCTTTTGTTAGCAAAATGATTTAGTTAAGAAAAACTCACCTGGCGTCCTTAGCTCAAATCCCGCGACTACCCTTAAAGTTCAGTCTGAAACCTATAAATGAAACATTGTCCGATGAACTCTCGATTTAAACTACTTTATAACAAATGTTACCCATACTTCCCACTTCACTTATTCTCTAGAAACTTAACCTCTTTGGAAACAAATAGAATGATATACCTTATGATAACAATAAAAGAAGAATGTGTGGGCCTGACCTTAAACTCCAACCCAAACACTAACTTGGTGGATCCCGAAATCGATTTCAACAGCCCATTACCTCCAAAAATTAAGCAAACTAAAACAAAATTCTATTTTCAACAGATTGGGCTTCGGCCCCCCAAACTATTCCAAGGACTAGGGCCCTATAAGCCGACCGGGGTGACTTCCAGGACCGGGGTCGAGGCCGACCGGTGTGGCTTCCTTGACCGGGGCCAGAGGCTGAGCGGTGTGGCTTGCGCCCGGGCGTCGCCTCCCCCTTGACCGGAGTCCAAGGAGTGACCGGAGCCCCCCTATCGGGGTCTTTCTATGAGTCTCGACCGGTGTTGAGACCTTTGACCTGTGTCGGATTATCGAACGAACCCAGAACTCATAAACCAATATCGCCAAACTCAAAAACCAGAAATCAATTAACAATCTTACCCAACACCAAAAAACAGATGCAAAACTCGATTACAACCCACATATTATGAATTACATAGATAAAACTCTATCAGTCCTCATCCCAAACTCAGAACACCCAAAAAGAACTGATAGCTCAATTAAACACTTCAAGATTTGAAATCAAAAGCTAAACCTTAATGATAAAGAGGTTAAGATTAACAAATTATACCTTAGAATATTGAAGAACACCAACTTCAATTTCTTTTCCTTTCAATCGATCGCCTCCGGAGCTATATCCTTCTCTCGTTTTCTTTTCTTTTTTCCTAAGAATGCCAGCCGCCCACAAACAACACACCAGGTTCTAGGGTTAAAAACTTCTTTTCCCCATTTTTCACTTAAGCCCCCTTTTTAAGACAACCTTTCTACTTTTACCCAAATCTTACATTATTCGATTTAAATCTGGATATTATGTAACACCCTCAAATATGGAAATAACAACTTATTTAAAATTTTCTAAATACATCGATTAAAGAATCATCTACAACCACGAATGCAGATTTAGCTACAAAACACGTGTACCATCTTATATATATACAAACTATAAGGGACGGGTGCTACTAATACCCATGCATAGTCACTATCTCCATAACGCGGAAGACTTCACCGAATACTTACTTTCGGATCTAGCTAAGGCATTACTCTTCACAGGATTGCTAGAACCAACTCTCAACCTTGAAACCTGATGCACATGCCGACAAATAAAAAGGTTAGGCTTAACGCCTATTGAGCTCAAGAGTTTTATCATAAGTATAAATCTTTAAAAGAAAAGAATTCAATTTAAAGCAAGGTCCTTCGAAATATTACGCTTAAAAATGGAAACGACACATTTTCCCATAATATGCACTGTTAAGGCAAAGCTCCCAAAACATACATTTCTTATATAACGCGCAACACATAACTCTCCCAAACGGGATCATAGTTCGACACTTATTTGGTAAAAACATGAATAACCATTTATAACCCAAAGTACCCAAAATGCGGGCGGGACGAAATGCTCGATCCATGAATCGTTATCAAAACCACATATACCGTACGTCCGAAAACATGGACACTTGGTCCAATACTCACGCGACCGTAAGGAACCAATGACAATAAAATAAGACGTTCTTATATTTAACATACTGATAGCTAACAACGGGGGAAACCCGTATCCGTTGAGGGTGGAGGGAACACAAAAGTATACCACCCAAACAACGTTAATCGCATGACACCTCCCGACATCCCAGCCCGGTGTCCCTACGACTTCTTTACAAGTGTCACCCCAAGTCAGTTGACCTTGATGGATCATTCCGAAGAACTCCATCCCGAAGGCCCGGCACACTTAAAGACTACCTCCCAGGCATTACTTCAAGCGGCGGAGGTCCTAGCGCCTACTATTCCGGTAGCACTAGCCGACTCAACCCTCCTAGCGATCACTTGTAAAGTTTCCGGTCATAAAACATAGGTACCGAAGTTCAACCCCGCAATACCCAATTGACCATCCAAGACAGACTGACTCACGTGCCTATGGATCAATTACACACTGTCTAACGTTACATGACTCCAATTGAAAGACCAAAGCTCTCAAAACATGTAACTCACCAATGACACAAATTAAGTGTCTTCATATCCAAAACCCACGACGGTTAAAAATCCGAACCAATGTCCACACGACTCGTTTAAGCCAATACCGAACTAAAGAGCTCAAAATTCGTTTGACCAATAGTTACCCGTCTCTAAAATAGTGAAATGTCTTTAAATAACGTTTATGAAGACACGTACCTCAAAGACTAGATTTACCCAAAACTCCATACGAGATGAGACTCAAGATTTCCAAAGTGTTTATGAATGCAAATACACCGAATGCATATAACATGAATTAGACTTTACTTGTACAAAATTGTCAAAGACGTATAACTCATAAAATAGACCTTACTTGTACAAAATCACCAAGAATACGTAATCCATGTTATTTAGTTGTTGGAAACATTCAAAACCCAATAGAAGCATTTTACGAGATTAACACAACCCAAGTTTACTAAGTAAGAAAACTTATCCAAATACTCACACTTTGACAAATAACTATGTAAAACATATTTTACTTCTAAATACTCAAAACTTATCAGCAGTTAACCATTTCATGTAAAACACTTTAAAATACACATTTTGGCATGTACACCGTTTTCACAAATCAACTTGAACTCACCTTGCTAGATTTAGGCTAAATCTAGATTTCACCCAACGAGCTCTTTTGAAGACCACTTGAATCCTCAAGCCGAAATCTTCCAAAAACCTAGATCCGAACATTTCAACCCATAAATACCCATAATCAACCATAAGGAACATTCTCCAAACATTATAAATCAAAATCCAAAACAATATCCAAAAACCCTAATTTCTCCAAAACCACCAAATCCGAGATTTGGTATACCAAACACTAAGAGATCAACAATGGAGTATTTCAACCTTTAGAATCAAGAAAGCTTACCACTAGAGACGATGAGACCTTCCGAGGACACCCATAACGATTCTTCAACCCAAACTCCCAAACACGAACTTTGGGGAAGATGAAGGTGGAGGTTCTTGACCATAGCTTCTAATCTTTATTGGGTGGTGGGGAAACACTTGGAATATCATGGATTTGGTGTCTTGAGGGTATAAAACCGATTTTAGGGTTTGGGTTCGATTTCTAGAGAGAAAAGGGCGAAATGGGGGAAGTTGGAATGAGAGAGAGGCTGAAAATTCGACTTTATGCAGCTCTGCACTCCGCCGACGACATTGCCACGCGACTATGCCCTTGTCATAGTCGCCCGAAGGGGAGTGCCCGCGGTACCATTCTTGTGACTGTGCCACGCGAGAGTGACACCCTGTCACAATCGCGGGCATAGTCGCCCAAAGTGTACTGAGGATCCAAATTCTGACTTTTTCAACGCCAAAGCTCCCGATACTCTGAGGGACTTATACAAAGCATTTACCCAACAAAACCCCCACCGATTACAAGTCACAGAAATGTCCGGGTGATATTTACTTACCAAAGTTACGGGTGTTACATGTTACACCTACAAGGTGAGTTCATTCTCTTTTATAAACTTTATACTTGTTAAAAAATGGATTTTAACCTTCACAATATCTCCATTTTTTATTTATTTGAATTGGGTGAGTTTTCACTAAAACCTAATTTTTGCAGATTTTGGGGGTTTATGTGGAAGGGTGTGATTTTAAGGTCAATATTTTATATTTTGGTTTAGTTGGGGATTTTGCACATGAGAAACATGTTTTCTATGACATTGTGATTAAATATTTGGAAATCAAGATTTGAGTTTTGAAATATGGTTATGTATTATTGAATGAGGATTTGGGTAAAGTGATTTGGTGTGTCTCGAAGTACCATGTAACAAATTTGGAACGAAACCTCTTGGTAATTTGGGAGTAACTATATGGATTTATGATTTTCGCATATATGGTGGCATTTAATTGTTGGAAGTTATTGATTGGTTTTGTGGTCATTGAATGGATTATTTGGCTGCATTTGGGCATCATGAAACCCCCCCCCCCATATATATATATATATATATAATCTTTGATCCGTGATGGAACGCTAGTCTTCCACATTGAGGCACGTTTAGGCATCAGATGAGGTATAAGCCCTACGTGCTAGTACGCGATATTGGATGAGGATCTCAACGTAAGGACCCTATGTGGTTGAAGTTGACTTTCCGTGGGTGTACGTTTAAAACTACTGAGTCTGACATCCATTGCGGGTACTTTTATGTGTTTGGTTTTACTAATACGTCAAGTGGTTTACTTTTGTGTTCCGTCAATTGTGTTAGTAAGTGGGCCTCCCTCGTCAACCCAAGAGGTATTTGTATTTAAGTTGAGATTTACCTATATGAATTCCACTGACACTTATTAAACTATTTCATTTGAAAGTATTGATTTTCCCATTGCAAATGTTTGATCTCTCTAGGCTTTAGCCTAACATTTTTTCTTAAAATGACATGTATAACAGGTCACTCTAGCGGTGGTATTCCTGGGGCTTGAGTGGAGAGTCGTTGAAGGATAATATCATTTTTGAAGAATCATAGAGGCGTATATTGATATAGTGAAGATATACTTTTGGAAGTGAGATGTCAACACCCGTTCATAATCTAGAACTAGTTGGTCTAGATTAGTAGGTTGTTGAGTTCAATTTCACTTTATTATTTTATTGTAAACGTCATACGATTATTCCCCTTTTGGGTGATCCTATTATGATAGATTTGTTTATTCCACATTTATTTTATGCTTAAATTAACTCCTATTTTTAGGGTGTTACACATGGTCGATTCAAGCTATTGGCTAAGGTAAGCTTATATTCATTCATCTATGGAAATTAGGGTTTGGGGTATTGATGAGATCTTCATGTAATATGTTTGGGAATGATTTTATGCGGTTGAATATCAATGTTTACGGTTGGAAATTTATGGATCTAGGTCTAGGAAGTTTTTGGCTTTGAAGATGCAAGTTTCTTCAAGGAAACTCTATATGTGGTAAAATCTAGATTTAGCCTAAATCTGGCAAGGTGAGTTCAAGTTGATTTGTGAAAACGTTGTACATGCCAAAATGTTTATTTTAAAGTGTTTATATGTTTTGCATGAAATTATCATTTGTTGGAATATTTGGGGAGTTGATTATTTGAAGTATTTGACTACCTTGCAAAACACCCACATTTGGGATTCTCTGGGTATCTTGGTAAATAAGCCATTTTAAAGTATTTTGATGGTTTAATGCATAAATGAAAATCGTTTGGTGAAAATACACTTTTAGTGTTTGTCTGGATAAAAGGTTTGATTTTGTGGTATGTGATGTTTTGAAGGAATAATGAGCATAAATCCATTTGGAAAAACCAGTTGTCCCAATCTAAATTGCATCGGACTCTACACATGTATTTTGGAGTGTGTTTGCATGACGTGAGTCGATAGTGTTATTTAATTGGGAATTGTTAATCGATGGTCAAAAAGGGGGTTCTTGAGCATTTTGGCTCGGTGTTGACTTAAAAGAGTCTTGAGGGCACTTGTCCCGTTTTAATGGCTCAGTGTAGAGCCCAATTATGACATACATATTAATGCGCCATGTTGCGTATTGAGGTTGGTTACAGGCTCGAGTGTGTTGGTCATTCATGTGTAGCCGTGTAATGTTAGATTGTGTTGCATTGGATCCATAGGCACGTAAGTCAGTCTGTTTGGGATGGTCAATTGGGTATTGCGGGGTTGAACTCTGGTACCCATGTTTTACGACTGGAAACTTTACAAGTAGGTACTGGAGAGTTGAGTCTGGAGGTGCTATATGAGAAGTAGGCACTAGGACCTCTGTCGCTTGAAGTAATGCCTGAAAGGTAGTCTTTAAGTGTGTCAGGCCTTCGGAATTGAGTTCTTTGTAATGATTCATCAAGGTCAATCGTCTCTTATGGTGCAACTTGTTAAGAAGTCGTAGGGACACTTGGGCTGTTATGTCGTGAGGTGTCATGCGATTAACGTTGCAAGAGTGGCATACTTTTGTGTTCCTCCACTCTCAACGGATACGGGTCACCCCCGTCGTCGGCCAACTGTATTTTATATGTTGACGTCTTACTATATTATCATTAGTCTTATGTGGTCGACAGTAATTGAAGACCTTATTATTATATCTCCCTCCACGTATATTAAGGTTTGAATAAAATATGTCACCCCCAGGCTTGGATGTTTGGTTTCCTTTCGTTTATGGTCGCGTGTGTATTGGGTCTAGTGTCCATGTTTTCGGACGTATTGTATATGTGGATTTTGACAATGAGGTATGGGTTGTATATTTTTCCCCATCTGCGCTTGGGTGTTTTGGGGTGCGACATTTTATCTACGTTTCTTAAATGGGAGTCAATTCAGATTATTATTTCGAGTAAATTCGAGTTGTATCAATTTATAAAGAATGTTTGTAATGAGGTGTCCATCTTTGAAAGTGCATGACATTGGAAAAGAGTCGTTTCCACCTTTTAAAGTACATCAATTGAAAGGTAATGTTTTTAAGTGAAGTTCATTCTTTTAAAGACATATTTACTCATGAAAAACTCTTGAACTCATTAGGCGTTAGCCTAACCTTTTTTATTTGTCGGCATGTGCAACATGTTTCGGTTGGGAATAGTTTTAGTATCACAGTGAAGGGAAGAGTGCCTTTTATGCTCCCGATGAGTGAGTAACTTGGTGAAGTCTTCCGCACTATGTTAAGGAGAGCAGCTTGTATTTGGGTTAAGTAACACCCTGACCTCAATTTATTCTGTATATACTATTGGGGTTTATTAACTGTCAAGGTTAATTATATAGTTTATTAACTGTCACCTAATTATCCTTTATTTTGATGTTATATAGAAAATTTTAATTAGTTGCTGTTACCAAATTCGAGGGTGTTACAGGGTGTGATCATTACCTGGGAGTAACCCAGGGAAGGGGGGGGGGGCTAGACTTGGACCCTATCTAGTTGGAGGTATTGTAGTCCTTATTTTATCTTTATTGTTTTGATAGGTGTTCGTTCTTAAAGTGTTAGTAGAGTGTTCTTCGCGGGAGATCCAAGTGAGTTTTCCTAACCTAATTCTTATTGATGATTACGCAATACTTTATATATGTGAGATTTTCATAAATACGAGTTATGTTTTATCATTTAATGTGAGTATGTTTAATCATTTATGATATGTGGAAATGTATGCATACATTGTGTTAGCGAGTATGGCCTAAGCCGAAGGGTGTGTCTCGCTTGCACTCATATCGGGGGGGGGGGGTGTCCCAAGATAAGGCCGTATGAGTCAGACACGTCGTCATCTCCATGTGACTGTAGTGTGAGCCAGAAGTGTGTTTTTGTAAGCCTTGATGTTTCTTTTTAACTGAATGGGTTTATTTATTATAAATCTTATATGTGACGTTGGTGTGAACTGTTATTAGAGGGAACTCACTAGACCTTTCGGTATAACCCTCGCTCTTTCAAAACTAAAAACTTTTTTCAGGAAAACGTGACCGATAGGAGGTTTCGGTAAGGGGAAAGAGAAGTTGCGAGCTGGAGCTTAATTTAGAAAATTGTTAATTTTAGTCTTCTAGACTTAGTTCGTATTGCAGATTCTCAGTTGTGTAATAGGTTGTTTTACGCAAACCTTAAATTCTAAATTGTTGTCTTGGGGCCATCTTTGGCATTGCTTTATATTAATGTTGTTGTATGCTTTAATTTTGCGTGTTGGGTTGTTACAACCTACGTGACATTGGTTGATTTTATTGCGATATTTTCCATATAATCAAGAATTACAATATAAGATGATAACTTTTTATCTATATCATCAATGGTTACAAGATTTATCGGTTACTGATCAAAATAAGTACGAAATAAGAAAACCAAACATTTGTCTCATTAATTAAGAAAAATGTGTCGTTACACTAAATAAAAATTAACACAAATTTTATTACATTTTGATATATTACGACCAAAAAATATTGACATCTTGATGAAGTAATGTCTCAATATAAGAGATCTCTATCATGATTTATATTCCTTTCCCACTAAACTATTATTCCAACGATATCATGTGGCAAATAATTCATATATAATGTTTGATTATTAATAGATATAGAGTAAATTTGTGTAAGCAGATCCTATAGACTTGATCATCGATTTTATGTGTCGGGGTGATGATGGACGCTAGGGTAATTCACATTTCAATTCTCAAATCTAATGTAATCTTTATACAATGGTTTGTACCATGTGCACTATGAGTTTCTTGTTATGCTATGTTTGATGATTTCCGAGTTAAAAAAGCAAATTCACCTTCTTTTTAGCCAACCCTTTTACCAAAAGTTATATATATATATATATATATATATATATATATATATATATATATATATATATATATATATATATACATTCATACATACATGTATTTCATTATTTTTTTAAATTGATGACATTTTAGCTACAATTTTATGACGATGGTGATTAATATTTCCATGGTAAATGCCTAAATGGGTCTTATATTCGTTGACATGTAAAAGAATATGTTGAAAAAAATATCAACGGTTACTCATTTTGATTAGGGTAAAACATAATAGTTTTACCTTAGTTCTTATTTAGTGTAACAACAAAAGAAAATGATGTTTTAAAATATTTTGTTATTGATAAAATACAACTTAACAAGAACGAAATGGGGAAAAACAATTTTAGTTAAAAGTCGAAATGTACATCACTCAAAAAAGTATTGCGTATTTGACTTGTTGTATTTGATTTATTTAAATAAAGGGTTTTAACTAGTATTAAAATGTTTTGTTTGTATAAAAAAAATTAATAACTAAAATCAGTTTCATTAATATCTTGAATAATTATTAATAATTTTTTTTTAAAAATAAATATATTTAATAGTATTTAAGAATAATTGATGGAATAAAAAATGTTGAGAAGTCCCGTCGGGACAAAAGTCCAAGGAAGAAAATGAAATTAAAATGGAGCCCACATAAAGATTTCATTGGGACTCCCAAATCTGCACTTTTCTTTTATTTCAAACCCCTTTTCACTCGCAAAATGATGGAATTTTGTGCAACATCATCTCTTTTTTTTTTCTTTTATTATTATTATACCATTTATGCATTTTAAATGTTTATATATATATATATGAAGATGTTTATTTGAGAAATGTTTAATGTATGAGAAATAGAGAAATGATCATAGTCTTTATCTGATCAATATTTACGGCTTTAACCGTAAATCACCGGATAATTCCTTGTGTGGTATCTAGAAGATAGAGATGCAGTTTCATAAAATACGTGGGACGAGTTCATATGTGAACTTATGTGATTCATATATGAACTATACGTTCATATGTGAATCAGTTAATTAGTTCGTATGAGAATCAATTAATTAGTTTATATGTGAATCAACTAATTAGTTCATATATAAATCACAAAGGTTCATATATGAATCAATTAAAAGAGTTCATATGTGAATCATACAGGTTCATATATGAACTCGTCGCGTGTATTTATAAAAATTACGAAACTGTCTTTCTATTTTTGGAATAGCCGCAACTTTTGACCAGTCAAAGTCGCAATTGTTGATCTATCAAAGACACAATATTTGACTACTCAAATCCGATCTTGACCATAGGAAATGTTAAGATTACTTCTCTATTTCTCATACATTTACTATTTCTCAAATGAACTTAAGGCTATATATATATATATATGTGTGTGTGTGTGTGTGTGTGCGCGCGCGTGCGCAAAAGATCGTGAGAGAAGTTGAGGTTAACGTGAGAAGTGGATCTGAAACCGTTAATCTCTTTTAATCTCAAGTCCTCCCATGAATTGCTGCTTAGAAGGGAATTGATCTTGTGCATCTCGTTGCATCTTACATCGGTGCATCCATTTCTCGTCCAACGGTTGATAACCACTTCTCACCATTAACTCAACTTCTCATTGGAACCCAATATATAGGGTCGGGTTCCGGTGAGAAGTTGAGTTAACCGTGAGAAGCGTGAGAAGTGGTTATCAACGTTGCATGAGATATGGATGCACATTAGGATGAGATGCACCATATCAATTCTCTTTCAATCCGCAATTAATGGGAGGGTTTGATATTAAAAGAGATCAACGGTTCAGATCCACTTCTCGTCGTTAACTCAACTTCTCACACGATCGTTCGCATATATATATATATATATATATATGTGTGTGTGTGTGTGTGTGTCTTTTCAGAACCAAATGAAATGATAATTTTGAGAATTAATACATCATGTTTTATTTAAATGATTTATTTTTCATTTAAGACTAGCATTTAGAATATCTATTAACATATATTTGCTCACAGTGTGTTTGATTCACATGTATTTATTTTACAAGGTGAACCTTTTTAGCATGTTTGTGAAACAAAAAACACACGTAAAAGAATTTCATATTGTTAAACCGAATACATATGAAACAAATACATTGTGAACCAAATACATGTTCATTAATACATTAAATATTAGCCTTAGATAAGTAAAAACAAACTCATATGAAACAATACTTTAAGATAAAAGTTATCACAAATCTCACAAAATTTGGAGTTTTTATATTTATTTGGTTACCGCTATGATTCTTCTCACTAAAATCATTTAAAATATTCTGTTAACCAAAGGCATGTGCCCTTAGGCCCCTCACATGAGGGCACTTTTGTCTTTTTCTAATCTCAAACAAAAATGTATTTGTGATTCTTCCTCTTTACCTTATTCCTAAACTCTAACTAAATCAACAACACAAACATTAAATTCATCAATATCTGATAAACAAAACATTTGTAAATTCATTCACGAATTTAAGTTACAACCCCCATGTAAATTGAAAACCTTAAATCAAAATCTCTATACCCAAAACACAAAGAAAACACATCTCTATTCAGAATCCCTGAATCTAAAACACAGAGAACACCCTAAATCAAAAGTAGATGTAAACAAGCAGCAAAAAATGCATCCATGTCTTCGAACAAACGACAAGGAACAAAGAAATCCAAGTCCCATACACCTTACGTTAAGGTATCGTGCAAGTTATTGTCGTTTGTTTGAATAGGTTCCAGTAACTTGAATGATTGTTTAGTTTCATTCTTGATTTTGACCTTTGTATAATTGAAAGTTGAAACCATAAGTGATCAAGAAAACAATTATCACGTTGAACGAGAGGAGTGGATCTAGCCAGTACGCCATCAGGAAACACATGGACCATGACCGTAACGAAATGAAAACACTAGGACGTGAACCATCATAAACATAGTTTAAAGACAGTAGTTGTAATTTTCACGAGGAAGACAGATGAACTAAATCCGTAATTCACTCTATTCCACATCATAAAAAAGAAATATGACCATGTAAAATAAAATAAAAACAATCATCATATATATTTAAAGAACTATAATAATAATAATAATAATAATAATAATAATAATAATAATACAATGGGAATAAAAGTGAAATAATGTAAATTGTGGGTACTTTTTAGATGCTACTCATAATGTCTTGTCTTCTTTTGGCAAAATAAGACCACATGGTCCTTAAAATCTTTATTTACATCCACAATATTTGGTTCAATATCATCAACAATTTGGGACCATTCACGATTTAAGTTGTCGGATTTTGACCATTCCACTTCATTCTACTTAACCCATCACCGTAAAAATATAATTTAATTATATTAAAAAAAATACATTCTAAAATTTAACTCAATTTATGTTGTTTTGTATTAAATCTTAATATATATATATATATATATATATATAGGGTTAGGTTCACATGAGACCAACATATTTTTTGTGAGACCACGATTTTAGGGGGCGTTTGGTTCATGATAAAGGAATGAAAATGAAAATGGGAATGCAGGAGAATGAGAATAGGAATGGGCATTGCATTGATGTTATTTGGTTAAACTAATATAATTAATAAAAAAATGTTTTATATAATATTTTTAATACAAATATATGACATCCAACATGAAAATAAAAAATATTTTACATTCAACATCGACAAATGAAGGGATGCATGAGAAAAGATGACTAAACAGGAATAAAATTTTAATTCCCCCCAATTTGGTCAGGAATGGAAATTAATGGGTTTGAGGTAATGAATCAATTATATTATATCAAAACAAACAATATTTTTCATTATCATTCTCATTCATTACCCTTCAATACCTCCAACCAAACACCCCCTTATACTTGAAACTTCACAGTAAAAACACTGTGATGGTAAAAAAATTCGGAACATTCACAGTGTTTTGTTGTGAAGTTTCAAATATAAAAATGTGATCTCACGTGATCCCAAGTCTATATATATATACACACACACACATATATATATATATACATATATATATATAGGGTTGAGTTATTTTGTTAACCTTGTAATTGTTATTAACTTTGTGAACCAATCATCGCCATTGATTATGTGATTGGATGGATAAGATTTAATTTAAATTAATATGCATTTAAAGTGTTTTATTTAAATGACCAATATATTGAACCAATGTGAAAAAGGGTATTTTTGGGAAAATATTTCCCCAATATTTTGAGACATAAAACTTGGCTCATTAATTACTCTCAATCAAAATCGAAACCGACGTACGTTGAATGTTCATATTATTATTGTTCGTGAATGTTCATTGACATACATTATTATTGTTCATGAATGTTCTCATATGTTTGAATGCTCAAATTATTATTATTCATGAATGTTCATATGTTTGAATGTTCATATTATTATTGTTCATGGATGATAATTCTTGTAACTCCTCATTAACGAGGCTAAAAAAACTACATGAAATACCAATTTTACCCTTAAGCATTTAATTAATGAGTTTAATCAACTAAATATTTTGAAGCTTTCTTATTGGTCAATGGTGGTTAGCATAGTTAATAACATTTTATTGGTTAACAAAATAACCTACCTCTCTCTCTCTCTCTCTCTCTATATATATATATATATATATATATATATGTATTAGAATTGAGTGTAAAAAGTTATCTTATATTCCTCTGTTCTCGTATTCTAACGACTGTTGTACCTTTGAGACCAATGAAATAGAAATTGGCAAAAACCCACTTATCATATACCTTTTATCGTGGGCGGACTTGTTAAGATCCATGCGAGGTCCTGTGCATAAGTTCAACCATTTTTTGCAAGCAAAATTCTTTTTGTGGTATGAAAGGGGCACCCGCTCAACCAATTTTCGCAAGTACAATTATTTTTGTGGTATGAAATGTGTATCAGCTAAACTTCGAGGGATGCTCCGAGATATTAAAAAAAAGGAACATCAACCAAACAATCGAAAAAATTTCTCAAAATCAACCAAAAAACCTAAAAATTTAGTGAAACAGTGAAATTCGACTTCAAACGACTTTGCAAAACTTCGGCCATAATCTTTGGTCTGCCACTATTTCCAGATGAAAACAGTTAATTTGGTACAAGTGTAATTTGATTATTTAAAAAGTGTAATAATTGCATATTCCTAAAACTGTGTGTCATTTTCATTGTGGACATTTATTTTGGGACGGAGGGAGTAATATTTTTGGGAATTTAATTAAAATGGGCGTATTTCAAATCCGTATTACCCAAATACCCCAAATCTCGTTCAAATCGCCGAAATACCCTTTATGTACGGGAATAGTGGCCGGGAATCCCGGGTTGGTCGTGTTCGAGGTTATGGCCGGGATTCCCGGGGTTATGGCCGGGATTCCCGATGTTAGAGGCCGGGTTTCCCGGGGTTATCAATGAACAATGGGTTTACTTATTTTTATCATTTCATTCAAGTCAAAATCATTACTTCCAATTGGAGAGAGGCCGGGAATCCCGGGGTTACATAGTATCATATGCATACAATATACAGACACAAAGAGTGTGTATGAAATTGGTCAAAATCAATTTTCTCCAAGTCAAAATCATTACTTAGGGGTTTCCCGGACATAACCCCGGGATTCCCGGCCTCGCAACCAATCCCGGGATCGAGCCCCATCCCGGCCTCGCATCCCGGACAAAAGGGGTATTTTGGCGAATTTAATGAGATTTGGGGCATTTAGGTAATACAGATTTGAAATACGCCCATTTTAATTAATTTCCCAATATTTTTACCATCAATATTATATAGATAAAATGTTTTTTATTCCAAATTTCTTCAAATAATTAAAATTCAAAAAAAGTTGTGGTGCAGATCCCAATGTGGATCCTTATTATTTTAAATTAAAAAATAAATAAAAAGAAGCCTAATTTGACCGGCGATTTTCTTAATAGGTCGTTGATTTTCAATCTTTACGTATGAATTGATGGTGGCCATGGTCAATTGACCGGGGTCAACACCGAATTTATAACTAATCTTTTTGTTTAAACGTTGCCTCTTAATCTTTAATAGTATTACTAAAATAGAAAAAAAAAAAAAAGCTTTTACTTTAAAGCATCTCTAACAGTATTTCTATCTTGTTTGCTATAATAGAGAATTTAAAAGAAAAATCTCTAAAAAATATTACATTCAACTTCAACAGATTTGTTATTTTAGAAATTTTAAAACAACTTATATTATTATAATATTATCTAATTTATCATTATAATACACTTTTTAAAAAAATTAATATAAAATAATAAAAAATGAATTTTATTAGTGGGATTGAATAAAATAATTATTTTCTCTTCAACTATCAAGTTTTAGAAAATTCTCTAAACTTAGAAAAAAATCAAGTTTTCTCTATTTTAGCAAACAAGATAGCAAAACTGTTGGAAAGGTTTAGAGAACAAAAACCCAATTTTTTCTCTCAAAATCAACCAATTTTTTCTATTTTATTAATGATTGAGTATCTCCAACAGCTTTGCTAAAATAGAAAAAATTGAATTTTTGTTCTCTAAACCTCTACAACAACTTTTCTATCTTGTTTGCTATAATAGAGAAAACTTGGAGATTTTTCAAGTTTAGAGAAATTTCTAAAACTTGATGGTAAGAGAGAGAAATGATTATTTTATTCAATTCCACCAATGAGATTCATTTTTTTTTTATCATTTTATATTAAGATTTTTTTAAAGTGTATTAGGAATCTAGGATGATAAATTAGAAAATATTATAACAATAAAACTTGTTTTAAAATCTCTCAAATAGCAAATCTGTTGGAGTTGAATGTAATACCTTTTAGAGATTTTCACTTTTGGTTATCTATTTTAGAGAAATTATAAGAAAGCTGTTGGAAATGCTCTAAGAAAATGTTTTTAGAGATTTTGACTTTTCATTCTCTATTTTAAAGAAATTTTAACAATGTTATTGGAGATGCTCTTACCCAAAAAAAAAATCACTATACAAGCAAATCTTCTGAATCTCTCGAATAACTCACCCCAAAATAAAATGATATATAAATTTTTTGATAGTTTTTTTTTGCACATAAAAACATAATACGTTGCATTTATTATTTATTAAGGGGTTGTTTGTTTTTTTTAAAAACCTCTTAATAACTTCTTAAGTCTGAATCGTTCAGACCTTTTTACACACAACCTCTTATTAATCATAACTAAAATAAGACTTCAGACTTTAGACCTCTTAAAAAACAAACGGCACCTAAGTTATACTAAGTTTTTTTAAGTATATAAAAAAACATTAAGTTTCTTCAAAACGAAAATTGAAATAAAGTATGTTACAATATTTATTATTTAAAAAGATACATTAAATTTAAAACATAATATTTTTAAAATAAAAAAAGATATCATCGAAACAAAAGAAGAACACAATAACCAAAATGGATTTTGTTGTTCAAAGACTTATCCATTTGGTTGTGATTTACTTATAGCATTAGATAGTTTCTTAAATTAAAAAACAAAAAATCCAATCCTATCTTTCTTGGAAGTCATCTTGCTATTTTTAATTCAAGATAATAAGAGACTATTTATTAAATATTAATCATGTAAACATTTATCAGATCATTTATCTTATTTGATAAAAATAATAATAACAAAAAATCTTACATGATAAGAGACATTACAAATACCGTCAATCATACCTCTATTAATGTTTGATGTTTAGAAGGATATGGTCGAATATCTCATCTTACTTAAATTCGATAACTGTAACTACTGATTTTATCAGGACTGATGTCTTACAGTATCTTTTGTTAGGATTAGTCTGGATATAACATGGGACACCTTTCCAAAAAAGTATTACCATGCTATCTTGATTACTGAAAATCATAGTGTAGTTTATAAGGAATGCAACAGTTACCCAATAAATGTTTATCAAGTCAGCTTTTTGTAAACGACCCCTGAAGATTTTGATCCATGCAATCTTAATATTTTCTAAAAACAAAATAAAAATAAGAAGAAGAAAAGATTTGATTCATATTCATATTCTGATATTGATATTGAGATTGATGAAGTCAAGAACACACACATGTGGGTGAGTAGAGAGCTAAAAAAAAAGAGTGAAAAAAAAATTAAGAAAAAATCAAAGGGGTCACCACCAAAGTGGATTTCAGAATCTCAGCGTATTTTCTTAAAAAATTAAAGTAGATTTCATCAGATTTTCATGATCTTCTACAATGTCATCATCTCGTTGATGGAGACGTGGCTGTCTGTCGTCTCCATTTATATATCAAAATTCCTTTCTCAATCCTTATCTCACCAAACATTTTCTCTCTCAAATTCGTCATGGCAAGGAACGGTTTGTTTTCTCGCCGATGGAGGTCACCGGAAACCGATCAGTTTGCAGATGTTCATGTTCTCGCTGTTGATGATAGCCTCGTTGATCGGAAAGTCATTGAACGTTTGCTTAAAATCACCTCTTGTAAAGGTAAATTTGTGATTTAATCTCTTCAAATTTAGTTTGTTTGATCGGAGAACTCAAATTTTTTGCCGGAATTTGTTACAGTCACGGCGGTGGAAAGCGGATGGAGAGCTTTGCAATACTTAGGACTAGATCAGGAGAAAACATCGCCTGATTTCGTTAATGTGAGATTAATTTTCATCGTTTTTTTCTCTATAAATGTTCATATCAAACGAGAGATTACCTGTTGTAATTATTTAGATCTAATACGAGTTCAGTTTTTTCCCCAACTTTTTTAGGAATTGAAGGTGGATCTGATAATCACGGATTACTGTATGCCTGGAATGACTGGTTATGAATTGCTGAAAAAAATCAAGGTTCGTAATTCCTAACATTTTCGATTGAATTATTATTATTATTTTTTTTTGCTGAAATTTTCAAATATATTGATGTTGTTTTTGCTTTGATTGTTCGTTGATTCAGGGATCAGCAACTTTCCGAGAGGTGCCAGTTGTGATCATGTCTTCAGAAAACGTTGTAGCACGGATTGACAGGTACTGTTTTTCTCCATTTTTGTCACAGAGCTTGTTCTGTGATTCTGTACCTTTTTCCTATTTTGAATTCGGATAAACGACAACTGCTATAAGAGGATGGATTAAAGATAAATCATTAATCAATTACTTCATTCAATTGTAATTGACTTTTTTCATGCTTAATTAATTACATCGTTCATCTGTAATCATACCACTTCATCATGCTTCATAATTTACCTTGATCCAACTAACTTTTTCCATCAATACCTGCAACCAAATTTTGACTTTGATTTTGATTAGGATTCACAAGGTGTATTGATGTTCATATAGGAAGATGCCCAAATCAAATCCCTAAATAAGATCATTAATCAATTACTTCATTTAATTGCAATTATGTGATTTTTTCATGCTTAATTATGGACAAATTTCAAACCACTTCTTCATGCTTCATAACCGGATTCTTGATTCGCCTATTACTCAAACGATTATTGGATGGAGATCTCGTAAAAAAGTGTGAGATCATCAAAGAATTTTCCTCGTTTTTTCAAAGATTTGTGATCATTTATCTTATTAGAATTTGGGATCCTGATCATCCAACTCATTTATCTGATATAAGAAATACCCAAATCAAATTAGTCAAGAGATGCCTTAATTCATTACATCATTTAGCTGAAAAGAATCGAACTTCATAAAATTTTCGATTATAATTGCCTTTAATCGATGAAATTTTAAGGACATTTAACCGATCAGGCTTTGCACAACGGGATTTTCAGGTGTTTAGAAGAAGGTGCAGAAGATTTCATTGTAAAACCTGTAAAATTATCCGATGTCAAACGATTGAAAGATTACATGTTTGGCGAAAACCGGGGAACATGCCCTCCAAATAACATCAACAACAAAGAAGAAAAAACAAGTTTCAACAAAAGAAAACTACAAGAAATGTCCGATACCTTCCCATCACCGCCAACGGTGTCTCCCTCCCCCTCCCCATCACCGCCAACGGTGTCTCCCTCCACCTCTCCATCCTCATCGCCGCCAACGGTGTCTCCTTCCACTTCCCCATCACCGCCAACGGCATCTCCCACGACATCTTCGCCACCGCAATCGCCATCTTCGTCGTCGTCATCAACACCTCCCTCCTCACCACCCTTTTCACCCTCACAACTAGATTCACCAACAATGCGACTTAAGGTGACCAACTCCGATCAAGCCTAATATTTTTCAATTTTTACCCCTTGATAATTTCATCTTTTTATTAATTACATGATAGACAAGACAAGTATTTGTACATTTTAAAGTTGTTGTTTTTTTCCCTTGATGGCTTGTCCCCTTCTTACCTTTTTGTTCAAGTGAATTTACAAATATTACAATTTTGATATGATTTCTAATTTATTCCTCTTTTTTTCCTATTCATTTATTTATTTTGCTTTATATTGCAAACATATATTATTAATATTTTTAACAATACGAGAAACCACATCAGTAAAGATGAAACTTTTGTATGTCTATTAAATTCATCCTATTTCAATGATTCCAAAAATTACCATTTGATCAATTTTAGCTAGAAAAAGAAAAAATATTAATTTAAATTCAACTTGTGTTCTTATTTTTACGAACTTAAAGTCGTAATGATCTTTCTGATTCAATGTATGTGAATAAGTGTTACAATTATATGTCTTAAAAGAGTTTTTTTTTATTATTATCTAAAGACAAAAGTAAAATAAAGTTGTGGTCCAATATGAAATGTAACCGTCTTTTCCTAACATATTTTCTTTTACCGAAACATTATATGTTTTCTGTTTTTACAAATTAAAATATGTAAACATCATGAAGTTGTAAAAGTATCAATACATAAAAATGGTATAATAAATTAAAGTTCCAATAAAACTGAAATTAAAACATTTAATTATATTTATACATACACCTTATGTATTTAACAAGTATTACCTAATATTAATAGCTTTTTAAGAAATGGGTTGTTTTATTTTGTTTCTTTTCTGTACAGACTTTTAGTTGACAATATGATTGTTATTATTTAAAAAGAAAAAAGAAAAAAGAAAAAAAAAAAAGGAAAGGAAAGGGGAAAAGGATGGGTGGAACCAACTCAACAAGATTTAAAGGAGGGGAAATTAATAATTGAGAATTGATTTGATGAAGATATGGTTTTATTTCATGTCCCAATCTTGTCTGGTAAGAAGGAATATTTTTGATTTTGCAAGAGAGAGAGAGAGAGTTTTGCATCATTTCTCTCTCCCTCTCTTTTTTAATCCAAAAAATATATATAATTGGAATTTATAATGTAAATATAATATGTATATAAAGAAAAGTTTAGTTACGAACCTAACTTTCAGTGTTAATCACGGGACAAATGAAAGCAGGACATATGTCTTCATGTATCTTTGTTTATCACGAATAATAAACGTGATTTTTTTTTTAATATTCATAAAACGTTTACACCATTCAATTCATGAGAATATCCTGTGAAAGCCTAGGACACGTAACATACTCTCGTTTGTCTCCCAGTTCACAATAGAATTTAGATTCACAACTGAATTGTCTAAACATGCCTCTATGCATGTAAATACTTTCTCCGTCCCAAAATATATGTCTATATTTCTATTTTAGTTTGTTCCAGAACAAGTGTCCACTTTCCTATTCTACCTTTGATTATGAGATGAATTTTTTTCTCTCTCTATATTAAGGGTAAAAATGTCATTACTTAATTAAAAAGTGTAATAATTGTATAATACTAGAATTGTGTAGTTTTTTCATTGTGTACATTTATAACATTTTAATATCAAGATCTTTAAGTTATTTAAATATTGGTCATGTAATTTACTATTATTGATATATGTTGTAATAGTTTCAAAGTCTTTTTGATGTTTCAAAAGATATATTTTATTCCTTTTTACGTGTTACAACATCTATCCGGTTTAAAACTTTATTAAGAAAGATACTGTGAGTTAGGATAAAATGTGTCCATATTCACTTTGTGGTCTTGATTTGAAAGTTGTATTGAAGCATGAAATATGCTTCCCAATACCAAAGATGCCCTTAAACTAAAAATGATGTTTTTATTTTATAGTAATTGTATAGAAAAACTTTATGTCTAAATGTGTCATTTTAAACCGTACAGATACCTAAAAACGATACGTAACAAATATACTTAATGACGATAACGTATCATGATTTCTTTTTTAGCCCGTCATTAGAAGCTTGCCTAAAACGCAAGAACAAGCACCACGAGAAGGAATGCCACACTGGACCAAATATCAGTATCAGAACATGCCTAAATCTTAAGAGCATGTGCTGATAAAGAAAAGACGCCCACAACATCAAAGAAGTTGATATGCATCATTAACATTTTAAACTCAAACACACATCTAAATAAAAGTATTACAAAACGGAAGTGTAATATCTTCTTTTTAACACCTTATAAATGCATAAAAACAAAATAACAAACATATTTTAATGACGATAATGACCTTATGATTTGTCATTCGTGGGGTCAAACACATGATTGCTTAAGCACAAAAAGGGGGCATCATTAGAGGCATATCACGAATGACGATAAAACAAGCTTCCACCATAAGACCAAAATAACAATTAAAAAAGATACCGAAAGATTAATTACTTTCCATCAAAAATGCCCTTAACCCAAACCACTTCCACAACATACAGGCAATGTTATTTGCACCCATTTCAGTATTCAGTGTCAGAATCAAGTTAAGTCATATATTGAGAATGTAAAAAAGTAGGTTTTGGTGTTGATGTGTGTGATGAGGAATTTACTAGGTAGGAATGCAATGAATCTTCTAAATACACCACTATATATTACTAAATACATTTCTACATGCTAATTTTCCTCTCCACACACATCAACATCAAGAATTGTTACTTTTTACATTTTCAATGCATAACTTGACTTGATTATGACATAAAATAGATGTATATAACATCACCCTTAATTTGATTGTGATAGTTAACATTTGTCAAGGAAAGTTATTACTTCAATCTTATCTATTTAATCAGAATTACGTTAGGGGAAAGCTAATTGCACCTTTATACGTTACTAAATATACCTTACCTAGCAATTATCTTTTCACGCACATCAACATCAAAACCTACTTTTAACATTCTCAATGCATAACTTAACGTTCCGACCTCCACTCAGTTTGACCCAAGCTTCATCCTGTTCATGGATAGAATACCCAGGTTCGGGTCCATAAGCAATGACAACTGCCTATGAAGACTCGCTTTTCACTACAGCTCCAGTGAAACTTCGATGAGTTAGGGTGCAAATAGCATTGCCCATGTTTTAACCAATGTTTTAAAAACCGGTTTTTTGCTTGACCCGGTGTGGTGACCGGGTCACGGTTCAACCGGGTGGTTGACCTGGTTTTAAGAAATTCTATGTATTTTTCATTTTCCCGCATATATATATATATATATATATATATATATATATATATATATATATATATATATATATATATATATATAACCAAGAATTTGATGTCCACAAGTTAAAACATTAAAAAAACACATAACAACAAGTTTTACATCAATCCAAAAATATAAAAAACACACATATAAGCATAAGTTTTTCATCAATCCAAATACATCAAAACGAAACATAACGTTCAAACCAAATCATGGATCTTGAGACATTGGAATCGATGGAATCGAGTGTGGAATCGAGCGTGGAGTCAATGATTTGTGAAATTGATTTTTTAACTCTAGCCGCTACCTTACATTTATATGAAATTTATTTTTTAACCGGGTCAACCCGGGTTTTTACCGGTTCTATCAAAAAACCGACGGTTCGATCCAGTCCGTAATTTTCCAAAAAACCGGTCGTAATTAACCCGGGCTCTTCACCGGTTCAACCGGTTAGGCCAACCCGGGTTTTAAAACATTGGTTTTAACCAAGATTATGTTATGATTAATGACGAAAATACCCCTATGATTTTTTTGGGGGGCTGGGGTCAAGGGGAAAAAGTTGGGAAAAGCACAAGAGAGAAGGGTATGATTGGAAGGACACATAAACCGGAATTGACCGGTCTGCCTGCCTCCCAAATGTGTCCCATTTCGACAACTTCTCTTCCCGGTTTAATGCAAAAAAAACCAAAACCAAATCTTGGGTTGGTTGGTTGGGTGGCCTAGCTGTCAGATTAACGCCACTAAACGGTGTCGTGGCCCCCCTCCAATATGACAACGACGATGTACCACCCCTATCATTAACTATACAATTACCAACCCCACTTTTATATTCCTATTTTTATTTTATTTTATTTATAACCAAGTAAAATACAAATATAATAACAGAAAATCACAGTTTTCGATTTTAATGTTAGATTCTTGTAAAGATGGGTTTATACGAAAACATTATATATTTAAGAAAACATGAGAATAATCGAGTGCATACAAATTCATATATGATTCACGTGACTTGCTGACTTAAGTCGTGGGCAAAGTCGTCCGCATTCATTTTCTGACTGTTAATGCGGAATCATATATTATGATTTTACACATGATTTATTGTTTTCTTAAATAGTTAGTGAACCTTCTCCCCTCCCTCCTCTCCCTCTCTCCCTCTCTATATATAGAGAGAGAGTAAACTACATTTTTAGTTCCTATGGTTTGTTGAAAATTTCTATTTTCGTGATTGTGGTTTTGAAATTATGATTTTCATCACTATGATTTATAATTCATTACCTTTTTCATCCTTATAGTATAAATTTGATTGCTTTTTTCATCCCTATGGTTTACAATTCATTTTTATTTTGGTCTTTCATATTTAAAAGTAGTGTTTTGGCCTCAGGGACCAAAATAGAAATGAATAGCAAACCATAGGGATGAAAAATGAAAATTTAAAACCACGGGGACAAAATTCGCAATTTGTAACAAACCACAGGGACTAAAAACATAATTTACTCATGTATATATATATATATATATATAGGGTCAGGTTCAGGAGAAAACTCTAAATAAATGAAAAACTGAAAAACAACGAAAAAAC
The DNA here is from genome assembly GCA_023525745.1 of Arctium lappa. Taxonomy (NCBI): domain Eukaryota; kingdom Viridiplantae; phylum Streptophyta; class Magnoliopsida; order Asterales; family Asteraceae; genus Arctium; species Arctium lappa. Next base: position 4,389,554 of record CM042050.1, read on the forward strand.
GAATAAAAAAGTATATGAATATGGATGTCAAATTAACGAGAAAAATATGATATTTTATTTGGTGTAATTTATCTCGCTCGAATTTTGTTCATTTTTCGTATTTTTTCGAATAAAAAATAGGGGGTGGAGGTTTTTTTAATTTAAAAAATATTGTTGTAACCGTCTGTTTAATCATATCCATCAGATCATCTAATCTAACGGTTGATAAGGTGTTTTTTAGTTTTTCATTTATTTGAGGTTTTCCCTTGAACCTCCGTCTATATATATATATACATATATACTTATTTAAAAATTTTGGATGGTATATTGGATCATGAACAAGATCACTGCCTGTAAGTGTATTTGGATACAATTTCAGTTTACGGGTATTATGAAATTTATAGGCAAAACCGAAAACAAGAACACATGTATGCTCTTTATTCTCGATATGTTAAAATGCGATCTAAGATCATCCACAATGGTGGAACCTTTAATAACCTCACTTTTCATATTTTTTCTAGCCATATCATTGTCATATCAACAAAATAAGAACCTCAATAAAACTTTACAATGGAGGTTCTTACAAAAACCTTACTTTACACCTCATAACTCATATTATATCATAACCAATGAAACCCCATCGCTCTTAAGTAAATAACAACTACACTAAAATGCTTGATGATACTAAAATTACGAACACTTAACGAAAGAGTGATGGTGTAATTACGCAATGATTAATATAAATTTATTCAGTTTGGTACATTTAGGTTCACCAAGCTATTGACTCTAGATCCTAACGGACTAATGCTCGGTTCATACAATAAGGCCATATTGACATTTATAAACCAACTTATTTTGTAAGTTTATTGAAAGCTCTTATTTGGTAAATCATAAGCTATACTAGTGTTGGGCTCGTGCATTGCATGAAAGGATAAATTTTTTGTTGGAATATTGAACCGAGTTAAAATGAAACGTAATTTCTTTGTTAATAGTTAATGAAATACAATGTGAAAAACGAATGTATTTTCATAAGTGGTTAACTTGCATATAATCTTAATCGTTTGTTGTTATGAGTTTGTGCAATAATATTGGTAATAGTTTTGTATTATATTATTTAAAACTCAAACGACATGTCTCACAACATATCACTATTATTGAAATAATTATAAATATGAACATACGTTTTTACAGATTTTGCAATTTTTCTGAAACCTTCTCGACAACACTTGACAATCACTTTGAACGTATAAATCTGTAGATTAATTAACAACATTCAACCCACATCAAATATGACAAAGAAAATAAATGATTTTTATCTTTTGTAACCGGCAACTCAACTGGTATAGTTCAAATTCACTCAGTACCACTTGAAAATTTATCTGACTATTGACTTCAATACCTCATAGTATTAGTCGATAAAACTAAAGATATGTATATATATATATATATATATCTTATTCCTCTACTTCGAAAAATATGATTGTGAGTTTTGAAAAATATAAACAAATCCTCAGTAAATAAAATAAAATATAAAAAAAATAGTTTTTCAAAGAAACAAAAATATATTGGAATACCTTTTGTTCAGTTGCAGGTTCCGTCATTGACATCCAACCGTTCGTCTTCTTCTTGTACTCGGATGATACATAGAGAAGCTATATATATTTATAGTGAATGTAGAGAATATTTTAAATTCTTTTATTTTCATTTTCGATTTTACATTTAAATGTAAATATATTAAAAATATGGAAGAATATTTTTATATCTACATCGTTTCTATTTTTTTTTTTACACTTCGTTAATTTGGAAAGTATTGCGGAATATTTATAGATTTAAATGTAAAATCTACATTTAAAATCGATTATGCTAATATAAAATCTATTTTATAAAATCTTCCACAAAAAAAACAAATATATTTATATTAATAAATTAGTATCCATTCCACAAATAGATGATTATGTGAGATATTGTGCTTAGAAAGGTTGTACCAAAGCATTAAGAAATTGTAAATTAAGTAATTGACTTTAATTAGTTATATCTTGTGCTTAAAATGTTGTAATTAAGAGTTTTTTATGTTGTTTTTATAATATAGTATAGATTATAAGCTAGTTTTTTTTTTAAGTTGATTAAGATATTTTCAAGTAAGCTATATATTTTTTTTCCATGTATGCCCTTTACACGTTAAAATTGAGTAAATTTTCAACTTTGTCATTTTACCTTATCATATAGCTTATCAATTGGTTGTTACAAAATGTAACTAATTTATCAGCAAACAACTATAATATTAGCCAACAGTGGATTTATCAACCAACAACTAATTTTATCAGATAGTTTTTCCAAACTTAACCTATATGAATTCAACTTGAATCGAACACAAACTTGGGGTCAAACTCGCCAAGTTTTTTGACAAGTTGACTTAACATTCACGGATCTACTCATCCGGATTTGATCCCTCTCTAACAGTCGTTAAAAAATTACGCTAAATGAGGGGCATTTTTGTTCTTTTATCGATTTTTTTTGTCCTTTACCCAATCAAAATCGATTTTATGATTTTGGTTCATAAGGTTTTTGATCGAGTAAATAACAAAAAATTCGATAAAATGACAAAAATCACCCTAATTTAACGGAATTTTTTTAACGGCTGTTAGAGGAATGAACATGTAAAGACCAAAGGTGTAATTTTGACAAACCACAGGGACCAATTTTGTAGTTTTACACTTTTACTCATTTAAAATCGTTTATTTTAATTTATATGAAGCTCCACTTCCCTAAAAAATTATTTTAATGGGCCGAGAGCTGGAATGGTCCTTGTGATTAGCCCAAAATAAAACAAATGGTCTGAAGTCCGATCTCCCATTTTGGAACCAAAATAATTGTTCCAAAACACATATTTATTTATTTTGGATTACTAGAAACGTATTCGCGCAATACAGCGAAATACATCACAATTTTAATGTTTCATTTTATTTTTTTTGTTTTTTTTTTGTCGATTTACAGTATGATTTTGGATGGTTTTAAGAAAGTGATAATGTTTTTTTTATATAAATTTGTTTAATTTAGGCTTAATAATATAATGTTTTTTTATATAAAAAAAGTATTTTGTTAGAATTCAATGATTATCTTATATATTGTAATGATATCTAGAAAAAATAACCAATTACATATTTAATAATATAATTAAAATAAATTTATAATAATATAATATATTAATTAATAGTGATACATGGAAATACCTGCATAAAAGGAAAGCTCTGCACATACCAAATTGGTGGTTGTTAGAAGCCTGCAGTAGTAATATGTATCTTGTGCTTTGATACTTATAAATTAAGAGATTTTTAAAATCTTGCATAAAATGATGTATCTTATGCCTACTAATTTGTATTTAAGAGTTTTTTTTATCCGTACTTTATAATATAACTAGAAATGTACCCTCGCAATGCAACGGATTTCTGAAATCTAGAACTCGAACCCTCGATCATTATTCATATTTTTTGTTTGTCTTTTTTTATTTTATTTTACGATTTTGAGAAACCTAGATTTAAAACAAAAATATATTTTAGTTTAGTTTAATTATGTGTTTTTATAAAAAATAATAATAATAATTTTTGTTACGGGTCAAAAAATGTTTAATTTAAATGATAACTATATTTAAAATTAAAAAGATAACATACTTCAATAAAAAATAAAAATAAGGTGTTTTATCTCGAATTTTCTTATATTTATCGGTTAATTATATCAATAGTTAAAAATTTTAGATATTTTAGAAAATAAAAATAAGAGCTTATCTGCAGTTAGTGATGGCCAAAAATCGGGCTCGGGCCGAGCCAAAACGGGCTTCGGGCCGCTACAATGAAAACAAAAAACCGGGCCCAAACGGGCTTCGGGTCGGGCCGGACAGGGTTTCACCCGAAAAGGGGTGGCCCGGTTAGTGTTGGGGTAAACCGGTTTAACAAAAACCGGGTCGAGCCGGGCCCAAAACCGGGCCAAGATCGGGCTACGTTTTTTTTTTATTTTTTAATAATTTCCTTTATATAATAATTAATTACTAAACTTTAAAAAATAAAAATTGTATTGGATCACTAAAATACACTTTAAAAATACGTTTTATTTATAATAAATCTCTAAAATACACTTTAAAAATACATTTTATTTATAATTTTAAGTTATAAACTTACAATACATAAATTCTAAAAACCCGAAGGTCCCGCTCCCGAACTCCCACCCTCACCCCATCCCCATGGATTGTAATTGTATGGATTGTAGTCTTCAACAGTTTCGTACTTTTCCAGTCGATCAACAGCCGTATTATCATCAAGGCAGTCGATGTCTGGTTCTTCTTCTTCATCGTCGTAACGTGAGACGCCACCGGCACTACTAGCATCGTCCTCGGTTACGGTTCCCGGTGTACTTAGTCCTTCGTCGACTTCGTTTTCGGCTAAGTTTAATTCTACATCGTCTATATCCGCCTCCAGGCTTGTTTCATGTTGAATTCTTTGTTGGCCATCCAAGTAATCCTTCAAACATATGCAGCACTCTACCGACTCCGGGGTTAATCTTGACCGACGCTCCAATATGATCCTGCCACTAAGAGAAAAAGCAGACTCCGAAGCTACGGTACTAGCTTGGATTGTTAGTATATCAAGGGCAATAGATGCCAAAACCGGGTATTGAGGTTGTTTACCTTTCCACCATTCTAATAAATCTAGTGATTCAACATCGCTGACGGTTGTGGAGGATGCCGCTATAAAATTAGTATGTATGTACATATTGAATTCACTCAAATTATCTCCATCAAATCTAGATTTTTTACTAGATTCATTTAAAACGAGTTCATTAAATTTGCCATTAAGTCGGACCGGTTTCGCCCACGAGAACTAGAAGTAGAACCCGGTGAAAACATTTGAGTTGTAGGGGTTTGTTGGCTTCCTCCCCCATAATTAATTCTATAAATATCAAATAATTGATGAAAATCACTATTAAATTGTAGTATGCGGTTCCTTGAAAAATAAGAATTTGTAGCCGTATCCAAACCAAACGCTACACATATTGATTGTATCAAAACTTCAACACTCGTAACATTTAAATACGGATTTAATGTCGCGGCACAAAGAAAACTGAAGGGGATCTCTTTAAAATATTTTAACAATTTTGCTTTCATTGGTGCTACCACGTTTTGAAAGTTGAAATGGTATTCGTATTGAGAAATTTTACTTGCCAAAATATATATTTGATTTAAAAGTAAAGGGCTTGTTGGATAATAAATACCGGATAACAAAGTTGTTGCAGTTTTGAAATCGCCCAAAATATCATGTAAGCCTTCAAGCATTTGCCAATCATATTCAGATATCGTGTTATCCGGGTATTGAATGTTATAAAATGCGTGAATATATGGTTTTTGTCTTAATAAATTATCCATCATTTTGTAAGTCGAATTCCATCGAACCGCCATATCGTGTGTCGGTCCCAAAGCTTTAAAACCGACATCTTTGCAATATTTTATATATGCTTGTTGCATGTTTTTACCTTTTGTGAAAATTCGGCGTAACATAAGCCTAAACTTAGTTAAAGAATGTTTACATACTACTAAGCCGTCTTGAACGGCTAGATTTATTATGTGTGCGCAACAACGTGTGTGAAATATTTTTCCATTTAAAATAGGGGCTAAAGCCAACTTTAATTTCTCAACACATAACGTATTATTACTAGCATTATCAAACGAAATACTAATAACCTTATTAGTTAAATTATAATATTCATTATTTCTCATAATTATATTAAATTGACGCTCACCCGAATGTGGCGAACCAAAGTGCTCAAACGTGATTACACGTTTGCATAATTGCCACAATTGCGGCACAATCCAATGTGTCGTTATGCATATATAAGATTGTGGCAATCCGAATGGTGCGCTCCATATATCACACATTAAAGAAATGTTGTTGGGTAATGATAAAAACGTTTGTCGCGTATCTTTTTTGGTCATTTTCCAAAGTTTTATAGCATCACGTCTAAGAGTTTGACGACTTACCGAACCCACGTAGCGTGGTTGGAGCGAGAGTTTGATCATGTTCGTAATGTGAGGATTTTCGAAATGTCGAACTGCAACCCCACTTGAATGACACATTTCATTTGCATTTCTCGGGCCAACGCGACATCATACGACCATACTTGACCGGAATTGTCAAGTATGGGTTGACTTGGATCGTCACCCGATTTCAACTTCTTGCACGAAGACTCGTAGTGGCGCTTTAACGTGGTATTTGCGGCCGCCGCAAGGAGATCTCCACACCGTTTGCATTTTGCTTTTTTTGTACCTTCAGGGAGCATCATCAAGTTGAAATGGTTCCAAATTGGTGTTTTTCGTCCATGATCGGCAATAACTTGGTAATTTTGTTCGGCCATTTTGAGAGTAGAGACTAGAGAGTAGAGAACTAGATATATTAGACTATAACTTGCGAGAAACGAATATAGCGAGAGCCGATAAACGAGAATTGTATGCGTTTTTTGCGTTTTGTAAGTTGGTGTCACTATCCATAACCAACACAAGTATTTATATGGGTTTGGAGGGGTAAAAAAACACCAAAAAAACGGTCAAAAAATGCATACCAACGGCTAGAAAACAGCTATAAACGGCTATATATTTGAAATGTTAAAATCGGGCCGGGCCGGGAACCGGTTTTGGGCCGAGCCGCCAAAAACTCCAAAAACCCAAACCGGTCTAGGTTTTCGGGCTCCAAACCGGTTTTCCACCGGGCCGGGCTTTCAGTCGGGTCGGGCTCGGTTAATCGATCGGGCCGGGTCGGGCAGTGTAACACCCTCAATTCTGGAAATAGCAACTTATTTAAAATTTTCTAAATACATCAATAAACAAATCATCTACAACTGCAAATTAAGATTTAACCTCAATACAACCATTCACTATATACAAAAGTCTATGATAAGGACGGGTGCTACTAAAACCCCAAAGATAGTCAATATCTCCAAAATTGCAGAAGACTCCACTAACTACTTACTTTAGTGTCTAGTTAAGGCTCTACGCTTCATAGAACTGCTAGAACCCAACTCCCAACTGGAACCTGTTGCACATGCCGACAAATAAAAAGGTTAGGTTTAACGCCTAGTGAGCTCAAGAGTTTTCAACAAATATAAAATAATCGTTTAAAGGAAAGGATGCAGTTAAAATCGTAGTCCTTCAATATGATACGTCTTACATGTGAAAACGACTCATTTTCCAATAATATGCATTTTAAACAAATAACACAAATTTGGACGTTTTCCAAACCCAACCACTACAACGATGATAATACCAATGTAATCCGCCCATTTATAAGTTAGCTTTAACCCAAAACTCACTCAAAGCGTAAATATAACTTGAACTCTCTATTTATGAAGATACGGTTAGACCTTATATCCCAAGACACCCCAAAACACGGGTGGGGCATAATACTCATCCCATAAAATCAAGGGTAAAACCCAATAATACAAAACGTCACCGAAAACTTGGATAATAAAACTCAATGCCCAAAACAACACCTTTCGGTGACGGGGGATTCCCAATTCCATAAAATGTGATGGTCCACAAAGTAAGCCCATTTTATGTTGTTATGACTAGTCATATAAACAAAAGTACACGCAAGAGATGTCAAGCTCAGTAGCTTTAAACGTACACCTACGGAAACTCGAGTTCAACCCCGTCGGGTTCCTATGTCGAGCCCCTCATCTAATATCGTAATACTTGAGCACGAAGGACTTATACCGCACCCCGGTACCTTAACGTGCAGCACGAAGGACTTACATCGCACCCGATACCTAACGTGCAGCTCGTAGGACTTACATCGCACCCGATACCTAACGAGCTTCATCCAAAATTGCCAACAAGGCTCGAAGTCGAGTTACCAAAACTGGACAACTGTCCAAAACCCCATCAAAATAACAATGCCAAGCCGCAGGCTTAGCAACCCAATTGACTCATTGATAAATGAAAATAACAATACGATAAAACGCACTCGACCAACGGATATGTCAACACCACGACCAAAAGTAAGATTAGTTCAAAACTCAACATTAGTCGAGACAACCCATTTTCCAAACGAACTTATACCCTTATAATTTTTCGAAATGTCTCATAACACAAAATATGCATTTTCCAACTTTAACTGCTGATAAGAATGAAGATCATAAAATGAGACTATAAACATTCTTCCCAGTACCTCGCATAAATGTGTAACTAATACTTTACAAAACATTCCATTTCGTGAATGATGCATAAAACCCGACAAACATTTAAAAGCGTATTTCTTTGACCAAAGACTTATTTATGCAATAATACTTCAAAACACATTCATTTGTGACACATTTATCAAAATACCCAAAAATCCCAAATATGGTGTTATACAAACTTTGTAAAGTTAAATACTTCAAATATCCAAAGATTAGCAAGTACCCCAACACTTGATAATTTCATGTAAAACACATAAACACTTTAAAATAGACATTTTGGCATGTACAACGTTTTCACAAATCAACTTGAACTCACCTTGCTAGATTTAGGCTAAATCTAGATTTTACCCAACGAGTTCTTTTGAAAACCAGTTGAATCCTCAAGCCGAAAACTTTCAAAACCTAGATCCAAAGTTCCAACCCATAAATAACCATTTTCAACCATAAGGAAATGTTCCCCAAACATAAAAATACCAAGATCCCAAACAAGATCGAAACCCTAATTTCTTCAAAACCACCAAATCCGAGATTTGAGATATCGAACCTTAAGAAACCATCAATGGAGCATTTATAACCTTAATACAAGAAAACTTACCATCGAAGACAAAGAGGCTTCCGAGAACACCCAATCCAACACTTCAACCCGAGCTCCCAACCGATGAACTTGATGAGGAAGATGAAGATGGAGGTTTTGTGGTTCAAGGTTCCAACTAGTTAGATGATGAAGAATCATGTGGTTCAAGGGGGGAAACCATCAAAATGGGTTAGGGTTCGGTTTTAGTGTTTGGGAGAGAAAAGAGAAGAAGATGGAAGTGAGAAATGAGGAGAAAGGGTGAGAATTCGGACATTTTAGGAGACAGGGGCCGCGGGCGACCTTGCCACGCGATAGTGACATTGTTACTATCGCGAGGGCACTCTCGCGATGAATGTACCACGGGTGGTACACCCCCGGCGATTGTGCCACGCGATAGTGACACATGTCACTATCGCGAGTCACAATCGCGTCACACGTACCGAGCTCCGAAAAAGGTCGAAACTCAAGATTCTCGCATGGGTCGACTCAAGGTTCGAAAGCACAACATTTACCACTCAAAAGATAGACGGAAGGCGGAGAGATAACCAACGAAGGATGGAACTTGCTTTACGAAAAACCGGGTGTTACAGGCAGGGCCCATTTGGCCATCACTATCTGTAGTTAGTTACACGAATTCAAACATTGAGCTTTTATAAACGAATTTTCTTATAATTATCGGTTAGTTATATCAATAGTTAAAAAATTTAGATATTTTAGAAAATAAAAATAAGTGCTTATCTGCAGTTAGTTACACGAATTCAAAAATTGAGCTTTTGTAAGTTGTATTTATGTTTAATCAATTTGTACTTTTGAATTTTCTTATAATTATCGGATAGTTATATCAATAGTTAATATTTATATTTTACTTTAGTTTAATTATGTTTTTTTATAAAAAATAATAATAATTTTTTTTTGTTACGGGTCAAAAAATGTTTAATTTAAATGACAACTATATTTAAGATATTTTATATTTAAAATTAAAAAGATAACATACTTCAATAAAAAATAAAAATAAGGTGTTTTATCTCGAATTTTCTTATATTTATCGGTTAGTTATATCAATAGTTAAAAATTTTAGATATTTTAGAAAATAAAAATAAGTGCTTATCTGCAGTTAGTTACACGAATTCAAACATTGAGCTTTTATAAGCGAATTTTCTTATAATTATCGGTTAATTATATCAATAGTTAAAATTTTTAGATATTTTAGAAAATAAAAATAAGTGCTTATCTGCAGTTAGTTACATGAATTCAAACATTGAGCTTTTATATTTTGTATTTATGTTTAATCAATTTGTACTTTTGAATTTTCTTATAATTATCGGTTAGTTATATCAATAGTTAATATTTTTAGATAATTTAGAAAATAAAAATAAGTGTTTATCTACAGTTAATTACACGAATTCAAACATTGAGCTTTTATAAGTTGTATTTATGTTTAATCAATTTGTACTTTTGAATTTTAAGTAATATGAATTAATAAGTGGTACGTAATGTATAAATAAAATTAAAAATTAAAATCGTGATGTATCTCGCTACATTGCACGAGTACGATTATAGTAATATTGTATAGATATATGTATGATCATATTATATTATTTTGAAATATTTATGGAATATGTTATAATTTAAGTATTATTTCTAATATATCAACGTCCCAACATTTTTGGAAATAATATTATTTCAAAAGTTAATAATTTAAGATAATTTATTTACTTTTCGTTATCGTAATAAATAAACTTATATAATATATTATTATATGTGATTAAATTATAGAAATATCTAGTATAAATAATCGTTATCTCTAACTAAATTTGTTGTGAGATACTGTGCTTGGATAAGTTGTACCAAAGCATTATGAAGTTGTAAATTAAGTAATTGGCTTAAATTAATTGTATTTTGTGCTTAAGATGTTGTAATTAAGAGTTTTTTTTATCTCTTTTATAATACTAGAAGCGTACTCGCGCAATGCAGCGAGATACATCACGATTTTAATGTTTATTTTTATTTTTTGTTTTTTTATTGATTTACAATACGATTTTGGATGTTTTTATTGAGTGATAATGATTTTTTTATATATAAATTTGTTTAATTAAGGCTTAACAATATAATGTTTTTTATATAAAAAAAAATTAAGTTGTTAAAAATCATTGATTATCTTATATATTTAAAAAAATTTATATTTAAATTGAGATGTTTATCCTGTTTTGATTATGTTTATCAGAATTCAAATTTAATAATTTTAGGATTTGGGGATTAGAGATAAGAATTTTGGGGGATAAGAATGAAATTTATTAATTATGGTTAAAAACATTTAAAAATAGTACATATTGCTTCATTAATTGTTTTTAATTGAGTGATAATGGTTTTTTATATATAAATTTGTTTAATTAAGGCTTAACAATATAATGTTTTTTATATAAAAAAAATTAAGTAGTTTGTTAAAATACATTAATTATCTTATATATTTTAAAATTTTTATATTTAAATTGAGATGTTTATCCTGTTTTGATTATGTTTATCAGAATTCAAATTTCATAATTTTAAGGTTTGGAGATTAGAGATAAGGATTTTGGGGGATAAGGATGAAATATATTAATTAGGGTTAAAAGCTTTACAGGTAGTACATTAGGCTTTAGTAGTTATTTTTAAGCGATTTTAAGTAGATAACTTTAAATGATAGTACATAAAGCTTAGTGAGTTGTAATTAAGAGTTTTTTATGGCATCTTTATAATATAGTATAGATATAGATTCTGAAAATTAATATTTTAATCTAAATTATTTATTTGTCTGCTAACAATCATTAAAGTATATTGATGATATTTAATTTATAAGTTTGTTTTAAATTAAGAAATAATCTATTATTTCAATTTTATCAGTGAGATGAGTGAATTACATTTTCGTCCCTATGGTTTGGTGTTTTTGACGGCAGATGTTCCTATTTTAAAGAATTAACGAAAACTGACTTTGTGATGTGATCGTATTTTTTTTAGCGGTTTACGTCCATGTAGTTGCATTTTTAATGAGTTAAGTCATTGTGATAGCAGCCTTTTAACAACTTGAGTCCCGAGATGAATTAACGAGGTAGGTCATTGTGGTTGCATTAGGAATTCAACTCGTTTTCAATAAAAAAAAATGTCCACAAATAGCCAACTCGTTTTAATTTTTCAAAATAGAGACAATTTGTTAAAACTACCAAACCATAAGAATGAAAAATGTAACACTCATTAAAGATTATTGTTCAATTATGTACTCAAGACTTGGGATCACGTGTGACCAGTCTGTTTTCATGAGACCTGTAAGACCACATTTTTACACTTAAAACATCACATCAAAACACTGTGAAATGAACCTTCACAGCTGTGAAGGTTCATTTTTTTTTACCTTCACAGTGTTTTGCTGTGAAGTTTCAAATATAAAAATATGGTCTCACGAAAACATGTTGGTCTCACGTGAACCCAACCCATGTAACCAATCCAATTTATGATAGTGTTATCTTTATGCTAAAGCGGATCATCCAACACATGTCATTTTGACATGTTATTCAACTTGTCCAACCCCGCTCATTTTGCCACCTCTAATATATAAACTTTAAGAAAGAGTTTATCAATAATAATACAAGGAAAAAAAACAAAAAAACAATTAACTTTGTTGATAATTGAATCATTCGCGATGGAAATTCCCTTCAAGGAGCTTGCTTTAACTGGTGGCGGGCGGGTTGCATCTTGTATAGAAGTTTTCTTTATTTGTTTATCATTAAAACATAGAATATTTGTATTTAATTATTAGACAGTAAGAGGTTTTCATTTCAATTTTTTCGATAAATTTGTGGGGACTTTGGTCATTTTTACCACACCAACAATCTTATAACACCACCACCAAATCTTTTTTAAACCATGAGTGTTAAAGACTAGGGGTGTTTATGGTGCAATTAGGGATCAAACCGTAAACACCATCACATATGCGGTTTGAGCATTTTTCCAAATTGCAAACCGTACCAAACCGCACCGCATTTCTACGGTTTGTCCCTATTGCACTTTATGCCTACAATCCAAAAATTATATGTTTAAAAATAAATTATAAAATCAACGATAAAGTGACCGTAGTCCAAAAAAATAAAGAGTTTCGGTTCATCCGATTCCCAAATACATATTGCTTAATGAAAATTAGTCTAAGAAGTAAAAGAATAAACTCCAAACTAAATTAGACACATGTCAATTGTGACGTGTCCAACTTTTTCTTTAATCTCGATTCTTAAGCCCCGACTGCCAATTGGCCAATTGTTTATTCAAGATGGGACTTTGGGCCAAAACATGAAGTCCAAAAATATTACGTAAATATTAAATTATTATATATATATATATATATGTGTGTGTGTGTGTGTGTGTTATATAAAATAAAAAAATATACAAAATAGGCGGTGCTGTGCAATTTGAACCGGTTTGATAACTCAAAACCGAAAACCGCACCGCATAGTGCGGTTTGGTAAAAATGCAAACCGCACCGTGAAAATTCTAAACCTCATTTTGCAGTGCGGTGTTGGCATACGGTTTAGATGAACACCCCTAGTTAAGATCAAGTTATGCACAACTCTACTAATCCCGTAATTGTCAAGTTTTCTATTGTTAAAATAATCAAATATCATCAAAACTCCTGGAGTTTTCCTGGTTATTCTCCACAATCCTTGTGATTACTCGAGGAGTCGAGATGTACGTAAGTTAGCCTAAACACCTACAGGCTACAGTAAAAAAAGAATATCATTAGTTTTAATAAAATAAAAAAGGTTTAATTATATACACTAAAAGATATTTAATTCATTATCTTTATAACAATATCACATAACATATGATGTCAAATATCAATGAAGTAAATGTTTGATTACTTGGAAAAATGGGAAAGTAAATTTTTAAGTAGATTACACTTTTACCCTTGAAAACACGTGTGCATCAAATCTAACAAGGAAGTTAAAGAAAATTAGAAAAAAAATATTTTTTGGCAAATGAGTGAAAACTAAAATTTTAAAATGAAAAATAAAATAATACAAATGTTTGGGGGCAAGTTTGGTACTCCCACAAAATGGAAGATATAATTGGACCTTTTCGTCCCTTTGACTTTTTAAAATTCATGTGAGTTGACTCTTTTCTTCTGTGAGCTTCAAAGGGTATTTTAGTCATTTTAACAAATAACTTGTATTAAGGCATGTTACAAAATTGAGGCTATACTTTGATCGTATTGACAACAATTGCTTACGGAATTAATCCACCAACTTGATATCGTGTAAGAGTATTTTAGTCATTTTAATAAGTTACGAGATCAATCTACTACCATTTTGGAAGGCAAAGTCAACCAATTAGGCCATAAATACCAAATCCAAAAACGCCTTCAGTCAAAATTATCATCCAACTTTCATCGATCGAACATGCAAATTCAACTCTTATTGCTTTTCTTGTTTTCCGTTTTTTTCATACCTCCATCTTCTTCCCAATCAACTCCTCAAAACATCCAAGTCTACTTTCCGATACCAACTCCTCCACCACCACCACCAATATCACCGCCAGCCATCGCCACTGCCCTTTCAACATCATCAAACAAAACCATTGCCAAAGCAGTTGCGATCACTGCGGCAAGCTCTTTGGTTTTATCGGGGTTGTTGTTCTTGTTACTCTTGAAGTTTAAACACCGTCCAAACGAAAACCACACAAATTTATACGCCGATGATGGGATCAACAACGTTAATAACAACAAGGGTATGCAGAAAAACGTTCAATTTGCGGGTTTTGGAGGGATTGATGATGAACAGTTGGGACTTGATGTGATTTATTGGAAAAAGCTTGAAGAAATTGCAAGTTTCGAGAAAGAAATCTCGAGGATCAAAGAAGACGAGAAGAGAACGGTGACGATCGATAACGGTGGTCGAAAGTCAAAGTTTGAGTTTACGGGTTCTCGTGTTTGGCCCGTAGCAGATTATTTCGAAAGTGAAAGTCAAACGGTTGTTCATCCTCCAAAGGTAGTGGGGAACCAAGAAACGATGAAAAGTCAACTCTCGTTGCAATCTCCGCCATCATCAGCGGCTCCTGCACCACCACCTCCACCTCCGGTTGCGGTGGAAAGGAAGAACAATGCTCCACCACCACTGCTACCACCGAAAAGTGGTGGTTTGACTTCGTCATCACGACCACCACCACCACTAACACCAGCAAAAGATAATGTATCTTTATCTGATGACAATCAGGTCAAACTTAAGCCATTACATTGGGACAAAGTCAACGCCAATGTGGGGCATTCCATGGTGTGGCACAAACTGCAAATTGGTTCTTTCAGGTAAAAAAAATGTATGTATATATATATATATATATACATATTTGGTTTCCGATACGAATAGTAGTTATCGTGAGAAAGGTAAGAAGTGATCTTCACGTTGGATCAATCTGAATTGAAGATCAATTGAACCATTAAATCACCACTAACTAAAAGTGATCAACGGTCCAAACCCCTTCTTACATTTCTCACCTTAACTCCTATTCTCATACGATCATTCGTGTATATATATATATTCGGGTTCAAACGAGAACTAAGAAAACAAGAGATCAGCCAAATCGCATGTGATTTTCCACTAAACTCACGTGTGATTACGCGCGACCTAGGTCGCCGGCCAAGTCGCTTATGCAACCATGCGTTCACTGTGTTCCGTAATCGCGATGTGATTTCAGTGCAAATTCACACGTGATTTAGCCGTTCTGGTGTTCTATTATTTTACATTTAAATTATTTTACATTTGTCCATATAAATTATTCATTATGAATATCGATATAATATATTTACTATGAATTTAATGAAAAACTGAAAATACATGATATACATCAAGCCTAATATCCATAAATAATTAGTTCTTACGGTTCTCAAAATATTTAAGGTTTGTGAAGGAATTTCCGTTACATATTAATGGTCTAGTTTTGCTCTTAAATGGTTAAATTTCAATATGATTCAGGGTTGATGATGATCTAATGGAAACCCTTTTCGGAACCACGGCCGTTGACCAGAAAACGCCACGAAAAGAAGCCAGCAACTCACCGAGCCCAAAAGGGCAAACAAAATCTCGAGTATTCCTACTCGACATCAGAAAATCTCAAAACATAGCAATCGTGCTTAAATCACTACCCGTTTCTAGAAGCAAAATCATCAATTGCCTCCTCGAAGGCACGAGACTAGACACCGACACCCTCGAAAAACTCATTCGAATCAGCCCGTCTAAAGAAGAACTACCGATCATTCTCGAGTTCGAAGAAGACATCACGAGATTGGCCGATGCCGAATCTTTCCTCTATCATATCTTAAAAGCCGTCCCCTCGGCTTTTACTCGATTCAACATCATGCTGTTCAAATCGAACTACCGTTCAGAAGTATCAGACCTGAAAAACTCGTTACAGACACTAGAAATGGCGTGTAAAGAGCTCAAGACTCGAGGGCTTTTCGTGAAGCTTCTAGAAGCCGTTTTGAAAGCCGGGAATCGCATGAATGTAGGAACGTCAAGAGGGAATGCTCAAGCGTTTAACCTTAATTCTCTCCTAAAACTCTCGGATGTTAAAAGCAGTGATGGAAAGAGTACTTTGCTTCATTTCGTCGTGGAAGAAGTGATCCGTTCAGAAGGGAAACGCTGTAATATCAGTAGTAATCAGAGCTTAAGTAGCAGTACGTTTACAGAAGATTATTACATAAAGCTCGGATTGCCGGTAGTAGGAGGAGTGAGTTCGGACTTTTCTAACGTCAAGAAAGCCGCCAAAATCGACCACGATGCCTTTTCCAAATCATGCTTGGGGTTGAGCAGTCATTTGGCGGAAATCACAAAAACTATAGAAGAATGTGACAGCCACGGAGGTCATTTCGTGACTGAAATGGCGAAGTTTCTCGAAGGGGCAGAACGGGAAATTCAAGTGTTGAGAGAAGAGGAGGAAAGGATCATGGGAATAGTGAAGAAAACGAACAAGTACTATCAAGCGGGGGGTTCGAAGGATATTGGAGGGAAGCAGTTTGAGTTGTTTGTGATAATAAGAGGGTTTCTAGAAATGGTTGATAAGGCTTGTGTTGATATTGCTATTAAACTGCAGAAGAGAAGAACAGGCCGTGGATTACCGGAGACCGGAATGAAGATGCCAAAGTCGCCGGACCGGTCACCGGTGAAGTTTCCGGTATTACCTGCAAATTTCAGTAGTGGTAGTAGTTCAAGTGATTCAGATGAAAGTTCATAACGAAACGTTCGAGTGAAGATAGAAAATGTACATAAACTAACAATGCATTCGCCTGTTTTGTGTGCTCGAGATTATAGAACCGGGACAGGACATAAATGAATATGATAAAAATGCATATTTTTGTCCCAACAAAATAGGTGGAACAAAAATCAGTAAGATGAGATAATGTTGGTTATTCACTAAACTACCCATGTCAACTTAAAACCTTCTACATTTGATCTGCTACCTCACTCTCGCATGTCCAGTCCCGTCTAGATACCAAACGCCCAGGAATGAATCGGAAGAAAGTGCATTTTTCTGTCCCACCAAAATAGGTGAATCAAAACCAGGGAGATGGGATAAGATTGGTAAATTATTAAACTAACCATCTCAAATTAAAACCCTACAACCTTCTACGGTTTTTTATCTGCTTACCTCGTGCTCTCGCCTGTCCAGTACTGTCAGTGTACCAAACGCATCCTCAGTGCTAGTGGGGCCGAACTTTTGTTCAATTAAGGTGCACCAAGAAAACAAGAATATGAATAATCTTTATTCTATTATGTCTCTTAAACTACAACTTAAAGCTAATAATGTACAAAAAAGTGGGATTACACATAATATACTTGGTGGATCCTATTTTTCTAGAATTACCACACACCCTCATGATAAATTCATCTCAAGAACTTCATAAGTTCATCAAATGAAAATACAAATTTACCTAAAGGAATCCTAGTCAAGTTCATCAACAGTGAAAATCTTTCTTTTACCAACTATTCTATCTTGTTCACTTTGCCTAATTTTTCTGATGCATCTTCTGATGTTTGTGAAGCCAAGATTTTGTGATGTTTACCATTCTCATCTTGAAAAGTTCCCAGAAATGTTCACCTATGTGAGTCAGGTCGCCTTTGGGTTCCAGTTTTTACGGCCTCCTGTTTTTATAGATTTAACAAAACTGAAACTACATGAGTGAAGAAATAAGTTAACCAAATTAGCAAACCATAAAAAAAATAACTTTGATACGATTACGTACAAGGTAGAATGCACTCTATATAGAATAAAAGTAGCCGTTTTGAGGAATTCTTGATTAATGTTATTCGTTGTTGCACATGTCTATGTTGGAATTTACCAAGAATAACAGGGGAGGTAAGACAAATATGCATTCCCTCAGGGCCCCATGGGATTAGTCGAGGTGGAGACAAGCTGGCCCGGACACGCACAGTTACCAAAAAAGGAATGCATTCCCTCCGTTCCATTAATACCATGCTTGACAGACAAAAGCAATGTTTGACTATTTATTAATTATCTAACAACCCTTGATGAAGGAAAAATATATGATTCTTGTGGGTCCCAAATCAATAGCAAAATATTTATTTGTAACGACTAGAAGTGTCCATGTGCGATGCAGTAGAATGTAAAATTTCATCGTAAACAGAAAATTGAGTTGTTTTAAATTTATGATTTTTTGTTTTTTGGAAATGGTACCATGAGGTTTCCTTAAAATCTCAAATATTTTATCGTTTATTTGGTTGACTGACCTTATATTTGGAAAGGGTAGTGGGGTTTCGAAAAACTCTGTTCTTAACATTTATAGAAGGGCAAAATAGGAATATTTTAGAAATTGAAAGCTTTTTTATGCATTAATAATTTATACCTGACTTTTTATAAGTTTTTGAAAAATTAAGAGCTTTTAAGAAGAAAAACCTATATGCTTTATAAGGTCAGGTTCAGGGGAAAACCTAAAAAAAATGAAAATTTGATGAACACTCTGGTAGCCATTCATTTGGACGGTATGCACTTGTGCATACAAGTAATTTGTAACATGCATAAGTGCATAATGCACACGTGCATACAAACCAAAAATCAACTTAATTTACTTATATGCACAAGTGCATACCTTCCAGATCAAGGGTAACCGGGGTGTTCCTCAGTTTTCCATTTTTTTAAGGTTTTCCCTTGAACCTCCCTCATGCTTTATAATATATTATAGATAATAATGAGTAAAATTGACAAAGTCTACACCCCAAAAGGGTTCTAAAATCTTTATAAAGAAAATGAATGATAGAAGAATTAGAGATCTTACCTTTTCTGAAGTGCTTTTTGATACCCCTTGTGCCCTATAAAAACTTGGCATTGGTTTTGCTTTGAAACTTAGGTTCTGCCTAATCTTTTTCATCTCAGCATCTTTTTCCTCCTGAATCCAGTAACAAATGGTCATATGGATGGTTAATAACTTAATATAAAGATGAAGATAAACAATTCAGCTTGATTATTTGGATTCTACCTTTGATTTTGAACCAAGTTGAGTTCTTTCTGCCTCTCTAGCATTCGATTTTTCCTCCAATTTCTTGAAGAACTATATCAAAGTAAAGAGATTTCTTTAGTGTGTTGTTGGAAAAGAAAATAATAAAAAATAATTTGTCATGCCTTCTTATACGGTAATTGATACCTCTTTTCGTCTTTCAGCTCTTTCGTTACTTCTCAAAGCTACGGAAGACGATGCCGCCTTCTGCCGTCTTTCATCCGCACCGACTCCTTTAAGTGACCTGTCCCAGAACATGTTTTTAAGTTGCAGCTATCAAATGTGAGATATCTCACTATCATGAATGTGAGAATATGTGGAACTAGAACCCCAAGATTACTCTCCAAAAGAGACCTTGAGGAGAGAAGGGAGAACTCTAGTAGATAAGGGACTCCAACGTGCCCCCTCCCAAACGGGCACATATTGTACCATAGTGACCTTAGCTCTGATGCCATATGAGAGTATATGGAACCCATATTACTCTCTAAAAGAGTCTTTGAGGAGAGAAGGGAGGTTCAACATATCTTGAGGAGAAAAGGTCCAAGTCTAACCGATGTGTAGGACTATGTCGGTAGAT
Organism: Arctium lappa; assembly: GCA_023525745.1. Taxonomy (NCBI): domain Eukaryota; kingdom Viridiplantae; phylum Streptophyta; class Magnoliopsida; order Asterales; family Asteraceae; genus Arctium; species Arctium lappa. The sequence goes on from CM042050.1 coordinate 4,409,426, forward strand.
TGATCATCTCAATCTTTAGTGTCAGTGAACTTCTATGAAGGGGTCCACATTTATGCTTTTCCACAACCATCGGATTGGAAAAATAAATAAACACAAAAGAGTTGGAATAGAAGTTATTTCTTACCCAGATGATACAGATTTCCATGTTGGTCCTAATCGACCTCTTGCAGGATTGATTTTTTCTGCAGCCTTCCTTGATCTACATTTGTTCATTTAGTATAATGATAAATTTCTATGTATAAAACAAAGAAAATAGGTAATGAGGTGAGCTTTTGACTTAAAAACCACATGCTAACAGTGGCTAGCTGGAATTTTAGAGTTCAGTTTGAAAGAAGTAACTCAGAATTTGCATATGGAAACACTGAGATTTGTAGACTACCGTTCGTTTTCTTTCTGGGAAGTCATGGATGTCGATGCCTTTTGCTCTGATCCAGTCGTTCGTATCTGCCAAAAAGAGAATGCATATAAATCACAATTTAAAGAACAAGTTTTTGTTATATTAGGAAACATTGTTTTGTAAATTAAACTACCTGTTTGGAACCACTGGATCTTCCATCAGAAGACGGTAATTGGTTAACTCTGTTTTGAAATGTCTTAAATGCTCGTTTAACAATGTCTTTGTCTCCCATTTGCTCCATGAATAGAGATCGTCTTCTCGATGAAGTAACAGAAGAAGCCGTATCAGAATTTACAGAACTCATACTCATTGATAAATGAAGCGACTTTGGAGCAACTCGTGTGCTTTCCGATACTGAAGGAGTCTTGCTATTTGATGATGATGGTGCATTTGCCTTCTTTGATGAGGATCTAGCGCCAGGCATGGACGTAGGAGTTGCTTTTGGTTTTGATAATCTAGTGACAGATGTTTCCGGAAGTTTAGGTATAGGTGATGCTGGTTTCTTCTTCATCCCTGCGAAATTCTTTTCAACTTTACCTGGATTTACCTAAAAAACCAAATAGGAACAAAGTTAATAAAACAAGATAATCCGAAGTTGAGACACAAAGACGTCCAAAAGAATTTTCGTTAATGAATTCAATCAAACTAACCTTTCCGGCCAAGTTTTGAGCTTTCACTTTTCGAATCTCTTGCTTACTTTCTTGAATTTCTTCAATTTCAGAATCCAGATGGAAATCCTGTTTTACCAATCTCATACTCTCATTTCCTGCCAAGTTTTGAGCTTTCGGTTTTGGTATCTCTTGCATACTTTCTTGAACTTCTTCAATTTCAGAACCCACATCGAAATGCTGTTTTACCAATTTCATACTCTCATCATTGACCAAAGTGGCTTCTGCTAGCTTATCAGCATTGCTCTTTAATCCTATTGGGGATCGAGACGATAACATATGCTGAGATTCTAAGGCATTGCCCATTTGCATAGATCCATCTAGAAAGCTTTCATTGTTAACTTCAGTAGTTTCTTCTGGGCAATGAGACTGATCACTCTCTGGTTTCTCATCTTGATGATTTCCAGATCCATCTTGAAACCTTTCGTCTTCAACGAAAGTAGCTTCTTCTGGGCAATGAGACCGATCGCTATCTGGTTTCTCGCCTTGACGTTTTCCAGATCCATCTTGAAAGCATTCGTCTTTAACGAAAGTAGCTTCTTCTGGGCAATGAGATTGAACGCTATCCGGTTTCTCGTCTTGATGTTTTCCAGATCCATCTTGAAAGCATTCGTCTTTAAAGGAAGTAGCTTCTTCTGGGCAATGAGACCGATTGCTATCTGGTTTCTCTTCTTGACCTTCTCCAGATCCCTCCACCGCTGAAATATCATATTCCACTTCTTCTTCCTCAAAAACATGGACCTTACTTTCGGTACCATCTTCAAGTTCCTCCTTAACTTCTCCAAAACTGTATTCAGTATGATCATCTGATTTTGAAGGATCGGTTTCTGCTGCTTTTTCTTGATCCAGTAGTTCGGCCTCAGCTTTCATCGCTGCAATTTTCTTGTAATGGGCTTCGAAAAAAGCCTTCTTTTGGGCTACGGAACCCGGCGTAGAGCACTTCCCGACTTCCTCCAAGTACTTATTCGGCGAAAAAGTAGACCATTTCTCCCAAGAAAGTGCATCATTCTCATACTTGCCAAACGAAACAGACACTCCCAGAGAGCTAACTGATTCTCCCATCTGTATATATATAATTCAAAATCCATAATAGAGACATAAAAACAAGGAAAAGAAGCAAAATGGCAACTCACATGACCACATATCAAGATTCAAGAAAGCTTAAAGATTCTCAAATAGTTGTATTCAATAATCTTATGAACAAATCAATCAAGACAAATCTAAGCAAGAATTGTTTTTGGGTAGATGTTTAAAATAATCATAGAACAAATAAATGGAAAATTAAACAAGAATCTTATCTTTCCGAAGTAAATCTAAAGAAATAGGGTCAAGTTTTCGAATCAAGAAAAAATTACAAACCCTAATTGAGTAATTGCAAAAGCTGGAGATTTGAAGTGATGGGTCAAGTTCAAGTAGTGAAAAAGTGCAAAGGGTTGTACCTTGTTTTCCATGTTTTGTGCTTCCACCATAGATTCACCCATCAAAATCCTTCAACCAGAGGTCAAGATAAGCACAGAGAAAAAGCTAACAAAACCCTCCAGATAGAATAGAATCATGGGCTAGTAATCAGAGACAATATATAAGACTAAAAACCCACATCAGGTTTCCAAAGAAATTATCACAACGGAGACAAGAAGAAGGATTGAAAACTGAATCAAACAAGAAAAGTGCATGTGGAGTGTTTTCTATTTATCCATCCAATTTTTTGAGTTATGAAAAATTTTATTTGTCCTTTTCTGATCCTTTATGGACCTCCTAAAACAGATAAAATAAAGAGAGAAAAAACCTAATCATGACCCCAAAAAGAAACCCATGAAAGGTAAACACTAGATATACAAATTATATCCACATGATCACAAAGCATGTTTCATCTTTTTACTACCAACAAAGTAACACAAAGAAATTTCAGAGAAAAACAAAAAGGAAGTGGTAAAGGCATTTTAACAAACACTTGGTGGGCATCATAGAACAGTCACAACCGCAAAGTTATTAACAACTATTTGATGATAACTTACACAATTTTCCGAAAGATTAAGCTAAAAAAGATTCAACTGAACAACTATTTGATGATAACTTACACAAATTTTTTGCTTTTTTTTTAATAAAATGTAGTAAAAAGTTATGATTCTTTGACAACAAAGCAAACAAAAACAAACAGATGCAGAAGATAAAAGATTGATAGATGAGAAGTTAGGAAAACACTCGAGTGTTGTTGACTACAAATTCCTAAATATTTTGACCCACTAAGAAAAGATAAATTTAATGTGAGATCAGATCATCAATTAAAATAGAGCGGATGTGGGGCTGAAATGGGGACAGTGACAGATCTCTTCCCAGTGGTTTATGAATGAATAATTGAACCAATTTTAATACCTATTAATGTGTGTGTTTGTAACTTTGTATACAAACATGCATGTACATGTAAAAGTTGTAATTTTTCGGTCTCAAAATAAATGTTCAAAATAAAAATAATTATTATATTTTTTTAATTAATAAAAAGACAATTTTACACTTAAATATAAAAATAGAAACTTTCTTCATCTAATAATTAGTAATGGTATAATTATTGGCTAAAGTCAATCTCCCCAGCCAACTTCAGTTTTTAGTTACTTTTGGAACCAAATTCTCATTTTAACCGGAGTTTATGCAAATATCTTACGCATTTACGTAAATCCTTCGGATTAAAGAAAAAGATAAAAAAAAATTATTTACATAAATGTGGATCCTTATGCAAAAATTTGAAACGTTAGGCGATTTTGTGTAAAGATGTTTTCTTTTTCTTTTTTTTTTTAATATGAAAATCGAGTTTGTGCAAATGTTTATGACATCTGCATAAACTCTGATTAATACGGGAATTCACTTGAAAAAGTGGCTAAAAATGAATTTGATTAGAGAAATTGGCTATTTTAATCAATTTCCCTATATTGTGTGATTCATGTTGAAATATACTGCGTATGAAAAAGAAATCATGTAACGAAGTGGATAAATAGACATTTACTTTTAAAAGTGAACATTTATTTTGGGACAAACTAAATTAGTAAATATAGACGTTTATCTCAGGACGAAATGCGTATATTTCATAATAAATCGACTATAAAAATTTAAAGCAACTTGTCACTAAAAAAAGTTAAAATTTATAAATATAATGGTTAATTTGGTATAAAAACTAATTTAAGTATTTTATTAATAATCAAATATATACAATATAATGGATTGATTTGCAGTATTTTATAGTTGGTTTAATATGAATTGTAACGTTAACCAATTCGATAAGAGTTAAATTCAAATAATGGTAAAATATGTTACGTTATTATTTTCATTTCAAGTCATGTACTTTTTCATACAAAATAACAAACATTTTAGGTTTGATTTGTGTTGGGAAACAAAAACCACGTGAATTGGTATATTTTATAGTTCAGTTGAAAATCGAAAGTTGAAAATCGAAGTTCTTGTTTCACCTACAATAATTGTCTAAGGGGTGGACTTACATGTATAGGTGTGGGGGACGGTGCCCACTCAAATGTTAACTTTTTTTTAAGTAATCTAAGGGTTTTTTGGTAGTTGCTGAATGATTTGGTGCGGAATAAATGTGGGGGACTATTTTCATTTGTGTGAACTATTCGACTTCGGAATTTTTTTACGCCCTTAAAACCCCCAATCACATAAATTTACGGATCCGTCACTAGCTGTTTATAAATAACTAGCAAGCAATTTTTTTGCCTAAACTATGAATTTGTTTTGAAAAATATTTGGTTTTTAGGCAAAAAAACTGGTATTCAAAATCAAAATTAGGTTACCAAAACCTTGAGATCTTAAATAATATTATTTTGTTTCAATATAAGCTTAAAGTAGATTAAAAAAATATCATATACGTTGATTTTAGTATAAATAATTTAGAAATTTGGAATTTTTTTGAAAAGGGGTAAATATAAAAAGTGGGTTATGACTTTGCGCATCTTTAATCTTACTTCATATGGAGTAAAATACATAGAAATTAATGTGTGGAGTAAAATAATATATTGTTATCTTAATCATTGTCAAAGTTCTTGTGACCATAAAATTTTAATTGTAATGACTTCAGAACATTTGTGGTTGCCCAACGGATTAATCGGTGCACGTAAGCTGATGCAGAAACTCATGGTTACCCATAAAAAATGTAGATTATTTGAAGAAAGCTTCTTACATGTCAAAAGTGATATAATGAAAATTTATGTAGAGAATGACATTAAATTGTGGTTTTTCATATTTAGTTTTCTACAATATGTAACATCTCAAGCTAACCATAACATATATTTTCCGCTTTGTTCAAACCTGGACTCACACTTTTAAACATATCTGATAGAAGAGATATTGAATCCCTTATAAAACAACATTTGTTTCCTTCCCCAACCGATGTGGGATTTCACATAATATTTAAAGAACTAACGTAAGGTGTTGTTTGTTTGATTTTCCATTAAGTCTTGTATGGATAAAGTCATTCGTATAAATTGGAATTATTTTTGTTTGAAAGTGTTTTTTCATATATGGGAGAGCGTAATTTTTAATTTGGAGGTGCAAGTTTAGAAAAACTTGGTTGTGTGCATAAAGTTCCTCCTAAAAACTTATATTATTAAGCCACCATTAAACAATCATATATAGCTGACTGAATAAATTGTGAGTTCTATTAAGCTACTAACAAATAGACCCTATAGGTTGTGAACCCGATACAAAAGATGATTAGTTTGTGATCATTTATAATTTTGACCCTTAAGTTTTCTAATTACATTGTTTACTTTCTATTTTGACCCATAGCAAAGGTGTTTGGGTTGATAGTCCTCGTAGACTCGTAGTAGCATCATTAGTCACTTTGTTCTAACTTTTAAGATGAACGAAAACTAAAAAAATGCTAATATCTTACAAAAATATATGTTGTTTATAATATAAATTTATCTAAAACATTACTATGCATCTAAATTCTTTTTGTTATCAGCTTAATGAGCTTAATTGACTGTTTAGTAGTAGCTTAATGACATAGAAAATCGCTTATTTGATAAGTTTATAGGGGGTAACTTTATGCAGAAAGTCGATTTTTTTTCCTGAAATACATCTCCCAATTAAAAAACACATTTCTTCTATTCCATATATGATAAACACTTCCAAAAAAAAACTCTTCCAATCCATAAAGACATATTAATCCACATAGTCAACTTTATCCATACAAGACTTAATTGAAAATCAACCAAATATCCTCACATTTATTAATAAAATATCACTGGATTTTATAATTATCAATTAGGATATAAATTATTGACAGGAAATATGACATGTTAGAAAAATATGCATAAACTTTCCAATATTACACGAAATATCCGACACGAAAATGTTTCATAATTAGTTTCAAAAAACTATCTAACAAATTTATAAGTTGTTATACGTTCCCGCTTTTCTGAGCTAGCGCCCCCTGTCCTTCTCCTTAGTTTCTAAACTAGCGGAATTGTAGGACATTCCGTTCCAAAATAAATTTAATTATTTATATTTAGAATTAACCCAAAATAAATATAACATTTTAATAAGATTTTGATCCTAAATTATCATTTATGGTGCGTTTCGTACACTGAACAGAACAAGACAAAACAGAACAGGGATCACTGTCCCACGTTTGACAGGACTGTTAGGTGGAATAGACGGGAACAGAAGAGAATAAAAGTGGAACATGCATGTTCCACACCTACCCCATGGAACAAGGTGGAACAGACTTATGTTTTACCAACATAACCTCAAAATAAAATCTAATTTTCTTCTAAAATATTAAATACGTCTTCTTTTTTGTATTTTATTCATTCTTTAAATTTATTTATTTTATTTTATGTTCTTTAAATTTGTACTTTATTGTCCTAAAATATTATTTTTATATAGTTACTATGGTTTGATTAATTTATTAAAAAATTTAAATATTAATAGTAAAAAGATATAGAAAAGGTTAAAAATCAAAAATTGGAAACTATATAAACTTTTTATTTTGATGCCACTTTAATCTATCTTGAAGAAAACATTCTAATACTATATTTTGTTATAAAAACTATTTTTTTTCATTATAATTCAATAAGTTACATAATTAATCAATATATATAATATAAACAATTTATCAGGGGTAAATTGATAATATTATCTGTTTTGTTCTGTCCAAATCTGTTTTACCAAACGCTTGACAATTGTTCTGTTCTGTTCTGTTAATGTCTTGTCCCGTCCTGTTCTACACTGTCTGCGTACTAAACGCACCCTTAATGAAAATATTTCAATTGATGTGGGCTAGGACTTGTTTGGACTTTAGAGGACTCTTATGGGCCTACATACAAACCATTGGATCTTTGATTGCCTTCAAAGCTAACTTAGCAACCAACATGATTATAATAAAGGGACCTCCAAGATATTTCCATTATATTTAAGGTCAAATTCAAATCACACAATCTATAACTTGCCTTATATTTTTCCTTATTTAATGCTCCCAAGTTACTCAAACTCCACTTCCAAATTTGGATATATTCCCTTCAAATCCCTCATATTGAACATCAATCTCAAAACCCAATACATCACTAAAGATTTCAACAAACATGAGAACATGTCATTTGTTGTTGTATTTCTTTGTTATTTTTGTAATTCGAGTCAAATCAGATCCTGATCCACTTCAAGATTACTGCATAGCTGATACTCAAAGTTCACAGTCCTTTTTTGTCAATGGGGCTCCTTGTATAAACCCTGCCAATGCGATAGCTTCTCATTTTACAACTTCTGCGTTGTCCAAGCCTGGTAATACTACAACCAATCCTTTGGGGTTTAATGTCACGCTTACGAATATTAGGAATCTTCCTGGCATGAACACTCTTGGGTTAACGATGGCTCGGGTTGATATAGCTGGAAATGGGCTCGTACCACCCCACACGCATCCACGTGCATCCGAAGTAACCATTCTTATTAAGGGTTCTCTTCTGGTGGGATTCGTTGACACGTCAAATCGTCTTTTCACGCAACAGTTACGTGAGGGTGATTCGTTTGTTTTTCCGAAAGGATTGATTCACTTTCTGTATAATCTTGATTCAAAAGCTTCGGCCACGGCAATTTCAGGGCTTACTAGCCAAAACCCTGGTGCACAACTTGCATCAGCTGCTACATTCACCACAAAACCAAACATTCCTGATGAAGTATTGAAGAAGGCATTTCAGATCAACGGCCAAGATGTGTCAAGGATACGTAAAAACTTAGGTGGATAACGTATATCACTATATTTCTCACTTGATAACCAAAAAACTTAAGTGTTGACCATTCATGTGCGATGTTTATATATGGTTTGATACTCTAATGTTTCTTTTATAGGCTTTCTTGTTCTTTTTTTTTTCTTTCCAAAAATGTTTGATTTGTCTACCTTATTATATATATTGTAATAATTTTTAATTTTTAATATTGTTTTTTTTTTGTTAAATCTGTATAAATTATTGATTGTGTTCTCTTTTAGTAGTACATATTAATTAAAAAACTATATTATGATTACTAAAAATAATATATTATAATTCCCAAGTTTTTTGCTTGCCTTTCAAAAAAGTTCCCATTTATATTCAATTTTGCACTCGTAAAAAAGCGAAAATATTGTATTTCAATAAATTGATCTTCTAAATTAATATATACTAGTCATCTATATCTATACTATATTATAAAACAGTAATAAAAAACTCTTAAAAACAAATTATTAGGCACAAGGTACCATCATTTTATGCAAAATTTTAAAAATCTCTTATAATTTACAAGTATCAAAACATAAGATACATATTACAACTGCAGACTTCCAACACCCGCCAATTTGGTATGTGTATGACATTCCTTTTATGCAGACTTTTTCATGTATCACTATTAATTAATATATTATATTACTATAAATTTGTTTTAATTATATTATTAAATATGTAATTGGTTATTTTTTCTATATGTCATTAAAATATATAAGATAATCATTGAATTCTAACAAAATACTTAATTTTTTATATAAAAAACATTATATTATTAATCATAAATTAAACAAATTTATAAAAAAAAAAACATTATCACTTTCTCAAAACCATCCAAAATCGTACTGTAAATCGACAAAAAAATAAAATGAAACATTAAAATCGTGATGCACCTCACTGCATTGCGCAAGTACCCTTCTAATCTTAATAATTAATGGTTAATTTCTATTAAAACATTTCCGTGAATGAAAATATGACAAGCAAAAGAAAATGGTTGAAACAATTAAGAGCATTTCCACATATTCTTTAGAATATAGATTTTTGGGATTTTTGTTTCAATAGGTTTTCCAAATTTGGAGTATTCTTAAAAAACAATTGTTTAGGAAAATAATGATTTTTTATCCTGTCTATCAATAAAAATACTTGAAATTAAAAAGTTTAGGAAAGAAAAAGTAATTTATGAATTGTGTTAAATATTTAATAACATAGTTAATATTTAGTCTCCAAATAGAGCAGTTGTTGAAGATGAACGTTTTTTTTTCCTTTTGAAAATTTTGACTTTTTATTCTCCATTTTAGAGAAACTGTTGGAGATACTCTAATGTCCTGAATTGTACCCTCAAACTAATTTATCTGACATCTAAAGTTAACAAATCAAATCTTACATCAAATTTATTTTTCATATCTGATCGTGTTAACTAACACACCAAATTCGGCTTCAAAATGGGGTCATGAACTGTAAAATATCAAATTTGTTGTAACATTATTCATTTACATTATTTTTGTGTTTGGTGTTAAAAATGGTATTAAATATTGGAGATAAATTACAATTTACACCAAAAATTACATCATTTTTATGTAAAAAATAATATTGTTTGTTCTAAATGATCTATTGTACGCTTCTAAAGGTAAACCATGTAACATAACTAACCATATCACAAACGAGCATTGACACTTCGTACCACTTGTAATTCCCAAGTAGTCATTTGTAAGGAACCCTCATATCAATTCATAACAACTACTAGTTGTTGGGGTTCCTTGTTGACCTCATAAAAAGTGCGCTTAAAAGATCTAGGATGAGGCTGATAGGCTATAGATGACCGACAAATTCACCTGTTATCAAGATCGTTCTTTAACATGTTAAATGTGTGATTTTGAACAGGGTCCCAAAACAATTTTACATTGTTTAGAGTCTTTAATCAACAAATATAAAATTATAACCCACCTTAATGTCTCACTAATTTCTATCAGCAAACAAAAATAATATACCGTATCATTGCCTCGGTAATTTGTATTGTTATCTCTCTTGGCATTGTAAACGAAAGATTTAGGTGTAACAGTGCCCCCAAAAAGATTGGAACGTCCCTGCCTGTTATTTCAATTATTCTTGAATTGCATATACAAGTATCACAATGTATTGGCAAATTACTTCAGAGTGCCTAAATGACTTTTTTTTGTCAATAAGAGTTCCTATGTCACATTTTCATTACCTTAACAAATAATACTAACATTGGATTATAATAAAACAAAATTACTTGAATACTCTATTGATGATGCAAAAGTAAAAAAGTTTTCCCTTAATCCCTTGATTGTTGCTTAGCTATGTGCTTTCAGAAAACACGATGTCTGTAAAGCGGTTTTTTTTATACTATTTGATGGTTTAAATGAGTTAAAAGCATATTTTACGAATGATTTACTTAAATTTTCGACATGTTGTGAAATTTTCCGTACACAAACAAACTTTTTTTTGACAAAGGAACGTTTTTGACGAGTATTTTTTGTTTTATCATCTCACAACAAATTCTACTATTATAGTCACCCTGAATACATAGCCCTGTTGGTTATGGGTCATATAGTTGAACATGCAAGAATTCGAGTTTGACAATCGTAATGTGAGAGTTACAATTCCTACGGGGATTAGGCTCCTTATAAGAACCGAGCTCTTAAACCAACCTCATAGTGGTCGTAATATACCTGATTTGCCTCTTACATGACACTTTTGAAGCAGGGTGGTGTGAGCTAGCTCAGGGTTACCATCTACTCACCCTTTTGCACAAACAAATTATTTTAGTTGAAATTTCATGAATTATAGAAAGCTAAAGAAATTCTTATTTCAATTGTTGAACAATTATAAGAATTTGTTTTATTAGAAAACACATTTAAAAAAAAGAAAAGAAAAAAACTATGGTATAAAATATTCTGATACTTTGATCAAATGAGTTGCTTTAATATATAATAGGATATATGGGATTTAGGTGCCTTGTTTTTTCAGGCAGGGACGGAGCCACTCTTGTGGCCACGGTGGCACGTGCTACCGTATCATTTTTCCGGCGAAGGATAAAAAAATTTAGGTTCATGAAAGGTGCAAGCGTATCGTTTTGGAAGGTGCTACCGTATTATTTCGGAAACTTCAAGAAGGTGCAACCATACCCCGTAATCAACCAAAAAACAAAAAAAAAACTTTCTAAATCAACCAAAAAACCGAAAAAAACTCTTGAAATCAATCAAAAAAATCGAAAAAATTCATCGGAATCGATAAAAAACCCTAAAAAACCCTCGAAATCAAGCAAAAAAACTTTAAGAAATCCCTCAAAATGGTGGAATGAGAATAAAAACACATCAAGAAATATTGAACATTAAAAATATGAAAATATGTCGATAAAATCCGTATTTTTTGTAATTATTTTTTGTTTATATTTTATGGTGTCACCGTATGAAAAAATTTCTAGATCCGTCTCTATTTTCAGGTACACTTTGAAGACTTTGTATTAAGGTTAAAATACTCATAAATCCCATCTTACTCTAAGTATCATGATTTGTGGAACATACCATTATTGTTTCTTTATCATTACTAGATATGGGTTGTTTACATCCAATTTTATAAAAAATAAAAATAAAATAAAAATAGGTGGGGTCAAAGTGATATTATTTTATATATGAGGGTTCAAAAAGGAACTATAGGTAATGTGTGATTCCTTTTTTATTTCCCACCCTCCACTTTGCTTTAAAGGTGATCCAACCCTTGGATTCCATATACCATGCTTGTAACATTAGAGGTATCAACCCCCCCTTTGCTTGGAAGCAATACTATAATCACAAATTCCATTGTAATGTGATTCTCAGGATTCATCAATTGCAGTGTTTTTATAATCATAGGTGTTCGGACCAGCTTGAACACATCTCGACTAATTTTATCATATGTTTAAGTTTACATTCAGATAAACCTTCAATAGTCATGAAATGACTCAAAATGATGGCAGTAGAGAGCAAAAAAAAATGATTGGTTGAGCTGCCCACCAATTGCTATTGACATTACTATTGGTAAAATGTGATAAACCCCAGCCTTTGTTAACTTTTCAGTAAAAATTCCATCTAAATTAATCCAAATTTTTATACATTATTATTGATATGTCTCAATTATTTAATACTATTAATCATTTGGAATTTATGCTTGAGGTATTTTTGTAAGAACTTCCCTATTTGTTGAGTTTTTTTTTCCTGGTTTAGTTAACTATTTAAATTTTAATTTTTTCTAGCTAACGTATTAATTAAAACCTATTAAATAACTTTAAAATAAAAAATCATAAGCATGCATCATATTTTTCCATCCCCTTGTTTATTAATTATAGCATAACTACCATATTGATCTTGAGGTTAAAACTAATACATTTGACAAATGACAATTGACAATTAAAAATAATAATAATTAATTTTACAATGAATAAACTATATTTTATAATAAAAATAAGGAACCAATAAAAGGGGGAGGACATGTCATGTTGGGAGCTATTATTGGCAACTATGCCACATGAACTTTGATCATTTCTTGATATTTTACCATTTTTTCCCTGTTTTTTAGGGATTTTATTGAATCATTCAACCAATATTTTTCTATAAAAATAATAAAAATTAAAAATAATAAAAATTACCAAGTATTTAATTAAGTATTCATTCATTCATTTTTAACAATCATGAGGTTATCAACACTTTCAAACATGTATTGCATAATTTTTAGGGAAATTGACCCAAATGGCCAAAGCATGAGGAATGATTGGTTTCCTAGCCATCCCTCTCCTTAACTTATAAAAATGTCCCTAAGGACGCAAATGGAGTCCTCGGACGCAAATGGAGCCCGGACGCAATTTGAGCCCTATGCACCACCACTTTCTTCCCTTTTGCGCCCCTATGCACCAACTCCAGACGCAATTTGCGCCCTATGCACCACCACTTTCATTAATTTAATGAGATAATAATAATTAACCTCCAATAAATAATTGAATGAAATTGATTAAGTGGAAGGAACATTCCTGGCACATGATAACATAGTGAATGAAGTTGGAGAAAGATGGAGATGTACATACATACATACACGTGGTGGGGCGCAAATATCAAATATGAATAGGACGCAAATTGCGTTCGGGCTCCATTTGCGTCCGGAGGTTCCATTTGCGTCCTTAGGGACATTTTTGCAAGTTAGAGAGAGGGATGACTAGGAGACCAATCATTCCCCATGTTTTGGCCATTTGGGTCAATTTCCCTAATTTTTATTTGAGATAAAGCAATAAATATATACAAATTTACAATATCATTTTTTTTTATTATGTTTTCCATTTTTTATTGGTGTAAAATAAATAAATTAATAAAGGAAAATTTTCCTTTTGACCCATTTCATTTAATTGCTTGAAGGTTAAGACTCAAAGTAAATGGTGATGTTGGGGAGTGCACATCTTGAAGTCAATGGATTTCAAGAAAAATATATTAAAAAAATGTGCCTCTTCCATTAATGTAGTCACCAAACAAAAATAAATTTCCTTTTTTATCTTACTAATTTCTGTTTTTTTAAACACACATTGTTTAGAAATATTTAAGGCTATAATTATATACTAGAAATGTATCCTCGCACAATGCAGCAGATTTCTGAAATCTAGAACTCGAACCCTCGATCATTATTCATACTTTTTGTTAGTCTTTTTTTATTTTATTTTACGATTTTGAGAAAGCTAGATTTAAAACAAAAATATATTGTAGATAATATTGATCAAATCGTCCATTAAATATAAAAAACAAATATTTATATTTATAAACGAGTATTCATTCCACAAATAGATGATGATGTGAGATACTGTGCTTCGATAAGTTGTACCAAACTATCAATGTATTATGAAATTGTAAATTAAGTAATTGCTTTAATTAGTTGTATTTTATGTTTAAAATGTTGTAATTAAGAGTTTTTTATGTCTCTTTTATAATATAGTATATATAAGAGAGAATGTTAAAAGTGATCAAGAGATGATCTTAAAACGATTGGTAAAATATAAATACAAATCATGATAAAAAATGGTATTTTTCATCACTTATTTTTTTGAGGATTTATGTAAATATTTTGAAGAAATACATGATAAGGCCATGTAGGATAAATGAAAACCTGCCTATTAATTTTTACATTAATTTTTACAGGAATGTTTGATTAATTTTCTATCAAGTCCTATATAAAAAAGTTGTCTATGTAAATTAATTTGTATAAATCGACAAAGTTTTTGTTTGAGATGGTTTATTCATAGATAAAATGAGTATGTTTTTTGATTCAAGAGAGGGAAGTATGGAAATAACTTGGCATTCTCTATAACTCCCCATAAAAGCTTTCCGAACAAACCACATTCTACATCATTGAGCCAATACCAAACAATCATGTACAAATGGCCGAATAATTTGTGAGTCCTATTAAACTTATCAAATTGTTAACAAACATGCGTTACTTCACATGCATTAACGTCAAGACTTAACTTTTACATTTTTAATGTATGCATTAACATTATTTTAATATAAATACTTACTACTTGCACATTGCGCAGAGTTTAGAAGGTTCTTTGGGAACGCATCTTCAAGTGGTGGAATTGTAACTCCATTGTGCTTGTCTCGGCTTCTGATATGATTACTTTCGACGGTGGCAATCAGGTCCCTGGTGCTTTCAAAATCTATTGGCAAGCGGTAATATGGACAACGATATATGCCCTTTGGAGGAACATAAATTCTCGTGTAATCAACGGTGCGATTCTTAGCACGGATCTCTTTGGCGATATCCTTTCAAGGTCCTTTGGATGTTTTTTGGCTAGATGCCCATCTTTTACGATCTCGTGGGATGGCTGGAAGAAATCTCCTACTGCTGGTGCTTTTTGATTTAATTCCATCTGTTTTTTATTGGTTTTCCTTGTTCGTGGAGCGGTTTAGTTGTTTTTTGGTCGTTTGGTCCCTTCAGTTTTTCTCGCCTCCTTGGCTGCTTGTCAATCTGCCCCTCGCAGATTTTTTTCTTTCGTCCTGTATCAGTTTCCTTTTTAATATATTTGCTCTTCAATATATATATATATATGGGGGGGGGTTGGGTTCCGGTGAGAAGTACCAAATTTGGTGAGAAGCGTGAGAAGTGGTTATCAACCATTGGATGAAAAATGGACGAACATTAGGATGAGATGCACCGAGATAAGATGCACCGGATTAATTCTCTTTTAAGCCATAATTGATTGGGAGGGTATTTGATTAAAAGTAATCAACGGTTTAAAAATACTTCTCACACTTCCCACCAAAAACGACACTTCTCACATGATTCCATGCCTGTCTGTGTGTGTTACTAGGCGAACAATCGTGTGAGAATTTGAGTTAACAGTAAGAATCGTGAGAAGTAGATTTGAACCGTTGATCTCTTTTAATCTCAAACCCTTCCATGAATTGCGACTTAGAAATAATTGATTTGGTACATCTCGTTGCATCTTATCTCGGTACACTTTATCCTAATATGCGTTTATTTCTCATCCAACGGTCAATAACAATTTCTCACACTTATCACCGTAGCTCAACCTCGTATTACTATAACAACGATTTTCCATAAATATGAGATTTTAAAATTTGATAACATGTATGTGATTTAACCCCGAAATAGGTGATGGATCATAACGTGTTGGGACTTCGGGAGTAGTTGGAAAGCCATGGAAATGGGTGTTGGGACTTGGGAGGATGCACACGCACCTCTTAAAATCGTTTTAAATTCAACAAATAATTTTTATTTTAAATCATTATAAAATAATATTAAAAATCTTATGCTAAATTTTATGTTAATATTATTTTTAAATAATAAATTATATAAATAAAAAACCATTTTTTTTTTAAATTTACTTTTGGTAACATCCTTTTGAATTTTTATTTTGGTGTCTTAAATACGACATCTCAATCTGCTTAAGTATATTTTTTTATCTAATAACTTGTTTGATAATAACTTTTTTTTGGAGAGGGTATTCCAGACCACATTGGGTCCAGACTAATCCCTGGTAATTTGGGCCGAAACCCGACTGCTAAAGCATGCAGCCCGGGGTCGAAGCCCCCGTACCTCCAGGATGCGTCCCCCAGGATTCAAACATGAGACCGCTACTAGCAAGTCTACATGCCTTACTATTAGGCTAACACCCTTTGGTTTTCATAATAACTTGTAAGAGCATTTCCAACAGCTTCACCAAAATGAAGATTTTGAGGTTTTTTTTTGCTCCAACAGCTTCCCCAAAACCTTCTCCAAAATGGAGAAAACATGAGAGAGAAGATGAAAATCTTCAAATTTGGAGATATCTCAAAAAATGATTATAAATGAGAGAGAAATTGTTTTTTATTCATTCTACCAATGAGATTGGTTTAAAATAAATGTTTAGAAGAGAGAAATAATATTTTACGAATTGTATTGAATATTTTAATATTATAATTAATTGTGTAATCTCCAAAATGGAGAATCTGTTGAAGATGAAAGTGATTTTTTTTGGAGATTTTCACTTTTTACTTCTCCATTTTGGAGAAGCTGTTAAGAGCATCTCCAATAATTTACCCAAAATTTCTCTAAAATAGAGAACCAAAAGTCAAAATCTCCAAAAAAATTACAACCATCTCCAACAGCTTCCCCATTTTAGCGATAAATTATTAATTACAGTATATTATTAAAATATTCTATATATTTAATAAAATATTATTTATCTCACCGAAACAAATAATTTCAAAGTTTCTCATTGGTGGAATATAATAAAAAATAATTTCTCTCTTTTGGTAATCATTTTTGTGGATATCTCCAAATTTGGAGAAAAATGTATTATCTCTCCTACTTTCTCCATTTTGGAGAAAGTTTTGGGAAAATTGTTGGAGCTCATTTTACACTCAAAATCTCCATTTTCTTCATTTTTCCAAAATAGAAAAGTTGTTGGTGATGCTCTAAAGACTATCTAAAGAATTGGTTTCACTAACGTGACATTGACATTTTTATATACCAACAAAGAAAAAGAATTATATATCACTTAGGGGTCATTTACTAAACATTTCCTGGATAAGTGGTTACCAGTAGAAAACATCATCCTCACTTACCTTATCGCATATTGTTGGTAAGTGCTTATCGGGTAAGAGTCTTTTTCCACACTTATCGGGTAAGACTCACGGTCCTTGTTATGTCTCTTACAAATTAGATTCTTGGTGCTTGTAATGCTCAATAGATAAGGTTAGTAAGGTCTAATAAATGATTACCCAATAAACATTCAGTAAACGACCCTAAAATTTATAATAACTTTTAAATGAGTTCTTACATATTTACATGCCTTTTAAAAAAACAATAATAAAAAAAATTAAAGACTCAGATTATTTTTATTTACTTGACATATTCAGTAACCACTATTAACGTAATCCAATACTTAAATATTTAAGATGTATATATTTGACAACGAAATGAAAACATGTTACCTAAAAAATTTCAAAACAAATTATACTTCATTTTATGCGAATCCCCCATTTTTCTAGTCGTTATAAAATACTAGAAACGTACTCACGCAATGCAGCGAGATATATATCATGATTTTAATGTTTCACTTTATTTTTTGTTTTTTTTGTCGATTTACAGTACGATTTTGGATTGTTTTGAGAAAATGATAATGTTTTTTGTTTATAAATTTGTTTAATTTAGGTTTAATAATATAATGTTTAATAATTAAGTATTTTGTTAGAATTCAATTATTATTTTATATATTTTAATGATATATAGAAAAAATAACCAATTACATATTTAATAATATAATTAAAACAAATTTATAGTAATATAATATATTAATTAAATGATGATACATGAAAAAGTCTGCATAAAAGGAATGTCCTGTACATACCAAATTGATAGGTGTTAGAAGTCTGCAGTAGTAATATGTACCTTATGTTTAATAATTTGTATTTAAAATGTTTTTTATCCGAATTTATAATAATATAGTATAGGTTTATACCATTTGTTAAAATTAAATATTTATCTTATTTGGAAAGTTTTTTGTATTTGATAAACGCAGTTTAATTAATGGTATTAACTTTATTTTTAAACACTAAAATTGCGTTTACCGAATCGCAAAAACTTTCCAAATATGATAAATATTTAATTCTAAAAAAAGTATTTTAATAAAATATAAAATCACTAAAATACATGAAAATAAGTTTTTTTCCCTTTTATTTAAAGTATTCATGAAAATTAGTTATCTATATTGTATTATAAAGATGGCATAAAAAATTCTTAATTACAACTCATTAAACTTTATGTACTATCATTTAAAGCTATCTACTTAAAATCTCTTAAAAATAACTAATAAAGCATAATGTACTACCTGTAAAGCTTTTAACCATAATTAATATATTTCATCCTTATCCCCCAAAATTCTTATCTCTAATACCCAAACCCTAAAATTATGAAATTTGAATTCTGATAAACATAATCAAAACAGGATAAACATCTCAATTTAAATATAAAAAATTTAAAATATATAAGATAATTAATTAATTTTAACAAACTACTTAAAATTTTTTTATATAAAAAACATTATATTGTTAAGCCACAAATTTATATATAAAAAAATCATTATCACTCAATAAAAATCATCTAAAATCGTACTGTAAATCAATAAAAAACAAAAAATAAACATTAAAATCGTGATGTATCTCGCTGCATTGTGCGAGTACGCTTCTAGTTATAATAATTATGAAATAATCCAAATTTCCAATTCGTGTAACGGTAGAAACGAAAACGACCCACCAATTAAAAAAATAAATTATACAAGCTTTTTCATTTTATATTTAAACTAAAATACTCACAAATGTTATGTATTTCTGTACACAGCTTTCAAAGAATCTCCGAATCGACGTGTTCACCAAAACTTACAACAAAAATCATAAATTCTTAATAAAAATTAAATCAATTAATGCAGAACCATCAATCCAACGGTTGATATCGATTCTTATGCAGATGAAGATCGTACGGCTGCCACAAATAATCCAACGGACAAGCTCTCCGTTCATCCAATCTGACCCATGGTTTCCCTTTACCGCTCCAATGCAACAAACTAACCGGACCCGAATGCAATGACCGGCAGCTGCCCTTCACATTATCACCACCGAGCCCATGTTGGTTCCACCGGTGGTCAATCGGCTCAATGTTACCGGCAAACACCAGTAAAAACGGTGGCAACGAACCCAACTCGTAAATTCTTTTTTTTCTTTGTAATTCCATCCAGTTTTCAATTCTCTGACGGTAATTTCCGGATCTCCATTTACCCATATCCATTACCATCACACCGGTGTTGAAATAACACGGGTTTTTTGATGCGAATACCCGAGACATTAACGGGTCGGACCAGAAGGTGTCGGTGAAGTATTTGGTGAAGTTCGCGTGGCAATATTCCGGAGCTCCGATTACTCGGTTGTTTTGTAAATGGATGCTCCATAACTTATTTATATCGTCGACTAAAACGACGTCGGAGTCCAGGTAAATGACCCGGTCGACATCCGGGTCAAGTATTTCCCCCAAATAGTTACGAGCGTAGTTTAACGGGTTCTCGAGCGCGACCCGGATTGACGACGATATCAGATTGATGACCGTGTCTTCCCGGAAAATGTAGACTTTGAAGGTGAGCGACGGGAACGTGTTCCGGACGATCCGAGTTAAGACTCGTGGACTCGCCGGGTCGAACTCGGCGGCGATGAAGTGGAAAAACACGTTTTCTGGACAGGAAGCGTGGCGGAGGACGGAGTGTACGGCGGCGATTGAGCCACGGAGGTACTCGGAGTCGAGTGTCATTGCGATGTGGATTGTTTTGTTGGAGCATTCGACGCCGTTGCGGTACTCCGGCGCCTCTGTGAATCCGAGTAAATCGTCTCCGGCGTGAACTGAGTTTTCTCCGGTCACCGGAAAAGAACGAATTCCGAAGGACGTCAGCGGGAGAGAGAGGAATATAAAGACGGCGACGGCGATGGCGACGACGATATCGCCGTTTGACGCCTTCCGGCGACTCCGATTGCTATCCATCTCCGGCGTCTGTTAATGAATCATATACAAACGGAGGATGTATGTATAGCGCTCTCTCTCTCTCTCTCTCTCTCTCTCTAACTTGGTCTCTGTATATATATGTGTGTATATATACAGGGTTTAATATGGAGGCTGCGTCGGTAATTATCAAAATATCACGCGCTTTGTTGGTGCGTGTGGAGATAAGAGAGAAGGGTGCTTTGATATTGAAGTGGTAAGTGGAATACACGCGCTGATGAGTTTAGTAAGAATAAAAGTCATAGTTGGTAATTCTTTATCCAGCTCGATAATTTAGAATCAGAATCTAAAAAGGAAATTAATTAAAATGCCCGTTTTTGAACATCGTATTACCGAAATGTCCCAAATCTCGTCGACTTTGCCGAAATACCCTTTAAGTCCGGGAAACGTGGCTGGGATGAGCATCGATCCCGGGGTTGTTGTGTTTCGGCCGGGAAAGGACTCGATCCCGGGGTTATGTCCGGGAAACCCGGGGTTGGGGGCCGGGATCGTGTACATGTGTGTAGATGCATATATGGGTGTGTGTGAGATACATATATGGGTGTGTGTGAGATACATATATATGGGTTTCCCGGACATAATCCCGGGATTCCCGGACTTAAAGGGTATTTCGGCAAAGTCGACGAGATTTGGGGCATTTCGGTAATACGATGTTCAAATACGTCCAATTTAGCTATTAAAAAACAGGGGTAAACTACAATTTTGGTCCTATAGTGTGTCGAAAATAACATTTTTTGTGTTTATGGTTTTAAAATTACAAGGTGACCCTTAAGGGTTATAAAAACATTTGGATTTGATCTTTTTTTTTTTAACGACCGTTAAATAGTTTTCTGTTAAATGAGGGTATTTTGTTCTTTTATTGATTTTTTGTCTCTAACCCAATTAAAAACAACATGGACCAAAATCATAAATGGATTTTGACCGGGTAAAAGAGAAAAAATCGATAAAATGATCAAAAAGCGCTTCATTTAACGTAATTTTTTAATGGTCGTTAGCGAGAGGAACCAAATTAGGACGCTTTTGCAAACCATGATGTTCATCTTGTAATTTCGAAATTATAGGAACCAAAAAGATTAAGATTATTTTTCAACAAACTACAAGACCAAATTTATAGTTTACTCTAAAAAAGATTACATTTACACTCTTCTAATTATATTAGGAAATTTAGATTTTCTATACTTAATGTGGCCTCTAATATAATATACTTTGTAATGGAAAATGTTTGACGTTGCTCAATAAAACCATTATCATTACATCATCAAAAATACTTGTAAAATGTAATACATTTTGATAGGGGGTTGTATATAAGGTTTTTAGGGTGTCAATAAGTTTTTCCTTTGATATTAGTTTGGTAGATATAAAAATAATCTTTAAAATCTTTATATTATGTATTTGAATTATTCTCTTGTAAGTTTAGCAATGTTGTAAAATATTGTATGCATATTTATTTGATGTAGGTTTGATATTGCTAAAGGACTATATTTTATTCCCATTTATGGGATTTGAAAATAAAATTAGAGGGGTTCTCTTTCCTTATGTATGAAACAAGTATATTTCATAGTATTTGACTTTTGACTTTGTAACTTTTGGTAACGTAATTCAATGTACCCTCCAATTATAACATTGAATTGAAGTTAAATTTTAAAAAATAATTACAAACAAATACTAATGACAATTAAATATCATAATCTACAAGGTTAAATGTCTTAATCCGAGAAATACTAAGCAACAACAAGGTGTTGATTTATTAATTTAAATATCCTAGACAATTAATTATTTGTGGGTATTTATTTTATTACTTGTTAAGTAAATTACGAGTGTTAATATCTAAATTAATTACAGTAAGGCATTGTTTGGCAAAAAAAAAAACTAGCTTGTTTGGATGACCATAAACTAGCTTATAAGCTAGCTTTTTGAAAAACTACTCATAGTAACGATTTAAAAAGTTAGTTTATCAGCTACCAGCTAGCTTATCACTTAGTTTGTCAAACATAGCCTAAGATGGAATGTGTTTTATGTGGATCTAAGTTTTGAAAAATCTATTTTCAAAAACCCAAATTTGAATAATTATATTATTATTTTTAATAGATTTATATATATATTGGTAA
Source organism: Arctium lappa (assembly GCA_023525745.1). Lineage (NCBI taxonomy): Eukaryota > Viridiplantae > Streptophyta > Magnoliopsida > Asterales > Asteraceae > Arctium > Arctium lappa. The sequence goes on from CM042050.1 coordinate 4,431,939, forward strand.
CCATGGGTTTCCAGGCCAACATACATGTACCGACTAATCCCCGGACGACCACGAATGGTCTGAAGTCATCGTAGGTGAACCTCCATGGTCACAAAGAGCTTTGGTAGCGCATGAATTTGAACCCTGGGTAGATGAGATCTTCCACTACATCCCCCAAAGGTTTTTACCAGTACGCCACAATCCAAGTGGTTATATATATATATATATATATATATATATATATATTATATATAATTGTTGGGAAAAAAGTGAATATGTTATAATAAAAATAGGGAAATTGACCCAAATGGGCCAATGGAGGGGTTGGATTGGCCTTCTAGCCATATCTCTACCGAATTTATTGAAATGTCCAAAAGGTCTCCATTTGCTACTAAGGTCTCCATTTGCGCCCAAGGGCTCCATTTGCGCCCTTGGTCTCCATTTGCGTCCCTAGACACGTGTGCAACTGTTATTGGCTCGAAATAGGTTTTTCCATGTATATTGGTTGGTTTGTTATTTATTCACGTTTTTAGCAAATGGAGCCTTGGACGCAAATGGAGACCTTGGTAGCAAATGGAGACCTTTTGGACATTTAAATAAATTCGGTAGAGATATGACTAGGAGGCCAATCCAACCCCTCCATTGGCCCATTTGGGTCAATTTCCCAATAAAAATATCTTAAAATATTATTATATTTTATTATTTTGACATCCCTATATTTTAGGGTACATCCCAGAATATATTTATTCAAAAATGAATTAAAAAAACTATTTATTTTAATGCAATTTGTATTAAATTAATATTTTTTTAAGAATAAAAAATTAAATTAGAAAGAATAAAATTGAATCGAAGCTGGACAAGCAAAATTGAAAAAAATGCGAATAACCAGCTGTCAAACTTAATGGCGCGCCAACGCCCAGCTGTTGGTGCAAGGAAAAAGTTAAAAGTGTATTTGTGGGCTCTGCTCAGCTCCAAAATCTGATGTTGACGGCTTAAATTTGCATCTGTCAGTCGCATTGGCCAGCGGGTCCCACTGCCAATTGTCCACGTGCCCTCACGCCGTTTTGTTTCTACCGACAGCTCAGCTCTGCTCTTTCATTGGCTACAAACAGACCAAACAACACAATTTCTATTTTTTGTTTTATTTTTATACGGTTTAATTGTATCGATAAAAGTCTTGTAAAGCGAAGATACCGCAAGCACAAACAAGCGTTCATAATAGAACACGAGATAAATGACAAATGTCAACTGGCCGAAATGGCGAAAACATCGGAAAGCAATAGTTCTTGAAAATGAAACAAACAGATGTGATTTAAATAATCTTGTTGGGTTAGTTCAGAAGTCACTAGTTCAACTTCTGTAAGTTTTTTGGAGATTTTTCTGATTATTCTTCAGGGTTCCTACGGCTAGTCGAGTTACGTGCAAGTTGCCCATACACCCACTGTTAACAAAAAGAATGTACTTTTACATTATTTAAAACAGGTACATCAGGTTTTACAATCTCAAGTGATTACATGAAAACCTGAAGTTAACAAATTGACAAAGTTACATTATTCTTGAAACCGGATGCAAGGAAACAGGAAACTTCTTGTAATAACTTATTAGAGCATCTCCAACAGCATTGCTATAATTTCTCTAAAATAGAGAATCAAAAATGAAATCTCTAAAAAATATTATATTCATTGTTTGGGTAAAAAAAGTCCAACAGACTATTGTCGTACGACATAAGGTAAGGGACGATCTTTCTTTAGACGACCTCGACTAAAACAGTCAACTATCCGTCCCACGAATACCATCGTACGACATGATTTCAGTTACTAACCTACAATATACATTATGCCATGTTTTAATGCAGGATTTACAGATATTTATGACTAAAGATTGTAACGATAGACATCATCAATAACAAAAAGCATAACGGACGCCATCATCAATATCAGAAACGGTCCTATACATTCAATGACTTGGAAAACGGAAAGATGAAGTATAAATATGGGATTGAAACTGCACATTTGGGGACCTGATGCTCATACCTCAGAAGCTCACAAATTATACTCTCAAGCTTGCTAAATCTCTCTGGAAGTTCATAGTCTTCTGCTGTTTGTCGTACAACGCACGACTGAAATCTAATTACACACGACGCACGACCGACTTTACTTTCTCGTATTGTTTCACTTAGTATTACATTTGTAACACTTGTTCTAAAGGACGACGTCCCTGATTGACGTTCATAGTGCACGACGACTCACACTCGTCCGCGGTTTTTACCCATTTCGGGGTTTTCCGCGTCACCAATTCTCTCGTCTTATTTACTTTATTTTTATTATAGTCGTACGATTATTGTTGTTACTTTCTTTGGTTGGATCAAGCTCCACATTTACCTTAAATTTTCCTTGGGAGATTTTTGGCATAAACAGTTTGGCTCCCACCGTGGGGCCCCATCCAAAGGAAATCTTCAATAATCTCACGACAGACTAACGTTTTCTCTTAGTGTTTTCTTGTCCAGTTGTTCAGGATAATGGCATTCCAAGGAACTCAAGATCATGTCGTAGCTCAAATGAACATGGAGCTAACAGCTGCTCGTGCTCGTATTGACGCCTTAACAACTCAAGCTCGACAAGCAGCTGAAACCATCGAGAATTTGAGAAACCAAAATGGGAACAATATGATGGGGACTACAAATGCTTATGTTGGTACTTGGAATGTGCCTCATCCATTACCAAACTATCCTCGTCCACCATCAATTAACCCTGCAACTTTTATGATTCCAACTATGCCTATAACCTCTATTCCATTTAATGGATATGCTTCTGATGCCTCACAGCAAAATAGCCTCAATGGGACTGGTTATGTTCCATTGGGCACTCCAAATGGTGTTCCCTTAGATCCTGTTGCACAAAGATTAAAACTTATGGAAGAGCAAAATGAACGTCTCCTTTCAATGTTGGCCAAATTACCGGGGGCAGCAGTTCCAGTCGATGTCGAGCCTCGTACAGGGTTTCAAGCGTCGCCGTTCGTTGATGAGATCGCGTTAGTGGACGTCCCAAAGAAGTATAGCATTCCAACCTTCAGTCCAAAGTACTCAGGCGTCACTGATCCAACGGAACACGTCGCTCAATACAAGCAACTTATGTGGACTGTCTCAATACCGCACCAATTCCAAGAAGTTTGCATGTGCAAAAGTTTTGGGGCAACCTTGACCGGGGCAGCTTTACAATGGTTAATAAATCTTAAACCTAAAACTATTAGGTCTTTTGCAGAACTAGTGAATCAATTCACTCAACAATTCGCTAGCAGCCGAAAAATGGAGAAGCAGACAAGCGACCTCTACTATGTCGCGCAGAAGAGTGGAGAGTCCATCCGGAGCTACTTTAATCGGTTCAATGCGGAGATGATTAGTATCCGTAATTGTGATGTAAAAACAGCAATCGAAGCATACAAACGAGGTCTGGACGATAGTTCCGGGTTATATCTTGATCTTACAAAATATCCTCCGGAAACCTTTGAAGACGTACGAGCACAGACACTTGCCCATATGAGGGTCGAGGATGACCTTGCATTCAGAAATAAACATTCGGGCGATCGAAAAAGCCTAAGTGTTAAAAAGCCAGACTTCAAACCAAAGTCAACCAATCGATCAGAGCCTACTCGGCAGATTTCAAACGTCAGATTTGAAAAGAAAGGATTGATGACTTCTAAATCTGTCCAGTATCCTAAAGTGTCATCTTATGGTTTCCCTGGATCAGCTAAAGACGTCGTCATATCCTTGAAGCAACTTCAGCAAAACATACGATGGCCAAAGAAAAGTGACAAAGACAGTGACAAGAAGAATAAAAATAAATGGTGCGACTTCCATGATGACTTCGGTCATATAACGGAAGATTGTATCGCCTTAAAGAAAGAGTTGTCCTGGCTCAATTCGAAAGGTTATTTGCAGGAATTAAAGGAAAAGAAAGACGCACGTCCCACATCCCCAGAACATGCCAAGGTGATTAATTGTATCACTGGAGGTTCTGATATCTGTGGGACCACCTATTCAGCTGCTAAAAGACATGCCAGTCGCGGTCCCGATGACCGACCAATTCCAAAGGAGGTACGACTCAAAGAGGACGCAGAATTGGAGGCTATGCCCTTAACGTTTGACCAGGCGGATCTCGATGACGTACATCAGAAGCATCATGACGGACTAATTATTCAATTAAGCATTGGGAATTGTCTGACCAAAAGGATACTCGTCGATGGAGGTAGTTCAGCTAACATTATCTTTTTTGATGCAGTGAAAGCAATGGGCATCGACAAATCCGAGATTACACGACGTTCGACCATACTCGTTGGGTTTAATGGTGGAGCGACAAACACTATGGGTGAAATCATACTCCCAGTATTTGCTAAAGGAATCAATAGACAGACGAAATTCAATGTCGTCGATTGTTCATCAGCTTATAACGTTATTCTTGGGCGACCTTGGATTCATGACATGAAGGCTGTGCCTTCGACATATCATCAAACTTTGAAATTTCCCACGCAATGGGGAGTACAGGAAATCAAAGGCGAAAGAAAGGTTGCTAGGGAATGTTACAAAGTTTCCTTGAAGCCCCCGAAGCAGACAGTATAGCAATTACAGAACCAGGACGTTCCTGGGACTAACGACGATTATCGCTTGGAAGCTGTCGTCTTAAACCAGGATAAGCCTGACCAGATGGTTTACATAGGTTCTACGCTCGACCCTTCTTTTAAAAAACAACTAATTTCTTTTTTGCAGGACCACTATGATTGTTTTGCTTGGACACACGAAGACATGGTGGGTATTGACCCGAGTATTATTTCTCATAAACTCAACATTGATCCATTATTTAAACCTGTTCAACAGAAAAGGCGAAAATTTGCTCCTGAGAGGAATAAGGTTATCAACGACGAAGTTGATAATTTACTTAAAACAAGAAAAATACGGGAAGTCAAATATCCAGATTGGCTCGCTAATGTTGTAGTCGTTCAAAAGAAAAATGGAAAATGGCGAGTCTGCATCGATTTCACAGACCTTAACAAAGCATGTCCGAAAGATCCATTTCCATTACCACATATCGACTCCATGGTCGACGCTACAGCAGGACATGAGCTACTCACATTCATGGATGCATATTCTGGGTATAACCAGATATTGATGCATTCAGACGACCAGAAAAAAACAGCCTTCATGACGGATAAAGGTATTTATTGTTACAAAGTAATGCCTTTTGGTCTTAAAAATGCAGGTTCGGCATATCAACGATTGGTGAATATGATGTTCAAAGAACATTTGGGTGATACTATGGAAGTATACATCGATGACATGCTTGTCAAATCAAAACATGCGGACGATCATATCGGACATTTGAAGCAGTCATTCGACATCTTGCGTGAATACAAGATGAAGTTGAATCCTACGAAATGTTCCTTTGGGGTTCGAGCTGGAAAATTTCTCGGTTATATGGTTACACGACGAGGAATCGAAGCTAATCCAGAACAGATTAAAGCAATTGTTGAGCTAAAATCGCCCAGAAATTTTAAAGAAGTCCAACGTCTTACAGGACGTGTAGCAGCGTTGAACAGGTTTATTTCTCGGTCGTCCGACAGGTGTCATTTATTCTACAATGTCCTTCGAAAAAATAAAGGGTTCGAATGGACGAATAAGCATGAATAAGCGTTGCAGCAACTCAAAAAATACATGATGTCGCCTCCTTTTCTCTCTAAACCTGAGCAAGGTGAAATCCTTCAACTTTACCTAGCAGTCAGCAATAATTCGGTAAGTGCAGTCCTTATACGAGAAACCAACGGACAACAACTGTCGATTTACTATGTAAGTAAAACTCTATTAGATGCTGAAACCAGGTATTCGTCTATAGAAAAACTTTTACTTTCATTAGTCATGGCTGCTAAAAAGTTACGACATTATTTTGAGTCACATCCTATAATTGTGGTAACTAATTTTCCTTTAAAATATGTGTTAAGAAAGCCCGAATTAACAGGACGATTAGCTAAGTGGAGTATTTACCTCAGCAATTTTGATCTGGATTTCAAGCCCAAAACAGCGATCAAGTCACAGGTCTTAGCCGATTTCATCTCAGATTTTAGTCCAGAACTAGAAAGCACGATGACGTCCGATAAAATTGTGGCGACTTTGCACGACACTACATGGACAATCGACGTTGACGGTTCGGCAAATATACGTGGCACCGGCTTGGGTGTCGTTTTACAGTCCCCACAAGGGGGCAAAATAGTATATTCCATACGATGCGATTTCAAAGCAACAAATAATGAAGCAGAGTATGAAGCATTGATTGCAGGAATCAAAATTGCTCGTGAATTGGGGGCAACACGTCTGCACGTCCGAAGTGACTCATCCTTAGTTGTTAACCAAATCAATGGAGAATTCGCAGCAAAAGATTCAAGGATGATTGCCTATTATAAAATAGTAAAAGAAGAAGCAAAGAAGTTCAGTCACTTTGTAATCGAGCAAATACCAAGAGATCAGAACACTCAAGCTGATGCACTGGCCAATTTGGGGTCAGCACTTAGTCGAACGACATTCGACAATATCCCAATAGTTCATCTTGCTACCCCTTCCATCAAGGAGGATGATAATATTTCAGTCGCACCAATTGAAGAAGAAAATTCTTGGTCGGACGACATTCGGAATTACTTAGAGCACGATCAATTGCCCGATGATAAAATGGAAGCAAGAAAAATTAGATTCAAAGCGTCGAGGTACGTTATGATCAGAGGACAATTGTATCGACGATGGTTGGTTGTGATTATTGTCAAAGGTTAATCTTTTCCATTTGACTCCCAGTATGTATATTCATATATACGAAAGCCATTATTACGATTGCACTCGTTCGATTGTAAAGTTCAGTTGATTCCATTATAGCACGTTGATGAGTGATGATTTGGTCGAATGTATATAATGATTTTTGTATCTTCTTAAATTTACTTGACGTGCTTTTGGAAAAACAAAGCAAATGACAAGCATTGATAAACAAAAGAAACTTTTTTCATTACTAAAAAATTACAAGTATAAGAGACGACCACCGACGACCGACTCTTATTTGTAAATCTAAAGAAAAATAAACTAAGTAGGAGGAGCGTCAGACTGTTCCTGCGTGACGTCCGTCCTCACTACTAGCTCCTCTTCTCCTCCTTCGCTCCCTTCCAAATCATCGTCCTCGTCGAGATCCCTCTCAGTCCCCACCTTCTCAAGGTAAGTCTTAAGCTCTTCAGCGGCCGACGCCATGGGATTCTTCCCATTCAGATGACGTCTCATCAAAGCAGCCCTGGCTGTGAGACGAGAAAAAGCTTCAAGCTGTTGATTCTCTTCTTCTAAATCTTTGACATCACCCTCTAAGCTTTCAACTTTCATGAGAAGGGACCTAACTTCATCAGCAGAGGCAGCAGCAGCAGTAGTAGCCTTTATCTTCTCCACCTCCAGCTTGGACGTCGAGGCCTCAAGTTCAAGGACGTGATCCCTGAACTTGATCGTCTCACTTTGAGCTTCGACAAGTTTGGTCTTAAGACTCTCGACTTTCTTCTTCTCGACCTCAACCGTCTCTAAGGCGACCTTCTCCCTTTCAAGAGCCTCGTCGGCCCTTTTCTTGACGTCGGGAAAGGATGTCCTAAGACCTTCCGTCTGAGCAAAGAAGCTCAAGCAAGCTTGGAAAGCCTGTACGACAGAAAGAAAGAGTTAGTAGTAAGAAAAATGAACGGAGTAAGAAATAAGTAAAGATGTACCATGAAGGAAAGACCAGCAACATGCGCTCCCGTATCCTCGACCCGAGACTCCTTGTATCGATCGTAGAAGGTCGGAAGAAGGAATTTTCCCAAGTGAGGAAAAATGACGTCCCTCTCGAGGACTTCATTTGCCATGAAGTCAGATGGGGGAGTGACTTTGAATGTCGTCTCTCCCACCTTCTCCTTGTTCTTCTCTTCCTTTGAAGAAGAAGAAGTGGGCTTATTAACGCCCGATACCCCCGACAGGGGAATGTCCTTCGTCACCTGAGTCAAGCCTCCGAGCTCGACACCAGAAACGGTTCCCTTCGTCGGTGACGCCCCTGGTAGGGACGTCATAGTAACGTCGCCCGTCTTTTTAGGCGAAGAACGAGGTTGCTTGCCTCGAACTCTTCTTGGATCTACCCCTGTGGAAGCGGCAGATCTTTTCTTTGATTTTTCCCTCCCTTGAGGAGCGAGCTCTAATTGCTCGGCTCGCCTGACAGCAGCTGACTTGGCAGTTGCATCTCCTAAGTAAAAAGAGACAGATAAGAGCAAGTTAGAAAATACTTACGATTCGTAGGAAGTAAGTATTGTTGAAAAACTTACCCGTCATCTCTTCTTCTCTTTCTCCTTCTCTCTCTTCTTCTATATCCTCTCCTTCCTTCGAAGGATCCTCAGTAGGTGCAACTTCACTGACTAGGACGACTTCGTCCTCCTCGTCGTTCGACCGAAGGGAGAAGGAACGATCAACAATACTTCTCTCTAAGGTTCTTTGAACCTTATTAAGAGAATCCCTCTTTGGCTTCACTACACTAAAATCGATCACTGCAAAAACAAAGAAAAACATGAAGCTAAAACGCACGAATAAAAACGCACGACAAAAACGCACGACAGTAAACCTACCCGATTCATTCCAGCCTGATGACAACCATTGGCTGTCTTCATCACTTACGGATGCCACTTGAAGGAAGACATACCGATGTTTCCACCCACGGTCGTTCACCGCAGTATTAAGTATCATTACGTTATCCCCCTTTGAACGAGGGAATAAGCTATAACGGTGATAACCATCTGGTCGTACGCTATAAGCTGTCAAGAGGTCGTTCACGTTGAACGGTACCTCCCACTCGGCTGTAAGACGATCAATCACTTGGACAATACGCCAGAATTGAGGCATTAATTGTGCAGGTGTCAAATCGAAGGCATCTAAAAACGCCCTGACTAAAGGGCTAAAAGGCCAAGAGAAACCTATCTTAAAGGGGTACTCGTACAAAACACAGTATCCCCTCGGAACCTCGTCTGGTCTTAAATCTTCCGGCGACACTATATTTATCTCATCTGGAAGTTTAGCCAAAAGCTTGAAAAAGTCTATATGTTCTTCTTCTCTAAACAAACTCACTGGTTCATTCGACATCTGAAAGTCAGGGATGTTAAGAGTCGCGCACCAATAACTCAAAATATCCCAAGCTTTCCTAGGTTTTCTAGCTATAGATTTTCTATGCATAAATCGACACAGGAAAGACTCAGAAATCGTACCTTAAATAACAGTCTAAACCTCGAATTCAGAGTGGAAAAGATTCTGATCGCTCGGAAATCTCGCTGAAAGTGTATATTTTCCAAAGAATTGTAAGCGTGAAGAAGGAAAGGATTAACAACAATCCTTACTTATATTATAAATTTGGAAACTGAATCGACCGAAAAAATAGATCGCCAGTCGTCGTTTGACACGTGTCTCCTGTATCAAAGGAAATACTCGAGTATGTCCTTTCGAAATACGACACCTGTCTAAAATTAGCTGTCTAACTGTTTACTTATGCAGGTGGTGACGTCATTATCTAGTTGGAAAGGAACTAATTTGATTCTAATCGAAAGAATTTCGTTTTCTTCTATTTTAATCTTAAATTTAAATTTCAATTGCCGCTTGAATTTTAAATTTGGGGGCAAACTGTTTGGGTAAAAAAAGTCCAACAGACTATTGTCGTACGACATAAGGTAAGGGACGATCTTTCTTTAGACGACCTCGACTAAAACAGTCAACTATCCGTCCCACGAATACCATCGTACGGCATGATTTCAGTTACTAACCTACAATATACATTATGCCATGTTTTAATGCAGGATTTACAGATATTTATGACTAAAGATTGTAACGATAGACATCATCAATAACAAAAAGCATAACGGACGCCATCATCAATATCAGAAACGGTCCTATACATTCAATGACTTGGAAAACGGAAAGATGAAGTATAAATATGGGATTGAAACTGCACATTTGGGGACCTGATGCTCATACCTCAGAAGCTCACAAATTATACTCTCAAGCTTGCTAAATCTCTCTGGAAGTTCATAGTCTTCTGTTGTTTGTCGTACAACGCACGACTGAAATCTAATTACACACGACGCACGACCGACTTTACTTTCTCGTATTGTTTCACTTAGTATTACATTTGTAACACTTGTTCTAAAGGACGACGTCCCTGATTGACGTTCATAGTGCACGACGACTCACACTCGTCCGCGGTTTTTACCCATTTCGGGGTTTTTCGCGTCACCAATTCTCTCGTCTTATTTACTTTATTTTTATTATAGTCGTACGATTATTGTTGTTACTTTCTTTGGTTGGATCAAGCTCCACATTTACCTTAAATTTTCGTTGGAAGATTTTTGGCATAAGCATTCATCTCCAACAGATTTGCTATTTTAGAGATTTTAAAACAACTTATATTATTATAATATTCTATAATTTATCATCCCAATACACTTTTTTTTTAAATCTTAATATAAAATAATAAAAATTCAATTTCATTGGTGAGATTAAATAAAATAATAATTTCTCCCTCCTACCATCAAGTTTTAGAGAATTCTCTAAACTTGGGAAAATTTCAACTTTTCTCTATTATAGCAAACAAGATAGCAAAACTGTTGGAGAGGTTTAGAGAACAAAAACCCATTTTTTTTCTATTTTAGCAATGTTGTTGGATATGCTCTTATTATTATTATTATTTTAAATTTATAATGATTGCATAGAAGTCTCATTCTACAAGTTAGACATATATATGAGTTATACCAGATAATTATAATTATAATTATTTTTAGTTTTAGTTTTAATGAACATAATAATTTAAAGTTTGGTTGCTTGCATATGTAATTGTTGGGGCTATGATTTTTCTAGAATTTTGCAAGTAATAGTTTAGAAAAATAAAAGATTACACATTGATATGTTTTTTGGACATTTTCTATTTTTGTAAGTGGTTGTCTCCTTCATGTGGATCATAGAATATGCCTTTTTATATTATAGACCATGTGGGTTTCATGATCAATTTTGTTATTTTTTTTTAGTAATTTTTATTATATAAGTAATTATTATATAAAGTATAAACTAGGACAAACTAAATCAAAATAAACTCTAAAACATATTTCTTCTGGTTAATTTTTTTAATGAATTTTAAATAAATAAGTTTAAGAAAAACCATGACAATAATTTTAGAATTTAAAATAAGAGAGTTTATGTAAAACTTCATGAATTTTTTTTATTACAAATGTTTTTTTTATGAATATAATATTTATATATGGCTAATGATTGGGCAATGCTAAGAGCATCCACAGTGTACGAGTTGAAGCAAGCAAACTATTTTCAAACCAGTGAAACCCACCGACTCTCCGCTCACTTCAGGTATGCTTTCTTTCATCTCTTCTTCCAATCCGATTTGGGGAACGCTTGCCGAAGGTGAATCCGAAAGGCCTTCATCTTCTCCCAAGTCATCCAAATCGGTGGTCCCTTCTCCCCCAAAACCATCCCGAGCTAAGTTGGTGGCTATTAAAAGGAAAAAGGCCACCGACAACGTCACACTTGCTTTTATGACTCTGCCGCTGACAAATCCGTCGGTGGCTACCCAGGTCATTACTCCTTCTATTTCTGTTAAGCGACGGGGCTCAAAATCCCCTCCTAAGTCTCGTTCTAAGAGACTTCGGACACCTTCGGCCGAAACTCACACTCCATCTACCGATTCTCAAAAATCGGCAGATGTTTTACTTTCCCCTCCAAGGCCACGGGGATCTGCTAAACCCTTTCCCATCTCCTCCAAACCTTCTCAAAAATATTTGGTTGTACAAAAGGAGTCCCCCAATATTCCTTCTTCTTCTCCTTCTGTGGAGATTGAAAATGAGTTGGTCTCCTCTCCAGACCGACATTCTGCTTCCTCACAACACGACCTTTCATCCGGGGTCAATCCTGATGATGTTGCACAATCTGAGGTTTTATACCAGAAAATGTACCAAAACCTCTTCTCTCCCTCGCCTTCACCTCAACTCTCACCGAAGAAGACACCTCCCCAAAACCTTCACCGAATAAGACTCCATCTCCAAACCCTTCGCCGAAAAAATCCCATTCTCCTAAACCTTCACCGAAGAGATCTCCCTCTCCGAAACCTTCCCCTGCCAAAATGGTTGGGTCTTCTACCCAGGTACCGATCACAATATCTGCCGAGTTCCTTGCCGACATTGGTGACTCCAATCAGCAGGTACGAATGCTCGGTACCCAGTTTGAACAACTTCGCAAGTCTTTGCGTGAACCGGCGCTCCTCAATTCTCTGAACGCCAACAACATCTATATGGCCGAACTTCTGCAGCTCGTCAAAGAGCAAAATTCTGAGGTTGTCGATCTTAATCACGACATATTTCGGTGTTTGGATGTCATGCATAAGCAAATTGATGGTCTACGTGCCCCTCTATCAGCAACTATGGAATCTATTCTCAAGGAGGTGGTCAGACTTAATGATCAAAATACCTCATTGACCTTGTCAGTGGCTACTCTCAAGGCCGCCTCTGATGCTCGGGATCAAGATCTTCTTAGTCGACAGCAGCAGGCCTCAGCTCAGAAGTCTATTAATTCTGAAATTCTCAGTGCCTTGCAACACTTAAATAGGCGTCTTGACTCTCTGCCTGTCGATATGGATCAATACTGTGCTCAGTCTCTCGACATTGACATCACCGAGTCTGCCTTCACTCCTGTCGATCGCACGGTATTGGAGCGTATTGATCGCCGTGTGGACCGTATGTCGGCTACAACTGGTGTTTCTTCCCCGACTCGTACTGAGGGGGAGAAAACGACTGAGGGGGAGCAACAAATTTCGGGGGATCAACTCCTTTCTCAGGTTCATATCAGTACGAGTCAGGGAAAACCTTCTACCGAACCGACTGCTGCTGCTACTGTCGAGCCATCTGCTACCGAAGAGAAAGGAACCGATCACCCCTTGGTGGTCGAAGAGCCTGAGGGGGAGAAAATGCCCAAAAAAGGATAAGGGCAAAGCTATAATGTTGCCAGATGAAGTAGCTACTGAAGATAAGCGTCGTAAAGATGCTTTATTAAAGAAAGCTGTGGATGGTGTTGGTCTTCATATTCCTCCTCCAAAGGCTACCTCTTCTGATCCGGGCTTATCTGAAGAGGATCTGAAAGCTGCAAAGCTTGCCCAGATTGCTCGTGACAGAGATGTCGAGCTAGCGTTGAAGTTTGCTGGCGAAGAAGATCCTACCGACACAATCAAATCTCAGATGAGTGCTCTAGAGGACGCGTCGAAGAAAAATGAGGAAATAAAGTCTTTGTGTATCGATTGGTATCGCAAAACTCTAAATAGACGCCGGATCTCTGCTAAAATCACAGATGTCAAGCGTCGACAAGCTGCAAGGTTATTCGGCTAAAGATTATCAGGGATGATGCTTCATTGTCTATGGACAGACTGGACTCTCTTGTTCAGTTTGGAGTATCGGAATGGGTAGAAATTGGTATCTGCTTGTTAAAAAGCCAAAGCTCTGCAAAATCTGAGGTTGATAAATTCATTGCAGATCTTCAAACCAAATTCAGAACCTATCGAAAAAGATACAACGTTGTCCATACTCCTCCCGAAGAGGAGATCAACAATTTAATGTCTGGTCGTCCTCCTTCCAAATCGAAGCCGAAATCCAAAAAGGAAGACGTGTTTGCCCAAATGGCTAGAGAAGGAAAGGTTCCAGATACTTCAAATCTGGATCTATCATTTCCAATCCCGGTTCCTCATCCTTCAACCACTGTGATTTCTGAGCCTACTCATGGTATCTTCTTCAACGATGCACTTGGGCAGATCTCCTTCTTCAGATCAAGCCAAATCTCTATTGCCGACACAACCTTTCTCCTCAGGATTATCCAAATAATTCCAATCTCGGCAAGGGATCTCTATGTGGCTACTACCGACGAACTAAAGAAGAGGGATGTTGAACCGCAATTTTCTTTTGAATAAACTCGGTGTAGTTTTATGTTTGTATTTATTTTGTTTTCCTCTGTATTGTAATCTTTTTAAAAAGATTAATACATTGAGTTTTTATTACTTATCGTAAATAGTTTGTACAAATCATTATTTCATTCTTTTATACTTGTAAATGTCGGATACTCTAAAAAAATCCAAAAAGAAACAAAAAGAATGGTCTATGTGAAAAAGAACCCAAAAGAGTATGAAAAATGGTCAAAATGCATTATTCATTTACTTTAAGTGTTATGAGATGTTATCATCAAATAGGGGGCGATTGTTGGGTCATCTAAGATTTAAAGATAACATCTCCTTAGTCTTTATTGATGCTTGAACCTTGTATTTTAATTTGTGGTTCTTTGTAATAGCTTAGTTAAACAGTTTGGTGAGTCGAAGACAAACCGAAATCAACATGAAGGAAGTCTACAATGTGGATTGAGATAAACTTCAAAAGTGAAACTAAGCCCTGTATGCCGATTCCTTTCGGCAGACCTTATCCTTGCCGAATTTCCATTCGGCATGTCCTTTCTTGTTGCCGAACCACCTGTGTTCGGCACATGCCTAATCTACCGAATTCCTCTTCGGTAGTTTTTCTCATACAGATTGCTTCTTTATCTAGTAAGAACATTTATGTTAAATCCTCATGATTTGACATACTTCCTCATTTCCAATTATCCTTTGACAATGGAAATGGAAACCTCTTTCTTCCTTGAGAAGATTTACATTTAGTCTTAATTTGATTAGATGTTTATTTTCTAATTGATCTCAAAAAGATTGTCCCTTGAATATTTTATAATTGATATTGTACTTTAATAGTACAAAAGTTACCGTTTGTATTGTGATAAGTCACATCAAATATCTTATAATTTATTGACAATTTCTCAACCACCCAAACCTTTACTCTTATATGTCCTTTACACTCATTACATTGGATAGTATATAAAGGATGGAGGTAGAACCTTGCTACTTACACTTTCAGCTCAAGATTTGGTATTCACAAGATTTCAAGCAGGTTGATAGTTTTCTCTTGTCTCTTTAAGGTTTAAGTCTTTGTGTTCTTAATATCTTCTAAGGTGTTAGATTGTTTAGAGTAGTTCCTAACTATTCTTTTTTCGCAACAATCTTTATTTCTCTTTGTGTAATTCTTGATATTAATTATCAATAAAAGAATTAAAATTAAGTAATTTTGTGTTATTGTATTCAACCCCCCCCCCCTCTACAATACTTGTTTACTTCTTTGGGACTAACAGGTTAATAAATAAAACTGATTAAATACGAAACTTTTATAAAATTCTATAAAGTTAAAACTGATTAAATACGAAAAAGCTACGAAAAAGCAGGTCGTGCAGTTACGAGCTATGACGAAAAACCTCAATTGAAAAACCTCTCTACTATGTGAAAAACTTTAAAAGGACGTTTTTTGCTTTTTGAAAAACCTCCAAAAAAGCTCGCAAAAAGCTCTCAACGAGCACATTGTGGATGCTCTAATGACACCCACTCTATTATCAAAATCAAGTCAATTTATGCATTTTTTTAGGGGTGGTGGGGAAGGATCGACCCTAGACCTGTCTTGTTATTTGGGCAAAGTCGTCACGCTCTTTTGTCAACTGAACTACACGTCAAATGCTATTGATAATATTTTAATACCAACATACATGATGTTTTTTTTTTCCTTACAATTTCTTTAATTAAAAAATAAACCTTATTAGAACCCGTTTGAAATATTTCGTTGTATCTAAAGCTCGTTATGAATGAAGAAAACATTGGAAAGAACAAAACAAGATTCGTATGAATGACACATACTGTTTCTCAACGTACACTATTTAATACATAAAATACAACAAATAATCCAAAAGTGGTTTGTGATTATCTCAAAATACAACTAAAAACAAAAATATTGAAAGGGACAAGTTAAAAATTGGGATAATATCTTGTAAAAATAAATAACATGAATAAAGACAATGGAGAAAATATAAATAAAATGAAATAAAAATAAATAAATAAAAGACAGGGAGAGGTTGAGAAGGTTGGAGAGAGTAGTTGTGAGAGTGATGGTTCACACATGATACACAAGGGACTTGTGTATAGGATCCTTTTCCATTGAATGAACCACAAGAAGGAGATTAGAGGAAAAAGGAAGTTGCACATTTGTCACGATAATTAAACATATATAGAAATAAATAGGTAATAAAATAATAACAGAGTCGTGTTGCGGGACGAGACCAGACTGGTCGTCTTGAATTGGGGAAATGGGAATACGGGAATTGTAAAGTCATATCGTATGATATCAAGTCGATCATAAATTTAATACTGAACGTGATTGGAATTTTGGGTTGTGATTCAAACATAATCTCTTATATAATCAATGATGTCCCATTAGTGATGGCCATCTTGGCCCGGCCTGATCAGTTAACCGAGCCTGACCCGACTGAAAGCCCGGCCCGGCCCGGCCCGATGCCAAACCGGTTTGAAGCCCGAAATCATGGACCGGTTTGGGTTTTTGGCGGCCCGAGCCCGGTTCACGGCCCGGTTTTTGGCCCGGCCCGATTCGTACATTTAAAAAAAACGTTATAAATACTTGTATGTTACCGTTTATATACGTTTTTTTGACTTTTTTTTGTATTTTTTACCCCCCAAACCCCTATAAATACTTGTATTGTAAGTTTGTAACTTAAAATTATATATAAAATGTATTTTTAAAGTGAATTTTAGTGATTTATTATAAATAAAACGTATTTTTAAAGTGTATTTTAGTGATCCATTATATAAATAAATTATTTTTAAAAAAAATACGAAAAAATCATCGGTCCGATCACGGCCCGGTTTGGGCTCGGCCCGGCCCGGTTTTGGTTAAACCGGTTTACCCCAAGCCTAACCGGGCCACGCCTTTTCGGGTGAAACTCGGCCCGGCCCGGCCCGAAGCCCGTTTGGGCCCGGTTTTTGCTTTCACTGTAGAGGCCCGAAGCCCGTTTTGGCCCGGCCCGGCCCGGCCCGAGCCCGGTTTTTGGCCATCACTATGTCCCATTGAAGTCAAAAATAGAAACCAGATTTAGACCGGACTAGACTGATGACTGATATGACTTGGGCTCACGTGAGAAAAAAAAGGTTTTTGGTGAGAAGTGGTGAAAACCCGTTTATATTATGTGAATGTTACATTATATTTTGTGAAGTTGATGAAGGTTATAAGTCTTGACTCTGTACATTCACCAGTTTCTGTAGGTGTTGTTAGTATTCTCTATATGTATTTTAACAATACATATAATATTACAACTTATGTAATCAATACAATTCAACGAATGAATAATAATAATACGAATACAAAGAAATTAGAATGAATCAACAGATGAATAACATAAACGAATTAAACGAAGTTGAGGCTCGTGTGTGACACGATTCCCTTAAACAGATTTGTCGTCTGTTCCCATGGTACAACAGCCAAAACAGTTGAACTGTCGGAGATGAACACTTGCCTGAAAATTCACCGGAGAAAATCGTATGCGAAAGAAAAACCAGAGAATTGTGTGTGTAATATCGGGTGTGTAGAATGTGGCGAATCTCCTCCCTTTTATATTGAGAACCATAACCGAAAACATAAATATGATATTAAACAATTAATTAAAGAATTAATCTTTAAAACTGAAAAGATTAATTCAATAATTAAAACCATAATGTTTGTTTTCAATGCCAACGATTTGGGAGTTACAGAAAACAACAACAGTACGCGGTTCGCAAAAATCAAGTTGCGCGAGCACAAGATTTTGGAGTTGCATTCGTGTCCGCAGGTCGCGCCCATGCACAAGTTCGCCAATTTTAGTCTACGAAAGTCTCAATCGGCACCCCCTGCTCGCGGGTACGTGTAGGAGTAAAACCAAACAAAAAGCTTGTAAGCTCCTCCCACATTAATGGTTATAAACCACAAAATGATTGTTCCTCCTTCTTATGTGGGACACAATCCCATATCCACTTGGTTTCTACTAAATTCCTTCCAAACACCCAACTTTGAGCATTGATATCTCATTCACACATATTCCGTTTTTGACACATTATATATCGATTCGAAGCTCTCATATAGGAGAACACAAACCCACGAAGAGTTAGATATATACAATACATATACATGTATTTAAATGTGTCTAAAGTTAGTAAAAACCCATGTTTTACTAAAATTTTCCAACAGGTGTCACATCCACACGTCTTCGTAGTTCGTACAATATAAGGATATCTTCTTAGGGCATCTCCAACAGTTATGCTAAAATAGAAAAAAAAGAGGATTTCAACAAGTGTTTGCTCCAACAGTTATGCTATCTTGTATGTTAAAATAGAGGAGAGAGAAATATCTACTCACTTTTTAAGAAGAGTAAACTACAATTTTGGTCCCTGAGGTTTACACTAAAATATAAAAATGGTCACTAAACTTCAATAAGTGCCAATTTCATCCCTACTGTTTTGATTTCGCTTTGAAAGAAGTCCCTCATCGTTAACTCCGTTAGATTAGTTCGTTAAGTAGGGGGGATTTTGGTAATTTTACATTTTTCTTCTTTTTCTTTACTAAATCAAATAGGAAGGGCCAAAACTGTAAATTCTTTTATTCTCTCTCTTTCTTGTACACACACACACACACATATATATATATATATATATACATGGTGCGTTTCTTTTGCAACCCAAACAATTTGTACAAACTATGCAAACCACTATATTATGAAACAATAGATATATTTATGGATAATGATTATGATTCATTAATAATGATTGTGATATATATGGAAAATGTTAAGTTTATTCAATATAATCATGATTTTAAATTAGGAAATGTTAAGTTTATTAATTATAATCATGATTTTAAATTAGGAAACATAATAAAATCATATATTCATTAGACTTGATAAACGACTAAGATTGGTTTGCATAGTTTGTATAAATTGTTTGGGTTGCAAAAGAAACGCACCCTATATATATATATATATATATATGTGTGTGTGTGTGTGTGTTTCTATCTTTATATATAAATTATGTACATATATGTATATCTATATACATAACCACCACCACCGTCCCACCCCATGAACCACCTCCACCAGACGACCACCACCTGCATCATCCCCTCCCTTTCCTTTTCGTAACATTTGTAGAAACACACACACTTACAGTTGCAGGAAAAAAACATAGCAGGTTTGTTCGATTTTGGTTCCGAATCCAGACATGGGAGTAGGGGTGGCCGAAAATGTGGTGATCGGGAAGAGTGGATGATGCAGGTGGTGACCGATCTCGATGTTGGTTCGGTGATAGAGGGTGTTGCCGGAGAAGACACCAGAGTGGAGGGTCGATGGAGGTGGTTCACGGGGGTGGTGAGGGTCGCCGACGATGTGGGTGGTGCAGTAGTCGATCGTCGGCGTCTATGGGTGTTGTTGAAGTTTAGGGGAGAGGTGGTCGGCGATGGGAAGGAGAAGAGTGGACGACGATGGGAGTTGTTACCAGCGATGGATGTGGAAGCATATATATTTATCGTCCCTATATATATATATATATATATATATATATATATATAGGGATGATATCAATTGGAAACCAAGTTTCATTGGAAACTTTGGAAACCAAATTTCAGTCATTGATCTTTATAATCAATGGTTAAGATTCATTTGAATTATATATGGTAGTAAATTAATTTATTTATTAATAATAAATAAAAATAATAGATGAAAAGGGTAAATATGTCTTTTGATTTTGTGTCTCAAATATGGCAAGAAAGATTTATTTTATTTAGATTACTTGAAACCAAAATAAAAATTTTCACGCAAAATAAGAAAAATATAAAATTAGATTATATTTTGGTTTCAAGTAAAAAAAAATTTACCACGCAAAACAAAAATAAAATTTCCCACGCCCATGAATTTCCACATCGATAAGAAAATTTTTATTTTTCTTTTAAAATGTAAGAAAATATTTTTTTAATCTCATTTTATTATAAAATTTCTCACGCAATCTAATATTGTGATGAAACCATTTGAATTTGTGGATTACAGATTTCATTGGATTACATTTTTGTGATGAAAGAGGATGAATTTGTGCCATTTTTATTAACTTCCCATTTTTGTTTCATTACCTGTTCAGTTGCATATCCGTATATGAAAATAGATTCATCAGGTTCATCGTGTTAGCATTATTGTTTCATAATAAAAATAGATTCATCAGGTTCATCGTGTTAGCATTATTGTTTCATAATGAAACATGATTAATTTGTGCCTTTTTTGTTAACTTCCCATTTTTGTTTCATTACATGTTAGCATTATTGTTTCATCGTGTTAGCATTATTGTTTTATAATGAAAATAGATTCATCAGATTCATCGTGTTAGCATTATTGTTTCATTATTACCATATATAAGCTAAATTAAAATTAAATAATTTACCTAAATTAAATATCTCATTTTTAAATTAATCAATGATCATTATTACCATATATAAGCTAAATTATAATTACATAATTATTAATATAATAATAATAACAGTTACCATATATATTATGAAATAATGTAAAAGAAAAAAAATAACCTTTTCAATTAAAAATAAAAATAAAAAAAAGAAATTCACTGATTGGTTGATTTCGATTTCCAAAGTTATCAATGTAATAATGGTCTTCAATTAATCGCTCCCCTATATATATATATATATATATATATATATATATATATGGGTAGTTTAATTTGTATCCATGGAAATCTTACAACCTATTCAACTCATATCTTAACCGTTGGATTAATGATTCACGGTTACAATACATGTGGGTCCAATATTTTCAATTAAAAAATCCCTTATATATATATATATATATATATATATATATATATATATAAATGAATGAAGTTAACTAATGTTTGTACATGTAGTGATAAATGATACAACACATATCAACGTGTTATTTGAATGCTCGATGATTTTAATGTATCTACTTAGTAAAAAAATCAATATAAAATAAATGTGTAAATTTAATTTTTGCGACGTTGGAACAAAACCGTACCAACATGTACCAACCGAAAAATGTTGAAGTCACTTGGAGTTGGTTGGTATGCGGTATAAAAGTTGTATACCAATTATAATTGGTTAGTACACGGTATAAACGGAAAAAAAAACATGGTACTGTATTGTTTGGGTAAAAAAGTCCAAAAGACTATTGTCGTACGACATAAGGTAAGGGACGATCTTTCTTTAGACGACATCGACTAAAACAGTCAACTATCCGTCCAACGAATACCATCGTACGACATGATTTCAGTTACTAACCTACAATATACATTATGCCATGTTTTAATGCAGGATTCACGGATATTTATGACTAAAGATTGTAACGGTAGACATCATCAATAACAAAAAGCATAACGGATGCTACCATCAATATCAGAAACGGTCATATACATTCAATGACTTGGAAAACGGAAAGATGAAGTATAAATATGGGATTGAAACTGCACATTGGGACATCTGATTTTCATACCTCAGAAGCTCACAAATTATACTCTCAAGCTTGCTCAATCTCTCTTGAAGTTCATAAAGCCTTCCGCTGTTTGTCGTACAACGCACGACTGAAGTTTAAATATACACGACGCACGACCGACTTTACTTTATCGTATTGTTCTACATTATATTACACTTGTAACACTTGTTCTAAAGGACGACGTCCCTGATTGACGTCCATAGTGCACGACGACTCACACTCCTCCGCGGTTTTTACCCATTTTAGGAGTTTTCCGCGTCACCAATTCTCTCGTCTTATTTACTTTATTTTTACTATAGTCGTAAGATTATTGTTGTTACTTTCTTTGGTTGGATCAAGCTCCACATTTACCTTAAATTTTCCTTGTGAGATTTTTGGCATAAACATGTATCATGTTCACCCCTAATTAAATGTGTGTTCTCAAACGAAAATAAATTTTATTTTATTTTTATCATTCGAAAATACAAGGTTTTAAAAGTAAATATCCTAAAATAAAATTTTTGCTTGGTTATATTTTGATTTTATTTGTCAGAAAATAAACACAAACCATAATAAAAATAAGAGTAAACTTCATTTTTGGTCCCTGACGTTTGTCATTTTCAACGGATATCGTCCATAAACTATCGAAACTTGGATTTGCTCCTTCATGTTTGTCATTTCACTTTGGTTTTCGTCCCTCCCACTAACGACCGTTAACTTTTTTGGTTAACTCCAATTAAATGTTGGGTATTATGGTCATTTTATATTTTCTCGAATTTTCTATTAAAACTAAAAAAAGAATTGGAGTATTGTTTGGGTAAAAATTTCAATAGTACATTGTCGTACGATTAACGCTGGACAACAGGTAAGGAATTCCAACAGTCAGAGCTTACTGTGTCGCACGACCAAATAGATAGTAGATGCTCTTTCTTTAGACGACCAAACATCCATTCGACGAATACCGTCGTACGACTTAATTTCAGTTACTAATTGACAACATACGTTATACCATGTTTTAATGCAGGATTCAAGGATATTTATGACTAAAGATCATAACGGAAACCTTCATCAATAGCAACGGACATAACGGACGCTATCATCAATGTCAAAACGGTCATCTCATTAATGTGTAAGATACACATTAAAGACATCCTAACGGAAAAATGCACTATAAATACGAAGAGGAAATCTCACTCGGGGACATCTGATTCTCAGACCTTAGAAACTCACAAATAATACTCTCAAGCTTGCTCAATCTCTCTTGAAGTTCATAAAGCCTTCCGCTGTTTGTCGTACAACGCACGACTGAAGTCTAAATACACACGACGCACGACCGACTTTACTTTATCGTATTGTTCTACATTGTATTACACTTGTAACACTTATTCTAAAGGACGACGTCCCTGATTGACGTCCATAGTGCACGACGACTCACACTCGTCCGCGGTTTTTACCCATTTTAGGGGTTTTCCGCGTCACCAATTCTCTCGTCTTATTTACTTTATTTTTATTATAGTCGTACGATTATTGTTGTTACTTTCTTTGGTTGGATTAAGCTCCACATTTACCTTAAATTTTCCTTGGGAGATTTTTGACATAATGTATATTGTAGGTTAGTAACTGAAATCATGTCGTACGATGGTATTCGTTGGACGGATAGTTGACTGTTTTAGTCGAGGTCGTCTAAAGAAAGATCGTCCCTTACCTTATGTCGTACGACAATAGTCTGTTGGACTTTTTTTACCCAAACAGTTTGCCCCCAAATTTAAAATTCAAGAGGGATTTTTCAGTGTAGTGAAGCCAAAGAGGGATTCTCTTAATAAGGTTCAAAGAATCTTAGAGAGAAGTATTGTTGATCGTTCCTTCTCCCTTCGGTCGAACGAAGAGGAGGACGAAGTCGTTCTAGTCAGTGAAGTTGCACCTACTGAGGATCCTTCGAAGGAAGGAGAGGATATAGAAGAAGAGAGAGAAGGAGAAAGAGAAGAAGAGATGACGGGTAAGTTTTTCAACAATACTTACTTCCTACGAATCGTAAGTATTTTCTAACTTGCTCTTATCTGTCTCTTTTTATTTAGGAGATGCAACTGCCAAGTCAGCTGCTGTCAGGCGAGCCGAGCAATTAGAGCTCGCTCGTCAAGGAAGGGAAAAATCAAAGAAAAGATCTACCGCTTCCACAGGGGTAGATCCAAGAAGAGTTCGAGGCAAGCAACCTCGTTCTTCGCCTAAAAAGACGGGCGACGTTACTATGACGTCCCTACCAGGGGCGTCAACGACGAAGGGAACCGTTTCTGGTGTCGAGCTCGGAGGCTCGACTCAGGTGACGAAGGACATTCCCCCGTCGGGGGTGTCGGGCGTTAATAAGCCCACTTCTTCTTCTTCAAAGGAAGAGAAGAACAAGGAGAAGGTGGGAGAGACGACATTCAAAGTTACTCTCCCATCTGACTTCATGGCAAATGACGTCCTCGAGAGGGACGTCATTTTTCCTCATTTGGGAAAATTCCTTCTTCCGACCTTCTACGACCGATACAAGGAGTCTCGGGTCGAGGATACAGGGGCGCATGCTGCTGGTCTTTCTTTCATGGTACGTCTTCACTTGTTCTTTACTCCCTTCACTTTTCTTTCTACTAACTTTTTCTTTCTGTCGTACAGGCTTTCCAAGCTTGTTTGAGCTTCTTTGCTCAGACGGAAGGTCTTAGGGCGTCCTTTCCCGACATCAAGAAAAGGGCCGACGAGGCTCTTGAAAGGGAGAAGGTCGCCTTAGAGATGGTTGAGGTCGAAAAGAAGAAGGTCGAGAGTCTTAAGACCAAACTTGTCTAAGCTCAAAGTGAGACGATCAAGTTCAGGGATCATGTCCTTGAACTTGAGGCCTCATCGTCCAAGCTGGAGGTGGAGAAGATAAAGGCCACTACTGCTGCTGCTGCCTCTGCTGATGAAGTCAGATCCCTCCTCAAGAAAGTTGAAAGCCTAGAGGGTGATGTCAAAGATTTAGAAGAGGAGAATCAACAGCTTGAAGCTTTTTCTCGTCTCACAGCCAGGGCTGCTTTGATGAGACGTCATCTGAATGGGAAGAATCCCATGGCGTCGGCCGCTGAAGAGCTTAAAACTTACCTTGAGAAGGTGGGGAGTGAGAGGGATCTCGACGAAGACGATGATTTGGAAGGGAGCGAAGGAGGAGAAGAGGGGCTAATAGTGAGGACGGACGTCACGCAGGAACAGTCTGACACTCCTCCTACTTAGTTTATTTTTCTTTAGATTTACAAATAAGAGTCGGTCGTCGGTGGTCGTCTCTTATACTTGTAATTTTTTAGTAATGAAAAAAGTTTCTTTTGTTTATCAATGCTCGTCATTTTCTTTGTTTTTCCAAAAGCACGTCAAGTAAATTTAAGAAGATACAAAAATCATTATATACATTCGACCAAATCATCACTCATCAACGTGCTATAATGGAATCAACTGAACTTTACAATCGAACGAGTGCAATCGTAATAATGGTTTTCGTATATATGAATATAGTGCAATCGTAATAATGGTTTTCGTATATATGAATATACATACTGGGAGTCAAATGTAAAAGATTAACCTTTAACAATAATCACAACCAACCATCTTCACGCGATCACATGAGTATTACTTGACATGAAAATTTTAGTTAAGTCGTGCGTCCCTGCGAAGATCATTGTTAACGTGGTGGTCGTTGGTTTGACCAACGACCCTCCGATGCTTAAGTTAGTAATCTTTTTAAGAAATAATCCAAGGAAAAGAATTCATAATTTAAAAGAAATACCTCTTTAAATGAACTGCATTCCAACTTCGTGGGATATCTCGACCATCAAGGGTTTGGATCTTATAAGCTCCTTTACCCACGACGCCAGAGATTTGATAAGGGCCTTCCCACTTAGTGGAAAGTTTACCTGCGTTGAGTTCTTGAGTGTTTTGGAACACTCGACGTAAGATATAGTCGCCTTCTTGGAAAACTTTGATTTGGATATTTTTGTTGAAATGTCGTTCAACAGCTTGCTTCTGCGATGCCATGCGAATGTAAGCAGCTTCCCGAAGTTCCTCTAGGGCGTCAAGATCATAACTTAGATCGACTAAGTTATGTTCAACAGACGTATGTCTTGAAGTTGGTAGTCGTACTTCGATAGGTAAGACAGCTTCACATCCATAGACTAAGGAAAAGGGAGTTTGTCCTGTGGACGTACGAGGTGTCGTACGATTAGCCCATAGAACAGAAGGCAATTCTTCCACCCATTTTCCTTTAGCAGCTTTAAGTCGTTTCTTAAGTGAATTAATGATAGTTTTATTGCTCGACTCAGCTAAACCATTCGACTGTGGATATCGAGGCGTCGATGTTACTAACTTGATATTTCTTTCTTCACAAAATCTTCGCGTTCGGTCACTGATGAATTGTGTCCCGTTGTCGCACGTTATTTCAGATGGAATTCCAAACCTGCAAATGATGTTAGTTTGGATAAAAGAAACGACTTCTTTATCCCGGACTTGGGAAAAAGCCGCTGCTTCGACCCATTTAGAGAAATAATCAGTTAGAACTAAAAGGAATACCTTTTGCCCGGGAGCAGGTGGTAATTTCCCAACAATATCCATTCCCCATTTCATAAAGGGCCATGGGATCAAAGTCGAGTGCAAAGGTTCAGAAGGTTTATGAGACATACCTGTGTGTTTTTGACATGCGTCGCATAACTGTACATACCTAATCGCATCTTGTCTTATCGTCGGCCAATAATAACCTTGTCTCGATATCCGGTTAGCTAAACTGCGGCTTCCGGAGTGATTTCCACATTCACCATCGTGCATAACTTGTAAAATTTTGTGTACTTGTGCCTTGCTGGTGATACACCGCAAATTCAAACCAGTTGAAGATCGTCGATACAATTGTCCTCTGATCATAACGTACCTCGACGCTTTGAATCTAATTTTTCTTGCTTCCATTTTATCATCGGGCAATTGATCGTGCTCTAAGTAATTCCGAATGTCGTCCGACCAAGAATTTTCTTCTTCAATTGGTGCGACTGAAATATTATCATCCTCCTTGATGGAAGGGGTTGCAAGATGAACTATTGGGATATTGTCGAATGTCGTTCGACTAAGTGCTGACCCCAAATTGGCCAGTGCATCAGCTTGAGTGTTCTGATCTCTTGGTATTTGCTCGATTACAAAGTGACTGAACTTCTTTGCTTCTTCTTTTACTATTTTATAATAGGCAATCATCCTTGAATCTTTTGCTGCGAATTCTCCATTGATTTGGTTAACAACTAAGGATGAGTCACTTCGGACGTGCAGACGTGTTGCCCCCAATTCACGAGCAATTTTGATTCCTGCAATCAATGCTTCATACTCTGCTTCATTATTTGTTGCTTTGAAATCGCATCGTATGGAATATACTATTTTGCCCCCTTGTGGGGACTGTAAGACGACACCCAAGCCTGTGCCACGTATATTTGCCGAACCGTCAACGTCGAGCGTCCATGTAGTGTCGTGCAAAGTCGCCACAATTTTATCGGACGTCATCGTGCTTTCTAGTTCTGGACTAAAATCTGAGATGAAATCGGCTAAGACCTGCGACTTGATCGCTGTTTTGGGCTTGAAATCCAGATCAAAATTGCTGAGGTAAATACTCCACTTAGCTAATCGTCCTGTTAATTCGGGCTTTCTTAACACAGATTTTAAAGGAAAATTAGTTACCACAATTATAGGATGTGACTCAAAATAATGTCGTAACTTTTTAGCAGCCATGACTAATGAAAGTAAAAGTTTTTCTATAGACGAATACCTGGTTTCAGCATCTAATAGAGTTTTACTTACATAGTAAATCGGCAGTTGTCGTCCGTCGGTTTCTCGTATAAGGACTGCACTTACCGAATTATTGTTGACTGCTAGGTAAAGTTGAAGGATTTCACCTTGCTCAGGTTTAGAGAGAAAAGGAGGCGACATCATGTATTTTTTGAGTTGCTGCAACGCTTCTTCATGCTTATCCGTCCATTTGAACCCTTTATATTTTCGAAGGACATTGTAGAATAAATGACACCTGTCGGACGACCGAGAAATAAACCTGTTCAGCGCTGCTACACGTCCTGTAAGACGTTGGACTTCTTTAAAATTTCTGGGTGATTTTAGCTCAACAATTGCTTTAATCTGTTCTGGATTAGCTTCGATTCCTCGTCGTGTAACCATATAACCGAGAAATTTTCCAGCTCGAACCCCAAAGGAACATTTCGTAGGATTCAACTTCATCTTGTATTCACGCAAGATGTCGAATGACTGCTTCAAATGTCCGATATGATCGTCCGCATGTTTTGATTTGACAAGCATGTCATCGATGTATACTTCCATAGTATCACCCAAATGTTCTTTGAACATCATATTCACCAATCGTTGATATGTCGGACCTGCATTTTTAAGACCAAAAGGCATTACTTTGTAACAATAAATACCTTTATCCGTCATGAAGGCTGTTTTTTCCTGGTCGTCTGAATGCATCAATTTCTGGTTATACCCAGAATATGCATCCATGAATGTGAGTAGTTCATGTCCTGCTGTAGCATCGACCATGGAGTCGATATGTGGTAATGGAAATCGATCTTTCGGACATGCTTTGTTAAGGTCTGTGAAATCGATGCAGACTCGCCATTTTCCATTTTTCTTTTGAACGACTACAACATTAGCGAGCCAATCTGGATACTTGACTTCCCGTATTTTTCCTGTTTTAAGTAAATTATCAACTTCGTCGTTGATAACCTTATTCCTCTCAGGAGCAAATTTTCGTCTTTTCTGTTGAACAGGTTTAAATGATGGATCAATGTTGAGTTTATGAGAAATAATACCCGGATCAATACCCACCATGTCTTCGTGTGTCCAAGCAAAACAATCATAGTGGTCCTGCAAAAAAGAAATTAGTTGCTTTTTAAAAGAAGGGTCGAGCGTAGAACCTATGTAAACCATCTGGTCAGGCTTATCCTGGTTTAAGACGACAGCTTCCAAGCGATAATCGTCGTTAGTCCCAGGAACGTCCTGGTTCTGTAATTGCTATACTGTCTGCTTCGGGGGCTTCAAGGAAACTTTGTAACATTCCCTAGCAACCTTTCTTTCGCCTTTGATTTCCTGTACTCCCCATTGCGTGGGAAATTTCAAAGTTTGATGATATGTCGAAGGCACAACCTTCATGTCATGAATCCAAGGTCGCCCAAGAATAACGTTATAAGCTGATGAACAATCGACGACATTGAATTTCATCTGTCTGTTGATTCCTTTAGCATATACTGGGAGTATGATTTCACCCATGGTGTTTGTCGCTCCACCATTAAACCCAACGAGTGTGGTCGAACGTCGTGTAATCTCGGATTTGTCGATGCCCATTGCTTTCACTGCATCAAAAAAGATAATGTTAGCTGAACTACCTCCATCGACGAGTATCCTTTTGGTCAGACAATTCCCAATGCTTAATTGAATAATTAGTCCGTCATGATGCTTCTGATGTACGTCATCGAGATCCGCCTGGTCGAACGTTAAGGGCATAGCCTCCAATTCTGCGTCCTCTTTGAGTCGTACCTCCTTTGGAATTGGTCGGTCATCGGGACCGCGACTGGCATGTCTTTTAGCAGCTGAATAGGTGGTCCCACAGATATCAGAACCTCCAGTGATACAATTAATCACCTTGGCATGCTCTGGGGATGTGGGACGTGCGTCTTTCTTTTCCTTTAATTCCTGCAAATAACCTTTCGAATTGAGCCAGGACAACTCTTTCTTTAAGGCGATACAATCTTCCGTTATATGACCGAAGTCATCATGGAAGTCGCACCATTTATTTTTATCCTTCTTGTCACTGTCTTTGTCACTTTTATTTGGCCATCGTATGTTTTGCTGAAGTTGCTTCAAGGATATGACGACGTCTTTAGCTGATCCAGGGAAACCATAAGATGATACCTTAGGATACTGGACAGATTTAGAAGTCGTCAATCCTTTCTTTTCAAATCTGACGTTTGAAATCTGCCGAGTAGGCTCTGATCGATTGGTTGACTTTGGTTTGAAGTCTGGCTTTTTAACACTTAGGCTTTTTCGGTCGCCCGAATGTTTATTTCTGAATGCAAGGTCATCCTCGACCCTCATATGGGCAAGTGTCCGTGCTCGTACGTCTTCAAAGGTTTCCGGAGGATATTTTGTAAGATCAAGATATAACCCGAAACTATCGTCCAGACCTCGTTTGTATGCTTCGATTGCTGTTTTTACATCACAATTACGGATACTAATCATCTCCGCATTGAACCGATTAAAGTAGCTCCGGATGGACTCTCCACTCTTCTGCACGACATAGTAGAGGTCGCTTGTCTGCTTCTCCATTTTTCGGCTGCTAGCGAATTGTTGAGTGAATTGATTCACCAGTTCTGCAAAAGACCCAATAGTTTTAGGTTTAAGATTTATTAACCATTGTAAAGCTGCCCCGGTCAAGGTCGCCCCAAAACTTTTGCACATGCAAACTTCTTGGAATTGGTGCGGTATTGAGACAGTCCACATAAGTTGCTTGTATTGAGCGACGTGTTCCGTTGGATCAGTGACGCCGAGTACTTTGGACTGAAGGTTGGAATGCTATACTTCTTTGGGACGTCCACTAACGCGATCTCATCAACGAACGGCGACGCTTGAAACCCTGTACGAGGCTCGACATCGACTGGAACTGCTGCCCCCGGTAATTTGGCCAACATTGAAAGGACACGTTCATTTTGCTCTTCCAGAAGTTTTAATCTTTGTGCAACAGGATCTAAGGGAACACCATTTGGAGTGCCCAATGGAACATAACCAGTCCCATTGAGGCTATTTTGCTGTGAGGCATCAGAAGCATATCCATTGAATGGAATAGAGGTCATAGGCATAGTTGGAATCATAAAAGTTGCAGGGTTAATTGATGGTGGACGAGGATAGTTTGGTAATGGAGGAGGCACATTCCAAGTACCAACATAAGCATTTGTAGTCCCCATCATATTGTTCCCATTTTGGTTTCTCAAATTCTCGATGGTTTCGGCTGCTTGTCGAGCTTGAGTTGTTAAGGCGTCAATACGAGCACGAGCAGCTGTTAGCTCCATGTTCATTTGAGCTACGACATGATCTTGAGTTCCTTGGAATGCCATTATCCTGAACAACTGGACAAGAAAACACTAAGAGAAAATGTTAGTCTGTCGTGAGATTATTGAAGATTTCCTTTGGATGGGGCCCCACGGTGGGCGCCAAACTGTTTATGCCAAAAATCTCCCAAGGAAAATTTAAGGTAAATGTGGAGCTTGATCCAACCAAAGAAAATAACAACAATAATCGTACGACTATAATAAAAATAAAGTAAATAAGACGAGAGAATTGGTGACGCGGAAAACCCCTAAAATGGGTAAAAACCGCGGACGAGTGTGAGTCGTCGTGCACTATGGACGTCAATCAGGGACGTCGCCCTTTAGAACAAGTGTTACAAGTGTAATACAATGTAGAACAATATGATAAAGTAAAGTCGTTCGTGCGTCGTGTGTATTTAGACTTCAGTCATGCGTTGTACGACAAACAGCGGAAGACTTTATGAACTTCAAGAGAGATTGAGTAAGCTTGAGAGTATAATTTGTGAGCTTCTGAGGTATGAGCATCAGTTGTCCAAATGTGCAGTTTCAATCCCATATTTATACTTCATCTTTCCGTTTTCCAAGTCATTGAATGTATAGGACCGTTTCTGATATTGATGGTGGCGTCCGTTATGCTTTTTGTTATTGATGATGTCTACCGTTACAATCTTTAGTCATAAATATCTGTGAATCCTGCATTAAAACATGGCATAATGTATATTGTAGGTTAGTAACTGAAATCATGTCGTACGATGGTATTCGTTGGACGGATAGTTGACTGTTTTAGTCGAGGTCGTCTAAAGAAAGATCGTCCCTTACCTTATGTCGTACGACAATAGTCTGTTGGACTTTTTTACCCAAACAAGGATAATGGCATTCCAAGAAACTCAAAATTTGAGATCACTAATCGAATCATTGAAGCCAATAGTATCCACAATTCCCCTGTGAAAGCAATGGGAATCAACAAATCCGAGATTACACGACGTTCGACTACACACGTTGGATTTAATGGTGGAATTACAAGTACCATGGGGGAAATCACACTACCAGTATATGCTAAAGGAATCAAAAGACAGACGAAGTTCAAACGTCGCCGACTGTTCATCAGCTTATAACGTCCTCCTTGGGCGACCATGGATCCAAGAAATGAAAATTGTACCTTCGACGTACCATCAAACCTTGAAATTCCCCATGCAATGTGGAGTACAGGAAATCAAAGGCGAAAGAAAGGTTGCTAGGGAATGTTACAAAGTTTCCTTGAAGCCCCCAAAGCAGACAGTATAGCAATTATAGAACCAGGACGTTCCTGGGACTAACGACGATTATCGCTTAGAAGCTGTCGTCTTAAACCAGGATAAGCCTGACCAGATGGTTTACATAGGTTCTACGCTCGACCCTTCCTTTAAAAAGCAACTAATTTCTTTTTTGCAGGACCACTATGATTGTTTTGCTTGGACGCACGAAGACATGGAAAAATACGAGAAGTCAAGTATCCAGATTGGCTTGCTAATGTTGTAGTTGTACAAAAGAAAAATGGCAAATGGCGAGTCTGCATCGATTTCACAGACCTTAACAAAGCATGCCCGAAAGATCCATTTCCATTACCACATATCGACTCTATGGTCGACGCTACAGCAAGGCATGAGTTACTCACGTTCATGGATGCATATTCTGGGTATAACCAGATATTGATGCATTCAGACGACCAGGAGAAAACAGCCTTCATGACGGATAAAGGTATTTATTGTTACAAAGTAATGCCTTTTGGTCTTAAAAATGCAGGTTCGACATATCAACGATTGGTGAATATGATGTTCAAAGAACATTTGGGTGATACTATGGAAGTATACATCGATGACATGCTTGTCAAATCAAAACATGCGGACGATCATATCGGACATTCGAAGCAGTCATTCGACATCTTGCGTGAATACAAGATGAAGTTGAATCCGACGAAATGTTCCTTTGGGGTTCGAGCTGGAAAATTTCTCGGTTATATGGTCACACGACGAGGAATTAAAGCTAATCCAGATCAAATCAAAGAAATTGTCGAATTAAAATTGCCCAGAAATTTTAAAGAAGTCCAACGTCTCACAAGACGTATAGCAGCGCTGAACAGGTTCATTTCTCAGTCGTCCGACAGATGTCACTTATTTTACAATGTCCTGCGAAAAAACATAAAGGGTTCGAGTGGACTGACAAGCACGAAGAGGCGTTGCAGCAACTTAAACAATTCATGATGTCGCCTCCTTTCCTCTTTAAACTTGAGAAAGGTGAAACTCTTCAACTCTACCTAGCTGTTAGCACTAATTCGGTGATTGCAGTTCTTGTACGAGAAACCGACGAACGACAATTACCAATTTATTATGTAAGTAAAACTCTATTAGACGCTGAAACCAGGTATGCGTCTATAGAAGAACTTTTACTTTCGTTAGTCATGACTGCTAAAAAGCTACGACGTTATTTTGAATCACATCCTATAATTGTGGTAACTAACTCTCCATTAAAGTCGGTATTAAGAAAACCTGAACTAACAGGACGACTTGCTAAATGGAATTTTTACCTCATCAATTTTGATATGGATTTCAAACCCAAAACAGCGATCAAATCGCAGGTCTTAGCAAATTGTGTCTCAAATTTCAGTCCAGAACTGGAAAACACAATGTCGTCCGATGAGTTAATTGTGGCGACTTTGCACGACACCACTTGGACACTCGACGCTGATGGTTCGTCAAACATATGCGGAACAGGCATGGGTGTCGTCCTACAGTCCCCACAAGGGGGCAAAATAGTATACTCCATACTCCATACGGTGCGATTTCAAAGCTACAAATAATGAGGCGGAATATGAAGCACTAATTACAGGAATCAAAATTGCAGAATATGAAGCACTAATTGCAGGAATCAAAATTGCTCACGACTTGGGGGCAACACATTCGCACGTCCGGAGCGACTCGTCCTTAGTTGTTAACCAAGTTAATGGAGAATTTGCAGTAAAAGATGCAAGGATGATTGCTTATTGAAAAATAGTGAAGGAAGCAAAGAAGTTCGGTCGCTTTGTAATCGAGCAAATACTAAGAGATCAGAATACCCAAGCTGATGCACTAGCCAATTTGGGGTCAACACTTAATCAAACAACGTTCGACAATGTCCCAATAGTTCACCTTACAATACCATCCATCAAAGACGATGGTAATATTTTGGTCGCACCAATCGAAGAAAAAATTCTTGGTCGGACGACATTAGAAATTATCTGGAGAACGATCAACTGCCTGATGACAGAATGGCAGCAAGAAAAGTCAAGCTAACTGAGTATCACGACAAGGTTATTATTGGCCGTCATTAAGGCAAGATGCTATCAGGTATGTACAGTCGTGCGACGCATGTCAAAGACACGCAGGTATGTCTCATAAACCTTATGAACCTTTGCACTTGACGCTGATCACATGACCCTTTATGAAGTGGAGAATGGATATTGTTAGGAAATTACCACCTGCCCCCGGGCAAAAGGTATTTATTTTAGTTTTAACAGATTATTTCTCTAAATGGGTCGAAGCAGCGGCTTTCTCCCAGGTTCGGGACAAAGAAGTCGTTTCTTTTATTCAAACTAACATCATTTGTAGGTTTGGAATTCCATCTGAAATAACGTACGACAACGAGACACAACTCATCAGTGATCGAACACGAAGATTTTGTAAAGAAAGGAACATCAAGTTGGTAACATCGACGCCTCGAATATCCATAGTCGAATGGTTTAGCCGAGTCGAATAAAAAAAAAACTATCATCAATTCAATCAAGAAAAGACTCAAAGTTGCCAAGGGGAAGTGGGTGAAAAAATTGCCTTCCGTTCTATGGGCTAATCATACGACACCTCGTACGACAAATTCCCTTTTCTTTATGTGAAGTTGTGTTATCTATTGAGGCACGACTACCGACTTTAAGACATACGTCCGTTGAACATAACTTGGTCGACCTAAGTTATAGAAGAGTTTAGAGAAGTTGCGCACATTCGCATGTCGGCACAGAAACAAGTGATCGAGCGACATTTCAATAAAAATGTCCAGATCAAAGTTTTTCAAAAAGGTGATTACGTTCTACGTCGAGTATTTCAAAATACTCAAGAGGTCAATGCAGGTAAGCTTTCCATTAAATGGGAAGGTCCTTATCAAATCTCTAGCATCATGGGTAAAGGGAGCTTATAAAATCCAAACCCTCAATGGTCGAGATATCCCACGAAGCTCGAATACAGTTCATTTAAAGAGGTATTTCTCTTAAATTTCATATTTATTTCCTTCGATTATTTCTTAAGAAAGATTACTGACTTAAGCATCGGAGGATCGTTGGTCAAACCAATGACCACTTCATTAATGTTGTTTTTCGCAGGACGCACGACTTATTTAAAACTCATATGATCACACGTATATGATCGATCGTAATTAATGACAAAGATTAATTTCTGCATTTGATGTTCAGTACTTAGAATCGAAAATCATTATTACAAACTGCCTTTGGTTGATCTAGGACTTCAGTGGATTACTTTATAAATGGTGATGTGATTGGATGTCTGATGGTCGTTGGTCAAACTAACGACCACCCCACTAATGTTGTTTTTCGTAGAGACGCACGACTTAGTTAAAACCTTTATGTCGAATAATACTCATACTATCGCAAGTATACGGTCAGGAGTCAATTTTTTGCATTTGACGTTCGATATTTAGATTGCCTTTGGTTGGTGATAAACCTCAATCAAAGTCATTACAATGGATGATAGTATGGTTAAACGTATGATATGCTATGACTATTTATCTTCTTCGATTACTCGACGTACAATAAAGTGTAAACTTAAAGCAAAACAATAAGCTTCAGTGGGAAAAATGAATTCTTTCATTAGTCGTTCAAAAGGTAATTATAAAAAGGAACGACCATAGACGACCGACCCCTAATAAAAGATTCAAAAGACAAAACTATTTCGAAGATCGAGAACAGCGATACCATCGACAATAACAAGGCCAAGATTCAGAACAAGGAAGGAGTAACGTCAGATCGTTACTGCACGACCGCCGTCCCTGCTGCCGCCACCTCTCCTCCGCCGTCGCTTCCCTCCATATCGTCATCCTCGTCGAGGTCCCTTTCAGTTCCTACAGTGTCAAGATAGGTCTTGAGCTCCTCGGCGGCCGACACCATGGGATTCTTCCCACTCAGATGGCGTCTCATCAAAGCAACTCGGGCTGTGAGACGAGAGAAAGCTTCAATCTGCCTATTCTCTTCCTCCAAATCCCTGACATCACCCTCCAGCTCCTCGACCTTCTTCTTGAGGGACGTAACTTCATCAGCAGAGGCAGTAGCAGCAGTAGTGGCCTTTATCTTCTCCACCTCCAGCTTGGACGTTAAGGCCTCAAGTTCAAGGACATGGTCCCTGAACTTGATCGTCTCACTTTGAGCCTCGACAAGTTTGGTCTTGAGACTCTCGACCTTCTTCTTCTCAGCTTCGACCGCCTCTAAGGCGATCTTCTCCCTCTTAAGAGCCTCGTCAGCCCTTTTCTTGACGTCGGGGAAGGACGCCCTAAGACCTTCTGTCTGAGCGTAAAAGCTCAGACAGGCTTGAAAAGCCTGCACGACAACAAAGAAAAGGTTAAAAATCATAACAAATAAGTAACAAAGGAAACAAAAAGTAATATAGGCTTACCATGAAGGAAAGACCAGCGGCATGTGCTCCCGTATCTTCGACCCGAGAATCTTTATAGCGATCGTAAAAGGTTGGGAGAAGGAACTTTGCCAAGTGTGGAAAAATAACGTCTCTTTCGAGAACGTCATTTACCATCAAATCGGCTGGGAGAGTGGCTTTGAAAGTCATTTCTCCCACCTTTTCTTTATTCTTTCCCTCACCTTTAGAGGAGGAAGAAGGCTTCTCAACGCCCGATACCCCCGACAAGGGAGCATCCTTCGTCGCCTTGGTCGAGCCTCCAAGCTCGACCTCAGCAACGGTGTCCTTCGCTAATGTCGCCCCTGAAAGGGACTACAGAGTGGTATCGCCCGTCTTCTTTGGCGAATACTGAGGCTGTTTGCCTCGGACACGTCTCGGATCTACCCTCGTGGAGGAGGCAAATCTTTTCTTCGTTTTCTCCCTCCTTTGACGAGCGAGCTCCAGTTGCTCGGCTCGCTTAGCGGCGGCCGACTTTACAGCTGCGTCTTCTGAAAAAAGAGAGCAAGTTAAAAATATAAAGACGTACGACATACTCGAAAAAAGGTATGGTCAAGCCACTTACTAGTCATGTTTTCTTCTCTCTCTTCTTCCCTTTCCTTCTCTGCCTCTCTAGGAGAACCCTCGACAGACGTCACCTCAGTTACAAAAACAGCCTCGTCTCCTTCGTCGTTTGATCGAGAGGAAAACGAGCGATCAGTAATACTTCTATCTAAGATTCTCTGAAT
This sequence comes from Arctium lappa, assembly GCA_023525745.1. Taxonomy (NCBI): domain Eukaryota; kingdom Viridiplantae; phylum Streptophyta; class Magnoliopsida; order Asterales; family Asteraceae; genus Arctium; species Arctium lappa. Next base: position 4,468,954 of record CM042050.1, read on the forward strand.
CTTATCAAGAGAATCTTTCCTTGGCTTCACTCTGCTGAAGTCGATCACTGTCAAACAAAGAAAAACGTCAGAATAAACGCACGACAAAAACGCAGAAAGACGTTAAAACAAAAACGCACGACAAAAGCACGACAAAACAAGAAAACCTACCCGACTCATTCCATCCGGACGATAGCCATTGGCTGTCCTCGTCGCTCACAGATGCTACCTGGATGAAAACGTACTGGCGTTTCCAACCACGGTCGTTCACCGCAGTATTGTGCACCAGTACGGTATCCCCTTTCGTTCGAGGGAATAAACTATATCTGTGATAGTTATCCGCTCGAACGCTATAAGCAGTTAAGAGGTCGTTCAAGTTAAACGGAGCCCCCCAGTCGGCTGTAAGACGATCGACCACCTGGACAATCCGCCAGAATTGAGGCATCAATTGTCCAGGCGTTAAATCAAACGCATCCAAAAATTCCCTGACTAAAGGACTAAATGGCCATGAAAAACCTATCTTAAAAGGATACTCGTATAAAACACTGTATCCCATCGGAACTTCATCTGCCTTTAAATCCTCCGGCGTCACCAGATTGACCCCGTCAGGAATCTTAGCTAATTTTTTGAAGTAATCTAAATGTTCATCTTCCTTAAACATGCTAACAGGTTCACTCGACATTTGGAAATCAGGAATATTCACCGTCGCTCGCCAATAACTAAGAAAATCCCAAGCTTTCCTAGGCTTTTTCGCTATGGATTTCTTATGCATAAATCGACACAGAGAGAAAAAACGAGAAATCGTACCTTAAATAATGTTCTAAAACCTCGAATTTAGAATGAAAATGATTTTCGTCTCTCGGAAATCTCGTCGTAGATACGTATTCTCTAGTAGGACAAAACGCAAAAAAGGAATGGATTGTGGGCAATCCTTATTTATACTGAAAATTGGAAATCGAATCGCCAGAAAATCGACGGTCAATGATATTGACACGCGTTGTTCGTATTTGGCAGCCACTCGAGTATACTCAACGAGGGCATGACACCTGTCCTTTATTAGCTGTAAAATTGCTAACTTTGCAGGAGATGACGTCATTATCTGGTCGAAGATGAACCGATTCGGTTCTATGCAAATTTCTCGATTTCTCTTTTGTGACACGTGCCTTAGTTTAAAATTCAAAAAGTTGCCGCTTGAACTTTAAATTTGGGGGCAAACTGTTTGGGTAAAAATTTCAATAGTACATTGTCGTACGATTAACGCTGGAGAACAGGTAAGGAATTCCAACAGTCAGAGCTTACTGTGTCGCACGACCAAATAGATAGTAGATGCTCTTTCTTTAGACGACCAAACATCCATTCGACGAATACCGTCGTACGACTTAATTTCAGTTACTAATTGGCAACATACGTTATACCATGTTTTAATGCAGGATTCAAGGATATTTATGACTAAAGATCATAACGGAAACCTTCATCAATAGCAACGGACATAACGGACGCTATCATCAATGTCAAAACGGTCATCTCATTAATGTGTAAGATACACATTAAAGACATCCTAACGGAAAAATGCACTATAAATACGAAGAGGAAATCTCACTCGGGGACATCTGATTCTCAGACCTTAGAAGCTCACAAATAATACTCTCAAGCTTGCTCAATCTCTCTTGAAGTTCATAAAGCCTTCCGCTGTTTGTCGTACAACGCACGACTGAAGTCTAAATACACACGACGCACGACCGACTTTACTTTATCGTATTGTTCTACATTGTATTACACTTGTAACACTTATTCTAAAGGACGACGTCCCTGATTGACGTCCATAGTGCACGACGACTCACACTCGTCCGCGGTTTTTACCCATTTTAGGGGTTTTCCGCGTCACCAATTCTCTCGTCTTATTTACTTTATTTTTATTATAGTCGTACGATTATTATTGTTAATTTCTTTGGTTGGATTAAGCTCCACATTTACCTTAAATTTTCCTTGAGAGATTTTTGGCATAAACAAGTATTATATATGGATTCAAGATCATATATGACCATAATATATATATATATATATATATATATAGGGATGTTCAAATGCAACCATTTTTAATGATGTAACCCACATATCTACCACTCATTTTGTTTTCACCTTATTAATTAAAAAAAGTGAAAATAAAATGAGTGGTAGATAGGTGAGTTACATGTGTTGCACCATTAAAAAGGTTGCACAATAACGCACCTCTCTCTCTCTCTCTCTCTCTATATATATATATATATATATATAGAGAGAGAGAGAGAGAGAGAAAAAAAATTCAAATGAAAACTCATTTTTCATTGTGCACGTGAGGACAAATCTCAGACACTCGATCTATTTTGATCCAACAACTCATATTAAAAATAGTTTTTAATTTTAAAATGCTTAGGGATAAAAATGGAAGAAAATTTAAAGTCACGCCTACCATATTTGACTTTTTATTTTCTTTTTTAATTAAAAACTTTTTACCCAATTAAAGTTTAAAATAAATTATCTTAAAAGGTACTAATATTTTAATCAAACAAATTACATCAAAAAAACAAGAATTTCGTGCTCTTCGATAGGAGAAGAAGTCTATTCAAAGATTCAAGTGTGATTTTGAGTTCTCGTAGAGGTAATCATCTTGTAATCTAAATGTTGATCGTTAATTTCTTTTATCAGTGGTGGTGTTAATTTAGGGTCACTTATCGATCTGGTGTTGGGTGTCCTGGGTGAGAAAATCTGGATATTAAGATTTTGGGATTAAGACTGGAAAATGTTCTTATATTTATGTAATCCTTATGATAAATGTTATTGGGGAAGTTGGTTGTCGTTATCGATTAAGTTGAGGTCTGTGTTTTGTGTGTTATCGCTGTCGAATCGATCGATCGAAGTTGAGAAATCGAATGTCACCGGTCGAATAAGTGGACATCGGTCGATTAAATGGACACCGGTCAAATAAGGTCACACCGGTCGTTGGAGAAAGGTGGCACCGGTCTGTGCCTTGGGGGATGACCCCGGTCGCTGGAAGAGACCTCAGTCTCTGTATCCGGTCACCGGTGTGAGATTGGACCCGGTCATGACTCCGGTCGGTCAACAGCTAGGTGGTGGGGTGAAGCCCACGTGCCCCATGAATTCCATTGTATCGATTTAATAATTAAGTGGTAGGCCGAATTGATTTTAATTCACATTTCCATAATTTTTAGTTAGCAAATTGTGGATTATTAATTTAGAGATTTAAGCGGCGATGGGGTTCGATGTTAAGGTCAAGCTTTTCTTTTAATTAGAAAGTTAAGAGAGTTCACCAATCAATATTTCCTTTATAGGCTCAAAGTCGGGGGGGGGGGGGGGGTGGCCCGCCTGTGCTCATGCCGAGGTGTGTGTTCCGTTTATGCCGTTGGAGGTGTGTCCCCAACAAAGGCAGTGTGAGTCACAGACACGCTGTCACCTTAGGGTGGTGGTAGTGTGAGCGAAGAAGTTGCTGAAAGTTAAAGGTTTTCCTTGAAGCTAAAAATGGTTATTTTTATGATAAATCCTTGATTGTTTGTTTGATGAGTTAAATATTGTTTCGAGGGGACTCACTAGACCTTTCGGTCTAACCCTTGCTCTTTTCAAATCTAAAACCCTTTTCAGGTAAAGAGTGGCATAAGAAGGAATGGTTGAGTTTTAAGAGTTGATGCGAGTTGGAGCTGATTTAGAGGACCTCCATTGTAGTCTTTTGTTGGTGTATTCGCAGTCGTGTACTATGTTGCCTTTCCGCAAACCTTGTATTTTTTAGATATAGATTTGGGTCGTTTGGCTTTATTATTTAAGTTTAAGTTGCTATCTCGTTGTATCTAAGGTTGGGTTGTTACAACCAGCTTATTCCCCTTTCCCCCCCTGCTCTTTTCTTCAAAAGCAACTATCTACCAACGAGACCCCGAAATCGTTGGCCAACACTCCACCGACGCTACCATGGAGACCCCAAAACGCTAAGCACCACTCCACTGATGCTGTTATCAACCATCCAGAGAAGATGAAATCCAAATTTGTTCAAGTAGAGACAATCGAAATCGATTACACTTATAAAACCTTCAAAATCCAGATCCAAATCTTGTGCCTTCAAAATCGAGGACCAAAGCCAGATCTTGTGAAGACCCATGAGACGAAGACCAAATCCAGATCCTGTGACCACCTTCAAAATCAAGGTTTGTAAACAGAGATAAAGTCGAAAATGTAGACCTGATTAGGTTAGAAATCAAAATCCATATTTGTATAAGGTTTTGATATAGAAATTTGTTTAGGATTTTGATTTCATGAATGAAATATGTATAAACATGTATAGGGTTTTGAAATTTTGAGTTTAAAGATATGATTTAGGGTTTTGATTTTGTATATATTAAAATTTTCATAAATGAATCTGATTTCTTTTATGATGATTTTTTATTTATATTTTGTTTGAATCTAATATGTTTTAGGATTTGAATCTGATATGTTTTAGGGTTTCAATCTAATTTAGGTTTGTTTGTATGGAACTTTTGAATTTTCTGGGTTTGAATGTATGAATTTTTGAGTTTTTCGGAGTTTTAATGGGTGGTGAGTGATGGTTTGTGGTTGCAGGAGGTGAATGTAAACGAGGGAGAAGAAAAGGGGGTAAAAAATGAACATTATAGTCATGAAGAAGATGAACATTATAGTGATGAAGGAGGTTTTGATGAGTTTATAGTGATGAAGAAGATGAACATTAAAGAAAATATAAAATGACCATAATACCCCTCATTTGGAGTTAACAGAAAAAGTTAACGGCCGTTAGTGGAAGGGACGAAACCAAAGTTAAATGACAAACGTGAGGGACTAAATCTGAGTATCGATAGTTTAGAGACTAAAAGTACCAATTATTTTACCAAGTTCATGGTTTTGGATTTAAAAAATCATCAATGACGGTGGAATTAAAGAACCCTGTTAAATACCCCAACAAATATCGATAGGGTCACAGTCGGACGGTGTTTTTTTTTTTTTGTCATTAATTCACCTTTTTCTATATTTATTAAATACCTATAATTAACTAATTAATTCTGACATTTAAATAAACAAATTACAAATACTAATAAATAAAAAGGGTCGTATTTTAAAATATAAATGGTTGTGTCAAAAAATTAAATACAAAATGACATGACACCCAAATTATAATTTTATAAGAATTTGATTAGGTGGCATGTTGCTAAGTAAATATTAATAAAATATAATAAAAAAGAAAAAAATTATCTAAACATAAGATAAAGTTAATTATTATTAAATTTATTTTGATAATATTAGATCTTGTCTACTTGAAATTTGATAATTTTATGGGCATGTTTCGTGTCGGATGGACAAATTTTTATGTTAACGATAATTTTTAATTTTAGTTTAAAAGACCTTGTAGACATTTTGTTTTACGTCTCTCAATCCTGATATTTTGCTTTATCTCGCGGTGGTTCATCAACAACAAGACATAGACGTTTTTCTCTTTATAAACGTCTGAGTTGATTTGCAAGCAGGGTCAAATAGGATATGTGAACGATCCTTCCTCTTCCGCATCATTGGATTCCAAGATTTTGCAAGCACGAGGTTGAGGAGTGAAGTTTCTAAACGAATTAGCAAATACCATCTTTAGAAACTCGATTAATTCTAATAAAGCTTGTCTTTTGTTCTCCTTTTCTTTGAGTTTTTTTTTGTCAGTGAAATAAATATTCAAGCAACACATGTTGATGGATCGATTTGAGGGTATGGTTTGCTTTGCAACGTGTTCCACTGCTTCTCATGTGAAGGGAACGGGATGGACGAATTGATGTCAATCTGACAGTATTAAATGAGACTAAACTGTTGTAGAAAACAAAGGTGAGATCACCAGAGCATTTAATGTGTTTGAGAGACTCAATACAAAATTTAGGTATATCATACATGGACTAAGAATATGATGAACAGATTTATGTTTTTTAGAAAATGAACAAAAATAAAGTTTATTTTATTTGATAATTCAAAATAAAAGTTTTGAGAGTAGATTTTGAATAAATCAAAAAATTTATTGGTTATACTTTGATTTGATTTATCAAAAAGTAATCACATTCATTAAAAAAGGAAACATAAACTATAAAATATCAAATTATTTTACCATGTTAATGGTCACGGATTGAAAAAAAAACGTTGATAATGGACTAACGATGGCCTTTAAGAGCATCTCCAACAGCTTATCTAAAATGGAGAAAATAGGGAAAATGGAGATTTTAAGCTATATTTTTGCTCCAACAACTTCTCCATAATTATCCCCAAAATGGAGAAAGTAGGAGAGAGAAGGAGTTTTTCTCTAAATATAAAGATAACCCCAAAAATGATTACTAGTTAGGAGCACCAATAGAAAACTTGGAAAGTAGATATTTAGGAGAGAGAAATAATATTTTAATATATCAATGTAATATTTTAATATTATAATTAATGTTTGATTCTCTAAAATGGAGAATCTGTTAGAGATGGATGCAATTTTTTTTGAAGATTTTAACTTTTGGTTCTCCATTTTAGAGAATTTTTTGGGAAACTGTTGGAGATGCTTTAAAAAACCATGTTAAAAAAAACCCAAACTGATCGATAAAGCCACAGTCAGGGGTGTATTTTTTAGTCATTCATTTCACCCTTTTCTTTATTTTTAAACACCTTCATCAACTAATTTGATTTTACCCAATTTTAAAATTTAAATAATTAAATTAACAAATGCTAATAAATAAAAAGGAGTTATTTTTAAATGTAGATGATTGGGTCAAGAAACTAATGGCAAAATGACATGACACCTAAATGATATTTTTTATAAAATTTGATTAGGTGGCAATTTGCTATGTAAGTATTAATAAAATATAATAAAAATTAATTTTTTAATAGGTTGATTTAATTGGCGTTTTTAGAGCATCTATAACAACTATGCTAAAGTTTTTCTAAAATAAAATAAAATAAAAAAAGATAAAAATCTCTAAAAAATTGCATCCAACTCCAACAGTTATGTTATTTTAGCAACTTTAGTATTAATTATCTTATTAAAATATTCAATTTATATAATTATATTATTAAAATATTCAATAGATGATAACATAGCTATTGGATCAACAAAAATGCTAAAATCTCAATTTTTTCCCTATTTTAACATAGCTGTTGGAGATGCTCTTAAGAAGTTAATTTTAACATAATTACCTTATATTAGAAGCGTACTCGCGCAATGCAACGAGATACATCCCGATTTTAATGTTTTATTTTTATTTTTATTTTGTCGATTTAGTACGATTTTGGATGGTTTTGAGAAAGTGATAATGTTTTTTTTTTATAAATTTGTTTAATTTAGGCTTAATAATATAATGTTTTTTATATATAAAAAAAATAAGTATTTTGTTAGAATTCAATGATTATATTATATATTTTAATGACATCTAGAAAAAAAACTAATTACATATTTAATAATATAATTAAAATAAATTTATAGTAATATAATATATTAATTAATTGTGATACATGGAAATGTCTGCATTAAAGGAAAGTTTTGCACATACAAAATTGGTGGGTGTTAGAAATCTGCAATAGTAATATGCATCTTATGCTTTGATACTTGTAAATTAAGAGATTTTTAAAATCTTGCATAAAATGATGGTACCTTATGCCTAATAATTTGTATTTAAAAGTTTATTATCTCTACTTTATAATATATTATAGATATTTCAGAGTAAACTACAAATTTGGTTCGTCTTGTTTTCGTTAGATAACCATCATGTTTGGTAAAAACGTCCGGATTTAATCCATCCTTTTAATGGCCGTTAAAAAATTAAGTTAAATGACGGACATTTTTGTCCTCTTCTCGATGTTTTGTCTTTTACCAAATCAAAAACTATAAAGACCAAAATCATAAAATCGATTTAATCCATCCTTTTGCTGATGTTGGAACCCTTGAATTCTTGACAGGTTGGTTTACAGGATATCGTCGAGCCAAAGACCCTTTGGTCCTTTGCCCAATTCTTTTTGGTAGTTAGAGCATCTTCAACAGATTATTTTAAGTGGAAAAAACGAAGATTTTGAACAATATTTTGCTCCAACTGGAGACTTTCTTCAAATGGGAAATAGGATAGAGGGTCTGAAATTTTCCAAATTTGAAGAACTCTAAAAATGATTGCCATGATAGAAACATTCTTTTATTATATTGCACCAATAATAAGTTTTGAAATTAAATGTTTAGTAAAGAGATAATATTTTAGTAAATGAAATATTTCAATAATATAATGAATGTTATAATCTCCAAAACAGAGAATTTGTTGGTGTGTTGACTGCATTTATTTTATTTTATTTTTATTTTTGATATTTTGAGTTTTGTTTTTCATTTTCAAATTTTTTTAAAGTATCTATTGGAGATGCCGGTAGGCAACAATCCACAAGTAGCATAGGAACATGGTAACAAGCTTCACAAACAATCATATTTGTAACCACAAGGATTGTGGCGTACTTGTTAAGGTCTGTGAGGGATGTGGTGGGATATCTCATCCACCTCAAGTTCGAATCCAGGCGTACGCAACCTGTGGCCACTGGGGTTTAACCAGGGCTATCCCTTTAATAGTCAAAATATTGTCAGAGATTAGTCTAGGTTGTGCCTAGGATACCATTTCAAAAAAAAAAAAAAAAAACAATCATATTTGTAGACATAAAACAATGCTTTACATATATGAAACTCCATGACCACAAAAGCAACATATTCAAAATTTTGCATCAAGTGGTTATAGTTGGAGTGACATCCCGATAACCGCCTTAACCGTAATGCCTTGGGATCATGGGTTCAAATCCACGTTTGCTGCATGAAACGAATTGTCATCGGGTGTGTAAAAAATTATGTTTTTTTGGGCAACCGTAGTGTCAGGTCAGCGTGTGTGCACATCAAATAATCCTATACTTCCTGAATATAACAATCATGAAAATTCCTAGCGGCTCTAAGGAGACTCGAACTGACAACCTATCGGTTAGGGAAGTGTAGCTACAAGTTCTTTCCTATCGTCTCCAAACAATTGCATAACACAATGGAGTTTCCTTAACTTCTTAGAACGGACATTTGTAAACATAATCCCTTGTATGAACTTATAACACTATGTTGTATAAATGAAAAAGATATATATGCCAGAAGGGGGCGTAAATATCTAGAGAATCTAAGAACAAAATGTTTCATGAATTATTCATAATGAATAACCCTAAAATATTCATGAATTTTATACATCGTGAATATCAATATGATTTAAATTTTATACTCATATCAACTTTCTTATTCTTTCGATAGGATCACGTTCCTCTAAGTAGCAAATACATTGCATATAACATACGTAAAGATGTACCTTTGACGGGAAAGAAAATCTGAAAAGAGTCTGTGATATTATATGACAAAAATACTTTCATATAAGTATAATGGAAAAGTGAGAAAACAAATATAAGTGTGTATCTGTAAAAATGACATATTTCATTTCTTTTTTATCTGGTTCAGGAACATGAAAAATTGTTTCATTTCCATTCCTTACCTTCCTTTTCAATAAACACAAATAAAAACTTTATTTCCTTTCCATTTTAACAGTGTAAACTGTTTGAACTCGTTAAATTTTAACCTTAACACTTTTTCTTGTCGACATGTACATCAGACTTTCGTTTTCTTCCTACAGTAGGTGCTACTAGGATCAGGCATGGAGTGACCATGGTATTTGTAGGTGTCCATTCTAGAACCTGAACATAAGTTGCAAGAAGAAATACAAAGTTCATCAAAGGGATTCTTGGTTCTTACTTTAATGGAAATAAATGTAACTATTCAAAATAAACATATCATGATCGATGTTTCCCATAGCTGAACGAGGCGAGTTTGGAATGTTTTATCTGAAACCGCGACAATGAGAAATAAAGATGCTAATTTATTATATGGTCTTCAGGAAATCGTAATATTTGTTATAAAAGTTTTACAAAAAGGCGACCGATATAATTGGTAATCTAAATGGTAATTAATGAAATAGCGATCTTGAACCGATTTCAAGATAGTTTAAACAAGCACAAGAGGTCCATTCTTTAAAGCATTTTCCTTTGCAAATTTGCATCCATACCGTCACCTGCGCAAAACCATAAGTAACGAGAAAAAAGTAACCTTTTAAATGTATAAACGGTTTTCTTCTTAATTATTAGATTGTAGCGCCTTTTAAATGAATTTTCGTAGATAAAGTAACATTTAATAAAGAGACCGTAAAGAAAGAACTGCTTGATATAAGTTAATTATGGAGAACGACGATACTGAGATAAAATGCATGCGGAACAAAGATTCGTGATAATTTACCAGCAAGCAATATGAGGAAGACAAAAACGCATTTTAGACAAATACCTGTAATTGTTATGTAAGCGTAATAAAGCTAATAATTATCTCGAAGTAAAAGTTTGCTTGTCATGAATCAAGATGGTCTGATTTTGGAAAAACAATGATCACAACAAGTGATCACAATTATCCTAAGACATAGCACAATTGGTTCATAAATGATATATTTACACAAACAACTGATTAAAAGAGAATGATATTCAAATTTGTTCAATGTTACTCATCCGTCATAACCCCATCAAGATGTATTGTACGTCAAACGGTAACGAGTCATCTATAGCTTGGATGAGAATCGTGCCAAAAACGCTCAATGTACGTTCATTAACACGTACTGAACCTTTCATCAAACGTATCTTTAAAAAGTTTATTGGACCACATATAAATAACATAATACCATGTCCAATTATTATATATGTCATCAATTTCAACTCCAAAAACATATTCATTTTGTAAAATATACAAAACTACAACAACATTAAACAAGCAAAAAAAGGCAAATTAAATCCACATCAAAGTTTAGCAAGAAAAGCCAAGGCCAACCTTTTTCAATTTGCTATAAATGACAAGTTTACAACAAATTGAAATACAACTTTTAATTAGGCATATGATGTTTTTTTGGTGGTAAACATTCTGCCTCTAATGTAAAACTCTATTAGCCTAAATTAAGAAATCATGCATTAACACGACAACTATACGCAAAAGAACAAGTTCAACGTTTAAAAAAGTCCCTAAAACCGGACTAGAAAAACACAAGATTAAGTTCAACGGCTTAAGATAGTCTATGCTTAATTTCTTTGGCTCATCTGCATCATTGAGTCATCGGTTAGATAGTTCACGCTTTCTTTCGCTCATACGCATCATTGCCTCCGTTTTCTAGAACCTAACTTACCTGCCACATCAGATGGACACATACCATTAAACCTATATATCTATAGAAACAACCCACTCTCTATAAAGGGTTCGTTTAAGGGTTTTTATTATAAATATTCATATTGGGATTTTTTTTTTTATACTTTTTAGCCATCTTCAAAAAAAAGATTCACAACATAGCCAATAAGTGCCTTGCGGTTCCGACATTTTTCTGACCCATCCATATGAAAAGTGGGTCCACCGCAAAAATAAATTGAGACACCCGCAACTTGCGGCACCGCAAGAAAAAGTGTCTTGCGACACTGACTTGCGGTTTCTTGGTTGTTTTGTGAAGAAAAGTTTACGGGTCGCTAAAAAGCAAAACTTTTTATCCCATGTGGTTATTTATGATAATAACCCCTCGTTTAGAGACAAGATTCAAAGAGTTTCACTTATCCTCACATGGTATCAGAGCCGGAGACTACATACCTTTTCCACGTGATTAGACCTTGTCGGGTCCAAGGTCTATTTGCTGTATGGTCAATAGGGTTTGTCCATCCTTGTATAGTATAGGTAACTGCAATGAAACAAAATCTGTTAACGAAAACATACCAATATAATCATCGGATTACGATTAGTACGTGAACAAAAAAGAGAGAAGAGTACAAATAGGATAATATCCATGCACTTACGTCCTGGGGAAGATTATAACACAACAAATTTGGCTTTACAAAACCACAAGGGCTGTGGTGTGGTGGTAAAGGCTTGGGGAGTTAATAGCGCTCAACCCGGGTTCGAGCCCCACTAGCAGCACTTGTGGCCACTGAGGATAAACTCAGGGTTGCACGCTTTAGCAGCTGGGCCAAAGGCCCTAATTGCCAGGGATTAGTCTGGGCCATAGCCCAGGATACCCTTTCCAAAAAAAATTTGGCTTTACAAGACACAATATGTCTAAATATCCCATTAGACTTCTTTATACGACTTAAATTTATAGGACCAAACAATTGTGAATTGTATGTGCACTGTAAAAGTGTTCCAGTAAGTTGATATGATGCTTTTGAGTGTCCTAATAAGTTTTTTATGACACTTCATAAATAAAACGTCCTAATAGTTTTTTTATAAAAGATTGTTTGAAAATGTGTCTTATAAAAAGATGTGTTTATAGGAAAATTTTCAAAGTTCTAGATACACTTTATTTCGAAAATATCCTAAAAGACTTGTTAGGACGCTCAAAAACGTTTTTATCAACTTATTGTAACCCTTCTACATAGGACGCACAATTGTTTAGCCCTATAAACTTAAGTCTATTAGAACATTTAGACATATTTGGTATCCTATAAAGCCGATTTTGTATGAAAGATAGAAATGAGCATGTCACCTGTCTAGAAAGTTTGTTGATCAGCCTCGAATTGCCAAAAATAATTCGACATTCATCCTCGTACTTTTCTTTGTAAGCACCGGTTAGATAGTTGCAAAGAAGATCCAAGAATCTGTCCCAAAAATGGAAATAAAATCAAATATGTGAAAATGACCACAACGAATTCGAACCAGTTTGGTTATAAGGAGATTAAGCATACACGGATATAAATCGTTCGCCGATCGTTTGGCCTCTTCGAGCCTTTCGTACAGTGCCTGTTAATTAAAGAAAGAGATCAAATATAGTAATAGATAAACTGAAAAGTAGAAATCTGGGATTATAGCAAAATAAGGCTTACTTGATGAAGTCTAAAGAAAACGTAGAAGTCATCATCTCCATAAAACATCATTGATCGATCTTCCTCATGGACGATATCAACATTCTCACGATCGTTAGAAGATGTTTCTACTGCATTATCAGAAACTGCATCACTGCCTGAAACACCTCCCTGAACGTGATTTTGTTTGCTATCGTGCATAAATGATGCAAATCCCCCTTTTTCAAGATCTACAATCGGGGAAAAATCAATCTCATTCACGAGAAACTCAAGGAAACTGTCGGTTCCATCTTGCCCACGAGTTCCTTCAGGCCCATTAATTAGTAATATATGAGTTAGAATTCATAAGCGGTTCGTTGGAGATGCTGGTTTCTGCAATATGTTCGTTGTCATCTATGCCTTTAGTTCTTCTTTTAAGTAAGAATTAGAAGTCTATGATGCAAGAGAACTACTTTTTTTGGGGACAAGTCTAAAACTTGGGAGTGCAGCTTTCGCAATTAGATAAGTCAAGTTCATGAAGTGATTTCACTTTGTTCTTGACTTCCTTTGATACTCGAGATCTTTTCCTCTTTCCCTGATCGAGTGTAATTCGACTGCTAGTAGCAGACCGTTTCCCCTTTCCCTTATCGATGTGGTTGGTAACTTCACCAAATTCTTTCACAAGGTTTGGATGCTCTTGAAGTAAATCATGCACCTAACAAAAATGGAAGTTTCTCAAAACCAAAACTATCAAAAGTATGGAAACTTAAAGAGTAAGATTGAGTAGTGATGTTTAACATAATTAACCATTGCATTGTGTGCTTTAAAAATAAACATACCCTGATTGATCATATAGAAAGAACATAAATACAAGATCCAAAATTACCAGAGATTTCAGTTGTTGTAGATTTATGTTTTCAGTTTGGTAGTGCTTGATGCACTTCAAAAACTGCGGGTATTTATCCGGATTGCGTAGTTGTCCCTTCACTGTCTTACAGAGATGAACCACTCGGTCATGCATATCTGCCAAAAACTTGAATGTAAGGATCATAAAGAGCAAACAAATTTAATTAAGAAGCTTCTTATTCTTCCATATTTAGGCATGGAACAAATTTTGCTCCTAAACAGTGACCATCAAAGCATTCTGAAGTATTTTTTCTTACATCGATAAAACTCACATAAATAGCTTGATGAAAATCTTGCAGAATGCTTATATATAGCGTTACTGACAAGTCTTTTTAGTTGATGATATGTAAATTTGTATGAAATAGGTGGTTGTCAAATGTATGACATAATAATAATGATATATATAAGCAAAGATTAAGGATAATTTCAGGCTTAATCTTCTGAATTAGAAGATACCTGTGGGGAAATGATTGAGAACAGCGTTCTCAAGACTACGAACATAACTTTCGTGCGTAGACCTATGTTGCTCGCTGCCTTCGTTATCCGGATCAGGCTGGCCAACATGCTGACTTTGCTCAGCATGAGCATCAATAGTTTCCTAGCAACAAACAAATGTTTATATTTATACACAAACAAAATAAACATTTATTATAATGATTGATGTTGAAATAGGAAGTTAATGATATATTTGGCAAGTGTGAGGATCAAATATAGAGTCACATAATCTCAGCTTAATTTTATCTCAATAAGTTTTGGAATTTGACCATGGCTAGAGAATCACCTTTTCGGAATGCTTATGTTGATTGTGAGCGATATGGTAATCGGGAAATAAGGTGGTGAACTCCATAAGTAAGTCTTGATGATCACTGAGAAGATCAGCAACCTGAAACAAGATAATAATAATAATAATAATAATAATAATAATAATAATAATAATAATAATAATAATAATAATAATAAGTTATTATATAACACATACCACCTTAAAAACAATTACAAATATATAAGTCTAGATTCAATGACATATATACCTCTTGATGGACCTGAAAAACTGATATTTTTCCCATTCGATACGAATTCAAAACCTCAAGAAAAGATATGTAAATATGATAACCGTCTTGAAGTCCCATCTGCAAGCAAATAGCCGTTAGAATAATAAACATTTTAAAGGGAAGTTAAGTTAAGTTGCTCTTATGATGTTATCACCTTCATATTGTTTACAAACTTCATGGCTACTTCATATTGAAACGGTTTCTTAGATTTGCGAAGCTCATCTTCTTGTGGGAGATTGATTTTAAATTCGTTCGGGAGATAGGTGTTAAAAACTGTAAGTAGTTCTCGATGTCCTTCAAACACTTCCATCACCTTTTCTTTAATACCCGCGAAGTCGATCCTACCAAAAAATATGATGAATGTTTTATACTTTTATAGGCGGATCAACTACAAAAACATGATGAAATTGCACGAAACATTGAGTTAGACAAACCTGCTTTTATGAAAATTTCTCATGATACGAAGAAACTCAGTATGTCTATCGATCGTCAACGTGTCTTTTATGATCTTGGCATACCTTTGGCAATCAGATTTTATCAATTCTTTTGGATCTTCATCACCCATCATTTGGGGTTCCATGGAATTTCTTCATTGGACAAGATTAATGAATAAATTAAATTGTTGGAACATAAGTAACACAAACTACTAAAAGGTCATATTTGCAGTCAATATTTTGCATTTAACCCGAAATTGGAACAATCAAATACTATCACGGCATTTAACCCAAAACTGGAACAATCAAATACTATCACTGAAAAAATATATATATATATTTTTATATATAAATATATAAATATATAAATATATAAATATATATATATATATATATATAAATACATATATAGGGGCAAGTTCAAATGAGAAGCTAAACATTTTGCAAGAAGACGTGAAGTGTGATATCATATGATACACAAGCTTAATCATATATGATTAAACACATGTTACATTGGCAATAAATAGACGTTTAATCATATATCCAACTGACCATGTAATCATATATGATATCACACTTCTCACCTTCTCGCAAAATGTTTAATTCTCGCATGATCCTACATATATATCTTCACGAACTGAGTGGTAAATGTAGCGAAATGGAAGACAAATAATTACCACAAGCACTTAGGCTATGTTTGGCAAACTAGCTTATCAGCTAGCTGGTAGCTGATAAGCTAGCTTATCAAAACGCTACTATGAGGGTAGCTGATAAGCTAGCTTTTCAAAACGCTACTATGAGTAGCTTTTCAATAAGCTAACTTATAAGCTAGGTCATCCAAACATGTACCAAGAAAAAAAAACTTGCTTATAAGCTAGCTTTTTTTTTTTTTTTTTTTGCCAAACAATGCCTTAATCGAGACTGAATACTGAGAAATTAATTATGCCCTTAAAAAACAAAAGCAATATAAGAAGATTATTGAGAAGATGTGATATCTAATTAATACGCTTAAATTCAACAAACAAAAGCACCAAACCACAAGCAGTCAAACACTTGATGATCATACATACCATACCATAAGAAATTATTTAATATTAATCAAAAAATCAAATAATCCTTGGTCCAAAATAAATATCCACAATTTTTTTTTTAAAAATGTGTAATTGTTAAATTTATTAATTAACTAAAATTATTCTCTTAATAAGAGAGAGTAATGAACTTTTCCTCTCATAATTAATTAAGGCAGCACCAGAAAATAAGCATTTGCTTTCCTTAAGGTTCCTTGGGGAGGGGATGTTTGGCTAGGGGAGGTCTCAAGTTCGAGTCCCACCCGAGACGTTTACCCCTTCAGGTAATATTGGAGAAATAGGGGGGTCTCAGGGTCAGCATACTGCCCAATTGGATGTCACTTCTGGACTTGAACCACTAACAAGCCGTTCTAAAAAAAAAAATCTTCAAAAAATTACATTTAACTCTAACATATTCTCTATTTTAAAGATTTCAATAATAATTATATTATTAAAAAAATTTATAATTTTATGATCTTAACATATGATTTAAAAAACTTCATATGTAATAATAATAATTTAATTTAATTGATGAAAATGAATAAAAAATCATATTTGTCTGCTCGAAAATTCTCCAAACAAATTTTTTTATGGTATTTATCTATTTTACAGAAAAATATAGAGAATCTACATTTTAACAAAATGAGAAAGGAAAAAAAAAATTCTAACGGAGATGCTCTAACAAAAAAATTGACTTGGAAAGACTACGATCTTTTCACTTGAAGCAAAATTCACACTTGAAAATTACACCAAAAAAGAAGTTCAGAGAACGATAATCACAAACTTCTAAAAAATAACGTTTTTTAATCTAAATTCTAGACTTACGATCCATTTCCGTTAGTCGAATCAAGGTTAGGGCTCTGGCCAACAACGTCGTCGATGTCATCTCCATACCTCGTCATCCCTGCAAAAACAACAAAACTCGTAAAAATTTAACCAAAAATTAATGTTTACCAACACCTGCAACCCTTATTTAACAATCAAATCACAAAAACAAAATGAAAGCCCCAAAAACCTAAAAAACGACGGAAATCAAACGCAATCGCACCTTTAAATTGATCAGCGTCACCGATTCCTATTATCTCTGCAAAACGAAATTTAGCGTATGAGTTTCGAGGTTAATTGAAAAGAAAAGCATAAAAAATTGCAAGAAAACACTCTAACGATGATGAAATTTTGACTCAAAAATGTCACAATTAGTCAAGTTTCATCCAAATTCACTTGCGAACCTTTCGAAAACTGAATGTATATATGGCGTACTATATATATATAAGCACTGTATCTATCGATCCGGCTGTGAATTCTAGAGAGCTAGAGAGTTTTGTGCATGTGTAGGCTTCACATATAAAAGCTTGTGTCTATATATAGGAAATGAAGGGGAGAGGATGGTCACCTGGTGACCGGCAACCGGTTATGTCGGTAATCAGTCTTACCAGTCAAAAATTGAACGAAATGTATGAAAATACAGTAAAGTTTTATTTATTTTTTATTTTGTGTAATAAATATTTTTTTCAATTAATGCAACAAACTTTTGAAGTTTTTTAGTTTGAACACATTTTTTACTTGCATAGGAATTAAGACATATATACCAGTTTACGAAGTAGATGAAGGATAGTGTGAGAAAAAGAGTTAAGGTAAGAAGCGAAAGAAACAATCTGCACTCTTGATCACTTTTAATCTTATTTCATCCATGGATTATGCTTTCCACGAGAAGGGGTCAGGTGCATCTCATTATTGTTGATCTTTCAACCATGATTGATTCAAGGGTCTAGATCCCTTCTTACGTTTCTCAACATAATTTTCATTCTCAACGGAATCCAATACCTACAAAGTATTTATGACAACTGCAACAACGATCAAAAAACAATCCTCTAATTAGTTATTTAACATTGTTCAAAGTTCAGTAAAAAAAATCAGATCCATTAACGTAAATACCCTTATTTGTAAGGGTGCATTTGGTACGCAGACAGGACATGACAGAACAGAACAGTTGTCCAGCGTTTGGTAAGACGGAACAAGACAGGGACAAGACGGGTTAATGACCAATTTACCCCTGATGACCTATTTAGTACTTTTTGCACCAACAATGACGATAGAAACAGAAAATTGGCAGACAATATACAATATAATGGAAACTGAAAATCCCTCGATATGGATTGAAATCATATTACACAATATACAATATACCAAATCTCAGCATTCTAAACTCAAGCTTTACAGGTTCAACATTCAAAACTCAAGCCTTAAATCGATGGGGTTTGACTTTTTCAATCAAAGCTTGACTTTTTCTTCTTCTAGGTTTAGATTGAATATCATGGCGAAATTGCACAACTATGAACCGGAGTTTGGTTACAACAAAAAAACCCAATTTTCTATAACCCACACAAACTAACTCAATTTTCTATAACCCATAAAAAACCCATCTGTATTATAAAAACTGAACCTGAAAACCCTGAGAAAGAAGATGAAGTTGGCGATGAGATCATCGATTGAAGTATGTCATTAGAAGAAATCGACCAAACAAAAAAATGTTACATGAGCAAAGAAATTGGCGCCGATGAAATCAATTAGAAGACTGAGAAGAAATCGGAGGGATCGATTAGAAATTGGCGCCGATGAATCTGAGGGATCGATAAGAAGAAATCGGAGGCGTGAACATTAAGATGAGAAGAGGCGTGAGCGTGAAGATGAGAAGAGGCGTAATAGGTTTTTATTTTAGGGGTATTTTTGTACATATTTTCTTGTTGAACTTAGTTTTAGGAGGGAAGAGTGAACATGTGTGTCCCATCCGTGTTCTACCTAGTTCTCGTCTACCCAGGGTTCAAATTCAAGCGTTGCCAAAGCCCTTGTGGCCATGGAGGTTCACCTGTGATGACTCCAGACCATTCGTGGTCGCCCGGGGATTAGTCGGTGCGTGTAAGCTGGCCCGGAAACCCACGATTACAAAAAAAAACATGGGACAACCTTATTCTGTTATGTCCTGTCCTGTCCCACTCTGTTACATCATACCAAAGCACCCTAATGAATATTAGTCAAATATGGGAAATGCTTTTTGATAAAGGTTAATATGATATAACGGTTAATTATGGCTATATAATATACGAATAAATTTATGTAAAACTATATTTTAGTTATTTAAAAAGATCTAAAAAGGATTTTGCTTTTATTTTATGAGGACATATATATATGGTATTTACTTAATTATATGGTCTTGGGTGGCAATAAGTACTATAAAGATAAGCATGAAATATAAGGTCAATAAGGTGTGTTTTCCCTAATATCCAACATATTTTGACAATTTAATTTATCACCCCCATTTATTTTTAAAAAATCAAAATCAAAGCCTTATTTAAAGAAAAAAGTTTGTTATAATCACCATTTCTTTAAAAATAAAAATACACTCTCCTATTTCTTTAAAATAAAAATTAAAGCAAAACAAATTACAGCAAAAAATAGTTTATCTATACTACCTTATAATTGAAATTTACCAAAAGTCTTAAAGTCTTAAAAACAACTTTTGAAACATAGAGTACTACACTTTCAAGCATGAAGTCTTAAAGTCTTAAAAACAATCTACAAAGCGTATAGTACAATAGTTTTTATGTATGATTTCTAAGAAAACTTTTAATTACAAGATTTGAAGCATGATATACAATTCATCTATGCACACTCTTTTATTCACGAGGGTTTGTATTTTCAAGAAGATCAAATCACGCCTGACTGGTTCTGTGTTCTTCTCCCTCCTCCTAGAGAGACGATTCATAGTCCCCATACAACAATGCCGTTGATTAACCATGGATCATCTCTCACCTATCTGGCAACCCTTAAAATTCCTCATCCATTTTCATTTTTCTCCGTCTTATTACATTCAGGGAAGGTTTTTCCTTTTCGTTTGAAATTGGTTTTGGATCTAAATCAAATCAAGAACCAGAAACCAACTTGAAAGTTTTCGAGTTCCATCCTGATTCCATACGGTTAGTTTCTTCTCTTGAATATGTTTTGTTTTGTGGGCTCAAATCTTCTTTCTGATTCAAGTTTCAATTTATTTAGGGTTTGTTTGAACTTTTTCCTGATCCATCGATCCTCTGCCCTTTTTTTGTATGGATTTTTGCTTGGATTTACTACCTTAATTTTGGTTTTTGCTTGGATTTACTACCTTAATTTTGTTTTTTGCTTGGATTTACTACCTTAATTTTGGTTTTTGCTTGGATTTGAGTCATATGCAACACTCTACAAATATGATTTTGCAACTTTAGAGTACAATCTCTATTTAAACGGAGTTTTAGTGATTTACAGAACAAAATGGTTTGTGCTTGGTTTGTTGCTAAGCCTCATCTGATTTCCATGTAACATCGTTCCTTTTTTTGTTTGTTTGATTTTCTATCGATTCCATCAAGATTTTGTGTTTTTCTTTCGATTTCTACGGAACAGACACTTTATTTAGTCCATCCATTTCTACCCATCGATTTCATGCTGGTCCAGTAAAGGTAATTTATTTTTGGATTGTATTTCCATCTTCATGCTACCTGTATTTCCATTGATTCACTCTCCATCGATTCATTATGTATATGATTAGGGTTCATTGATTCACTATGTATCGATTCCTCTGTCCATTGCTCTCCAAGTAACATCGTTCCTTTGTTTGTTTTCAATTTCTTCTTTGTGTGTTTGATTATCCATTGATTCTACCAAGTTTTTGGCTATTTCTACCCATTTTATTCCGATTTCTATGGAACAAACACAGTGTATTCAATCTATTCATTTATACCCATTGATTTCACACTCGGTCCTTTCAAGGTATTTGATTTTGATTTTTTTTCTATGATTCACACTTCTATTTGTTTTGGATTCTCACTCCTATTCGTTAAAATTATATATATGCATATATATATTGAAAGGAAATGCCTAAAATTACAAGGTTTTATCTAGATTTTATATATATGTATATCATCTCTGTCAATTTGGTATTTTTACTCATGCTTATTGATCGGTTTTTTGAATCGTTGTAGAAGGCATTGCCATATTTTTGTGACTCCTGTTGATATATTTTTCCAGGTTTTTGATGCATGTTTAACTTTCACTTGTAACCTATTTTTCTTTCAAACATGGTCTGGACATTGTTTTTGTTAGTCCATCAATTGATACTGAACATTGTTTTTGTTAGTCCATCAATTGATATTGAACAATCACCAATACTGGGTAAATGTTCAAATTTGATAACACTTTCCCACTTTGTACACCTTTTCTTTGTCAATATACAAAATCACATTGATCTTTAGGAAGCTATGTTGCGGTCTGTAAAAGTACTTGAAGTATAGATTTTTTGTTCTTCATCGTAAGACTGAACACTATACGCTTATTATGATGGATTTCCCTTGCATTTAGAGAATCGTTCTTAAGAAATCCATCTTTAATGATTGAATAAAGTGAGTTATATCTATCTTCTTGACTGTTGCTTTAGGAAATCAATGTGATCATGGTTTGACTGAAGACCATGACTGTTGCTTTTAGAAATGTATTTTAGGTTTGGATATTTGAACTTGTAGGAAAAATGTATGAAGGAGGCATTGGGTGTTCGTGTTGTGTAATACATGAGTAGTGGTTATACATTATGCGATCTTGGCATACATACATTAACGAGGTAGATAGATTTTTTTTTCAAAAGAGAGCCATGCGGTTGTAATTGGTTTGGGTTTGATGATAGTGTAGAATTTGTCATTTTGATTGTTATGATGGTTTGTGTGTGGTTAGTTTATGATAATATATATATATATACATATATATATATATTATGGTTTGAGTATGAGAATAACAAAGTCAAGTCTTACATTAGTGGCGAGTGAGGCCTTTTTATCACTTGGGCTCTCTGAATGTATGTGCACGTTTTATCCACTTAGACCCTAATTTTGACTAAGATATATCGATTACTAAGTATCTTGCGTTTTTTTTTATCATAAGTAAAAGGATTGTCATCCCGCTGCATTGTGCGGGCAAATTACTAGTTAATTATAATTTGACGTCCATTCCCATATATATTGTTTATCTGGTTTTTTTTTGTTCTTTTGTTTTTTTAAGGTTCTCTCCCGATCTTTTTCTCAGACATAATTGTGTATATACAAAGAGAAAGAGAGAGATGGTTAAGAAAAGAAAAAAAGAGAGGAGATTTTCATCCTAATAAAATATTTATTATAAATAAATAAAACGGAATACATCTTGTTCACATGCTCTACATACGACTATACAAGCCATGTGAACTCTCTCTCTCTCTCTCTCTCTCTCTCTCTCTCTCTCCCTCCCTCTCTATCTATCTATTTATCTATATATATATATATATATATATATATAAAGAATATACTGAGTTGGGTTCCGATAAGAAGTTGAGTTAATGATAAGAAGCGTGAGAAGTGTTTATCAACCGTTGGATGAGAAATGGATGCACATTAGGATGAGATGCACCATATCAATTCCCTTCTAAGCCGCAATTCGTGGGAGGGCTTGAGATTAAAAAAGATCAACGGTTCAAATCCACTTCTCACGTTGAAATTAAATGTTTGAAAGGTTGAAATTAAGACAGTTGTCGGTCACCTTCTCAACCTTAGTAAGACAATATGAATACAATTAAATGTTTGAAAGGTTGAAATTAAGAAGTGGATTTGAACCGTTATCTCTTTTAATCTCAAGCCCTCCCATGAATTGCGGCTTAGAAGAGAATTGATCTGGTGCATCTCATCCTAATGTGCGTTCATTTCTCATCCAACGTTCGAGAACCACTTCTCATGCTTCTCATCATTAACTCAACTTCTCAACGGAACCTAACCCAACCCTATATATATATATATATATATATATATATATATATATATATATATATTAGGGGAATGGTTGTGTGATAAGTTGAGGTTAGCGTGAGAAGTGGATTTGAACTGTTGATCACCTTTAATCAAATGTCCTCCCATTGGATAAAAAAAAGTGTCCTCCCATGAATCGCGGCTTAGAAGAGAATTGATCCGATGCATTTCGGTGCATCTCATTCTAATGTGCATTATTTTCTCATCCAACAGTTGATAACTACTTCTCACGTTTCTCAAATTAACCTCAACTTCTCCCTGGAAACCAACATAAACACATGTGATTTACGAAATGCAAGAACACTTGTAAATCATCATTATGTTTTAAGTCACAGTTCTTTTAGAATGATTGAGGAAGCAATAAAACATTAAATAAATATTTTTCATTTTTTAAGAATATCTAAGCTATGCAGAGGTAAAATGGGGAAAAAGCTGCAAAAATGGGGAAAAAGCTGCAAATCAAATAATGAGCAGGCAGAGGTGTTGTGGACGTGATCATCATAACTATCACAACAAAATCACATCAATAAAAGCCTTCCATTTATCAAAGCATTGTCACATTATTATCACAACAAAATTACAACATTATCACATATAAGATTTCGATGATTCTAACATTTAAGGAACAACAACAAATTTAATATAACTATAAAATGTTAATAAATACTAATTTATTTTTTATTTATTCTAATTTTTATCATAGGTTAATTAATTTAGAGACCCATAAGCGTTCTTCAGTTTCATAAAATATGGGTGTTCTCGTTTATATATATATATATATATATATATATATATATATATATATATATATATATATATATATATATATAATAAAAGTACTTGTGTATATATATTATAAAAATATATCATATGTTTACGTATTTCAAAAATATATGAGAATACTTTACGTATATATTATAAAATAATAATACATATTATAGTATAAAAGTATATTATTTTTTGTGTTACAAAACATAAAATAATAATAATAATATATTATATATTTATGTACTATAAAATTATATTATACATTATGTATTATAAAAATCCTGTAAATATATTCTTCAGAAAAGATTTTGTCTTCTCAGTCCCTATGGTCCAGCGGTTTCACGACTTCCATCCTTCAGAGACTACGAGTATAATAGGAGCATCCGTCGACAAAAGGACCACCCTAAGATGATCAATCACTCATTCTTAAAACCAACGTTCCTTAAGACCAAAGAGTCTGTGGAAAGCGACGGATTTCCAAATTTTCATAGGGCCCCCTCGGAATTCTTCCATAATCTTTTTCTGTGCGAAGTAATGATTCATCGAAATAATGAGTCATCGTATCTGGGTGCCTAGGTATCCACCGTAAGCCTTCATTTGGTAGTATATCGTATAATAAGATCAAGGCTGAGTGTATATTAATTAATATATTATTATAAAAATATATGATATATTTATGTATTATAAAAATATATTATAAATACATTTATAAAATAAAAAAATAACACGACATGACATGTGTATATATGTATGTATAAGAGCATCTTTAACAGATTCTTTAAAATAAAGAAAATTGAGTTTTTATATTCTATATTGCTCCAAGAAAATTTCTATCTCGTTCTAATATAGAAAACTTCTAATATAGAGAATTTTCTTGAAACTCTCCAATTAGGAGCGATATATTTTATTTTAATAATTTATTACCAATGAGATTGATTTTATTGTTTTTTATATGAAGTTTTTTAAAGTGTATCCGGAGGATAAGTTATATAGAATATATTTTAATAATATAGTTAATGTTGAAATCTTTAAAATAAATAATTTTTTGGAGTTGGTTAATTTTTTTAGAGTTTTTGACTTTTAGTTATCTATTTTAGAGAAATTATAAATAATCTCTTGAATATGCTCTAATATATTAAATACAAAGATAGGAAAAAAATGTGTTTACTCATGTCTAATCTAAGAGCATTTCAAACAGATGGTCTAAAATGAAGTTTTGGGGATTTTCTTCCAATAGATTCTCAAAAATGGAGAAAGTAGGAAAGATAGAGTGAAATTCTCCAAATTGAAATTAAATGTTTAGAAAAAGAAATAATATTTTATTAATTGTACCAAATACTTTAATAATATAATCAATATTAACAGTTGAGATGATAATCGTAGGGTTGTACGCACCCAGTAAGATCCATAAATGGGCTTGAAAGGGTCGAGCCTTTTGTTATTATTTCTTAGGGCTAAGGCAACTCCAACCTTCATAATTAAAAAAAAAACATTTTTTGTGTTTTTAGTATTAAAACCTTTTTCGATTCCAACCATATGCCTAAAAAACACTTTAAATATTATTAGTCTATTTCATTACATAATAAATGTAAAGGTTAATCTTGAAACCAGCCAATTTGGAGTGGTCTTATTCCAAATAGTTGTTTTTCAGGTCATTTATACAAAATAGCTACAAATTTTGTAAAATATGCTTTGCAAGCTACACTTTCTTTACGACCCGACCCCCACTATAAAACCCATTTAAAAAGCGGTTTTGTCATTACTTGGAGAATGTACTCATAAAACCCTCTCAAAACTCGTTGCTGTAGATTCGGCTAGCAACACTCTCTTGCATTATAAAATGGTTCGCATTTTGGCTCAAATATGACAGATAACGAACAATACCAGATAAACTTTTGATCTATAATAGATTTGTTTCCTTTTAAACACAGATACAAAATAAGAAGCAACTCGAAAAACACTAATTCATGCTTTCAAGTTGCTTAATTTCATATTTGCTATGGTTATGGTGGTTAATTATATGTTTGGAAGTTAAATACTTCTCACCGTTAGAGTATTTTTGTAATAACCGATACCTTACTTTTAAAGAAGTTGGTGTTTAGTGGAAGCTCTGACCTAAACTTAAAGTCTAAGGACTAAATTGTAATTTGTGGGAAGGGGATTAAAAACCCTAATACTCCTACCTATAGCCATTTATGCAACTTGGCGGCTAAAGGTAGTCAAGAAGGACTCCAGTGTGTGTGTGAGGCGTGCATTTGGAAGAGAAATCAAGAAGAGAGCAATTGAAGGGAGATTCTACTCCAAATCCTCAAGAAGGTAACCTTATTTCTATCTCTCAGTTTCGATTTTTGATTTGGATTCATACTTTGATGGGTTTAGAGGCAAATAAGGGATTAAGCATTTGTTTGAGTTTAATGAAAGTTATTTGTTAATGATTAAGAATAGTATTATCCTCATTTTCTAACGTATTATGTTTTTCACTTTATTTTCACTAGTCATTTTAGGAGAGGGCCTAGACTTTTAACCCTTAAATTGAAGGCTTAAATCTGATTTCAAAAAGATTACCTTCTAAAAGTGGGATTTACCAGTTCACATAATGCAACAACCCGGGAATCGCCGTGTCCGGGTAGGCAATATCTGGATACAGCCGAATCCAGGAGAGATAGGAATCCAGAAGAAAGTCACGAGAGTCGGGATCGGGAGTAACCCTGGGAGACGGGGGAACCTGGTAGGAACCTGGGAGGCGGGGGATCGGGAATAACCCCGGGAGTCGGGGGAAACCCGGTAGGGCAGGGCCAAAACCCGGAAGGGGATACCCCTAGGTGGGAGGCCGAACCCGATAGGGTAGGCCCCGGGTGGGAGGCCGAAAGGCCCAAAACATGGTAGGGGAGGCCCCAGGTAGGAGACCGAAACCAGTAATCGTAGGTGTTCTGTTTCGGCCTCGGGTGGGAGACCGAAACCGGATGATCGATTGACTTATCACCCTGAACTTCATTAATCGTAGGTGTTCCGTTTAAAGACCCGAAGCGTAAGAGAGAGGATTTAAGCAAGAACGACAGGTGAGTCCTTCCACCCAAATCATTGTTGAGAAACATGTTTCTTTACATAAGATGTTTAATAGACCGCATGTTTTACATTGATATGATCGGTGTTTTGTTATGTATACATACATTTGAGTATGGGCATGTTATGGCATGAGTCGGGAGGTGTGACCCGCTAGTGCTCATACCCGGGGAGGGTGTCCCGTTTATGCTAATTGGGGGGGGGGTCCCAGTTAAAGGCATTACGAGTCAGACACGTTGTCACAAATGTGCGTGACTTTAGTGTGTGCCATTATCATGTGTCGTTTGTGTGTTAATTTTAAAGCTGCAAATTGTTTATAAATGCCTATATATCTTTCTATATGTTGTTGTGGCGTGGATGATCGTTGTTAGAAAGAACTCACTAGACCTCCCGGTCTAACCCTCACTTTCAAAAAACTAAACCCCTTTTTAGGAAGATGTGAGGTGGAAGGCTCGGGTAAGGGAAAGGAGAAGTTGCGAGTTAGGAGACGTGGATTAAAGGAAGATGTCTTTAACTTCCCAAACTTAGTTTATTATTTATTATTCTCAGTTGTGTAATAGGTTAATTCCGCAAACCTAATTTTGTACTTGAATCATTTGATATTTTATCGGGGAGCCGTTTGACGAGTTATTTTATTTATATTATGATGTTTTTGCTCGAATTGCTGAGTTGGGTCATTACATTTTTAGGTAGATTAAAAACCACTTTTTCAACTCCTACATGCAAAACTCTAATTAGTGTTTTGCTAGCTGCTTAAATTCATGTTTT
Source organism: Arctium lappa (assembly GCA_023525745.1). Taxonomy (NCBI): domain Eukaryota; kingdom Viridiplantae; phylum Streptophyta; class Magnoliopsida; order Asterales; family Asteraceae; genus Arctium; species Arctium lappa. Next base: position 4,496,736 of record CM042050.1, read on the forward strand.
GTTTGGCTCATGTTGTTTGTGTTGGATCGAAATATAGAATTGCAAGATTGAATCAACCAAAGTTTATTGATTATAACGAGAAAATACACTTTCTGAATTTGTTCATATCGATACATATTTATAGACACCGAACCGGTGCCAATGAACCAACACGATGGTTCGGCCGGGTGGAGGTTACCGGCGGTTTATGGTAGTGGTTCAACAACCATCACACCTTTTCAATTTTGATAATTTACATAAATTACACAAACTATTTATTAATTTACAAATCTAACACTAAACTTGTTTTTCTTTATCTAGATCGAAATCTTTGGTATATTCCTTCCAATTCCATGTCTCATCTTCCTTGAATTTTACGTCCCGACTGACGCAAATTCTATTCTTTATTGGATCAAACAAGCGGTATGCTTTTGATCCGGGCTCACTGCCTAAGTATACCATTCGTATACTTCTATCATCTAATTTCATCAAGTGTTGTGAAGGTACCTTTGCATATGCGATGCATCCAAAAATCCTTAGATGATGTAGGCTTGGCTTTCTTCCCTTCAATGCTTCGTATGGAGTAATGTCATCAAGTGACTTTGTTGGTGTGCAATTCAATATCAGTATGGCATGTCTAACTGCTTCTGTCCAAAAATTATGTGGCAAATTCGTTGCCTTCATCATGCATCTTGTTGCTGAAAGAATTGTCCTATTCTTTCGTCCAACAACTCCATTTTGTTGAGGTGAGTATGGTGCAGTTAATTGTCTTGTGATGCCATTGTCTTTGCAGTATTGTAGGAATTCATTTGATGTGAATTCTCCTCCTCTGTCTGTTCTGAACATCTTCAACTTGATTTCAAGTTCGTTTTCCACCCTTTTGTTTAAATTCTTTGAAGATTTAAATGCTTGATTTAAAAAAAACTAATAATAAAGAAAACTTTATTATAAATTACATGAAAATGGAACCAACTTTCACCTAATTCCTATTTTGGGAACCAACTTACAAAATCATCATATAAGGGTCTGAATCAAACTTTTTGTTTATTTAAGGGTCTGGTTTACCTGTTCAACAGGTAACCGATAATATTTTAGATGACATAGCAAATAATTAACATAAAATGATTAGGTGGAATATTGTTTTGCCACCTCATTAATATTATTATTAAAAAAATAAAATATTAACAAATCAAAATTACATAGAATCGTCTCCTTTCCTCTCTCGGTTTCCATCCACCACTTCCTCCCTCCCTTGATCGCAACCCTAGCACTCCCTCCATCGCAACCCTCCTCTCTCCGGCTCCGACAGCGCTGCCCTCCTCGTTCCGGCAGGCGGCCCCTTTCCGGCAAGTCGCCGACCTTCCGGTCTTCATCATCGCTGCTTCCCATCAGGTTTCTGTTTGTATTGTTTTTTTTACTTTGTTGTGTTTTTTTACTTGGAGCTAATAACTTTACCGGCGATATACCTCCGGCAATCGGTAATTTATCAACGTTAACGCATTTGTTTTTGTATCAGAACTTGTTTAACGGTACAATACCGTTGGAGATTGAGAATTTATCCAATCTTCGAAGTTTAGGTTTGGCGTATAATAGTTTTGCGACACCGGAAATACCACCGCGGTTTGGGATGTTGAGTAATTTGACGAATTTATGGATGACTCAAACTAATCAAATCGGAAAAATACCAGAAAGTTTTGCAAACTTGTCTGGTATAGAATCGTTGGATTTGAGTTCCAACAATTTGGAAGGCGAATTCCTTCTGGATTGTTTTTGTTGAAGAATTTGAGTGATTTGTTCTTGTACAAGAACAATTTATCCGACCAAATTCCGGCAATAATCGAGTCGTTAAATTTAATTCAAATTGATCTCGCTATGAACATGTTGAACGGTTCAATTCCCGAAGATTTTGGAAAATTGCAGCAGCTAGAGGTGTTAAATTTGTTTTCAAATCAATTTTCCGGCAAAATTCCGACGAGTATTTCTCAGATTCCGACCCTGAGTATTTTCCGAAATCTTCAGAAACAATGTCAGTGGAGAACTACCTTCGCAACTCGGGATTCACTCGAAGCTCGAAGCATTTGAGGTGTCGGAGAACAAACTCACCGAAAAGTTGTCGGAGAATTTGTGCGCCGGAGGTACTTAAACTTTGTTCGTTTTTTTCTTGAAAGGGTATCCTGGGCCTTTGGCCCAGACTAATCCCTGGCAATTAGGGCCTTTGGCCCAGCTGCTAAAGCGTGCAACCCTGAGTTTATCCTTAGTGGCCACAAGTGCTGCTAGTGGGGCTCGAACCCGGGTTGAGCGCTATGAACTCCCCAAGCCTTTACCACCACACCACAGCCCTTGTGGTTCTTAAACTTTGTTCGTTGTGGTTGCTTTTTCGAACAATCTCACCGGAGAAATCCCAGGATCACTTGAGAGATGTCACAAGCTTCATACAATCCAACTTTTCGATAATAGTTTTACCGGTGAATTTTCTTCAAGAATTTGGACGTTGTTCAATCTAACAAGCTTGAGGATCAACAGAAACCAACTTTCCGGCGAGCTTCCGACTAGAGTGGCATGGAATTTGCCTAGATTGGAGATCAGTGACAACAAGTTTTCAGGCCAAATTCTGATAGGGATTTCTTCTTGGAGGAAACTGAATGTGTTCAAAGCTCGTAACAACTTGTTATCAGGTGGAATCCCAACCGAATTCACTAATCTTTCCAGTTATCTGTTCTTTATCTTGAGGGAAATTCACTTTCCGACGATATTGGTGATATTGGTGATGCACCAATTACTTATGTAGTTTGATTGGTTCCACAATTTGAAGTTGATGGTTAAGTTTGATACGAATAATTCAAGAAGCAGTCGAAGAATGAAGATTTTCATCCATTTTTTTGTGCAACAATGTTTTGTAAACGTCTTTATTCTAATCTTGACAATTTGAATGTTGTGAATTTTTTCAGGTTTAACAAAAGTTAGTTTAAATTTTGAAATTGGTATGAAATGGTTGAATATAAAAATCTTTAATTTGATATTTTTCAAAGTTAATTTTTCAGTTGCATTAATAAGAACGAACAATTTAATATTTGAGTTTTTTTTTTTTTTGAAAATTTATTTAATTTTTGATATTTTTTTTGAAAACGAGATATGGAATAAAAAAAATTATTGAATTAATTATTGTTCAAATGAAAAAAACGAGATACTGATTTTTTGTGGAATAATTTTTTGTTATTTTAAATTATGATGGCCAATTTTAATTTTAAATAAAAAAATTAAGTGTCATTTCAACATTTTAGATTTTTATTTTTAATTAAAATAATGATGTGGAATCTTAGTTGTTAAGAAAATTAGATGATGTCATTATTAGTAGGTCAACAAGTTAATAAGACCCTTAAATAAACAAAAAAGTTTGATTTAGACTCTTAAATAATGATTTTGAAAGTTGGTTCCCTAAAATAGGAAAGAGGTGAAATTTGGTTACATTTTCATGCAATTTTCCCTTTGTTTAATAAACAAGTATAAGAATTATAAAATATTAAATTAAAACAACCTTATAATAAAAGGTTTCCTCTTAATTTTTAAATATAAAAAATTAAGTTTTTGTTTTAAAAATAGGGAAAGGAAAATATGTTTAAGGTCCATTTGTGGAGCCTGAGTCTCGAATTATGTTATTAGATGAATTTGTTAAAATGGTATTATTAATGTATTAGTATTAGATGTGTCTATGTACAAGGGCAGATGTACCCTTTGTTGGTAGGGGTCCTAGGCCCCTAACAAAATCCACCATTTGTTTAAAAAAAAGGCCATAAAAATGGTTTTTTTGTTTAAAAAAGGTCATAAAAAAGGCCATAAAAATGGTTTAAAAAAAAGCCACCCACAAAAAGAAAACAAGGGTTCCAAACCTGATATCTTGATCCAAAATTTTAATCCGTCAATTGGTTGTACATATATATAGAAGTGTATACGAGTCAAGTTTCTAACTAACTACTCGAATTCGAACTCGTTTATCTCGAGCTCGGTCTTATTAATTATCTAGTTTGAGTCAATCTCGAACACAAAATAAAACTCATTTAACTTAACGAGTCGAACTTCATAAAATCGATGCTCGTTTTGGCTCGTTCGTAGTATAAAATGTAAAAATTATAAATCTCGAGTTAATAAAAGAGTTAATCGATCGTGCGAGCCCGTAAATGAACAGCGAGCTTGAGTTTGGTAAATCAAAAAATATTCAACCTTGAGTCCTACATGAAAAAGTTATTCGAGCTCAAGTTTATAATAATTTTTTTCGAGCGGAGCTCGAAAAACCTTAACACTCCTTAAGCCGGAAACGAAAACCCGAAACCGTTTTGGTCCAGATGAATTATTCAGTTTTGAATTTTTCGACACCGTAAGTGTGCCCCCAACCATAAAAACTTATGGATCCGCCACTGTCTATGTACATGGGATATAGGCGGTTATGCATGAACTGATATATATGGCAGTTACCTAATAACCGAACCATCATAATCCTTCAATGGTGTCGGTTCATAGCCTATATAAGCATGTACATACAATGTAATTATTATCTCTTATCAATCTCAGAATTTATATTTCTAGAAAATTGTCTAAATATTATTGCTAGTATTTTCATGTCCGACAATTCCTAGTTTTCGAAGCCTGCAATCTATTGTTTATTGTGTTCAAATTGTGCAAGTGAATAGCCTGTGATTCACTAACAAGAACCAACAAGTGTGTTGAAGTAGCAATGGCGATTAATGGTCCAAGAGGACATAATCAAGTTGCGTACGGAGAAACTAAGAAGATTGAGGGACGAAAATACCTACAGTTTGGTAGTTAAATATTTGTATATGTTTAAATCAGTGACATGTTTGGTTGACTAAAAGACCAATTTTATTCGAGCCCACAAAACCCTAATTTCATACTTTTTCTCATAAAATAGTCAAAATCCTTACAAACAGACTTAAAAGATGAAGTTCGCAAAAAAGTGGATGTTTACACACTCATTAAAACATAGGTGACTATTTTGTGTAAATATTGAAAAATAGTTGACTATCTTGTAATGGAACCCTTCCAAATTTGACTAGTGATCAACATAATTATAGTATGTAACTAATTATTATATTAAATAAATATTATTTTATATTTAAAAATAAATTTCTTTTATTAAAAGTTAAAAGTAAACTAACAAAAGTTTTAATTAATAAAACAATTAAAAAAACAATTAAAAAAAACAAAATATTTATTCAACTTTACAAAATAACACAAATAAAAACGTAATTAAATTAAGAGTGAATTGTGGATTTGGTTATGTGGTTTTATGATTTATTTGATCATGGTTCTCATTCTATTTTTATTGTGGATATAGTCCTTGTGGTATGTAATATATTGTGACTATGGTCCCTAAAACTAATACCATTAACTTTTAAGGGTTAAAGGTTTTATGTGTCTTGCACACTATGAGCATAATAGTCATTTTATTTTTTCCTTTTAATTTATTCTGTAGATCTTTAAAACAAAAAATGCTAAATTGTGGATTTGGTCCCTATGCATCACTCATTATCTTTAAAACACATTTATCATCTCTCTTAATTTTTTTCCATCCAATCTACATTGTCAAAGTGCAAAAAAAAAAAAAAAAACATTACTTGCATTTAAAAATAACAATTGTTCGAATCCAACACTCCATCTTAAAAAACACAACCTATCAAAATAGATGGGTTAATAAATCATCACACCAATCAATTTGCAACTAAATCACCTCCAAACACACACCAAATAGATCTACATCAAAAAGTAAATAAAATATATTAAAGAACCTCTCAACTGTGATTTCACTATTGTTTACTTTTCTTTGATGGTTTATATATATATATATATATAGTGTTTGATTCATTTGAGAAATGGTAAATATATGAGAAATAGAGAAGTAATCCTAGCCATTCATAAGGTCAATATCGGATTTGACTAGTCAAATATTGCGGCTTTGACCGGTCAAAAGTTGCGGCTTTGACTGGTCAAAAGTTGCGGCTATCCCAAAAATAGAAGGACAATTTCGTAAATTTTACAGAACACACGGGCTGTGTTCATATATGAACATGTATAATTCACATATAAACTATATGTTCATATATGAACCAGTGCAATTCACAACTGACATCTTTTAACTGATTCATATATGAACCTTTGTGATTCATATATGAATATGTATGAATCACAAAGATTCATATATGAATCAGTTGAACTAATTAATAGATTCATATATGAATCTTTGTGATTTATACATATTCATATATGAACTCATTCCGTGTATTTTACGAAATTACCCCTCTACCTTCTATAAACCACACAAGAAATTATCCGGTGCTTCGCGGTCAAAGCCACAAATATTGACCAAATGAATGGCTAAGATTACTTCTCTATTTCTCATATATTTATCATTTCTTAAATGAACCTCTCCCTATATATATATATATATATATATATATATATATATATATATATATATATAGAGAGAGAGAGAGAGAGAGAGAGAGAGAGAGAGATGTGGTTTCAATTGGAAACCTACATTATATTGAAAACTTTGGAAACCATCTAGATATCATTGATCTTAGTAATCAATGGTCAATATTCATTTGACTTAAATATGGTAATAAATGAATTAATTTATTAATGAAAATTAATAATAATAGACTAAAAGGGCAAAAGTGTCTTTTGCTTTTTTGTTTCAATTTTGGTAACAAGATGAAATCCGTTGAATAAGGAAACTCTTGCTTTTAATCAAAACTTAATTCTTTTTTATCATTAATATTTACGACTTTATCTCTTATGCATTTTTTTTATCAACAATGACATAATTTTAAGTATGAAACAAATTATCAACTTTTTTTATTAGATTGAGAATTAATTAAATGTTGTATTTTTGTAATGAAATTATCAGGGTTATAAAGAAATATCATTATGGATTTCTCCGTTTTGAATAATTAAGAGAAAACTATTTTTTCATCAAATTGGTTCATGAGTCTCAACATTGTTTCATCAAACACATAATTGATGAAACGCGTTTCAACATTGTTTCATCTATAACAAATTCATCATGTGTAAACGTGTTTCATCTATTGGTTCATGAGTTTCAACATTGTTTCATCAAACACGTATTTGATGAAACACGTATTGGTTAATGAGTTTCAACATTGTTTCATCAAACACGTGTTTCATCTATTGGGAATCTTATCAGAATCTTATCAGAATCATTACTATGAATTTCATCAATCGGACGAATAAAATACAATAAAAACGTTTCATCGTTGTCGAGTAGATCTCGAACATGAATTTCGTTAGCCGAAACACAATCAAACATGTTACCCTTCATTGTCCCGTATGGTTAATTTTTTTACATTTCAATTAAAAAAATCATACAAATATATAACAAAAAATAAAAAGAATATATTTTAAAAATATGTTAATTCGATGAAAACAAATATTAATTTAAAATATAATTAAATATTTTAATTTCATAGAATATTTTACATTCATAGGAATAAAAAATAAATTATTGGGAAGTAACTTGCGTAGGAATAATATTGATTTTCCTTAAAAATGTTTTATGTTTAAATTAATAGGAATCAAAATGTAAATACTTTCAATTAATATAGGATCTATAATACATTAATACCATATATAAAATATATTAAAATTAAATAATAATAACAATTACCATATATATTATGAAATTAGGTAAAAGACTAAAATAACCTTATCAATTAAAAATAAAAATAAACAAAGTAAATTTATTGATTGGTCAATTTTGGTTTTCAAAGTTTTCAGTGTAATATTGGTTTTCAATTGATCCCTCCCCTATAAAATCATGGCCCATAAGCTTTTTATAGCTCATACCTACATTTTGTCATCTATATGGCGTTGCTGATAAAAATACATAATGAGATGTAATATTTGTTTCAAACAATTGTTATTTTGATAAGTTGTATTTTATAGGATGTAGTGTTGAGTTCAAACAATTATTATTTTTAAAATGCAAGTAATGTTTTTTTTTTGCACTTTAACAAATTAAATTTTCTTGTACTTTGACAATGAAGATTGGATGAAAAAAATTAAGAGAGATGATAAATGTGTTTTAAAGATAATAAGTGATGCATAGGGACCAAATCCACAATTTAGCATTTTTTTGTTTTAAAGATCTATAGAATAAATTAAAAGGGAAAAGTAAAATGACTATTATGTTCATAGTGTGCAAGACACATAAGACCTTTAACCCTTAAAAGTTAATGGTGTTAGTTTTAGGGACCATAGTCACAATATATTACATACCATAAGGACTATATCCACAATAAACATAGAATGAGGACCATAATCAAAGAAATCACAAAACCACAATGACCAAATCCACAATTCACTCTTAAATTAATGTTTAAGGGGGCGTTTGGTTCATTATAAGGAATGGAAATGAAAATGAAAATGAAAATGGGAATGAGAATGCAGGAGAATGGGAATAGGAATGAGCATTGCATTGATGTTGTTTGGTTAAACCAATATAATTAATAAAAAAAAATGTTTTACATAATATTTTTAACACAATATGTGACATCCAACATGAAAATAAAAAATATTTTACATTCAACATCGACAAATGAAGGAACGAATGAGAAAAGATGACTAAGCGGGAATAAAATTTTCATTCCCCCCAATTTGGTCAGGAATGAAAATTAATGGGTCTGGGGTAATGAATCCATTATATTATATCAAACCAAACAACAGTTTTCATTATCATTCTCATTCCTTACCCCTTAATACCCCCAACCAAACACTTTGTTATTAGGGATTGACAATTTTATACCAAATAATACTAACCAACATGGCAAGTGCAACATATGTATCAACCTTGTTGGTACCAATTACATTTGGTTGTAGTATCATGCCAAGTATACAAACTTGGTTGGTACGGTATTGGAAGTCGGGTATCATGGTAGTACCATGATACCGACTTATTTATTAATTAAATTAATTAATACTCAAAAGTATCATGCAAAATTTGAACAAATTAACAAGTTTTAAAATTTTTGACTTAAAGTTGGTATAAAACCAGTACCAATAAAAAAAAGTCGGGATCAAGTACAATTGGTTGGTATACAATATTCATTTTTTTTCATACTAATTATAATTGGTTGATACACGGTATTAGACGAAAAAAACTTGATACCGTACCAAATGCGTAGCAGAATTTAATCAAACTTTTAAAACAAATCTAAAAAGATATATTCAAAAAGAAACAACTAAGCTCCATTTTTTCATAAAACTTATCGAGTCGTAATAAATATTTTTCAAGATCCACAACTTTATATACCTTTTAAAGAGTTATCTCCTATGTTTTCTGTTGAAGAAATAAGATCCATGAGATGGGGTTTTGCTATTTTTGTTGGGCTTCCATAAGTTGGCCTCAACGTTTAATTTAAGCAACATTGGGCCCGGCCCAACCCAGGTTTTTATAATAGCTACAAATTTATTATACTATTATGATTTTTGAAATTAAGCATCAAAATATACTTCAATTTTACATTTATTTAGAAAAATTGAACTACAATTTGTGAAAAACTTGAAAATCTAAAAAAATGGGCCTCGGAGTTGCGGGTCCTGGGCCAGACCAAATTTGATATTTTTATGAATATGAATACATATTTAAGAGGATTTTGATGATGGTAGTCGTAAAAGGGGTTTACTAGTGTGTTAAATCAGTGGGAGAATGAAGTTAGAACTGTTACCAAGTGGGAGCTTTGTAGGCTTGTGAAGGAATTGAGAAAATATGATCGTTACAAGCTTGCTCTTCAGGTATTTGGTGTTTATTACCAGCCAAGCAGCAAGAAAACATCATCAAGATCAAGATTATACTGATACCCAACTTGATTCAGGTAACTATAATTTCCTTTCCATCGAAGAAAAAGCCAAATGAAAAAAAAGGGTGATTAATTAATACATTGATGCTCAATCTTTTCTTTTCTTTTCTTGCTATGGTTGATTATGCTATTTATTGTAACCTATCTAATTAGCTACATGTGTATGGCATAGTTTGCAATGTTCAATCTTTTCTTATGCTATTCTTTGCAGAGGATGGTTACTTTCTTAAAGTCCACCAATGAAGACAAAGTCCATATTTGGAAGACACTTCCATACTTTCCTTACTGAGCCATCCATAGCGTATAAATTATACACACTCAAACTGAGAGTTTTCCCTCACAACCACAAGTTTTTTCTTTTTCTTCTGATGATCGTTTTCATCAAACAGAGATATCAATGAAGGATTTAAACATCTATGTGTCATGGAGCTTATCCCACTAACCTGAAGCATTTTTTTTCTTTCTGTTTTGCTGGTGTCAGAGAACCCAAAGGGTATTGATTTGCACAAGGAATTGATGGAGAGTGGTGTCACAAAGCTGACTGATAAGCAGGTTTGATCATCATGCTCTGTTAACATCGTGTTCTCAATATTATTTCCTTCCTAAATCATGTTTTGAAGACACTAGGAGAAACGATGGTTGAAAAGTTAAAAAAAAAAAATTTGCGGAGAACATACATGGTACATAGGGACCTTAGGTAATGGAAGGTTGGCTTTCTTGCTTTACTCAAGATTCTCATTCTTCTACTGATTTACATATAAAGTTGTTCCCACTGTTCTTGCCAGAGTTGTCCTACCCAAGAATGAGTTATTTCTTCATCTGTTTCATTGTGTCGTCTCTTCATTTGCTCTCAAGAAGAATTTCTTCTGTTTCCAAAGAAATGCACAATTAGTTTGGGACCGTTTACCAAACGCTTACCGGGTAAGCGTTTAACGACGCGAGTCATCATCCTCACTTACCTTATCGGGTAATATTCCGGGTCATCAAAATGGATTGATGGTAAAGCATTTAGCACCCGATAAGCGCTTACCGGGTAAGATTCTCGATCCTTCCTACGCTCACCCGGTAAGGTAATGACCTGGTAAGCGCTTACTTGGTAATTGTTTAGTAAACAACCCTTACTTTATGCTCTTTAACTTTAAATATGTACATTCTTAATTGTATTTATCAAAAGAGTTTTGGTCATATTATTGAACAGTAAGCTATGGTGACAGTATCTACCATCAAAAGCTTACCTGGTGGACATTAATTGCACTATGTATTCAAGAATGAGAGGCTCAAAGGCAATAGTTTGGACGTGGGTTTTTAAATTATGTATTGTTGCTCATGGCTATGGTATGTGGATCCTTCATAATTTGCCCACTATGTTGTACAATGATTTATATTTGAAAACATCATAAAATTAAACATGTATTTGGAAACTTTTGTACTCTAAAAAAATATCGTAATTTTCTTACAGCAGGCTTTCACTCAGCTAGGTTTAGGTTGAGGTTGGCCATTTTGGTGTGTATGTAATATTTACAATATAGATGGTTGATACTTCAATTTCTTATCGATATCAAGAGTGCATGTTAATTTTAACATAAGCCTTGATTAATGTGCTAAATCATTTTTTTAATATAAAGCCACATTTTCCAAGTCAACGTTCCATCTTTCTAAATTAAAATAAATCAACTAAATTTTCATGTGTAGTTCGTATATGGAATATGAGAGTCCGGAAGCTATGCTATCCATTCAATTGCTTCATTTTACTATCGGTCTTTCTTTTTTAAATTTTCAGGTACTCAATAGCATGCATAGTTTTGAGTATTCTTATCATGTTTCTTGTAGATGATTTTATGTTTGAGATTGCTTAAAGATAAATTTTGGATTTTATATTTTAATTATATGTTGCAAAAACTACAAACTACTACTGCACAAGTAGGTTTTTAAAAGGTAAGAAAGACAAATCACATGTGCTTAAAAACACTATTATTTGGATTTAAAATCACAATAAAGTATAAAATTTGGACGTTTAGGTGGAGCTACAGAAGCATGTTTTTTTTCTTCTTGAATTTGTGGGAGTGTTATTAAGAGAAAATCAGTGCATTTGTCATGTGGGATGTTAACAGAAGAAAGTATAGATATTAAAGCATTAAGCATCACATAAGAAAATAGCATATTTGGACGATCGATTGATAATCGATATCAATGTCATTGATCTTAAAGATGATAACCCATGTGAACGTTAAACAACTCTACATACTCGTTACACGTTAATCACAGAGGCTGAAAATTTTGGAAAATTGGTTCTATGTACCATCTAATTTTTTAGAGTAAACGAAAGATCCACAATGTTCAGAGAACGCAAAATGACAAAGTTGAAACCTAAATGAACATAGATTTTTATATTTCAGTTTTTGTATTACATTTTCTATCAACCTAGCTATTGTGTCAAAACGAGCAAAGACGATCAAGAAGGGAAGTTGTGATTCGAATGTGTTCAACGAGGGGGGTGATAGGGACACTTATAATCGAGGAGGGCGATCACATGATTTTACTTGTGAGGAATTCGATCACATGAGCATTAGGGTATGTTATTTAACATGCCAAATCTGAGCTGAAAGAGATCCGTGGTTGTATCACGGAAGTGTAAGCTTAGTGAATGCCTAAAATATGAACTTGAAGAAACCAGTAAAACCAAAGGACAAGATTTGCAAGTTGAACCCTTCAATGCATATTAATCAATTTTGAAACATCATATTTGTTATTAATTGTTATTCATATTCTTAATGATGTTTATTTTATCTTTGCGGCTTTAATGTTGTGGTTGGATTCTTCTCAAAATTTAAAGTATACATGTAAACTTAAGTTAAGTATGTGTTCTTCTCACTGTAATATGCTAGAAATATGTTTTTCTTGGGAAAACAAACGTTCATTATCTTTTTTTTTCTTTGGAAACAATGGTGGTGGGTTTCTTATAAAGAAAATGAATGAGATTCGGAGAAATTGAAAGTATTCGTCGTACCGCATTCTTATAACGATCCTGGTTGGAGGCTTACTGTGGATGAGTATTATGACACACAATCAAGCTTATTCTCAATACCATATCTGAATCTCTTTTCAAAGTTCATCCTTTGACAATCATAGTTGCCCACTCTTTTATTATGCAAATTGGAACAATTATAGTTGTCATCATGTTTGATTTAGTACTAACTATTCTTTGCCAACAACAAAAATTTCATCTCATTTTTTTATATGAAGGGTAGTCTCCACATGTCCTTTTTAGGCAAAACATGTTATATTATCATATCAATATATTTTGCATTTTTTATAAATGTTTATGTAATCTATTTAGTTCAAGGAATAATTTGGAATTTTAATGAATATTTGCATAATCGTTATATTTTAGTTTTGCAATGTTTTAATTTTTTTCAACTCTGTTAGTTAAAGACTGACCACTCAAATAACTGAATTTAGATTTAAGTCATATCGTGTATCCTACCAATAGATGGGTATAACACATTAACACTATATTAAATAATTGAAATGGTAAAGATGGGTAAAGAAACATAGAATACAAAATAAAGAAACATAATTTTTTAAATGGTAATATCAAATAACTAAATCAAGATTAAAATCATGTTGTGTACCCGACCAACGGACGCGTATAACACTAGTTTTTACCTGTTGGTTACAAATGGTACTGTGGTTATTGAATGTTTATTTCATTTGTTAAATGCTACCATAAATGAACATAGTATATTTTGTTTCATGTTTAAAAAAAATCCATGAACATAGTATATTGCACGAAAACATTTTAGGCTATGTTTGGTAAACTAACTTTTCAAAACGCTACTATAAGTAGTTTTTCAATAAGCTAACTTATAAGCTAGTTTATGGTCATTCAAACATGTACAAAAAAAAAGCTAACTTATAATGGGTTTTTTTTTCAAACAATGCCTTTGTGGAGTGTTGTAATTCACACAAGAGTGAATTGTGGATTTGGTCCCTGTGTTTTGATAATTTTTTTTGACTATGGTCCCTATAGTATGTTTATTGTGGATTTGGTCCTTGTGGTATTTAATTTGTTTTGGCCATGATCCCTCTGACTAACACCTCCATTAACTCTGTTAACTCAAGGACCATTTTAGCCATTTTGCTTAACTTTTATCTTTTTTTCCTATAAAAAAGTAAAAACAATAATTCATATCCACACACACACACACACATATATAACGATAACAAAATAAATAAAATAAAACATTATTGTATGATTTGATTTGTTTAAATTAAAAATCAATTATATTAAATTCGATTTAACTTTATGGTTTAGTATTTTTGCCTATTTGGGTATGAAAATCTAGTTGAAATTTATATAGGGATTTGTTCAATTTTGAGTTACAAAAATAATAGTATATATGAACATGCCATTTGGTTATAATTTAAATAGTTGATTTTGAGTTTTTGAATGAAAGCAATATGAAAAACGGAACCTTTAATTTTTGGATGATAAAATTGGAGTTCATTTTCTTAGTGGTTTTCAATGATTTTGGTGTTAAAATATCGATAATAAGTTTATTTATTGTAATGATAGAAAAAGAACAATACAATTAAATCGTTCTTAACATAATAATTTTTTTAATTTAAACAAATTAAATCATAAAACCACGTTAAATAAAAAATATATAGTTTTATGATTTAATTTGCTTAAATTAAAATTTTAATGACATTAAAGCAATAAAATCCTATCTTTTTCCACCACTATAATAAAACAATAAATTAAATCGTATTTAATATAATTAATTGTTTAAAAATTTTAAACAAATCAAATCATACAATAATATTTTATTTTATTTATTTTGATATTGATATATATATATATATATATATATATATGTGTGTGTGTGTGTGTATGTGAAAAATATTGTTTTTACATTTTTATTGGAAAAAGACAAAAGTTATGGAAAATGACTAAAATGGTCCTTGATTTAACAGAGTTAACGGAAGTGTTAGTCAGAGGAACTATGACCAAGACAAAATGAATACCACAAGAACCAAATCCACAATAAACATATCATAAGGATCCTAATCAAAAAAATTATCAAAACACAAGGACCAAATCACAATTCACTCTTCACACAATGAGGGCTATGAATAAAACTAGAGTAAACTACGATTTTCATCCTCCTGGTTTGGTGTTTATAATGATTTTCGTCCCTGTGGTTTAAAAACTGCTTTTTTTCGTCCATGTGGTTTGCATTTTCTTTCATTTTTTATACCTTATGTTAACTTCGTTAAAATAGCCAGTTAAATGAAGGGTACTATTGTCTTTTATTCTGTTTTTGTTTTTTCTACATTTTTTTATTAAATAATTTATTATATCCCACTACCCACTCTTCTCTCTCCCCATAAATCCCGCCGTGATCCTCCACCCTCGACCCATCTTCTTCTCCTTTCTTTAACCTACCTCCGACGAGCCTCCCATTCTTCTCCGACGTTGATGAACATGCCCTCCGAAGCCCCATATTATCAATTCCCCCAAATCATCAAATTCCCCTAAAACCAAGGTTTTACAGCACCCAAATCATCGACTCTCCCAAAGCGATGAAACATGCAACTCCCAACTCCCAAATCGACTCTTCTAAATCGATGAAACCTGCAACTAACTCCCAAATCGACGCTTCTAACGATTAAGCCTTCACAGATGATGGCTACGGTTGTTGCTTAAGGATTTTGTTTTGTTTCCAAATTTAGAGGAGATGCTTCAAATTCTCAACATCAACCCTCCCTTCGCCATCGTTGTGAACCAAAAAGTCAAGAAAACCCAGTTGATTTATGATTTTTATTTGCAACCTTTGAAATCGATAAGACACCATCGATCTTTCGTCTACATAACATTTCGTTTGACGGATGTGATTCGACCGATGCTCTGGAGATGTTCATCGGTTATGTGTTTTCTGGGGGAAGAAGAAGTGGGGAGGAGGAGTGTGCTTGTCATGGTGTTCTGGCTGTGGTCCGAGAGTTGGGATCGTGGGAAGTTTTTTACTTGAGTAAAGAATGGTCTAAAGTGTACATATATTCATTTGAAGATGAAGGATTACTTGCAGGAGGGATTGTGGAGGTGGAGCCACATGGGTTGGAGGGGGAGGCTTATTAGAATTTTTTAATTATAAATGTTTCCATGAAATAATAAGTTTTAGCAACGTGTACAATAATATGTTATTTCATAAAATAATAAGGAAAATATAAAAAATCTAAAAAGACCAAATTACCCTTAATTTAACAGATTTTTTCTAATGGTGTTAGCCTCATGGACGAAAATAGAAGTAAATGGAAACTACAGGGACGAAAAAAGCAGTTTTTAATCCACAGGGACGAAAATCGTTATTAACACCAAACCACAAGGACGAAAATCGTAGTTTACTCATAAACTATGATGACTTGCCGTAAGGGCAAAAAAAAGATGTAGGTCCGCCAAACTTTTATTGACATTGTAAAAGTACAATTTGATGGACCTGACTCTTAGTGTACTATTTTTCACTCCAATTTTAATCTATATCGTCTACAATTAATTAGTATCATTTATAATATTTTATAAATTATTTAGTTAAAAACATCAAAAAAAAAAATTGGTGGCGTTTGATTCCCAGGATTCCGATTAAATATGAAAGAATTTAAATGATCAATTCCATTGACCAAATTTTATTCAGACGTTTGGTTACCTATAGAATGGAATTGAATTCCACACAGGGGCGGAGCCAGAAAAATATATCTATAGGGGGTGCCTAGAAAAAATGTAAGAAATTCACAATTTCAAAGTTGATTGATAAGTGTCATTTTTATACACTTTTATGTCGAATCTATCCTAAAATTTGTGGTTGTTGGATGCTTAAAATACCCTTTTAGTTTAAGTTCTATATTTTATTATTAGTGTTTAAAAAGAAAAAAAATAATAATAACTTTTATATCTAGTTGTGTGTGTGTGTTTTATAATTAAAAAAATTGTTTTTTTTTAATTTGGTCCTTGTGTACGTGTAACCAAAAGAAAAAAGAAAAATATATATATATATATATATAATTGCTTTTGGGTCTTTGATTTCGTGAGCCCTCAAGCCACTTAATTGTGGTTTTTGTTTTTATTTTGTTTGGCAGCCCATTTGCAGAAGCTCAAGTCTAAAAGTAAAAGAGAGCGTCCAGGTTTTTTTTTCCATAGCCCACGTCTTCTCCATCTTCGGCAGTTTTTTCAGCGACCAAGTCCGGCGCGCCTATTCCAGCTACTATAGTCGCGCCATTACCCGCGCCAGGCACTGTGGTTTTCGATTCCAGAACACCGGGCGAGTTTTCGCGCGGCCTTAACCCGCGCCCTAAGTCACGAGGGTCTGTTTTTCACACGCCACGTTCTTTTCCAAGCGGTTCAAACTCTGGAGGTATAAATTGTCGTTGAAAACCGTCGATTGGGGAGGAGAACATTTTGGGAAGTCAATTTTGAAGAGGAAGGGAGCAACAAGAGGTCGATTTTGGAGAGATTTCATCATTGCAAGTTCTTCAATTTGGTAAATTAGGTTAACTTTTCTTCCCAATTTCTTAGTTTAGTTTGAAAGTAGCCATGTGTGGCTAATCCCTTTTTAGAATTCGACTTTGGGTTCGTTAACTTTTGCAATTTCTATTTCATGAAGTTGTTTGAGATGATGTAATTCAAGCTTACTTTGATTATTCATTCAATTTCTATGTTTAAGGTTTATAAAGTTAGTTTTTATACTTTCTGATCAATTGTGTAGGAATTATGGTCAAATTGGTTTTCTAAATCCGTAATTGTTTAGAAAACGATTGTTGGTGATAAACAACAAAGTGGGTTTTGTCAAAGATTATTACATTTTGTTGTGAAATTGGATGAAACGGAAGAATTGAATTAACCGAGCTTATGTGTTAATTTATCCGGATCCGAGTTCCATTAGTTTTTCATGCTAATATCAATTAAGTCTTCAAGAGCTTGTTTGAGACTAATTGCATACTAAGGTTTGGTAGGAGAGGTTATTCCTTTCAAATGCTAATTATGATGGAATTGATTGTTAGATCTTTTTAACAATTATAACCGGGTTAATCGAAATAGTTGCGATAATCGTATACATTATCTATGATACAACTTTTGAATGAAATTGCATTAGTGTTTGCTACCCAAAGTTGAGTTCATTTTCGCTTTATTTGTTTTTAAACTTGTTTTTAACTTTCGTATGTTAATTTCTTGCACAAACAAACCCCCCTTTTCGTAGTTACTTTTAAGTAAATAATTTTGTACGGTTCGGTATAAAAGAGGTTAGAATCGAGTCTCTGTGGATTCGACCCAACTTACCACTTTTGCAATTTTTATTGTAAAATCGCGTGCTAGTTTGGAATTATTATTTGGTGGACTCGGCATCCGTCATTGATAAAACCCTTTTAAGTATATATGATTTTTAATTAAAAAAATTTGTAAAAAAATTTGAAAAACATGAGTGACTTAAACAACATAACTATGTCTATATTTATACAAACAAATACAATGTCTATAAATAACCATATATAAAATAAGCCCTTTGAAAATACTTGAAATTTATCGTAATTTTTTTTGTGTATTAATAAAGTAACATGTTTATTTTAGAACATTTAGAAAACTTGGCATTTATAAAGGAAGAAAAAGAAGAATTTGATATTTTGATAAAATAAAGTTTCAAGTGGCTAATTGAGGTTTGAGACTATATTAAATCTTATTTTTGATGTTTGAGGGGGAGCCAATACCACTTCTGGCTTCAATATGGCTCCGCCCATGATTCCGCACATTCCACCATTCATGGATTTGGTCATTTCATCATAATTGAGAAGAAATTCAATTCCATCCCATCTCATTTTCTAAAAAAAAAAAAACTACCCTCATCTTTCCCTACTTGATTTACCCAAACCTATATGAACCTATGTCGACTACCATCGATCTGAACCACCGCCTACCACCACCGATTTGAATTACCACCGACCACCTCCGACCACCACCGGTCTGAACGACCACCGACCACCGTCGACCACCACCGGTCTGAACCGCCACCGACGACCACCACCGGTCTGAACCGCCACCGACCACCACCGATGTGAACCACCGTCCACCACCACCGTTGTGAACCGTCATTGGCCCTCACCGATCTGAACCGTCGCCGACCACCACCGATATGAACTGTTATGGATCACCACCTTTCTGAACCGCCGCCGACTAGCACCATTCTGAACCACCGCCGACCGTCATCGATCTGAACCGCCGCCACCACCACCATTCTGAACCGCCGCCGCCGACCACCGTTCTGAACCGCCGCCGACCCTCACCGTTCTGAACCGCCGCCGACCACCACCGATCTGAACTGCCGTTTTGAACCACCGCCAACCATCACTGATCTGAACCACCGCTGACCATCGCCGATCTGAACTGCCGCCGACCACCACTGTTCTGAACCGCCGCTGACCCTCACCGATCTGAACCGCCCGACCACCACCGTTCTGAACCGCCACTAATCTGAACCACCACCGTTCTGAACCATTGTTCTGAACCGCTGTCGACCCTCACCGATCTGAACCGTCACCGACCACCACCGATTTGAACCACCGCTAACCACCACCGATTTGAACCACAATAGTTGGATTTCGATTTCAAAAGTTTCAAAAAGGGTATTTTGGTCATTTACTAATATTTCATTTAAATTCCAAAGCTATATTATGTGAACCAAACAGACAAATTTCAATTCCTTTAACAAATTCCATTCCAATGTTTGTCAACCAAACAAGTGGTTAAACCTGATAACATTTCATTCAAATTCCTTCAAAGTCAAATTCTTTTGACAAATTTCATTCCATCCAAAAACATTCTGCGAATCAAACGCCCCCTTAGATATAAGAGTACAAATGTCATAGCTTGGGGTGTGAAATAAAAAGTCAAAAAGTCATAATAGTGAGAGGACTGACTTGTTCGTCATTAAAATTAAAATAAATCATAACCTCATAATTTTAAATCTAAATGTTTAAATTATAAAAATGAAATTTAATTAAATAAATTTATAACAAAAAAAAGAGAATTTTAGAGTCTTTAATTTTATACAGCTATCAATATAATATATTTTGGGTTATTTTAAATAGCTCTCCAAACTGATTATTTATGGATCAAGTTCAGAGAATACCTTTAAGAAAATAAAAAAAAATCATTATGGATTTGGTCCATATGGTTTTGTGATTTCTTTGACCATGGTCCCCATTTTATGTTTATTGTGGATTTGGTTCTTGTAGTATTCAATTTATCTTGGTCATGGTCCTTCTGACTAACACCTCCATTAACTTCGTTAAATCAAGAATCATTTTAACCATTTGCCATTTTTTTGTCTTTTTACGATTAGAAAAAAACAATACTTTTATACACACATATAACGATATCAAAAAATATCTTAATATAGATATCAATTTAAAATTAATAAAATAATTATTCTTTAATGTAATTTGTTTCATTCTAATTTTAATAATATTTTATCCTTTAATTTAATAATAAAACTATGACTATTGCTCTATTGTATATTTTTTTTTTATCAATTAGACATCGTTTGCCAAAAATAAGCAAACTTATAAACTAGCTGATAAGTTAGCTTATTTTCTGGGTACATGTTTAGATGAACATAAATTAGTTTTTTAATAAGCTACTTGGAGTAACTTATGAGAAGCTTTTTGTGATTATTCCAATTATACCCTCATTAATATTCATTATTATATATTAACTATTAATTATAAATAAATATTAATTATTAAAATTTATTCTTAATAGTGAATTAATTAATATTATTTGAAAATTATAACATAAATTTTAATTATACATTGATATTAAATTTTAATCATTTAGAATTATTGATAATTATATCATTTTTTTTAATATTCATCAATAATATATATCAATTATTATTATTTTTGTAATTATTATTTGATTATTTTTTCCATATTATATGTAACGGTTATTTAAAATCATAAGTTAATGTAGATATTTTAAAAAAAAATTTTAATTTATAATTCAAAATTTATAATATATATAATATAAATTTCAAATTATTTTAATTAACATATTATATTATTTACTACCTTATTAATTTGTATTAATTAATATATTATATTGCTATAAATTTATTTTAATTATATTATTAAATATTATAATTGATTAGTTTTTTCTATATGTCATTTTTTTATAATTATACATATTTAGAAGCTAGTTTTTGCCAAACATGACTTCTTAATCAGTTAACTTATCAATCATCAGTTAGCTTATCAGCTAGTTTGCCAAACATAACCTTAGTCTAATGATTAATAGAGGTTCTTTGTTTTCCATCTTCATATGGTTTTTCCTCAGAGCATCTCCAACAGCATTGCTATAATTTATCTAAAATAGAGAACCAAAAATGAAAATCTCTAAAAAGTATTACATTCATCTTCAACAGATTTGCTATTTTAGAGATTTTAAAACAACTTATATTATTATAATATTCTATAATTTATCATCCCAATACACTTTAAAAAAAATCTTAATATAAAATAATAAAAAGTGAATTTCATTGGTGAAATTGAATAAAATAATTATTTCTCTCTCCTACCATCAAGTTTTAGAGAATTCTCTAAACTTGGAAAATTTTAAAATTTTCTCTATTATAGCAAACAAGATAGCAAAACTGTTGGAGAGGTTTAGAGAACAAAAACCCATTTTTTTCTATTTTAGCAATGTTGTTGGAGATGCTCTCACACCTCAATCTACTACTTTAAAAATAAATTTTATCTTTTATTCTTTAAATTAAAAAATACATTATTTTTTATTTTCCTTTTACAATAAAAATTTAAATCCAATGCATCATAAAAATATGAGTATACTACAAATTTGGTCCATGTGGTTTGTCGAAACTAGAACTTTTCATCCTCGTAGGTTCGAAATTACAAGATGACCCATCATAGTTTGTAAAAACGTCTGGATTTGGTCTCTCACTCTTATGGCCGTTACAATATTCTCTTAAATGAGAGTCATTTTCGTCCTTTTATCAATTTTTTGTCGAACCATAGGGACCAAAATCATAAAATCGAATTTGATTTAGTAAATAGACAAAAAAAAATCAATAAAATGACCAAAATACCCCTCGTCTAACATAATATTTAATCAGTCGCTAGAAGGAATGACTAAATCCAGACGTTTTTACAAATCACAATAACCATCTTTTAATTTCAAACCTCCAAAAACGAAAAGTGTCATTTGCAACAAACTGCAAAGACCAAATTTGTAGCTTACTCTACAAATATACAACTAATAATTTTATAGAGCAAGCGGAATAAAAGCTCCAAAATTCCAAAATAAAAGGTGGAACCCAGTCCAATAGAAGATACGAAATTAGGTTCATAATGTAGCGATAAGTGATTTAAAAAAGAAAAAGGTCATTGTTATTTGATGAAGAGACAACGACACCAAAGTTGAAATAGTTTTTAGCAGCCCAAAATTGAATTAAAAAACACACACAAAAAATAATAGAGAAAAAGGGGTATCGACATGCGTCAAGTAGCAAAATGCTCCTCCCACGTTCAAAATTCGCCTAAATCATTGAAAGCTAAATTTACGCGTCATTAAAGCATACCCCCTTCAACTCCAATTTTCTCCATATTCCTTTTCTCAAAACTCACCCCACCTTGTACAACTCCTACAGCCAAACGTACAACACCCACAAACACAAACACTAGTACTACTTGTTTTTTTTTTCCTACAAAACCGCCGAACCAGACCACCACCACCGCCGCCGCCGCCGCCGTAAAGATAGCAGATCTCCAAACTACATAAATACTGTTTTCATGGATTCTTCCGACCAACGACGGAAGCGGAAGCGTTTTCTTAAACCCACACACAGTTTCTTTTCTATAAGATCTCTACTTTATTCCTTATCTTTCTTTGCTTTCTTCTTTATCCTTTTCCGGCGAACAACGCCGTCGTTTTACCCTCTCGTGGTGCTCCCCGGATCTTCGACGGCGTCGTTTGCTTTCCAGCGATTCTCCGGTGAGTTGACTCGGTTTAAGATTGACGATAGAGTTGGGTTTCCTGATCATGTTCTAGTGTTGGTGTCGAAAGTTGTCGGATTCGGAATTGGAAGATGGAATGGGAATATAAAGAGATTGGAATGTGTGTACGGAAGTAATGATACGGATTCCGGTGGTGTTAGGAGTGTGTTGACAGTGTTGTCGGTGGATGAATACGATGACACTCGGTGGCTCGTCCGCTGTCCGCTCCCTCCGGCGAACTTCTCATCCGTGGTGGGTCTACGGGGTGGTGGTGCGGTGGTGGATACGGCGGAGGGAGGGTTGAAATCGTGGGAGAATTTGGCGTACGAGGCGGTGTTGGACGGTGACACGGCGGTGGTGTTTGTGAAAGGGATTAGTCATAGACAAGATAAAGAATCCGACCCGACCCGATTCAGTTGCCATTTCGGGTTCGGGAATGGGAAATACATACTTAGCTCTAGAGTGTTAACAGCTGCTCAAGAAGTTGTAAGGTGTGTATTGCCGAAAAGTCTCGAAACGCTCCCGGAAAGGGCTCAGGGGATTCGAGTCACCGTTAGTTTCCGAATGCCGACGATTCGTAACCGTAGGATCCACCATCAACGTGTGTTTGTTCCATCCGTCGCGAAGATACCGGGTTTGAGATCGGAGGCGGAGAAACCGAGACGGAAACACGAGCTTTGCGTGTGCACGATGCTGTGGAACCAAGCGGATTCTATTCGCGAATGGGTAACTTATCACTCGTGGCTAGGTGTCGAAAGATGGTTTATTTACGATAACAACAGCGATGATGAGATTCAGGAGGTGATCAACAAGCTCGATCTCGAGGGTTATAATGTTAGCAGACATGTTTGGCCATGGATCAAGACTCAAGAAGCTGGGTTTTCGCATTGTGCGATAAGAGCTAGAGATGAATGTAATTGGGTTTCTTTCATGGATGTCGATGAGTTCTATTACTTTCCGAGGCTCACGGGGAACGGTTCCACAGGCCAAGATTCTCTCAGAACCTTAGTTTCGAACTACACATCAACTTCATCAATCGGGGAGCTCAGAACAGCTTGCCATAGTTTTGGGCCATCGGGTTTACGTTCGCCACCTAAGCAAGGGGTAACAGTAGGGTACACTTGCAGATTACAAAGCCCTGAAAGGCACAAATCGATCATCAGACCAGATGCGATCGATACGACCCTAATGAATGTGGTGCACCATTTCCACTTAAGGAAAGGTTTTGGTTATGAAGATGTGCGTCAAAGCACTGCTGTTATAAATCATTATAAGTATCAAGTTTGGGAGGCTTTTAGGGCAAAGTTTTATAGAAGGGTTGCTACTTATGTGGCTGATTGGCAAGATAGCCATAACGAAGGATCGAGAGATCGGGCGCCTGGTTTGGGAACGGAAGCAATCGAACCGCCCGACTGGAGACTAAGGTTCTGTGAGGTTTGGGATACTGGTTTAAGGGATTTTGTTCTTGCTAACTTAGCTGATATTTCAACTGGGGTTTTGCCATGGGCTAGATCTTTGGGACATACAGACATAGAGCAGATACAGTGATATATACTTTTCATTTGTTCATACATTATATATTCTTTTCTTTCATTTTGATATTAGTTTATTGTATTTTTCATCCATGTAGAAGGGTATGAATTCATTGGGAGATCTTTGAACAGTTGTAATACTATAACCATGTAATATATTTTTTTTCCTATGAGTTTCACTGGAATTGGTTGTGTTATGTTTCATAAACTAGCTTATAAGCTATTTGTCGACTTGTTATTTGTCTATCTGTTTGATAAGCTAGTTGTTGGATGATTTTTATTTGTCCTACCCATTAGCTGAAAAGCTAGATATTGCCTGCCAAGCTATAAATTAATCATATTTGATAAAAATTAGCTTATAAGTGTAAATGTAAAACTACCTAAATGAACCTATGAAAAATACAACTACATTATTGAAAAAATATGGAAAAAATGTCCCTAAAAGCTATTTTTTTAAATAAACTAAAAAATAAGGTAAATTATAATTGTTAATAAAAGATGCATGTGAATTCTTGTTTCTTGATTGTTTAGATTATTATGAACGTTTATAGGTAAAATTAACACAATAAAGTAACCAAAATTAGATTCCTTGTTCCAAAAAATGGCCATTATTTAATACCAAAAGTAGAATACAATGTATAATTTTGAAGACAAAATGAGTACTATACATGTTATGTATGGTATATAGAATATTTAAATAAATATATATGTTCCCAATCACATATGTGTTAATTATTCTTTATTTTTATAACATATATTTCGTCTTAATGTCGGTTCAATTTTATATTTAAATCTTGGGTTGTTTAGAAACTTACCTTCGTTGGAGCCTTCATGGACCAACACAACTATGAAAAAAGCCTTATCTTGCACTGCCACTTGCCAAAGGGATGCTGGTCATATGCTTAGAAAGAGTCGCATCCAGCTTCTCTCCTATTAACGTGATCCATGCCTGCAGATGCAGCATATAGGGATAAAAGGTTGGTACCCACTTAAATAGAAGTAAAAGTTCATTGGATGCATGATAACTCTCACATTAAAATCATGACCTATGATAATTGCCACGTTTTTCTTTGTGGCTGTTATTAGAAGACTACAAAACTTCCTATTTATGGAAAATTCACATGATCATATTCCCTAATACCATCATTACATATAAATTGATGCCATTGAACTAGTCGTTTGGTAGGCAGACGAGACAGAACAGATCAAAGAAGGATAAGGTTGGCAGGTGAAAGCATGGTAAAGATTTTAATTTGATGGGTAGTTTAGTAATTAATCAATTTTGTTCCAGCTCACTCAAACATTTTTCGTCCCGCTCAGGCCTGTTGTCTTATCTTGGTCTAATGTCGCCACCAAACATAGGACAACAATTTTTTGTTTTGTCATGCCCCGTCTCGCGTATCAATAACAATTTTTTGTTTTGTCATGCCCCGTCTCGCGTATCAAACGCATCCAATAAGGTTATTTTATATATTTGGCAAAAAGTCAGACAATTACATTATAATCAAACATTACAATATTACTGTGAATTTGATTGTTTGACACATTTCAAATGAATTTGGAGCATGAAAACACAATATATTGCGCACCGTGAAAACAATTCTATATCTTTACTGTTCGAAGATTAAAAGACTGAAATATGGATGATTATCATAAAGGCGAATGCACACCTGGTCTGATGCTGTGAAGCCTCGGATGGTGTCACCCCCAAGTATTGCAATTCCTTTATCTCCAAGTGGTTGCAAGATGACTGCCTGTAATTGATATGCAGATCGAATGAAAAAGTTTGGCTTTACATGTGCTCGAGTGAAGTTATCACATCCTTACAGAAGAAACAAAATTGCAACCAAAAATAGTGATCATTCTCCAATTCTGAAGCATTAACACGATACCCTTTTCCTTAATTTGGGGATATGAAAACATATATAAGTTAATTGAATTGCAAGTGCAAGTATCTGAACCAGAGAAACTACTTATGTAGTACCTGTGTATTTGAAGGGAGAAATGGCAGCTCGGATTTTCCAGGATAAAGAGATAAGTTAGCCAAATAGCTCTCTGTAAAAATTGTTAAACTCTTCAAAGCACATTCCTTATGATGATGGAATTAGAATTTATCGGCTGGTACTTCAAATGTCATCATATGTGGCTTACGTGATCCAGATTTAACAACACCTTGATAGATTGATCCTTGCATCAATTTATCAGCATCTACAACCAATGGTTCACCTTCATTAGAGGAAGATGCAGAAGCATATCCAATTTGGAGAACACAAATGCCGTCATATACAATAACTAGAGACCTGCTGCATGTCGTGGCTGATAATGATTCCCATGCCCTGAGAAAAGCACGCACGAGAGTGATGCATCATGACCAACAAATATTGCACAATTCATGTGTTGTTCTATTTTTCTCTTTTTATGGAAGTATATAACATTTATATACGACAAAACTCAAACGCCTTCCTCACCTTTGGTGAGGCTTTGAACCCTTGTCCTCTAGGGAGGTTGGGATTTACTGGTAACTCGATTACCGCTAAACCAATGACTCTTTGGTGACTATTAATCTCTTTTAACATATTGTTTGGCATGTTTATGTTTCCCATACCATATTAGCTCAGAAGCTACAAGATCCGGAATGTTAGAAGGTATTCTTTCACACTCTACACCTCGGGGAGGCACCTGCATTCAAAGTTTACAGTCATATTGACGTTTGCAATACAAAAACAGAAATCTGAAGTTCGCCTATCAAACTGATGAGTTGATTTCATGTATACAAAAGTTAAGCAATGAAAGGGACCTTACCACGGATATGGATTTTGGTCGAATTGATAGCCACACCAGACCCGCTAGAATATTAGTTACTGCTAACCCAATTGTAAGTAGATCAGCTCTGGACTGAGAACTGCCATTGAAAAAACAGAAGTAACTTTTAGAGCAAGTATGCAATTGTAGATCTATATACCCAACAGATTTGAACTGAGAATTTAAAAGACATGCATATGTTAACATACCAGTGAACAAACACGTTTTTTCTGCCAAATTCATGAATCTTAAACATTTGAAGGTTGATATTACCTAAAGAAGTTGTGTTTAGATATTTTAATATCAAACCTTGTCCTTATCAAACACGAATTTGATGTAGGCTTTGCTGCTAATTATTGTAAGAAGGGAGGTTATTGGTCCAAGTCGCCAATATAGTACTCTAACACGCCCCTCCAACAGAGGCTAGACTGCTAGACGGGCACATATTGCCCCAGAGTGTCGAGAGGGGAGTAGACTGGTGAAGGGGCTAGATGAATACAGATTGCCTCAAGTGCAGAATCCCTAGAGTGGTTGACCTCTGCTCTTATACCATGTGAGAATATGTGTGTAACATCCATGGCAACCGTACGAAATATTGTCCGCTTAGTCCATACCTGGCCGGGTGGACTCACGGTATTAAAACGCGTATGATAGAGGAGGTATCCAGTCCCTTCTAAGGAAACCTTTGTTCCCCTCCCCAACCGATGTGGGATCTCACAATTAAAAATTTGGACCATTCCCCGATCTGTGTGTGTCATCCTTGTGCAGGGGGCATGCTAATATTCTCTGTATGGTTCCAATTTTACTCCCCGAAGGGATCCCTTAAGGAGAGAAGGAGGTTTCTCACACACACACACGCACGCGCACACACATGCGCGCACACACACACACGCGCACACACACACACACATATATATATATATATATATATATATATATATAAAGGAGAATCTGTCCAAGTCATGCCGAGGACTAACAATTATCACCAACATTTTCCAATTCCTAATGGTTGTTATGAAGTTTACTGTAGTTATCAATATCATTTTGACAGGTTTAGAATCCACAAAAAAATGAAGCTGTTTTGGAACAGATGTAGCATTTTTTGGAACCTGATGAACTAGTGTACAGTACTGATAATCGATTAGTTGTTGCAAATACTGTTATTATCAGAAAAATCAAAAGCTCAAACACTACTGAAATGACCATTTGTAACATGTCTCCATGGAAAAAGGACCAATAATGCAACCTATTATTTTCATTTTTAATAGTGTTAACAGAAAAACGAACGGGATCACATCAACTTAATCACAAACTTAATGCTACAGCAAACAACAAATGAGTATAAATCAGCAAAATAAACGAAATCTGATTACCTGCTGGCATCAGCAACAGGAGCTATGCCGGAAATTGTCCTGTTAAACAGAACGGCAAACAGAGAGATCCCTCCGACGTAGATCGGCATGCTCCTAACGGCATCATCGTTGTTTGACACCAATTCAGCAATTAACTCCCTCTTTGGCCTTGGTCCTTTATAACCTCCCTTCGATCGTCCAATGGAAGCTTGAATTAGATAGATAGATATGCCTATACATATACATATACGTATACATTTAGAGAGAGAGGGCAAGCAACCTGTAAATTGGCGGAAACCCTAACGAATTGCCGGAAAGTCGGGAGACGGTGACCAGAGGGGATATGAGGGTTTAACGGGACTGAACGGAGAAGATTTCCCGCTTCCATTAGACTGTTTACGAAAGAAGCTCCGTTACTAGCTGGATAAGAAGAGTGTAGTTATTACATAGCACGAAAGATTTGTATTGTAAGTCCCTTAACTATTACCTAAACTCCATTTTACCCCTCCAATTCCACTTAAAAACTAAGGGGTCGTTTACCAACGCTTACCCGTTAAGAGTCAACACTTTAACTTAACTTGTCGGGTAAGATTTTAAACCATTAAAACGACATTGTGTTCAACAATTTGTCATATATGCGTTTACCGAGTAAGGGTCGTTACTCTCACTTATCAGGTAAGACTATCAGTCATTGTCATCGTTGAATAAGACATGTTAGAGTCTGACATCGACTATACTTGGACTATTTCTTTTATATATATATATATATATATATATATATATATATATATATATATATTGGAGCCTCATTTTCTATCATTAAGGGATATTTTGGAGTGTAATTTGAAGATTCTACATGTTCTCAACCATCACTATGACCAGCCCATCTCCACGCCATTTTATACACACACCTTTTTAGTGCAACCCTCACTGTGACAAAAATTGATTGACATATTTACATTTAGATCTTGATCAAATGAAATCCACAAACAAGAAGAAACCATAAGCATCCGTGAAGCAAATCAAACAAATATAAACAAAGAAAATAACGAAACAAGATAAACCTACAAACATTTGTGGAACAGAAACAAACAAAACCCATAAACATCTTAGTCCAAGTGTATCATGACCACAATGGATAAAGACATTTGCTCACATATTTTACTTTCTAAATAATTGTATCCTTAAGCAATTGGGGTGGCCGAAGTTAGTTCATAGTTGTAAGGGAGATAACTGGATATGGTTGTAGGGGAGATGGTCGAAGATGGTTGCGGTTGCGGTTGAGGGGGAGGGGGGGGGGGGGTGGGAGATGGGTGCCATTCATCGAAAAATGGAAAAGGGGGCAGGATGGGGGGTTGTTGAAGACGTGCACCGATGTTCATGTGTACTATGTTGTTGATGTTGTGGTGGTGGTGTGTGTGTATACACATATAAGGTTGGGTTCCGATGAGAAGTTGAGCTTAGCGTGAGAAGTGATTATCAACCGTTGTATGAGAAATGAATGCACATCAGGATGAGATGCATCGAGATAAGACGCATCGTGATACACCAGGTCAATTCCCCGCTAAATCGCAATTTATGGGAGGACATTTGATTAAAAGTGATCAACGTTTCATATCCACTTCTCACGTTTCTCACGTTAACCTCAACTTCTCACACGATCATTCACTTGTACATACATATATATAATATTATTATTTTTGGAATAGAAAAAATAGATAAAGAAGGTAAATGATTGAGTCACCTCAGATTTTTTTAACAATGTTAATTAGAAGGATGAAAATAACAACGAATTATAACTCAAAATGACAAAAAATATAATTTTGAAATCACGAGGATAAAAGTAACAATTTTCAACAAACCACATTATCCAAAAACGTAGTTTACTTTCATTATTTTGTTGAACTTAATGACAATCGGGGACCTGAGTGATACGTATTTAAAACATAGGGGTCTGTTTGTAAATATTTGATCACCGCTCTGATCAAATTGATATCTGCGAATGAAAATAGACAAATACAGGGAAACGCAGTTCGGAAGAATCTACGGTGAAGATGCCGACGGCGTCTTCCAAATTCACATCGTTCGATCTTCATCAACATCTGTTCATAGCTTCCATTATATTCAATTTCTTCGTGGTTTATGCTTCATCAGATCTATCCATACCACAGGAATTGTAAGAAAATCCTCTTTCTCTATGTATTATGTAATCGTCACAAAAAATGATCTAAATTCAACGATTTTTCGTCAATAATCTAGTATTTTTTACCGATCGATAAGTTATGAGTTTTTCGATTCGAAAATTGTGCAGAGAAGGAGGAAGAGGAGTAGGGCTGAGAAGTTTGAAGAGCTTTAAGGAAAAGAAAACTGGCACAAACATGACTTTCGATTGCTCTCCTTCTGGTCCTTGCGTTCCTTGCCAATACTCGGAAAAGGTCTCTACGACTCATATAAACATTTGCAATCAGTATTATTATGTATTTATGTTTGTGTTTTACTTTATCTATGTGATTGCGATGTTGATGTGTGTTAAGGAAAGGTAGGATATGTTTCCCAATGACTTGATTTAAGTATGTTGATGCATTTTGATTGGGTAGTAGAATCCATGATGATACTGACCCTTTCCGAAATTGCTATATTAGTCCCAAAAAGTGTTGGAGTTCGATATGAATGATCTATGCAGTACCCTCCAAATTCAAAATCGACATAGATGATAGGTGTTTTCGGTTGTCTATCCCCGTTTTTTTCATTTAAATACTATTTTACCCTTCCATCCTTCGAGGTTGTGTGAGACTTACTCAGTTAGTTTGGTTTGATTTTACTATGCTAATGTAGTAGTCTATTATCCACAACCAAAATACTTGTCAAATATGAAGTTGAAAAGTTGCTCATTCCTGTCAAATGTGGACTTCTTTTTGAGAGATGAGAACACCAATAAAATTCTAGTTGTAATGTTTATGCGCTCTATACATTTAATTTGGTTATCTTATTTTTCATATCTCAAAGAAAGGTAAAAATCCTATCAACCTTTTAGTTGACAAGCAACCCATTTAATATCCAAAGTGAAATTCTCTCTCTTTTTCTTATTCCTTTAGTATCATTAGCGTTTTCTCAACAGGAGTATATTTATGTTCTCTTGGACAACTACGTTGAACCATACACAGAGACAGAACAATGCGAAATTGCTTGAGCAATTCAATGTAGTTTTATGTTGAATAGAGGAAGGTAAACAGTGAGATTATGCCTATTATTTACTAGGAATCATGGATAGCAAGGGGTTCCCTCAACTGTTGTCCTAGGAATACATGGTCACATGAATATGGTCTCTTATGGTGCAAGTGTATATATATGATGGTCAATGGTTGTCAGGGAGAGTATGATGGTAATTGCTCAGTAAATCATGATACAGCTAGTTGATGCATTTGGCAATCTTGATAAATGATACTTCTCTTAGTGCCTTTATATATATATGTAATGAATAAAGTAATGTGGGAGTTCTCCCACAAGGTATGCTAGGTCTTACAGCTACTGAATATGTCCTGTGGTAATAAACTTCCAATTTCTTCTTGGTATATGCTCCACAAAACTATGATCAGAATTATCTTTTAGGCATAATGGCATTTATGATAGTTCTGCAAAGCTGCTAGGAAAATGCTGTGTTGTGAAAATTTCAATGCCATGCAGAGTTCAATGTAACCACTATAGTTATTGCTATAATTCAATAGGTTTTCCATGCCATGCAAAACCCAACAAAGTTTGCATGGCATAGAAGCCTAACAGCGTAAACATAATAAGTACAGTGGTTGTGTTACACAACACTTAATAGAATGAACTTGTCTCTCAGAAAACACTCGTGCTAGATTGTAGGAAGTTTCCCTTTATATTATGACACACTATTTGACAGATTTATAGTGCTAAATCCCTCTCAACCTTGGTGTAAATATAAAAAGTGAACTTCTCTACGCATTTTTTCCCTATAAGATTGAATTCAGGCATA
Source organism: Arctium lappa (assembly GCA_023525745.1). Taxonomy (NCBI): domain Eukaryota; kingdom Viridiplantae; phylum Streptophyta; class Magnoliopsida; order Asterales; family Asteraceae; genus Arctium; species Arctium lappa. The sequence goes on from CM042050.1 coordinate 4,529,344, forward strand.
AGGCAATTCTAAATAGCTGAGAGGAAGATTTTCTTGTGCAAACATTTTCAAACCATGCAAAGTGTAACCACTTTGCTTGTTACTTATAAGCTATAGGGCTTTCAAAGTCATGGAAGGTTGCATTTTGCATGGTATAGAAAGACTCATAGCTTACATGTTATAAGTACAATGGCTATAGGCTACACAGATGATGAATGGTTCATTCAATTACATGGTTCCTTACAAATAATGAATCATCTCAGTCCAACATGCTCTAATTCATGTCAGCCAAATGGAGCCATATGATACACTTGTAAGGCCTCCAACTATAGGTTACTATGAAGTTTTTAATTTCTAGAAATTGCTAAGCGGCTAATATATACTATGTGAAAGAACTTCGTTTTCAAACAAATCCACTTTACAGGCATCATATGACACCCCTCGACATTTGTACTTCTTCAACAAGGTATGAGAAGCCGCATAGTTTTTTTTTTTTTTTTGCATCGAGTGCATGAAGGAACAACGCCTCATCTCATGCATCAGCTTTTCACACTGCGGTTAATCCCTCTGTTCCAGAAGGAAGACACCCAATTATGCTACCTCACAATCGGAACTGACGTGATCTCTACAACTTTTGGAAAAACATGTGATAATCATGTTGTCATTTTTCAAAACCTTATGCTGTCCATATGGTTTGGTTTGTTAAAATCTTTTATAATCACCCTTAAATTGGCAAACCACTTTGCCTTGCCGAACTAAATTGTATCTAGGATTCTTAAAGATCAAAGAAGTTGGTATGGATAGGTACTTCACCCAAGCTTTTTCACCGGATCCATGTTCATCAAGGGAATCTTGTTGTGCATATTGTGGTAGCTACTCTCATGGGGGTTTCCCATCATCGCTTCTTAGCTTTGTGGTGGTTGAAACAAGAAAGATACAATTTTCTTTTCTCTGTCTCTTCTTAGCCTAGTGGTGGTTGAAATCAAGAAAGCTGCAGATTTCTCTTCTCGCCTTCTCTTATTGCATCTCTGGCTAGTGTGCACAATTTTATTTTCTCAATGTCATTCTTTAGCCTTGTGGTGGCAATTTTCTCTTCTCGGATTCTCTTATTGCGTCCCCGGCTAATGTGCTCCATTGTGACTCCAATGAGGGTTTGCCGTCATCTCTGCATACTCTTTTTTTCTCTTTAATTCTTAATCTTGTTCGCCTTTTTTAAACCAATAGAAAGTCCACCTACCTGGTTTAATATATTAAGATAATATTGATTGGCTAAAGAAAATGAAGTTTACGGCTATTTTATTACTATGATAATATAGTAAATACTTGTAAGATACATTTGCTAATAAGCTAGGCCTCGAAAATTATTTGGTAGGGTAGAACCCACATTTCCGTGTAGGGGAGATGCCTTGCTACTTGGATATCTGGATGCTATGCTCAACTAATATTTTCATTTTGGATACGTGTGTTTATTATTGTTTTAATATATTTAGTTATTTACAGTTGTTTTTAAAGTATTGAAGCTGAGTCATAGGATCTGTTAGGATTCACCATCTACCATAGTCACGAATAGTGATCTGAAAAAATTTATGTGATAATTACATTGAACTTTATATGAAGAAATGTATTGGTGTTCTAACTAGTAACAAGTCCATAAAAGGTTGTGCTTGGGAGCCAGAATGCATTTTTCTTTCTCAAAATGTAGGGGTTTATCATATTGCTGCATTATCGCCCTCCTGATGATCCAGATGCCTGCAACCTAGCATTAGAACAGAGCTGGCACTTAAGCTGAAATCTGTTGCCCTTATTCACTAGGATCCGTTGAAGTAACATCTTGTGCTCTTATTTTCTTAAGGCAACCCCCCTCTTTGGGATATCAGGATACATGATTAAGCTGCTCTTTTTGGAGATTAATGATTTATGAAAGATGCAACTTGTTCCTTCATTAATTTTTCTATAACGTCACGCTATCCATGTTTGGTTAACATGTTTTGCATTTTCCTTGGGTATTATTGTTCTATTATGGGAATCTTCCCGGTACCCTTCATAAGGATGTTCATCTTTGGGTAGAATTCACAAAGATCTTACTTAAAAAGAAAATCTAAAGAAAAAGAAAATGCCCCGTCCGTCTAATGTCAATACTCCTTTGGGGTTCTTGAATTAGGGACTTTCTAATCCACAATATTTGATTCCAAATTGAAGTCCAAGTATCTTATGATACAAGTGAAATTACTTTACGATGATTCTTAATTAAAGCATATAACTTATACAAACTAATTGGCAAAAGAAATTATTGGAAAGTGATTGATAGTACTTACACTTACTGACTTACACGAGAATAAACTGGCTTCTAAGGTTTACCTAGTTGCATATAATGGCCTTTTTCTTTCTTAGAAGTAATGTTTGTCCAGTTACCATGAAAATCTGGATCTGAATTACAAGTTTGCAACTACATATGATCAATTGCTTTGGGAGATGTAGACTTTTGATTGGTGAATCCAGATGTCAAAATGATATCTACTGTCAGCATTAAAATCTATTGATGCTAGCTACACGTTTTTAGGGATGTTGAAAGAACGGTGATGAATCAAGTACATATTTATAAAAATACAAGGGTCCATCTATTTGGTCTGTTTCTCATTTTCTATTTGGTCTGTTTCTCATTTGAAAATGTGAAACTGAAGCATCACATTTCTTTGTTCCATTTTTTTTTTCAGAAAGCTTCTTGCATTAGATTGATTATATGCATTTAGATGGAGATTGGAAGCTGCGGTTTAAATCTCAAGGATCTTCTTACTTTCATATATTAAAATTCCATCAATCATTGGCTTCTTCCTACTTACCCACAGCTCATATCTTCTTGCAGAAAGATGATACTTATCGCTGCAGTGAAACTGGGTATCGTATTCCAATGAAGTGTACGAATATTGAAACTCAGGCAGATGAAGAAAATGACAAGAAGAAGCAGAAGGGCCGAAATACTCTTGAGAACACTAACGACAAACTAAAATTACATGTGTTAGTGCACGATGCAGAAGATACGACTACTTTAATAAGACAGCGATATCTATTGGAAGAGTCATCCAACAGAGAAGATGGATCAGGAGTCTACATAACTTACAGAAGCTGTATACCTGCCATTAATGAAGAGAAGCTTTCAGTACTTGGCTTTGAGGTTTGTTCTCAATTAGTAAATCCCGCACGCCATCTCTTTATTTTCCACTAGATGTTTTCCCACATCTATACAGGTTTTAGTGAGACATTAGAAAGGTACATATCCACTTACATCTGAAATGACATATGTAATTATATAATATAATAATTTAACCAATAGATGATTTATGATAGCATCATTAAAACCAAACGAACCCAGTATTTCCTACACAGAGGTAGGATTGGGGGTAAGAAGTACGTAGACCTTGCCTCTATCCCCAATGGTAGAGAGGTTGTTTCCGTGAAGACCCCGCTTGCAAAACAAAAGTTAACAACAAAGAGACATGAGGGAAAAGAGGCATAGTAACATAGTACATAGGAGTTTATGCAAACTTAAAAGATATAAGAAAACATAGGTAAAAGATATCATGATTAATTTAACCAAAATTTTAATGTGTTGTCTTAAAAAAAATAACGTATTTGCATTTTTAAAGATATAATAATAAGAAGATATACAAAAGTATTACCTGCTGTATGCATCAGTATTATAGAGACAGAAGGCTATATTGTTATTAAACATTCTGTTTTGATACATTGTAAATCTTGAAGTCAGGTTTTAAGTGTACCTTGTTTCTCAAAAAACAGTATCATGCAATTACAGGAAGTTTTATTTAGTTCATGAAATTATTCGGTGGATTAGAGAAACCCTAAAAGTAGGAAACTCGGTCACAAATGATTCCTCGTCTTATCATATAAGTATACAAACGTGCAATATTTACTAATTATCTTCTGAATCCTTATTCCATCATTCCATGACAAATTGAACTTGGGTCTCTAGCAGATACTGAATCTTATAATAGACTATGGAAATCTGTTAGAATGTAATCCTACATGTTGTATACTTGTATTGTATTTTCAGCGTCCCAAATTGTTAAACACATATTTATATTAAGGAGAATTAGGAACTTAGGGGCCATTTACCAACACTTGTTAGGTAAGCGCTTACTGGTAAGAGTCACCACCCTCACTTACCTTACCGGGTAAGATTGTGGTAATTACCTCTGACCAGGTCGGTAAGTGTGGACCTAGTAAGACTCACCACCCTCACATATGATTTTTGGTCAGTAAAATGGTACCGTAAGATTGTTGTTAATACCATCTTCTTTGACCCGGTAAGCGTCTCTTACCCGATAAGAGACGGTAAATATTCAGTTACCCGGTAAGAGGCATCAAGTTTCTATAAAACAATCCTTGAAAAAACCGAGCCATATTGGGACGTACCAACTCCTTGTTTTTGGTTGTTTTTGTCACATTTGACAATTTCTGTTGGTATGTTTTGGTTCTTACTTGTTCTGTGTGTGTTTTCCCTTCCTTACCTTTACTTATTTCTCCCATGCGACGTTCGCCATATTTTTAATCTTTAATCTTTCTACCTGCTTGCTCGCACTTTTGCACAAGCCGGGGATCTTCACGGAAACAACAATTCTACTCTTTTTGGGTAGAGTGTGTACATCTCACCCACCCCCTCCCCTTGGCACGGGTGGGATTTACTAGGTCTGTTTGGTTTGGTTTTCGGGTTCGTATCACATCATATGTTGTTTATATGACGATCCTGTTATGCATTATTTGGAGTTCATTTCAGATTGACTGATTTTGTGATCGACATTGGACACAGGCAATAATATTGCTGCTGCTGGCAAGTAGTTTGTTCGTAATCTTCAGACGCAAGGGAACTTTGGTTATGCCGGGAGCAGTAAGAGTTCCTTCCAACCCAAGGTTTTAAGTTGTCGGATGATTGGCCAAACGCTAGAACACGTACTTTTTTTTTGGTACAGATTACTTAGGGATCGGATCGATGGATGTTTGCCTCTTCTTTGTTTTTTTTGTATGATAGCATGTAATCAGACGATTATTTTTTATTTTCCGAAACATTAGACCACACAAAAGCTTGTAGTTTTGAAGAAGATTTTATTAACTATATGGAATATCTTGATAATATAATCGATGTAATCTTTAAAATGGAGAAGTCGTTAGAGATGATTATGATTTCCTTTTAAAGATTTTGAAAATTTTATTTTCCATTTTAGAAATTTTTTATAAAATTTATTAGAGATGCTCTAAGCTAGTTTTCTTTTGGAAAGCTACAACTTCCGTGATGTTTGAATTAGGTTCTTTTTTCAACTTCTTTTTCAATCATACCTCGATCAAAAACTTTATCATTATAGGTATAATTTTTAAATCATCTATATCAACTAGATTATATACTAACTAGTAATTGCCAGGATATCCATGAAAAGTCTTGTTTAGTTTTTGTTTTTGTAACATAAAAATTTGCAAAAATAGTGCAACATAATATCACTGTCTGCCTTTTTCCTTCTCTGAAAAACATATACACAAGATGAAAAAAAAAGAAGAAAATGTAAGTTTTGTTTGTCAACAAAGAATGATGTTGACATTAAACAACAAAACTCCTCTCTTTCTTAAGATAATAAACATCTACAAGAGGGGGATTACAAACAACCCACCCACCGGGGCATAGTGTATCGAGATCGATGTGATTATAAAAAATAATCAGGTGTTTTTCGAGTCGTGTCTGGCTCGATCTGTCTTGGAGCTGGATCGAATTGAAGAAAGTTCTGTTCCATGTTCTCTCCGATTTCCAGAATAGCAGCCATGTTCCCACACCGATAACAGTAGTTTGGAGCACTAAATACCGTCACCACATTCTTTTCCTGAGAATACAAATAAACGAGACTCGATAAGTTTCCATCCTACCCTTGTGGGACCATGAAATTTGATGATCAAATAAAGTAATCAATAAATCTACGTTATGGAACACTCGGTTCTCCACCAAAATCTTTATGCTTGCGAGCCAGCGTCTTCACGGCTTGCAAACTTTATGAAACACCCGGTACTCTCTCAGATCCTACTTCCAAGCGGGGCAGAAGCAGGACATACTGGGTGTGTTTGGCTTGGTTTGTTACAGCATCTACAACAGATTCTCTAAAATGGAGAAAATGAAGGTTTTGTTCTCTATATTGCTCCAACAGATTCTCTATAATGTTTTCTAAAATAGAGAGAACATGAAAAAACTCCAAGTCGAGAGAATTCTCTAAAACTTGAAGTAGGGAGAGAGATGATTTTATTATCCAATCCCAGAAATGAGATTAAATTGTTATTATTTTATAAAAAGTTTTTAAAAAAAGTGTATTGGATAATAATATTAGAGAATATTATAATAATATAATTTAGTAGAGATATCCTTTTGGCCTAGCGGTATCCGGGTTATCGGTAGAGCCCAACATCCCAGGAGGTAAAGGGTTCAAACTTACCAAAAGGAGGGTGCGTGATTTCATTTGCCATATATAAATATTATATACTTTTAAAAAAATACGACGGAATTAAATGAAAATTGCATGATTACATTTTGTGCCATCTTTAAAATGGATTTTTTTCTCTCTTTTTGATAAACCATTGGGGGTTGTTGCAAACATGAACTAGTCTGGAGAGCTAGGAAAATGCAACAGGTGATCTAGTTGGCCATAAAAGTGTTTTGATGGTCACAGAAGTTGACGAACCTGACACCAGTTGAAACCGTCCATGACGAGCTGGTGTGCTCTTGAGATCAGACTGAGTCCATTAGTATGATTAAATTGAGATGCTATATCTTGTCCAAACGTATAGCCAGCTCCACGAGGAGAAATCCCCCATCCACATCTGTCATCTGGATCAGACCACAAAAGATCGCACATCGGTCCCTCATGTGGAACCTACATAGTCATCACACAAAGTCAGTAAATCTGAAAGAAAAAAAGAACAAAAAAAAAAAAAAAAAAAAAAAAACAGTTTCAGCGAATTAAAGAAAGCCTTAAAGCTGATGGTATTTGGTCTATAATAACTTCAGTCTACAAGTAAAGCAGCACCAAATTTACGCCTTTACCATAAAAATGGTCAAACTGAATGCAATATCAGTAAACAAATTAGGAAGAAAAGGAAACACCATTTGTTACAGGAAAAGAGCTGTGCGACAAAAGGAAGTATGTTTTGAGATATTATAAAGTACTTTTCAATGTTTTTGGAAGTGGTTTCACAATATTTGTGGTTACAAGTGAAAGGGAAACATCATTATCTCCTTTCCTCAAAGGACACGGGAGGGAGTTTCAAATACAAACCATGTAAATGTTACAAGCGAGATATTTATGGAAGATGGTCAGGGTTCATTCATTATGCTTTGAGATATTTATGGAAGATGATAGAGTTCATTTATTATGATCATTGTTTTAGATCATGGAACAATCGAGATATTTATAAAACCAAATATTCATTAGGCTAAATGGACAGTTAAGATTGCTTTGTATGATTTGTATTTGAAACTCCCACAAGGACTCCATAATGTCAATGAATGTGTACCACTTCTCTTCTTTAGAAGCAGAGGGCGTCACCAATGGCTCAATGGCCCAGTGGCATCTGGGTTACGGGTAGATCCCAACCTCCTTGGAGGTCAAGGGTTCAAGCTCAGCAAAAGCGAGGAGTGCTTGTGAGCTTCGTCGTATATAAATATTATCTACTTAAAAAAAGGAGCTGAAGGCATAACTGGCAAATCAGTACAGTAAATGAATGATTAATCCGGGCCCACATCAAAAAAATACTGATGCAGATGAAATAGTGCTCTATGGAAGCATCATTAAACTAATTACCATGTACAACTAGTAAATGAAATCCACGTGGAAGAGTATGTATTTTTTTCAAAATAGAAGGCAACAAATACACACCAACTTTTTTCAAATACGGAAATAGGAAAGTGTAGGTTCATAATAGGATACGTGTAAGTCCATGATCATTTCATGAAGATAATTTTCAAATAAAAAACCATTCTAAGCTAAAAGTTCAAGTACCTCCTGTATGCGGTCCAAGGCTCGGATATTGTCTAGCGTATCCAATGATGGTGAAAGACCTCCATGCAAGCAAAAGATCTATGATGCAGCAAGAGATCCATTAGTTATGGCCACAAGATGTATGACAGGGATAAACATGTGTCTGTTATTCTAACCTGGCTCTCAATAAGTGCTGTAAGAGGTAGGTAATCAAAAAGGTCGGTAAAATGCTTCCAAACATTTGCATTTCCATATTTCCTCAAACATTCATCATAGAAACCGTACCTGAGTTGAAGAGAAAGGTATATGAGTAACGAGAAAAAAGTGAAGGGTAGAGAAACAAAATCAGTACAAGAAAGTTATTTGAATAAGATTATAGTACATGCAAAACAAAAATTGGCAAAGAGGTACAAACAACGGGATTATGTACATACATCAAACTGTCCAGTGTCATGCCAAGCATATAATGACGAGATTTCAACTTCCCAACAAAATTATTACCAATTTCTTCCACCATAATCCATATATGATATATAGAACCAGTATTGCTTTGGACACTCCTTTTCTTGTTTGTGCTAGATTGCATATAAACTTCACTCTTAGAACATGCAAAGTTTCATGAAGATAAATAAGCAAACTGAATTTGGCCCTATGCATCCTGCACATCAAGTTTAAACACTTCAAATGTCAAGGGAAATAGAAACTTCACAATTTAGTCTCTTTAGAATACCAGTGATAACTTTGTGTACTTCCACTATATTTCTTATTCCAGCTACTCGAATTAGGTTATTGTTACAATAGCTTACAAGTTTTTCGTACACAGTATTAATGATGTGAAGTTTATGTCTCTTCATTTAGAGTATGGTGTCAACTGTATTACAACAATGGAATGTATTTGTAGGGCATATTGGCGTGGTTAGAAGTATCCTGCTTAACAAGTGTACATGGGGGTTTATGCAATTGCATGCATAAACCGTTTAATTGCAGTTCGTCTCAATGCTCACATGTTTGTCATGATTAAAATGAACACTGTGGGGGCAGGATTGGAAGCAAGATATGGGGAAATGACAAAGTATAGAGCAACCCTCACACGTGTACATACATAATGTACTCCTATTATGTACTCCTCTTGTACTCTGCCATTTTTACTTGGTAAAAATGCTTAGAAAAGAGGCACTTCCTTAACTTTGTGTACATATATGCAATTGAATGCACATATCATTTAATAGAATTAATAACATCCTATGTTCTAATAACCATTTTGTGGTTTACAATAATATTTTTGGGGGAGTAGAAACAAAAAATCAGTTTTACGAAGCATAGATGGGAAGGGGAAGTGGGAAAGCCACCTTTTTTCTCTTCAATTTGACGGTTCTAAGAAGCAGGACAGTTGGCCTATCTGCTTGATAAGAAATGGGAGAGGGGGGGGGGGGGGGGGGTCTTTGCATGAACTAGAGAGGTTGGAACACAAACACAGAGGAGACGATTTAGGAGATCAAAAAGACATACTGTAAGCATCAGTGATAGATTTTGCACCAGGAAACACAAGGCCATATACCAATTCCTAGAAGCCTAAAAGAAATGATAATGTTCCAAGCAAGAAATATCATGTGTCACACCCATATACTAAATCTAGACACAGGTGGATAAAGAGTGAAATAGGAGTGGAAGGGGCACCCTTCCGATGGCTCATGCGGAAACAAAATGGTAAGCCAATAAAGATCCGTCCATATGTGAAAAATGATGTAGAAACTAATCAACTATAACCATTCAACCAGAAAATAGATGCACAAACCTCCCAAGAAGTTTGAACAGGTTACGCTTTAAACTTGGATCCTAACCAGAATCCCATTGAGATAACTTTTCAATTTCATCGCCCTTAAAATTCAGTGCCTTAGGTCAATCATCAACATCAATACCTAAATACTACAGCAATATGATCATTGCACACATTCACCTTCCATCATCAAAGTTTATCTAAAGGAGGGAATTGGCACCCATGCAACAGAAACACTATGGCAGCAACAATACTACATCCAACCCCTAGAGATTAGGTCTCAAGGTTAGAATCCATTCAGGTGCATGCTATCAATTCCTGTTGTGGGACATGCCTCCTAGCTGGAAGGTCAGAAATTTGTCCGGTCATATGGAGGGGGGTTTTGCACGGCCCCATGGACTACAATAGGTGCCAATTTCACAGTTCTAAGTTCTAACAAATACTATGTCTAACAAACAGATAATGCAGGCAGCATTAAAAATAAAGATATTTAGAGGTATCAAGTATGTTATACTACCATAATTTAAATGCAAAACATTGAAGTTCAAAGACGCCTTTGATACATAATAGGGACTAGATATAATCAATGCTCAATGGAAAATCTAGGGAATAATTATTGCAGTTTGGACTTCACAAGGATTGGCAGTTGAGTAAAATTTAAAGGTCTTACAAAGGTTTTAAAAGTCTTACACTTGAGTAATCTGCCGACTCTCATGATTCCCTCTAAGAATTGTAAGCCTATCTCTATAACGAACTTTTAGAGCCACCAAGAGTGTGACAGTCTCCACTGAATAATACCCACGATCTGCATTAAGAATTTGATTAGAATGACTCAAATAAACACTTGCATTAAACATCCATGACAGAAAGAAATAAACAAACTCAATATGCCACGTATCCCGATAAATTATACGTTTGATGACATCTGAAAATGAAATGTGCAACATATTTCTACAATTACCCTATAGTAAAGTCAGCACCTTCCACCCCCATACGAATTAATTGATAGAAGTACCGAAAATAAAACAAAATAAAAAATATAATCCCTTTGAAAAGCCATACGGAACGGATTATAATTATGCAAACACTTATTAGCTCAGAATATACACATTACCTTTTATCGGGAATTTACTACTGCTAATAACATGACCTTAAATAGTTTATACCTTATCTAGCAAGACAACATAGCCATTTATCAAGACCACATATCACATAATCCCATATCACACTCACTGCAAGCACAGCAATGTGTGTCGTTAGACAAAATTATTTCTTCAATATCATCACTTAACCTAATTTTGCCTACTTGCCTCTAGATGCGATGCGAGCACTCGTTCCAACAGGCAAGCCCATTGCCTTCTTAAACTTCCATATCGAACTAACATTAGATGTTATTTAGATGTTATATTCATTACCGTGAAGCTACCGTAGACTTCTAAATAGAACAAAGCCCACTTTCTCAACTCCTATAATTAACCAACAGCGTAACAGATAAACCCAATCAAAGTGCCCAATTAATGCTGCAACTATGAATACTATTGAACTTAATCGGTATAGAACCTCAACAGTGTAGAAACAGACGTTAAGATTCCTGCTCAGAATAATGTACCCAGTATCTACTTATGCTGAATCCTGAAGCTTTATGTATCTGAGTGCACCTATGCATACAGGGATTAACATAAGTTGTAAACTTACCATAACAGAAATTTACCATCTCTGACCTAAACTCCCAAAACATCAAAAGAGAAACAACATTATTCCAAAACAAACACAGCTAAAGTAATCGGTAACATAATACTATAAATTATCTCACTACAAACCCAAACTAGCTGCTCTAGAGTATCTACATAAGCATGAAACCCCCATAAAGATCATCACCATGTCCATGGAAATCATGTCGCCCTTTCAGAAACCAAAAGGTATTAGACTCCCTAGCTTAATGAGAAATAGGTTCGCACCCTAAAATCCACAATCATGAATGAGCAACAACTTCAGCTAATAAGCTTGCAACCATCCTATGTTCATCCATATAATTTAAGGACCAACCAAGTATAACTCCAACATAAGAATGTCACTTGAAAACATCAATTAGTTTTCACCTTGAGTGAACATTTCTTATCATTGAACTCCGTCCACCTAAGTGAACCTCATCCCATGCCACGATGAACACATACCAAACAATATTACTCCAAGTTCGACATATATATATATATATGTGTGTATATATATATATATATGAATGCAATTTAATCATTCATGGTTAACAAGACCAAATATGATGAAAATTGATCAATTCAGGTTATTGTTTCAGTTTGAGCCGTTCTTCACCTCTCCTGTAACAAGCAGTCATTTCTTTATTTTCTCCCTTACAATTATAAGCAGCCTTTTCTTTACTTCCTCCTTAAACGATCAGCTTTTTCTTCACTTTATTCCTAAATAAACAGCCTTTTCTTCACTTTCTCCCTAAATAAATAGCCTTTCTCTTCACTTTCTCCATAATAACCAGCCCTGTCTTCAGTTTGTTTCTATATATGCATAAGCAACCTATGTCAGATTGATAAAAATAGTTACAAGCAGGCTAGTGATATTGCAAACTTCCAAGTTAACAACAACCTCTTTCGCTATTATATTGATCTAAACTTCGGATTCAAGAATAAGCACAAATTCCAATCGATCATAAACTTCCATCCATCTGCAAGAACTTCGATATCTTAAAATTCTATAAACAACTCGAAGTCAATTGCAACAAAAACCCGCCCCCATCCACAAATTCTCATCAAGCCCTAATTTCTCGACACTAAAATCACCTCATCAGCAAAAGCTACAAAATTCCAAATTTTATAAAAACACAAAATAAATAAAAAAAAGCTCACCAACATAATCTCCCATGAAGAGATAATTCGTATCAGGTGCATTTCCACCAATCCGAAACAACTCAACCAGATCGTAAAATTGACCATGAATATCACCGCACACCGTCACGGGACACTTCACCGGCTGCACATTCCATTCTTCCACAAGTATAGCCCTAGCTTGATCGCAAAGCGTTTTCACCTCCGATTCCGTCAACGGCTTGCACTCCATCAACTGCTCTATCTGCCGATCCAGATCCGCTTGCGACGGCATTTTTCCCCTCCCGAACCAACTATCCAACAACAGATCGCACGCACAAAAATTTCAAACCCCTAAACCAAAAAATTTAACAATTTTACCAAAACAAAACCAGAAAAAACCGAACCGATTCAAAATTGAACACAAAAATCTAGGGTTTGAATTGATATCACTTTTGATAATTACACAGAATTCCTCTCCGTTGACTTCAAGTATCAAAAATTCTCTCCAAATTTTGCAAAAAAACAAATTAGAAAGAGTAATAATAATATGAATCTGTTGTGTGTGTGTGTAGAGAGCAGATAGAAATGAAATGAAAAAAAAAATGGAAATTATATTAGCGCGTTGATGATCACGCACCGGTGGCTCCGCCGAGTCCATATCACCTCGGAGATGGCTTCCACGTGGCAGTTGGTTCATGCACCGCTTCAAAATAACCCAAATCACAATGTACGGATCCCTTTTATCGGGAAAGAATCTTGAGATTAACATGAAAAGCATCACAAGTAAATTTGAACCGGTGATCATTTTTAATCAACTGTCTTCTCATGAATTGCAGTTTAGAAGATAATTGATTTGATGCATCTTGATCATCTTATTTCAGTTTATCTCATCCTAATATGCATCAATTTTTGATCCAACGGTTAATAACAATTTATGACGTTTTTCACATTAACCTCAAATTTTCATCGAAACCCGACTCCCCTTTATTAGGGTCAAAGTTGATAGAGGATTAAACAAAATTGAAATATAAATGATTACAAAATTTAAATTTCGAATTTTTCTTATAATTAATTCCAAAAATACTTTTTTATTATTTTGACTGATTTTTTTAATTATATGTTTAGGAATAAAAATAATATTTAATAAAAAGTATTAAATATTTTTTATTTTGAAGAATTTTTGAAAATTTTGTTGGTGATAATGTTAGTTATTATAGATGACCAGTTTGATTAAAATGAGACCATAAATATTTTGAAAATTATGAAACTAATTTAATTCTATATTTATTAAATATACTCATTGACAAAATATAGATACAAATGAATATATTCATCAATAATCGTATTGATCTCAACGATGTAATATATAATAAGATGAAATTTATAGTATCTATTAATTAATGAATACACACTATATATAAAATCATTTTTTTGGTTCTCAATTTATTTGCGATTCTCACATTAACCATCCTCTATAAATGTTTTCCCCTTAAAAGCCTTTTTAATTTATGTCAATTTATCAATCCAACAAAATATCCGTCTTACCAATACTGATTAGCTTAAGACTGAAAATCTTAGTTAGATAATCATCATTCACAAGAGCTTCTCTAAGAAATTTAGCACAACTCTCGACCTTAAATCCCAACCCAATCCTCTCTATGTCACTTACTCACTTTTCCTGCTTTATTTCGTCTCAAAATCTTGAAATGCATAACTAAAGATGGAAACGGGGAAAGGAATGCACCCATATCCTCATTCATGCCCTTTGCTCCCTCCTCTGTCCCGTTAAACCCTAATGATTTTGAGGGTCAGATATAGGGGTGTTCATCCAAACCGCCAAACCGTACAAACCGCCCACACCGCACCGCAAAACGCAGTTTAGAACTTTCGCGGTGCGGTTTGCGGTTTGTACTTTTACCAAACCGCAATATGCGGTGCGGTTTGCGGTTTTGAGTTTTCAAACCGCGGTTTAAACCGCACCGCACCACATCTTTATATTATTTTTAATTTTTTAATTTTAAACATATATATATATATATATATAATAGTTTAATTTAATATTTATATAATTGGGTTTTTAATTATGGACTTTAAGAGTTTAAGTTTTGGACTTTGCTAAATAAACCTTTTAATTATGAGCCTCTTAAAAGTTTATGTCTCAACAAATGAAAAAATGCCCTAGGTTAGGACGTTCACGACTGGAGACGTCACTTAATCCGTTTATCGTATTGAAACAATTTATTTCTTTAGACTATTTTTAGTTATGCATTTTGGAATTGGATGTATTCAAACTCTTTATTTTTTGAACTACGGTCAATTAATCGTTGATTTTCTAATGTATTTTAAACTTATAATTTTTTGGATTATACGCATAAAGTAGGGACAAACCGCATAAACCGCATCACACCGCATTTCGCGGTGCGATTTGAGGTATATGCGGTGCGGTTTGTGGTTTGGGAAATGCTCAAACCGCACATGCGGTGCGGTTTGCGTTTTTGCCTCAAACCGCACCGCGAACACCCCTAGTCAAATATGGAGAACTCGTTGTTTACTTGCTTAGTAAACAACAACAATAATAGTGTATACTTGTATAATTTTATAGACCTTTTAGGTATAACTCTTAGGTGACGTTTGTTTTTTAAGAGGTTTAAAGTCTGAAGTCTTAATTTAGTTATGATTAATAAGAGGTGGTGTGTAAAAAGATCTGAACGATTTAGACTTAAGAGAGATTAAGAGATTTTTTTAAAAAAACAAACAACCCCTTAAACTTCAATAATGTTTCTATAAATCATCAATGCAATAACATTTTATGGTTTGTTGAGAATTATTTTTTCTCAGGTAGACGAAGAAAACAAAATGTAGAGCAATTTATATGCATATAAAATGAGTCCAAATTCTCAAATTAAATGTACTTCAAGTACTTGATTATCTTTTGTTAAGCAAGTGAGTTTAATATTTGAGTAAGGGGCTGTTCGGTTCATTTTTCATTAAAACCTGAATGAATAAAGTCGTTTGTATTGATAAAGTTGTATGAATGATATAATATAAATTGTTGTTCGGTTGTTGTGCTGATTAGTTATATCAAAACAATCTAATAGATTTAGTCATTTACTTTAGAGTAAATTACACCAGGGGTCCCTGTGGTTTACTCAGAATCTGGATATGGTTCCTATTTTGAAATAATTACACCAGGAATCCCTGTGGTTTGCATTTCGTTTCACCCTAAGTCCCTGGGGGACCTAGAGTGCAACGAAATGCAGAGACCCAGAATGCAATTTTCAAAAATCACAGGGACCCAAAGTGCAACAAAATTCAAACCACAGGACCCAGAGTGAAACGAAATGCAAACCACATGGATCTCTGGTGTAATTATTTTAAAATAGGGACCATATCCAGATTTTAAGTAAACCACAGGAACCTACTGTGTAATTTACTCTTTACTTTATGTACTAACATATATTTTAGATGTTCTTTTTTTATGAAAAATTACATTAATTGTCATTATTGATTTACAAAAAAAAAAATACAGCACTTTGCATTGCATGAGTATCATAAAAAGATTGAAAATGTGAAAATGACGAACAAACATATGATAAAGCATAATAATATGGATGTCAAATTAAAGAAAGTATAATACTAATTCTTTTTGTATAATTTGTTTGGCTCAAATTTTGATTATATTTCCATTAGAGGGAGTTGTTTAAAGAAATTGTTATAACCACATTTTATTCACATTTATTGGATTTTCTCTTGTGACGGTTGAGATCTAGGCATTTTTTGGCAAAAAAAAAGTTAGCTTTTTTTTTGTACATGTTTGAATGACCATAAACTAACTTATAAGCTAGTTTATTGAAAAACTACCTATAGTAGCATTTTGAAAAACTAGTTTATCAGCTATCAACTATCTTATAAGCTAGTTTGCCAAACATAGCCCTACTCTCACATTCTTAACATTTTTGTCATTCTCTTTTGAACCTCCATATAGAGACACAAACATGCAAACACACACACACACACACTAATATATGCGTGTGATGCATCACGATGTAAAATATTATTATAAACTGAGAATAAATTTATTATGTAATTTCTAATTAGAAAGATTTGAAAATATGTTTGAACATAAATAATTAAATATGTTTTGGGATTAGGAGAATTCTAAAACTACGTAACCAAAAACAATCAAATACTTAAGTTACATTAGATTAATGTTTTGGAACCAATTAGACCCATTTTATATACATGGAGCTCACTTTACATGTTGTTGCTACACCTATGTGGAACATGTTTTAGTAGAGATGTTTGCAGTTCGATTTGGACGGTTTAACCCCCCCCCCCCCCTCCAAACCGCAATGATGGTTCATAGATTTTTCGAAACCGATCAATTTAACAAAAAGTGACCAACTGGTCAAACTGGACCACAAAAAGGCAGCTTAGTCTAACCAATTTAGGCGGTTTAGGCCTATTATGGGCTTTAAACTAAAAAAAAAACTTAACATCTATTTCTAAATGAAAAGTTTACTGGTATAACATTATTAAAAAATATAGATACTGAATTGTAAAGTAAAAACATATATCTTAAAAAAAAACATTGAGCAAGTAGAAAATAAGTTGAACAAGTCTACCAACAATAAGTTGGAATTTTGGACAACATTTTGGAATTTTGAATTTTGATTTTTTTTTGACAGATTTCGGAATTTTACCAATTAAGGGAATGTAGAAAATTGAGAAGTGAAAACGAAAAACTTAATGTCTTTGACAGAATTTTTTTAATTAGGTCATAAAAGATGAGTATACAACAAGTAAACTAAATATAATTAGTAGATATGTATTTTGGCGGTCGGTTCAGTCCAAACCGCTCAAAAAATGTTCAAACCACAGACTAGACCAGACTGGACCGAGTGGTTTGATTACTTTTCAGATCAGATCGGGCCGCTAGACAACTCAAACTGTCAAAAACGGTCCAATTTGACTTGGTTCGATTGGTCTGAGTAGTCCAATGATTTATTTGAACATCCTAGTTTTCAGCCAAAAGTTCTTAGCACATCATAACGGTTAATGTGTTAGTGATTTGTATTTAATGTTTCATATATGTTGTATCTATAAAACATTCAATAAAAACAATTTATTAAATATTACATATTATTTATTAATACATAATCTTTCAAAATTCAAGTTTACAACTTATATATTACTACATACATAAACTTCTTAAAATTTCATATTTGAACTTCATAAAAGTAGATGATAAACACAATATAATAGAGTGAATTGTGGATTTGGTCCCTGTGGTTTAGTGATTTCTTTGACCATAGTCCTCATTCTATGTTTATTGTGGATTTGGTCCTTGTGGTATTTAATTTATTTTGGTCATGGTCCTTCTGACTAACACTTCCATTAACTTTGTTAAATCAAGGACTATTTTAGCCATTTTGCCTATTTTTTGTCCTTTTTTGATAAGAAAAATATAAACAATATTTTTATACACACATGTATAAATATATATATATATATATATATATATATATATATATATAACGATATTAAAATAAATAAAATAAGACATTATTGTATGATTTAATTGTTTAATTTTTTTTAAATTAATTATATTAAATACGATTTAATTTTATTATTTTATTGTAATTGTGGAAAAATATATATAGTTTTATTGTTTTAATGTAATTAAAATTTCAATTTAAACAAATCAGATCATAAAACTATATCTTATTTTATTTAGAGCGAATAAAATAAAATATGGTTTTATGATTTGATTTATTGAATTAAAATTTTAATTAAGTTAAAGACGATTTAATTATATTGTTCTTTTATTATCATTGCAACAAACAAGCTTATTGTTGATATTTTAACACAAAAAAATCATTAAAACTCGTTGAGAAATGAACTTTAATTTTATCATACTAAAAACAATATGAAAACTGATTTTGAGTTTTTGACTGAAAAACAATATGAAAATTGGAGCTTCTAATTTTAAGATGATAAAATTATAGTTCATTTCTCAACGGTTTTCAATGATTTTTTGTGTTAAAATATCAACAATAAGCTTGTTTGTTGCAATGATAGTAAAAGAACAATATAATTAAATCGTCTCTAACTTAATTAAAATTTTAATTCAATAAATCAAATCATAAAACCATATTTTATTTTATTTGATCTAAATAAATACTATAGTCTTATGATCTGATTTGTTTAAATTGAAATTTTAATTACATTAAAGCAATAAAACTATATCTTTTTTCACAATTACAATAAAATAATAAAATTAAATCGTATTTAATATAATTAATTTTAAAAAAATTAAACAATTAAATCATACAATAATGTCTTATTTTATTTATTTTAATATCGTTATATATATATATATATATATATATATATATATATATATATATATATATACATGTGTGTATGCATGTGTGTTTGTGTGTATAAAAATATTGTTTATATTTTTCTTATCAAAAAAGAACAAAAAATAGGCAAAATGACTAAAATGGTC
The DNA here is from genome assembly GCA_023525745.1 of Arctium lappa. NCBI lineage: Eukaryota > Viridiplantae > Streptophyta > Magnoliopsida > Asterales > Asteraceae > Arctium > Arctium lappa. Next base: position 4,548,472 of record CM042050.1, read on the forward strand.
CTTGATTTAACAAAGTTAATGGAAGTGTTAGTCAGAAGGACCATGACCAAAATAAATTGAATACCACAAGGACCAAATTCATAATAAACATAGAATGAGGATCATGGTCAAAGAAATCACTAAACCACAGGGACCAAATCCACAATTCACTCCAATCAATATATATATATATATATATATATATAAAGGAGGGCCTAGGAGAGAGAGTGAAGGATAACACTTCCTTAGTATTTATCTAATTTTATAGAATTTTGAATTATTTTTAAATAATAGTCATACATTAAATGCTTATCATTAATTATTAAAACTTTTCATTTTTCATTTTAAGATATATAAAAATCATTAAAAAAAACTTTATAAATCACAATTCTTATTTATCTATTAATCATATATTATTTACTAACTAACAATATTTATAAATCAAAACTTATATTAAGTGAACAATATTTAATAGAGTTTTTTTAAGCTAACAATCTTTATAAATCATATTAACCTAACAATTGTTTATTAATAAAAAAATAGTGTATTTTTTTGAATAAGCTAACAATGTTTATAAATCAAAACTTTTCTAAAATTTTGAATTAAGTGAAAAATATATAATATAGTTTTTATCATTAATTTTAGAACTTTTATTTATCTAATAAACATATATTATTTAGTAACTAACAATGTTTATAAATCAAAACTTATATTAAGTGAAAAATATATAATATAGTTTTTTTTTAAATAAGCTAACAATATTTATAAATCATATTAAGCTAACAATTGTTTATAAATCAAAACTTATTTTTTAATAGAGTTTTTTTTGAATAAGCTAACAATGTTTATAAATCAAAACTTTTAGAGAATTTTGAATTATTTTTAAATAAATGTCATACGTTAAATGCCTATCATTAATTATTTAAACTTTTATTTATCTGATAAACATATATTATTTAGTAACTAACAATGTTCATAAATCAAAACTTATATTAAGTGAAAAATATATAATATAGTTTTTTTTATTTTGAATAAGCTATCAATCTTTATAAATCATAGTAACCTAACAATTGTTTTTTATATTTTATTTTGGAAAAATATATAAAATACTTTAATTCAATTTCTCTCTATATAAAGGTTGTAGAAAAGGTAATTATTTCCAAATGCATGAATCATTGTTTGTCATTTGATTTGAAGCGTCATGAAGTATTTTCTTACTAAACAACTTGAAAAATGATCGTGATGATTACATTATCAAAATTCGGATTTGTAGAATGTGGGAATGTTTAAACACAAAGAAAGGTGGAGAATTGATCAGTTTATATATGATTCTAATCGATGAGAAGGTATGATGAAATTGTCAATTGTGTTACCAATTTCTTATAATTTGTCTCATTTGTTATCCACCTTTTTTTAAGGAAACCTTAATGCATGCATTTGTGCATAAAAATTTGGTCTCAATGTTTCGTCATCTATTGAGTGAGGGTGTTTTGTATTGTTTAAAAATGTTTGAGGTCATTGAAAGTAAAGGAAATTACCGACCACTTTTAACTAAGTACAAGATATGTTTTTTGACTTTCACTTTTGTAAAAAGATTAGAAGAAGATGTGATAAAAATACCCGTCAATGGCTTTGAGTTTATATCTCAAAGTTTAGCTGAATCACACGTTAATGATGACACAATAATGTCAGGTTTATAAATTTAATTTATATGTTTTTATTTATTTTATGTATATATTTCATATTGAAATTTTTTTATTATATTTTTATGAAATATTTTTAACCGCTGATGATGGAAATGTATATATATTGTGTCCATGTTACTAATGCAACCTCAAAAACGTTTAGGATGAACTTTAACAACAAACATCCCAATCTCTACTTTTCATTTTCGATTTTTTTTTTTGGATTTCACAAATTGGATTTTTTGGTTCGATGACTTATAAAATCGACCAACATTTATTTCTACTGCTACATTATTGATAAGTTCAAAAGATAATATTTTCATAGATTACACTATTCGTCGTACTTGCGTTCATATAATAATCGTTCGATTCGCTACGCAAGGTGCGATGTTGTAACCTAGTATAATATAAAGTAAACTTTAGACTTGGTTCACAACGTTTGCCATTTTTAACGAGAATCATCCATAGTCATAATTTATTACAAATTTGTCCCCCACCCCCAAGATTTGTACAATCCAACAGTTTTAGTCCCTCTCATTAATAGGCATTGGTTTTTTCTATTAAGTCCAGTTAACTCAGATCAATTTACCCTTTTCTTATTTCTAATAGATAAAAAGACAAAAGTAAATTAATTGTAGATTATATTATATTATTATATAGTAATAATATAAGAGTCAATTTTTGGTGTTGTCCCTACCGCTTGTCACTTGTAACGGAACTGGTCCTTAATTTTTCGTTTATTCTGCATTTGTCTTTGGCATTTGCAAAATCGCTAGATTTTAGTCCACCTTAACAATGGAAATTTATACCTTTACGTTAAATCCAATTAAATTAGGGATATTTAAGTTAATTTCCCATTTCTCTATTTTTATTAAAAAAAACTAAAAACTACAGTAGATTATAGTGTTTATTTTATACAAACACACAACCTCGTAACCACTGACCCCCTTTCTATCTCTCCCTTAATCGTCGGCGACCATGAACGCCTGAGATCTGTGAGCCATCGAACCGATCGAACACCGGATTTTGACCAAGCTTTTCGGTTTGAGTCATCATGTTGGAGATGGTGAGTTATGGTGATAGGTGGTTACTTTGTTATTAGCTTTTGCTTTTTGATTGGCACAAGAGTAGAGAAAGAAATGGACCAAAGACCAAAATGGTTTTGAAGCAAGAATCCATTGAAAATGACCAACACATATAAATCCAACACCTTTTCTTTCTTTTCAATCTTGGTGGGTTTGCTTTTCTTTCCATTCTTCTTTTGACACATGCCATTCCTTCCATATACATGCAAATCATAATCCCTATTTGTATTGTGAAAAAGGGTTTTAAATTAAAAAAAAAAAACATTTACCAAATGCTTATCAGGTTTACTGACAATAGTTACCCTCATCACTCACCTTTTCAGATAACATTCTTGAATATTAATAGATTGTTTGTAAGCGTCTGTTATCTTATAAACGTTAACCGTACGTGTAAGAGTTTCTCCCTCACTTACCGGGTAAGAACCTCTGTTGTTACCATGTCTAGTAGGATTTTAGGTCCTTGTTATGCTCACCCAGTAAGATAAATGATCCGCTAAGTTTTTAGTAAACAGCCCCTTCCCGTTAACAAGATGTTAATTAATTAAAGAACAAAAAATCATTCTTCAACTAAAAAATAAAAATATTCTGATGCTTGTGATCTGTCATGTCAAAATACTTGTTTTTTGAAAAAAGTTATCTGAATAACGAAAATTGATATATTTGTTAGATTCTAAAACTAATCAAATCAACCAAATACCCAATTAATGTATTTCATTTAGAAGTAGAGTTTGAATAACAATACAAGATATATATATATATATATATATATATAGGAAAGTCTAGTTGCAAACATGATTTTCATTACGAACCGAGAGAGATACGAAGAGAGGGCGACATGTGTCCTCACTCATCCCTAATAATGAGCTGTAAACATTCATGATGAATATATTGTTAATGTTCAAGACACATCACACGCTCTTCTTTGTCTCTCGATTCATAACAGAAGTCGGGTTCAGTTGAACCTCCCCCTATATTTTACTTCTATTTAAGAATAAAAAGAAGATTAATTGAAACTATAAGATCTTAAAAGCAACTCTAAAATCATGAAAAGAAAAGCACAAACCCAATTGCTTTTCTAAACAAAACCAAAGAATTTAGCTTTAAGAAGCAAAAGCTTAAGAAATGATTTGATTGGTAAAGATTCTTTGAAGTACATATTCTTTCATAATTAGCAGCCTTTGAAAAAATGCTTTGGTTTCCATCAACCTTTTCTTCTCTTTTGTCATGAAGCCATTTTCTTGATTCAAACTCAATCTAATTACTTATTATAAGAAAATATTAGTTATAAATTTATAATGATTGTATTATATATAATACACATCAACAATAGTATCATATATATCAAATAAACGATGCAAATATATACAATCGTTCAATAAATATGTTATCATTGAACATGGTTTTTTGTTAGTTTAAAGAACGACTTCTGAATATTAGATGTTTTGCAATCAGTATTTTCAAGACCGTCTCATTTTGATCCAAATTTTCTTGGAAGTACATAGGAAATCAGCACAACCTCGCTTGACTATCTATGCTTGGCCCGGGGGTCTTCCGGAGTTTCCAGCTCTCCTGTACAATTAACATATTACTATTGTTGTTATTGATGATGAAACCCTAGCAATATATTAAAGCAGTTATATATAGAGACTTATAATTAACATTAAAAGGATCAGTTTAATGACATACAAATTTTCACATGGCTACGACAAATATAAAGAAAAATGGTGTAATTAAGTGTGTTTAAATCCTTCACTTGTATAATTAATTAACAACATTTGCCAATGAATGGTCTCACAAGTTAACTCATATATGTTTAAATACATTTTCTCCATCTCAGTATGTTGTAAGTCGATTTCAATAGGTTGACAACATTCTTATTAATATAATTATTATTTATCCGTTAAACATTTTATTTACTCAGTTGTAATGTTATTCTTCTATAAAACTTATACTCAAATTGTATTAATTTTTTGAACCATCTTTAAAAAGAACACAATTTATAAGGCAAATACATAAATCCTTAGAGAATTTAGGGGATAAAAAGGTGACATAGAATAGAAGAGGTGTAAAGTAAAGTTCTCTTAATTGCGAACACTTATGAATTATAATATTTTTAACAAGATGCATGCTTTTTGCTCTTTTCTTGATGCATGATCAATGAGGATGCCTTCTTTTAAACATGCATGATTAACACCCCACCCCCCTTCACTTGGTATTTTCAACCGAATTCCACTATTTTGAGGATTTTTTAAGGTTTTTTTGGTTGATTTCGAGGGATTTTTTCGAAATTTTTGATTGGTGTCCCTTGTATTTTTTAATATCCGGTACACCCCTTAAAGTTAAACTTGTGCACCTTTTATATCGAAAAAAAAAATCTTGTAGAAATTGGTTGAGTGTATATGAGACCCCTTTGGGGCCTTTATAGGTCTCCCCCTAAACTCACTAAATAAAGTGTGAAAAAAAATAAGATATACATGGACAATATTCTTTTTAATAAAAAAATATAGATTTTCATACAAAGCCCAATTTTTTGGGGGGGAAATATATTATGTTCTTAATAGTAAAAAAAAAATATTAGCTTTCAATTCATTAATTAATGTGATTTGCTAAGCATTTCTCTTAAATAATATTATCTAAAATGTTGTGAATTATCCAATTTTCTGTTTTTAAAAGAACACTTGGCATGAGATCTTTAAACTAACAAAAACATATAAATGAAACATATTACAAGCATTTGTGTGTTAGATATGCTCACAAAACCTTTCATTAACTTGAAAGAATGCATATATATATATATATATATATATATACCATACATGCATACATGTGTAAAAGTAGGAGACCAATATATAATTATTGGGGAAGTAATTATTTAAATATAGGGGGTGCATATTTAAATTAAATGGTAGTAGAAGAGAGGGGGGGGGGGGGAATGAAGTGTCAACGTATTATTGAAGTATAGAAAATAGTGAATAAGCAAGTGATTTTTTTTCCATTGTTTGTGTGCATGGGGAAATAGACACAAAATTACAACTCTTTTACTACAAATTAATTAAATTTAATACTACAAATATTTGGGTATATATTATTCATTAAATTTGCAACAAATCTTCACCTGGATTTCTTGTCTTAAGTCTTGAGAGAATATATAGAGAGAGAGGGGAGGATCAAACGAGATGCAAAACAAGAAAACGGTCAGATCACATGTGATTAAGGAACACGTACGGTCAAGACCTCCAAGTCATGTGTGAATCACATGTGATTAGATACGTGATTTTAGTGTAAAATCACATATGATTCATTCAGACGTTTTCGTATTCTCTTATTTGATTATTGTTCTAGTATGAACATGACACACTCTTTCTATCTTTCTCTCTCTCTCTCTCTATATATATATATATATATGTGATAGTTGTATATTTTGACTATATATATATATATATAGCCATGAGTGAGAAAAAAGAAGAAATTAATTAATCATATGATAAAATAATTAAAAAAAAAAAGAAGAAGAGTTGAATTGAAGAAGAGAATGAAAAGAACCTGTTATGGATAGGGTCAGGTCCATTGGGAACTCTTCTTTTGTTGATGTCTAAATTATAATTAGAACCAACATTAACTTCTCCATCTCCTTTAATTTTATGCACCACCACCTCTACAAACTTGTTGGAATCTTGATGATGATCATCTTCAGACCAAGAAGAAGAAGTTGTTGTTTTGTGAAGAAGAATGAAGAAGCAAAGAAACCCTAATAATGATAATATAAGTGTCCTAATTAACACATCATAATAATAAGAATAATAATAATGTCTCTTTTTACTCCTCATTTTCAATTGAGAGAGAGAATGATCTTGAAGAAGAGGTTGTAGCTAGCTAGGGGTATGTTTGTTGTTGTTTTCTTTACTTGGTGGGTTAGGGTTTGTATTGTTGGTTTTTCTTTATAGGTTAGACTGATTCTATTTCATTTACTTTAACCTAAAGATGCATACATATATACTTACATACATATCCATAGAATATATATATATATATATATATATATATATATATATATATATATAGGAGAGCGATCAAATCGAAAACCACTCTAATTTTGAAAACTGTGGAAATCCTCGATTTTATTGGTTAAGTTAATGAAATTGTTTCATGAAATTGTTTAATTTGATGAAATTGTTTCATATAATTCTTTTATTGATGAAATCGTTGCATATATTTGTGTTTTTTTATGTAAAAATGAAAAAAATTCATCAGATTGCGAAAATACATGAAACAATTTCATTAGAATGAGAAAAATAGATGAAACTACATAAAAAACACAAATATATAAAACAATTTCATTAACAAAAGAATTATATTAAACAACTTGATCATATTAAACAATTTTATGAACCAATTTTATTAATTTAACCAATAAAATTGACGATTTCCAAAGTTTCCAATCTAATATGGTTTCCAATTAAAACCACCTATATATATATATATATATATATATATATATATATATATAGGGTTGGGTTCCAGTGAGAAATTGAGGTTTACGTGAGAAGTGGTTATCAACCGTTGGATGACAAATAAATGCACATTAGGATGAGATGTACCGAGATAAGATGCATCAAATCAATTCTCTTCTATGGCACAATTCATAGGAAAGCATTTGATTAAAAGTAATCAACGGTTCAAATCCACTTCTCACGCTTCTCACGTTAACCTCAATTTCTCGCACGATCATTCGCCTGTATATATATATATAGGGGTAGTTTAATTTACAATCCATGAAAATTTTACAACCCATGCAACCTACTTCTTAACCGTTGGATTAATGATCGGCGGTTACAATACATGTGGGTCCAATATTTTCAATTAAAAAAAAAGAAAAATAAAAACAAAATAACCGTCGATCATGAATCTGACGGTTAAGATGTGGGTTGCAAAGGTTGCAACCTTTTTCAGGGTTGCAAAATATTCTTCCACTATATATATATATATATATATATATATATAGAGAGAGAGAGAGAGAGAGAGAGAGAGAGACGAAGGATCGTGTGAGAAATTGAGGTTAACGTGAGAAGTGGATCTGAACCGTTGATCATTTTTAATCAAATGCCCTCCCATGAATATTGTGCCATAGAAGAGAATTGATGATTCGATGCATCTCGGTGCATCCCATCCTAATGTGCATCCATTTCTTATCCACATGTCGTGTAATCATATATGATATCACACTTCGCTTTCTCACAAAATGTTTAAATATAAATACATACATTATATGTATATATAGAAAGAAAGAATGTATTGGTTTGTAAGGTAACATGGAAAGGACATTAGGCTTTTATAGTGATAAGAAACTATGCTATCATATGGACACCTTCTCTTTTTTGCTTTTAATTTGAGTATTTTCATGCACACAAACTCACAACTTATATTTTGTTTGTATATATACATGACCAAAATCATTTGATTTCTAGATTCCCTATCAACTTTAATTTTTTACTACCTTTGAATCCCTATCCTACAAACAATTTTACTTCAAATTATTTTCAAAATATTAACCTCAAAATCTCTACACACATCTTCAATTCTTTTTTACTTTTCTATAACCATGGATGTTTAATCTTTGACCAACTGATGTCCAAATCCACCACCACCGCTACCGCTACAAGAAGATTAGTTTTATAAGACGTCTAAAATGTTTAAATGTCGTAATAAAATACTTTATAGAACTTAGGTTTATAAGATAAAACCAAAAACATTCTATCTAAAATCGCTACAATAGGTTTATAAGACGACTTTACACGTCTTTATAAGTTTTTAGGACGTTTTTTAAAAATAAAATGTTATATTAGTTATTTAATAAGACATTATCTAAAAAACTATTCTATAAAAAGATGGGTTTATAGGATATTTCTCAAAACTATTTTATAAAATAGTTAATATGACTTTTTATTTTAAAAACGTCTTAAAAAACTTGTTAAAACGTCTAAAAACGTTCTATAAATCTATTGTAACACTTTTAGATTTGATGTTTTATAAGATATGCTATTATAACTCTTAGACATTAGAAGGCGTCTTTTAAAGCCAAATTTATTATAGTGCACATATACTTGAGCCAAACAAAGTTTTTTTTTAACTTTTTTTTTACTCATTTGACTCGTTGGAGATAAATTATGATCAAAATCAATATATTTAAGTAAATTAGTCAGGGTCGTGTCTTGGGGTGTGCGAAGTGGTGCCACCGCACAGGCCCCGATCGTCGGGGGCCTCGGAATATTTTTTTAATTTTTTACTTGTAATAAACTTACCTTATATATTTTTTAGTACAACAAATGAACCAAAATAGCTTCCAGCTCAGTGGTAAGATGCCTTGCCTTCTGTCTTCGTTGTTACCTCTTGGGTATCCTAATATCGAATCCACCCATGCGTATTTTTTATGTTTTTTAATTAGTTTTCTTTAAATCAAATAATTTTTGGCGAGACTTAAATATATAAAATTTTTAATAATTATTTTATTTTTTAAAATTCTTTTTTTAAGAATGACTTACATATATAATTCAAATTTAATAAGTTGTTTATATATTTTACCCTCCAAATTCAAAAATAAAACTCTCATATTTTAATGTTTTGTTTTGTTTTGTTTTCAATCTTCATTCGTCGTCATCAACCAAAAAATAATGCCTTTATTTGGCTTTTCTTTTTTGAGAGTTCTAAGTATGAGGGTTTAGATCATCTGCAACAATTATGCTATAGTATATATGATAAAATAGATGGAAAAAAAGAAGGTAGCCATCTTTAAAACTTATTTATTGGGAGAAATATATATTAATTTAATTGTTTCCACCAATGAGGTTGAAAGTGTCACATATAATATCTATAGAAACTTTAAATTTAGAGTAGTTATTTGAGTTTGATGTAATTTTTTATAAAGACCTTAAAATTTAGATTTTGTTGTTAGAAAAATTATAGAATGAGATGCTCTAAATAACTTTAGTTGTTTAGTATTATTTTAATGATTTATCTTATACTTTTTTCGTAAAATATTTAATCAATTTAGATTTTGTTGATTTTTTTCTATATGTTTTTTTTTGTACATTTTTAATTTTTAATATATTGTTTTTTAATGAATGACAATGAAGTAATAAAAGGTTCTTGTTGATATGGTATGTAATTACCGATAATGATTAATCAATTCTATATAAAAATGGTTGTTAGTCATATCTCTCCTCACTTACATACAATGTTATTTCATACCTCTTACCTCACTCATAGACAAATCAATAACAACCATTAAAAAAACTTCTATGTAAAGATGGTTATGAAAGTTAAAAACACTAACATTAAAAATTAACAAATCAATAATAAGTTTTAAATCTACATTGTCTAACATAATAACATTAAAAATTAAAATTTAATGTCAAAAAGGAATAAAAGATAAATAATTTGTTCAAATTTAAAGATAAGTATTGGTTTATTTATTATAAGACAAATATCAAAATATAGTAAAAATTAACTTAATAGATAATATAATTAAAAAAAATAAGCGTATATTTAGTTTTTTTGAACAGGGCCTCCAAAATCTCAGGAACGCCCTGAAATTAGTCTAAAATACCAACTCTAGTAAAGGTGGGCATGAAGGCCCAAAAACTGGTTAAGGCTCGAAGCGGATCAAGAGTGGTTATATTTTGACCGGTTAAAGAGGGATCGGTCATAACCAGTCCATTCATATCAGATACAATAATATTTTCTAAAATGATTGGTTAAGAGACCGGTTATCGAATGATCGGTTAAGGATAACCGGTTATGACCAATTTTTTTTAAAGTGTCATATGAAACTCTCCCAGACTCCTACTGATCAATGGACTGATTAAAGTTGAATGAGCCTTGAGCAATGGTTGTACCAGTCCATTTATTAGTGGGAGTCGTAACCGGTTACATGCTACTCCCTCCGTCCCAAAATAAGTGTCCACAATTAACTTGGCACACAGTTTTTAGACATGCATAATTATTACCCCTTTTTGGTATCAAATGACATATTTACCCTTATTTAATGTTTCTTTTTCTTCACAACTCTTATGTATTTGTGCATTAATTAAGGGTAAATGTGAGAATTTAGCTATCTACTTTTTGAAAGTGGACACTTATTTTGGGACAAACATAAATAGAAATGTAGACATTTATTTTGGGACGGAGGGAGTAACATTTTTTTATAAGAACCAGTAATTAATTAACTTCTCATAATCGGGTTTTGACCATCTCCAAATCATTAGTAAGTCAAATATCATACATATTATCAATTCAACAAAAACATATATTTGTTATAAAATTTATGAGCCAAATCAAGATTTAGATAATATTATTCTCTATTATAAGATTCAAAATTGCATTTGAATAATGATTCCTTGGTTAAGAGGTATTAATAATCAGAGAATATCAGCCCACAAACTTAATTTGACAAGAGAATATGGTTCTTCTTTCATATCAACAAGAGAATATATATATATAGGGGTTGTTTAATTTGCAACCCTTGAAAAGGTTGCAAGGGTTGCAACCCACATCTTAACCGTCGGATTCATGATCGGAATTAAAAAAACATAAAAATAAAAATAAAACAACCGTCGATCATGAATCCAACGGTTAAGATGTGGGTTGCAAGGGTTGCAACCTTTTTTTAGGGTTGCAATATAAACCAAACAAACCCAATATATCCCATCAAAATGTGGGATCTAGAGGATATAATATACGTAGATTTGGCTTCTACTCGAAAAGGCAGAGCAGTCTTTTTTATATAAAAAAAATGACGACTTGTGAAAACTACGTGAAACAGAGATAAATAACCAATTTTTCCTGCCTTGTCCCATCAATCACATAAAAACACAATTATTTCATCTAATATGAACTTATTTAATTTATATTTTCATTTCGCCTTTGATGTTGTGATTTTACATGATTGGTGGAACAGAAAGAACCCGAGACATATATTCTTGGGATAATGCAGATGCACATGAGAAGACACACATAACATGTATATATATATTAACATTTTAGAAGGTGTTTTTCTTAGGGAGTGAACTGAAAGACTGGGTTCTACAACCAACTTACAGATTAAAAGTACTAAAGATGAATGAAAGAATCAAGACTATGATTATCACTAAGCTTCTAATACTGACATCAAATTATACATCTTTTTTGTTAAAACTTACAAAAATGTTTCCAAAAAAAGAAACCTTCAAAACTGTCCAATAGATGATGATAATAATCCTCTTTTTTGTGTACAACTTTCTATGACTGACTAGCTCGAGGTGATTTCGTCTTTTGTCTCATGCTGGCTCGTCGAATCACATCCCAAGGCTTCTGAGGTGCCGTTACTCCTTGCTGTGAAGCAAAAAACGACTCGTACCCAGGCGAGTCGAACGCGAAACCGGTGTGCTTTGACCTTTCCCTTGGGAGTAGGGCAAAGGCGTACCTCCGTTCCTCTTCTGGGGTCAGCTGGTTTCCGACTGCCAGCAATCCGGCACCAACGGCTTCTGGCTCGTGCCTATGGATTTCCTGAACAATCTGGTAATCGCGCGGGTAGAACCATCTTTGAACCCTGAAATCACACAAGGAATAGTTCATCATGAGTGTCAAATGTTACAAGTATGCATGTGATGAGTGGGGAAATAAATAATTTGAGAACATGGAAACCAACAACTTCATATATTATTCATAATGAATAATCCTGAATGTTATTCACCATGAATATCATGCATTTCCATCACGAAAATCATATCATGCCATTTTATGATGAGTATGATATATTTTCATCCTGGATATCTATCACGACATTCATCCTGAATGAAAATGAATAGTTGGTTCCTAGGTTCTCAAAATATTTACGGTTCTCATTTGAACCTGCCCCTGTGATCAGTGATCATATCATTCGTTTGAAACAAGGACCAAATATCACGGTAACTGAGTAGCAACAAGTGTTGGGGGCTGTTTGGTTGGTTTTCCATCAAGTCCTGTATGGATAAAGCGGACAGTGTGGATTGATCTGTCTGTATGAATTAGAAGCGTTTTTTCATAATAGATGAGAGGAGCGTATTCTTCAAATTGGGAGAAGCGGTTTAGGAAAAACTTGGTTTTCTGCATAAAGCTCCACGTAGAAGCATACTGAATAACAACTTTCTATATCGTTAAGTCACTATCAAACAGTCATGTATAGCTAACCAAATAAACAATAAGACTCATTAAGCTCATTAAGCTGTTAACAAACAGACGACCCTTAATATAACTGATAAGGCCTTCAGATGCTACAAATATGCATGACCAGTGGTTGCTGATCGTATCATTCATTTAACAGGGTTTTCAAGATCAAAACAGAAATCAATCGCAGGAACTCAGGCAATGAGTGTTAAAATATAGAACGATATGCGACTTTTTTTCAAAAGAAGTGCTCACCCTTGGTACAAAAAGTCACCCAAAAGCGCAACAATAGGAACAAGAACGATCACCAGATAGAAGTAGGCAGTGCCCAATAGCACATAAATGGTGAAATAGGTCCCCTGAAGTTAAACATGAAAAACATCAAGCGTTAGTGATATGATATACGAAATTTCATTAATATTACTGGCATTAGGTAAAATAACCCACAATCGACTTTCCAACAGACTTTTTTCAACTGCAATTAGTCCTAATTTTATGGTTTAAAAAAGTAGTACAACCCAAATAACTATATACCTGATGAAAGATACAACTTTTGATCAATCACATAAGAAAAACATTTGATAATTAACCAAATGTCTAGCATATATATAGACTCATTAGGAAGTTGCAATAATTTCATTTTTGGGATGTCCCATAAAAATTGCAACAGTTTACGTTTGGATTCATTCCAAATTGAATTTAACTATTTACCCATTACATCATTACAAATAAACTGAGAGAATTGTTTCGGGTCCAGAAGATCCTTTTATTCATCTTCATTGAAGGGTATGTTAGATATTTGACAAATAAATCAAACACTGCAATTTTCATGGGAGGAATAAAGTACGACGGAGAAATTTCATTCCCAATAATATGTATTTATAACAACTTTGAACCTTCTATTACTACATTTGGATTTCTTGGCATAGTGTACTATTTTTCCTATTGACTTGAGTAGTTAGCTACAGCATAACGATCATTAACAAAGTATAGAACTTCAAAAGATGCGTACCTTATTTACGAAAACAACAGCGTATATAAAAATGAATATGAACCATGCTAGAATGCTGCCTCCAACACTTATACTGTGCCACCTCGTAACTGTATTGCACATCATAAGAAGCCGCAAATTGACAGTGATCACAAGACATGTAAACGCAGCTGTGCTAATATCCCACAGGCCCAACATCTTTCCAGCTGAGGTTAAACCAGTCGTACTAGAAGCGACCGCAAAGTTATACACGATTACCGATTGATAAACTGAAAAGCAAGCTAAAGTACCCACAACTTTCCAATTGAAGTAGGCATTATCTATTCCCTCTTTGTATAATTGCGGGTACTTCTTCGAAAGTGATGCACTGACGTCCTGCCAAAAAAATTATTTGCATCAGCTCCTTTGTAATTGAGTCTGTTGCAGATATGTGCATGATTATCACAGAATAGACCGGATAATGCTAATTCATATCCCAGAATACAGGAAGTACACATTAAGGTCAAATCTACAACTTTTGGAGTTAAATAATGATACGAATTCTGTCAAAAGCTTAACACAAACAGACATCTAATTGCAGATTCATAATGAAGTTAGATGGAGTATGAACTCGTCATAAGAAAATGCAGAGCATCCATATCAATTTTGAAGTTCGAACTTAGGCCACTACACCTCATCTTTGGAACAGGGAGTATAATTTTACATAAAAGTTACTCCCTTCATCCAAAAATAAATGTCCATAATGAAAAAGGCACAATGTTATAGAAATGTGTAATTATTACACTTTTTAATGAACCACATGACAGTTTTACCCTTAATAATAGAAGGTAATAAATTTCACCATCTCATATTTAAGGGTAGGATTGGAAAGTAGGCACTTACTTTTGAAAGTGGACACTTATTTTGGGACAAACTAAAATAGAAATACGAACCCTTATTTTGGGATGGAGGGAGTATTTTGCTAGCGACACTTGTCATGATATTATTAGGGTATTATAGTTCAACCTGAGAAGGAGAGAGATAACTACCTTGTCAAGCAGTCCAACAATGATAACAGGCAGGGCAGTGAAAATGACATTATACAGAGACTGGAACCAATCATCATAGAACCTTTGACCAGAGTACCCAGTGTGGAAGGTGTACCAAAATTGAGTCAAAGTGAAGGTAAGATTCTTGTAAAAGAAGTATGAAACAACCTGCAGGAGAAAAGCTTTTGAAGGATACAGAGAACAGATAATAGACTAAAAGTTCAGAGCAGAAGAAAGTAGAGATGAACCTTGCATAATCTAAGATACGACCATCGTCCATGCACAAGAAGTAGATCTGTTAGAAACCGAAACTGAGCGATAGCAAAATCGCTGGCCATCACAGCTTGCATCCCCTCCAAACCACTTATTCCGACACCAACATGAGCAGCTTGAATCATGCCAACATCATTGGCACCATCACCAATACTTAGCGTTATCTTATTTGCACCTTTTCTGACTAGTCTCGTAACCTGAAATTATCAACAAAATGATTTCTCATCTAGATTGTGGGCAAGTCCTCAGAAAAAAATTGACATATACTACAAAATTATCGTGATGTATCATGTATGCATCGTAACATGAAGTGAGATTCAGTTCCATATGGGTGAGAATTTGACAAACATTAGAGTTTAAAACACACATAAGTTGGTTTATACTGATAAAGAGATAAGAAATGTACAAGTTTCACTTAAATTTAAATACCTTGAAATGTATTATAAGTTTCAAGGAATTTGTTTAGTACAGGCAATCATCCATAAATCTTAAAACAGTACACTAAGGTTCTGCAAGAGTTTTGACCAGCAGTACACAAAGCATATGTCTCGTGTTAACATACACCACATTCAGTGGCCAGTCCTCTGGTTTAACAAATTTATGACTTAACTAATCCCAGAATTGAAGGGTTGACAAAAGCTGGCCTGTCGGTTACAATTTTACACAACCGGAATTGAGTTGATGTGAAGTACTATGCAGAAAAGAAGTAGAAGATTTGGTCAACTACGTAATATTCATATTAACAAGTCATGTATGCAATGACGAACTTGATTAAATGCAACAGGAAGTATCAACATGACAAACTATCTCAGAGCAAATTTTACCTTCAAGGTAAAAAAAATCTCAATATGAACATAGACAATCACATCATCAGAAACCTTACCTGTGCCTTCTGTAAAGGAGAAACACGGCAGCAGACTACTGAACTGCAGCTTAAGCTCAAACTAAGCAATGTGGACCGTAAACTTGGGTCTAATGCATACATCAAACACTTTCCATCAATAAGAAGGGACAGTTTCTGTCCAGATGAGCCATGAATGATACTTTGTGCTTCTTCATGGTACTTGTGAAGGTCATTTTTCACTGTTTCTCTTATGAACTGAGCAATTTCCACTTGGTCACCCTGGAAGAAGAGTTTAACTTGAGATTGAATTGTCTGAATAATACCAAATGAATAGGATTCTAGCTAAAAAACTGCTTACTCTGTTTTCAACATCCCTGATCTCATCAGTTTCTGAACTGATAACAAACTGTTTCATGTCATTGTTAATTAATTTGCAAGCTGGGACAATTTAAAAGATAAGTGAATAATTTATTAATGATATAGTCTTTATGAATCATGACATAATCAATTAGGAATAAAGAAAACTATACCATAAGCTATATTTATTGCGGTTTCCAATTTGTCCCCTGTAAGCACCCAGATCTTAATTCCAGCTCTAGAAAGAGTTTCTATGCAGGCTGGTACCCCTTCCTGAAGCTTGTCTTCTATAGCAGTACATCCGATCAAGGTAAGATCCTTCTCTATCAATTCTGCCACCTGTTTGGAGTTTCATATGCTTCAGACATAAAAATACATATCTCTATCTTTTTATTCATGATTTTCATCAACATACTAATCTCTATATATGCACGCAGAGACAAGGAGAAAACCCAAAGATACACGTTATAAAATTGGCATCCCTATCTGAACTTCACAATGCACTTCCTAGTTCTCTTTAGAGAAAGTTCAAGGCGTTTAAAAGTGAAAAGGAAAAAGGGACGAGTAAACGATATTACTACAGCAGCATTCCATGCTATTTAACATTTTCCTGGATACTTCATAAGAATAGGCCTACTTAACATGTGGAGGATACGGATAAGTATCACTTATCAACGCCAATTACCTCATCCAGTTTTCTTTCACGGTCTCGTAGAGAAGATTTAGCCTGGATAAATTTTTCGTTCCAACTTTCATACATGTCTGGGCTTAAATCTCTGTAGGCCAGACAAAGAGTTCGCAAACCAGCTTCTCCATATTGCTCCAATTGCTCCCTGCTAATTTTCTTTAATTCATCATTTCCACCAACCAATCTCTCATAAACTACAGTATCAGCTCCCTGTGAAGGGCAGATTTTGTATTAGAGTCGGCGTACAACTTAATAGTGAAGTTCCATTTACAAGAGAGGTTCTGGAGGTATTACCTTGCAGTATAATACAAGCCTTCCATCTCCGTAACGGCATACAACAGACTGACGTTTCCTTGTACTATAAGAAGCCAAAACAATTTTGGTAGAAGTATATATAAGCATTAATATAAAGTTTTTTAGCAAAGAAATATATACGCTTGAGTTTTTTAAAAACAAGTGGCAGCAAAAAGGCCTTACCTGTTAAACTCAAGGATGTTCAAGATTTCATATGCAGCATCTTGAACTTTCCCCATTTTCTCAACATGTGATTCACGAACATAGATCATAGTAGGTGTACGCCTGCAAAAATGACGTCACTGCATCAGCACGACAGAAAGCAAAATAAAAGAACTGTATCACATACACATGTTCAGAAGATTATGCTCTAGGTTTGCACTTTATATACAAGTACGACCACACATATAGATCAGTAGTATGGCAGCACACGGCAGTCAGAAGAAACAGTATTAAAAGCAGTTAACATAGGCAATCACCAATATGGGGGCAAGACTTGGACAAACCGATAATATGACTCGTCTGTGACCCAGACATATCGGTCAAGTCAAGGAGACAGCTTCTTTGCAGAATGCAAGAGAATGGTTAGTGTACAAAGACTTCCCCCAACTCTTGCAAAGTCGAGTTTTTGCGCACAAGGGCAACCCTTTAATTAGGCCAAACATATATACCTGTAGAAGAAGAAGCCAAAGTTCTTCGCTGCAGTAACTAAGGCAGCCTCATCTGGAGATGCAGCTTGATAACGAAGTTTTTCCGGGGTCTCTTCACCTTCAGGGAGTACGGTATGACATATAGCAAGGCATCTGAAAAATTCCTAAATAAAGACGGAACACAAACTTTCAACAAACGACCACGTAAGAATTCAGCATGTTCGTAAATGACGAGATCAACTTGTCCCACAGTTGAAATCCTTACATGCAACAAATTGTGTTGGATGCTACTTGGTTTTCATGACCACCAGTTGCTAGTATAAAGTGGATATACATACAACATATACAAGCAAAATGTGACCATGGAACGATTATAGCTATAGATGGGTGAATGTATAAAGTATATGTGGCATCTGGATTTTATTATGAACCCAGATCAGAAGCACATTCACTTTAAGCATCAACTATCCTGGCACAGAAAATGTTAGCGTTCAGCCATGTGTTGGCTTCCTCCACAGCTGAAGCAGAGAGCTCTGCCCTTGAAGTAAATTTAGTCATAATAAACCTCACTTTTTAATTTTATGAGTAACTACCTAACAAGTCCTTGAGCATGAAATTTTTGCAGTTTAGATGCAAAAAATATACAGAGAAGGGAATACATTCACATAGGATATTTAGCTATTTGCAGATAATAAGAAGAAAAAAAATTAATAACCTGTAGGAAATTTTTGTTATTCAAAATATTGATTCCTCAGGACCAATGTATTCGGTACAAGCCATTAAGAAATTTCCGGAAAAGTACATTGAAAGATCATTAACATGATCTTTTAAAAAAAATATGAAAATGCAAACCCAAAGCTTGGCTTATATAGAGATGTAGCAGTCAGTGGGTAATTTCATTATGCATAGCCGAGGTTTTTAACAGAGGGGGATATTACAGTGTATTAAATACAACCATAAATAAAGCACAGCTGGTCACATGCAATCATAACAATATAAAACTGATGCACATAATTAATTTAGGTTTCTTATAGAAGAAGGATATTTCTGGTTCTAGAAATAACTCGTACCATGAAAAGTTGAAAACTTACCATATGAGAAAATAATCAAAGAAAACCAATAACTAAATTAATGATGGGGTATGAACTAAATATAGAACTCCTTTGGTGGCTAACCAGAGTTTTGTCATAATTCCATCATATGTTGCTGCCATAGCAGAAGTCATGCAATATTCATGACGGTGAAATCTTGTTGCATCTAATTAGTAATCCATTTTTTGCAGAACAAAACAAGAAACAGGCTAATGCCAGCTTAACATTATTGACTTTGATGTACTAGTAAGAATTAATTTTGTAAAGAGAAAATCCACCTTATGTTGATAACAGATAAAATAATTTCCATGTGACACTTTGCTTATGGAAGTAAACTACCTTGCACATATCCGGATTAGGTTCATTCCTCCAAGCACCATGCATCAGCCTGGCATCATCAAAATTGAAACCCTTTTCACGTATTGCATGAGATGATTTCTCTACCTGAGAAGTTTACGACAACATGATTCAGAGTTGGCAGATCAAGTTACATCCTTTCAACTTATGACAGATGATCATACCTCCTTAACATTAACGCCATTCCTCTTTGCTGCTCCAATTTCTATTTCAGTAACACCAGTTCCATACGTCTCTCCACTAATTGAACATTTAAAGAACTCCATCAAGTTTCTGGTCAGAGTTCCAGTTTTATCAGAAAAAATATACTCCACCTGTCGCAAAAGAGCAGCTCATTGTTTCAGTGCTACAATAAACTTTAACGAACTGCAGCTGTGGTTCCATAGATAGGATTAGGACATTAGATTGCACTAGAGCTGATCAGACAACGTTCATTCGGCAGTGTGCATTGTAATAAAGAATTATGTTAATGTTCAATAATATACATATAGGGTCTAAAGCCTCAAAACCCCAACCCTAAATTCTCAAATGGCATCCAAGCAGTGGTCCCTCGACATGTAGTGGCCCTCACGGTGCAATGCATTGGACTGATGCACCTTCTACAATGATGGTTCCAGGTTTCTATTCTGGCATGTTGAGCCCAATAAGAATTTATACGGGAGTTCTAAAACCCCATCGTACATTCAGAGTGATTGTCAATCGTGAACTCCTTATAAACCCTTGGTGCTGACTTATTAAATGGCATTACACCATGCACTTTAGTTGATCTTATAATTATTTGTGCGCTTTGGCCAATATAAATGATGTTTAGATATCATAGGATATACAACGTATTTGACAAATATACATCATCTTGGGTTATTCATAGCGAATTGGGTTTGAGTTGGAACACAAAAGATAAAAAATGGTGCTAAATCTCTATTGAAAACTCACAAGTCATGACCTCCTGTGTTTGGATCAGCCACCAACCCTCATCTCTCCTGCAGCACCTTCCATGCTTCAACCTTGCAGGATGTCCCATCCCCTATATGATCTAACATCCAAACCCTGCCTTCACATCAATCTACAACTATCTCCACCATTGTGGGAGCCTCCTGACCTTCGTCACCACATGTTGGGCCACGAGAAGACCTCCATGAATAACAAAGAACCTACCCAACTCAGTCTCGTTCTTACAAAGTTCATAGAGGTCCAGGATTTTTTTTGAAAATCCCAAATTTAGGGCATATTTTACAAATCCAGAACATCCAGGAACCATCTGCAAATCAAACCTGATTTGACTACTCTCTTCACCAGGTTATTCTTCTCGTTTCAGACCAGCACCACCTCTTATCCTGATCAATTTAATCTAAAACCATGCCTAAATAATATGTAGCGGCATCAACCTCCACTGCGCACATCTATCATGTGCTGATACCTCTGAAATCTAATTGCCCAGGTAAGAATATCCAGGCCTGATTTTGCATGGACTCCCATCGGACATGGCATGCCTAACTAAACATATCCAAGCCTGATCAGTGCCAATAACATGTAGCTTTTTTGCAGCTCTGATTGAGTTTCAGAATGCTTTTCCCAATGAAGATGAGGAATATGGAATATGTTGAGATTTACAGAAGATGTTCACTATAAGAAGAAGGGAGGGAGGGAGGAGATATCGAGACTGGTGAGGATGAGGTATCAAGACTATCCAGATAGAAGGAGCTATCAATCGCATAATCTACTGTGGGGACCTGATCCTAATTTTCTTTGTCTTCTCTGTCATTATTCTTTGAAAATGTTGTCTGTTTTTCTTGTCAGATTGAACATGATTTATATCGGTCATCCAACTTGAAGAGTGTTAGCAGATAGATCCATAAAACTTGATTAAATTGAATAGCTTTTGATTGTTAGCCTCAGTCCACAAGTGGACTATATATTGAAGTTAATGTTCAGTAATCCAAATAACTACTGAATACAGTGTCCAAACCCTAACCATGCATTACCAAC
Source organism: Arctium lappa (assembly GCA_023525745.1). Lineage (NCBI taxonomy): Eukaryota > Viridiplantae > Streptophyta > Magnoliopsida > Asterales > Asteraceae > Arctium > Arctium lappa. Next base: position 4,569,959 of record CM042050.1, read on the forward strand.
AAAGTAACAAATACAATCTCACCAGATGCATTACCTTAAAACACTTTAATACAGAATATGACTAAGAACTTATTACCTGTCCAAGTTCCTCGTTTAGATTTGATGTGCGTGCTAATGCAGGGGTATTGGTTTCATGATGGTACATGCGCAAGTCATTGTTTATGAACTTGGTTGACTGAATGAATTTGATCATCTGAAAATTGGAAAACAATAAAACTAATTAAAATACGTAATTTAGACATCATGGATATGCTGCAAAACTAGCTTGTAAAATTCATGAACCCACCTCAATGGAAACATAAAGAGAAATTGGAATAATTGGTGAATACAGAGTAATAAGGGTAAAGATGCTTAGAACAAAGACCTGTAAGCAAAATAACAAAACCAATAATGGTAAAACACAGAGAGAAACATCAGAACCAGAAAAAATTCCTCACACATCAGCAAGCAAAACAATACCACAAATCTGTTGTTTGGATTGAACTGTTGAGAGTCCCCATTAATCCAGAGCTCCAAGTAGTGATACTTGTTACTTACGAATACGGCACTGCAATGTTTTATGGACAAGACTATTAGAGCATGATGAAAGGTACCAAAGAAGAGATAGCGACAAAACTTGAAAAATATGGTACCTAGTCGCTTACCTGCCTATGGCCCCAATCAAACACATGGAAAGAAGAACACCAAAAAGTGTAGCTATTACTTTGTCAAGTTTCCTCTCTAGTGTACTCCTTTTGGAAGGAACATTCATGGCATTCATCATTACCTGTCATTGGGTATAACGATAAATTGTCATATAATTCTAGATGTATTTTGAAGAAAAAGAAGACAGCAGCAAACAGAAAAGTACGGAGCACAAGTTAAAAAAGATGTGTGAGGTGCAGGAGAGATGCTAGAAGATTCCTGATGCTAACTATCAACCAGTACAAAAGAAACCCTCAGATAAAAATCAGATTCATGCCGAATGATTGGAGACGGCATCAGGACCACGTTGAACCCCCAATAGTATGATATAAACCATGATATTTTCCCCATGATGTTGTTAACAATATACAATAATTGAAGGTATGAAAGGGGGATAATAATGATAGAAATTGAACCAGCCAAAAATTCAAAAACCTTAGTCTCGTGTCCAGTAAATATTACAGTCCCAACAATGTACTCTGTATTGCGTAGACTGCATCCCTGAAATGCATGCAGAGCAAATTAGATTAACTAAACCAATGATAGGATAATTACAGACTAATCATACAAAATCTGTATCCCATAAATGCATAGCAAGAAAGCAGCATTTTATTGTTCAAAACGAAATCTAGGTCCTTCATTGTCAAAAGAGTGAATGAACAAGACGGCTCTCCATGTGATTCATATAGATTTTTAAAAAATAATGATTCATATGGAGCAAGGGCAGTCACATATTTTATGCTACCCATCTGTGTATGATAACAGTTATTTGATGTGTACAGATTCACAAAGCTGTGGAAGATTGCAATAACTTGAGAACTGGAGGAATTTTTGAAAGCAATAGAGACGAATAAAAATAAACAACTCGAGATATCATGGGGAGCATGTGAGGGAGATGTAATTTGAACCACAACGGGGAAGGGGAAATCCTTAAACGGAGCTATATAATAGACAAGAAAGATGGCTCTCATATCTTACTCGCAACAGAATATGATTTGGACCAAGAGGCAAAGTCTGCTTTTGAAGTATCAAATTTCCAGTGAAAGTATAGAGTGAATTGTTTGGTTGTTCACAATGTATTTCACCTGCACCAATAGAAACATCGGCATCATAACAAAAAAATGAAATTCACTATTAAGAGTTTTGTGCATCAAAATAAAATGTAGAACTTGTCATCGGCTATTGTTATGTTAGTAATAGTTCGATATTCAAGACATAAAAATTTTGGCCATGCAACAGCTGACCAGGGCAGGCAAGTCGTAGCTTGCCATGGGTGCTCCAAGGCAGTGAAGGTGGCAGCTGTTGTAAGGCAACATTTATGAGGACTAGTTACATCAATGCATTATTACCCTAAGATGTTAAAACGGATGAATCATAGTATATACATATACCATGTCAATAACACAAAGATTTAAACCTTTAAATTCTGAGGCTTTCTCAGGAGTCACATAATCCCATGTCTTCTCCAAAGCTTTCCGAATTTTAAGATTTGTTTCACCATCCAGGTTTGCAGTCTGGTAAACGAAGAACAAGGATATTACAATATAGTAAAAAGCTAACACAGAATGGTCTCATGCATATAAGTAGATATGCAGAGCTTATGTAACAAAGAAGGTAGACAAACACAAACATAACACATCCATAATTTAAAGTCAAAGAATAAGTGCCGGACAAGCCTATCCAGCTCAAGTCAACCTTTCTGCAAATACTTGGAATCAACCGAATGAATCTACTAAACCTTCTTCAGCGTAGACCTGAGTTTGCGTAAGATTCTCAGTAGCTGATGTTACCATTCTCTCTGCTACAGGTATCATCTGTTTTGCTCTTTAACATAACATGTCAAAACATCTTAATCAATCTTCTTAGTGCCTGTTTTCCTACAACTGGTATTATATACCACACGCCAAAGAATTATTACCTTCCTAGTTATGTTACGTAATATTCTTTTTCATAAACAACTATACTAAATAATAGATATGGTGGTTAAATTCTACTACATCTTACATGATCCCTCTTCTCTTCTCTATCACACCAGGAATGGAGATCAGCCAAATCTATGAGAGGTCCTTATTAACCCATCTTACTATGGTGGATCTTCCTTTTTTAATTCACTCACTCCAAATAATTCAATTCACCTTCACCCGGAAAAAAGCATTTAGTTTTTTTTTTCTCTTTTTGGGTCTTTGAAAGGAGCTCTTGCCATTAATTTCCTTGTTTCTACTCAACCGGATCAGACTCTATCTCGAAGGTTGTATATTATAGAAGGATATATCTAAAAAGAAAGATGCTGCTCAAAGCTAAAAATCTGACAAACAAGCAACTTTGTTTATTCAGAATTGGGTTCATTAGGCTACAAATGAATATGTGGTTTGAAAACCTCCTTCAGGAATAACTCAAGCATGTTGAACATATTAAGTACTAAAGTAGAAATCAAGAGACCTCAGTATAGCATACACCATCAGGGTTTGTACTTGCAAGGAGTAGCAAATCAGCTGGAAAGAAGCCGTCCTGCCTCACCTGCAACAAGATGAATATTCAGATATGCATCAACTTCAAAAATGAATGTGAACTAAACCATTGCCAGTGATCAAGAATAAGCAAGTAGGTTATGTCATTCAACATTTCTTCTTTGTGTGCTTAGTCTCAAGATACACGTTAGAACATAGATTTCATCCCGATTCACTTTCCACCAGCAAAAGGATCTTTCTATTCATTTGTGTATATAGAAATCTGCACGTGGACTAGTCACTATTGATATTCACATGCCCCATAAACAGTCTTTTTGGTCGTTATCTACTGGAACTAAACTCGCAATTCTTCTATCTTTGACATTCAATCCTCACTTTGTTACCAATCCTCCCTTAGAATTGAACACGTTGTAGACACGATTTTTTGGGGATGATAGAGTAGAATTTTAACTGAATGTCAGTACGGTAAAGATATGAAAGAACATTTATTGCAGTTCAAAGCAACTTGTAAAATATTCCATTTTCAGGATGTGACTTATTAATGCAAAAGCAAACTGTTGCTCAACTATTTGGAAGAAAGAAATTATTAAACTAAGAAAATTTGGTTCGAAGGAACTTTTTCGCATGAATGAAGCAACCAAAGGGAATCCATTCCCGATGGAATAGAAATGGAATGAAGGTGATCAACTCTCAATAGCCAAAGGTATTAACCAGAAAGCCATGAACTGTAAACCTCAATGAGCTACAAACAGAAAAGATATATTTAAAACTTTGGCCATAAGAAGACTATCTTTTCGAGAAAAACAATTGCGCTTTTAATCAAACATCAAAATATTGCAGAATTGGGAACACGGTAATGGCCTAACAATCAACTACATAAAAGATGACTAATTAAGGTTCATTATCCAATTCTCTTCGAGCATAAAGAAAATATAAGGAGAAACATGACTTTTTAAGTCTCAACTAACCAAAATAATCCAATGGTTTGACATGATCATAAAGGAAACAAAGAGTGCAGAATACTTACTCTAACAACGTCCCCAACCTGCAGCTTCTTCCAGGGAACGGATTCCCACCTTTGCTCTTGCAGAATCTCAACAGAAGAATTATTTATTGTCATATCATTTTGAAGACGCTTCTGTTAAGATTAGAGTTATGTTTTAGGAAGGGGACTAAAAGTTAAGTAAAAATTATGTCCGCAATAAAACAAACCAAAAAAATTACATGCTACAGACTCTTAGAAATGCTTGAGTAGACTAATAGTCCATGGATCACATAACCAACTTCTAAAAGAATTATGGATAGATGTAATTAAACATAATCAGTCTATAATTTAATATTGCTTACCCAATCCTCAAATGCCTCCTTGACAAGAGAGACAAAAAGCACAAGACTTAGCGGGATCACATTTGTAATTGGACTAACAGGACTGCACAGAAACAAAACCACTTTAGAATCAATACTTACATAATTAGAAGCAAGTTAAAATTTTGAACACGTTAACGTTTATCAAAAAGAGAAAGTGGGTATGGTATGCAAAATAAAGTAATGCAAGCCCATAGTTAACTTATATGGAAGATAAAAAGTACTCCCTATGTCTAAAAGTAATGCAACAATATCCTTTATGGAATGTGCAAAATTAATAGCAAAATTTCCCTTTTGGCAAATTATCTCTTTGTACATAATCAATCGCCGCAATATATTAATAGCACTGATTTTTGTTCACAAGATCTGCTATTTTGTCACATTATTGAGTGGTATTTTAGATATTTAACTAATAGTCAAACACTTCCATTAAACTAGCATATGATCCAAATTAAACCATGGAAGTTGAATAAGTTACTCCAGGTATGCAGCATAAAGCCATAAATCATGTCGTACGAGTAAATAACACCAACAAAACAATATTCATGCTTATCTTCTGGGTTATTTTCAGCAATCATACCTGACAGGTGTAAATGATAAACAAGAGATTGTAAGAAAGTACAGGTTAGCCACCCGCCTAAACTGTCAATTATAAACAAGAAACTATGTCAGTAACATACAAGATACATAGTTCAGATAATCAATCAACTTCAATGAAGTTGGTAAAAATAGAAGCCATGACTACACAATAAAGAATTATATCCCTAAAATATAAAAACTTCTAGGACAATAAAGGACTGCTAATAGTGAATTAAATGAAAACAATGTCTTAATTTTTAAAATATAGTCCAAAGGAAAGAAAATCCCCTCCCACTAGCAAACAAGCCATGTTCACCCTTCTTCTCCTCTCAATGGTGTTCGTGCTGGTACATAACATTCATATGCATGGACAACGATATGCTGGAGATTTTTGTTTGGTGGGAGGGGAAGTCCTAGGCATTACAAGTTTGCAAAAAACTCACAAGCATATTAATTAAATTTTCATGAATCATGACCAAATTCACTAAATACTTCTTTAGTAACTGTTTGAAATAACTTACCTGCTCATAGAGCCCCTTTGGTAAGAAGGTAGCAACGTTGTACTTCGTTGTTGATACAGCATTTCCCTGAAACAATTGATTCACATCAATCAAGATCTAATCCATGCAAGCTACTCCCTTCATCCACAAATAAATGAGCCTTTTGTTCAGAACATAAAAAGGTAGAGCATGTTATCATTTTGAGAAGTATATCACCTATCAATGTATTATGTATAGGAATAAATATGTCTTTTCACATTCAACATCTAAAATAATTGGATATTACATCAGGAAAGAAGCAATCACATCGACACGACATCTGAGTCACACATCAAACCGGACGAACCACCACAAAAGCACCGTTAGATGTAAGAACAGAGGATGGTCATGTTATTAATATATTTTACAGTCAATTTTAACTAGGTGTGAAATTCAATTAACTGAGTTTTGAATGACAAACTTTTGTTCAAAAAATAATGACACCCGACTGATAAGCTACAATTGATCATTATGAAAGGAAAGTATCAAGGAGAAAATGAAGACTTGTAGTTGATTTTTCATTTACATGTTAAAAACAACCAAAAAGATGTAAATATTATTCAAATTTTGAAAAGAAGGCCCATTTGTCTGGAACAAAACCAAAAGCCAAAAGGGTCCATAATTTGAGATGCAGGTATTATTATGGTACAATTTATAAAAAAGATGGCTTGTCAGAAACTAGATAAACTTCCATGAAAGACATAGCAGCAATTATATTTCTCTTTATATACGACAGTAATGAAGTTTCCAATGAAAAGAGTGGATACCACTCTTTATGTCAATAACTTATTTAATATGATGGTTACCTTCATGCTCCAACAATACAAGTGTCATTTTGCATGTTTTCCTCCCATAACTATAATTGTGTATGTTATGAAAGGCGTGCTCGGACATGAGGCCTCCTGAAGCACAAATTTGGGGCCTTGCCTTGGTTGAGGTCCACCGGTTTCATGAGGCACATGCCTTGTCCTTTTAGGCAAAAGAAATGAGGTGGAATATATTTTAGCAGACATAGGTCAGTTTGTGGACCGTTTATTTCAATGAGACCCAACCACGTTACTCAGTTAGGAAGTTTTCAACTAATAAACTACAAAAGGTAGAAAAGATTTAAGTCAAAGTTAGGGCATTGGCTCATTTTCTCATATATGGCTTTCCGCCTCTCCTTATCCTCTTCGTCTCTACATTATTTTCTTTGATTAGTGAACACAAAACCATAAGTTCTCTCTCTACCTGCCCAACCCACCATCCCCCTCCGACCAGAAGTAGAAAAATTAGAAGAAACCATCTAAAAGAATAAAATCCTATACGTATGGTGCATTCGATCAGCACATGCTTCACCCCTAAGAAGATACAGAACCATCCAACAAGCACACACAAAAGAAAATGCCAAAGCTATAAAACCAGCCTGTGTCAAAAGATTCACAAAATGATCAAGTCTCCTGTTTGAAAAAACCTTAAGAGAGGACACCCAGGCCATAACAAGAAAATGGTGTAGTAACAAAGATAAATGAAAATCCTGATGCAATCCTAACTTAGAACTCTCTTCTCTTTCTCTCTAGAATTTGAATCTGTTTGGGGTTTTTATTAAAGAATAAAATAAACGATAAGCAAGGACAGAAGAGTCAAGAAAACACTTTTGCTGAGGTTGTGGGTTTTATCTGATGAGAAGAGAGAAAACTTAACCCTCGTTCTCATTAAATTCCTACCAGAACAAGAGATAAATACAAGAAAAGAAAAAGAATCCAATTTACAAGTTTCAAAAACCAAATTCTACCCTGGCCTAGCAACAATACAAAATGATATACGTTGAGGTCACATGGTAATTTTTAGTTTTTCCTTGTATGTTGCTTTTGAACTTAAAAACAAAAGAGCGTAAAAGGAAAACATTCCTTCATAACCTCAAAAAAACCCTAGAGTGAAATTAACTCGCCCTTCAATTCCTTCTTTTCCTACCATTTACCTTCTCGTTTTCTTGCTTATCCTATGTTCAAAAATAGAGTGTACAAATCTGTTGATTTGGGTTTGCCCACGAGGAAAGCCTGAGAAATAATGCTGCATACTTTCTCATATAGGCTCTACCCGCATAACTACCCCAAGTTCATCATGGAAGGTTGACAAATTCAAAGGGTAACAACTGGTTGTGTCACCAAAGGTCCAAATTAATGGAAGAAAATCCTACATAACTACTAAACATCATCTAGATATGTACATATTCACAATGGCAATGGCATGTGTTATTTGGATCAATCTTGCTAATACCATTTTGGATCATATGCTAACTTAAGTATTGAACCACCAACCTAAAATCGCAAACACAACAACAAAAAGAACTTAACATTGTTAGCCACTGGTATATATTTGTCCTTCTTGCTCTCATTTTCCCCTTCAATGATCTTTAAATAATGTTTTACTTTTTTATATTCAACCATTGCTACCACCACATGACTGTCAAACAATCAAAAGTTACTCAAAACTCATCATGTCAAAACCCACTATAGCTTCATACCTACAAAGACCAAGTCAACTCAAACTTTAGCAACACAAACTCCACCTAAAACTTATCAATCTTGGATAATCACAGTCCAATGAACTCCAATTCTACATGGCACTTAAAAAAAACGTTACAGCTTGGTCAATAATCATCAATTTCCCATCAAAACCACCAAATATCAGTTAGCACACCAATTCATATCTCTTCAAGCACAAATTCTACAAAGAAACCATTATTTCAATCAATTACACGTCTAACCACAATTTACATGCATCTATAACATAAAGAACAGGCACCTTGTATTTGGCAAGGTAGTTGGCATCGCGATCGTTGCAGAAAACGGTGCGATGACCTGGCGCCTGGGGCTGAACGCGACCAAGTCGAATGGTGCTCATTGATGCGTTTCTGTCAACAGCCAGCGGCGTACCAGCGGAGGCATTATCGCCGCCTTGTCTTGATCCGGATGCCTCCCTCCACCCTGCCATTTTACTTAAATCCGATCGCAACCGGATGAATCAACCAAAAAAACCGAATCGAGAAACCCCAATCTTTAACACACAATCATACAGATAAACTATGTTGTTACCAAAAAAATTGACAATTTAGAGTTGTCGAAATGGAGGATTTATGAAACCAAGAATTTCGCCCCCAATTCGTCGTCGTCTTCGTCGTCGTTGAGGGTTCTAAACGCAGCAATTGGATCGTCGAGCGTAAGGTACAGACAGCGTTCAACTTATACGCATTGGCCCACGCGCGGAGGAGGGCCGTGTCTTCTAGATTCTTGGTTTTGCCGAAACGGTGACGTTTTATGCCTGGAAACATTTCCCCACCCAAAGGCTTTTGCTAAAGTGCGCCGTGACGCGTAATAATAAAATATTTTACGGAATTGTTTAGAGATTTAACGGATGTAGTAGCAGTTAACGGCTTTGACTAGAATAGTTAAAGTTTTCCGTTTTCCAATTGGGCCACTTTAATGCCAACCATGGGCCACATTTGGGCCCAATAATTAATAATTTCCTAAATCATTTAATGCGTTGGGTTCCGGTGAGGGACGTGAGAAAGAAATGGTTATCAACCATTGGATGAAAAATGAACGCACATTATGATGGGATGCACTGAGATAATATGCACCGAAATGCACCAGATCAATTCCGTTCTAAGTCGCAATTCATGGGAGGGTTTCAGATTAAAAGAAATCAACGGTTCAGATCCATTTTTCACGTTTTTCATCATTAACTCAACTTCTCACATGATCTTTTGCCATCATTTAATTAAACTTTCGGCGTTTCGTATACTATACAGGACTTTTATGTGGAACCGAGTGGAGCAAAGTAGAACAAAAATGTTCCAGTCCCATCCTATAGAAGAAGGTGAAATCGTTTTAATCGTTTTGATGAAAACCTTATGATATTACCTTTTACTATAAAAAAATATTTATTTATAAAAATATTTAGTAAATTACATGAATTAATTAAAATAAAAAAAAATGTAAACAACTCATGAGGGGTAATTTGGTCATTTTACCAATCTTGTCATGTCCATATTTGTCTTATCAAACACTAAACAATTGTCCTGTCATGTTCTATTATATCATTTTTTGTCTTATCATGTATGTGTATCAAACGCACTTCAAAGTTGCATATCTAAACATACATTGTTTGTGGATCACTAAACTGTTGTATTAAAAAATATGGTCATTATTCTGATTTCGGTTCAAGTAAACTGACTTGAATATCTACGGTTACAAAAAAAAATGAGTGTTATTTTTATAATATGGTTAATATATTGTTTCTTTATGCAATTTTTAAAACAATACAAAACTGAGTATTAAGTTGATCAACTCAATCCAACATAACTATTTGACCTGTTCTAAAAATTGTTATCTTGACTTATATCCCTTTAACCTCGTTATCCAATATGACCGATAAAAATCTTGACCATTTCTAATGTGATATGTTAGATGTTCAACGCATCAATCATAAAAGGAGTTGCTTTTTAATGTCAACACAAACAATAGATATATAATATAAATATGCTTGATTGTTTATTTACTTAAACGCCATTGTAAAGTAAGACGGCCAACCAAAGTGGATATGATTAACCACGACTATACTTTTATACGTATTTTATTTAACAAGAGAATTAAAAAAAGGATATGTAAAATGACTGAATTATATTGTTTATGCCAAAAATCTCACAAGGAAAATTTAAGGTAAATGTGGAGCTTGATCCAACCAAAGAAAGTAACAACAATAATCTTACGACTATAATAAAAAATAAAGTAAATAAGACGAGAGAATTGGTGACGCGGAAAACCCCTAAAATGGGTAAAAACCGCGGACGAGTGTGAGTCGTCGTGCACTATGGACGTCAATCAGGGACGTCGTCCTTTAGAACAGGTGTTACAAGTGTAATACAATGAAAAGTAATATAACAAAGTAAATTCGGTCGTGCGTCGGATGTATTCAGACTTCAATCGTGCGTCGTACGTCAAACAATAGGATGTTTTATGAACTTTGAGAAGGATTGAGCAAGCTTGAGAGTATAATCTGTGAGTTTCTGAGGTATGAGAATCAGATGTCCTTGAGTGAGTTTTCCTCTTCGTATTTATAGTGCATTCTTCCGTTAGGATGTCATTAATGTGTATCTTACACATTAATGAGATGATCATTTTGACATTAATGATGGCGTCCGTTATGTCCGTTATGTCCGCTGCTATTGATGAAGGCTTCCGTTATGACTTTTAGTCATAAATATCCTTGACTCCTGCATTAAAACATGACATAATATATATTGTAGGTTAGTAACTGAAAACATATCGTACGATGGTATTCGTCGGACGGATATTTAACCGTTTTAGTCGAGGTTGCTGAAGATAGAGCGTCCCTTACCTTATGTCGTACGAGAATAGTCTTTTGGACTTCCTTACCTGTTGTCTAGTGTCAATCGTACGACAATGTACTATTGAAATTTTTACCCAAACAGTTTGCCCCCAAATTTAAAATTCAAGCGGCAATTTTTGAAATTTAAATTTAAAATTAAAACACGTGTTGCAGAGGGAAACGCGATTCTTTCGTTTAGAATCAAATTAGTTCTTTTCTAACTGGATAATGACGTCATCGCCTGCATAAGAAAACGATGACAGCTAATTTTTAGACAGGTGTCGAATTTTGGAAGGACATACTCGAGATACAAGGGACACGTGTTAAACGACGATTGGCGATCTATTTCCTCGGTCGATTCAGTTTCCAATTTTACGATACAAATAAGGAAGGTTGTTTACCCTTTCCTTTCTTACGCTTACAATTCTTTGGAAAATATACACTTCCGGCGAGATTTCCGAGCGATCAGAATCTTTTCCATTCTAACTTTGAGGTTTAGAACACTATTTTAAGGTACGATTTCTGAGTCCTTTCTGTGTCGATTTATGTATAAGAAATCTTTAGCTAAGAAACCTAGAAAAGCTTGGGATTGTCTTAGTTATTGGAAAGCCACTGTGAGTGTTTCTGATTTCAAAATGTCAAGCGAGCCTGTTAGTGTCTTCAAAGAAGAAGAAAACTTAGAGTATTTTAAGAATTTAGCTAAGATTCCTGAGGGTGTTAATCTGGTAACGCCAGAGGACTTACGACCAGATGAAGTTCCGAAGGGGTATGGCGTTTTATACGAATATCCCTTCAAAATAGGTTTTTCGTGGTCATTTACTCCCTTAGTCAGGGAGTTTTTAGATGCATTCGATTTATCACCTGGACAATTAATGCCTCAATTCTGGCGAATTGTCCAAGTGGTCGATCGTCTTACGGCCGATTGGGAGGTTCCATTCAATTTGAATGACCTTCTAGCAGCTTACAGCGTTAAAGCAGATAACTATCATAGATATAGTTTGTTCCCTCGAACGAAGGGAGACACTGTACTGGTGCATAATACTGCGGTGAATGACCGTGGTTGGAAACGTCATTATGTTTTCCTCCAAGTGGCATCCTTAAACGATGAGGATAGCCAGTGGTTCTCATCCGGATGGAATGAGTCGGGTAGGTTCTCTTATTCCGTCAGTCGTTTTTGTCGTGCGTTTTTGTCGTGCGTTTTAGCTTAATGTTTTTTCTTTGTCTTGCAGTGATTGACTTCACTAAAGTGAAGCCAAACAGAGATTCTTTAAACAAGGTTCAAAGGATCTTGGAAAGGAGTATCGCTGACCGTTCTTTTTCTGTCCGGTCGAACAACGAAGAAGAGGAAGTCGTTTTTGTTGCAGAGGTTCCATCCGTTGAAGGTTCTCATCAAGGAGAGGAGAGAGAAGAAAGAAGAGAAGAAAAGAGAGAAGAAGAAATGACTGGTATGTCGCTTGATGTCTTTTTCGTGATTTGTATTTCATGTCTTTTCTAACTCTTTTATTTCATCCAAAAGATTCATCTACGAAGTCGGCTGCTCAAAGACGGGCCGAACAACTGGAGCTTGCCCGTCAGGGCAGAGAGAAATCGAAGAAACGATCTGCTCCTTCTGCGGGGTTGGATCCAAAACGGATTCGAGGCAAACAACCTCGATCTTCGCCTAAAAAGACGGGCGATGTTACTATGACGTCCTTACCAGGGGCGTCACCGACGAAGGGAACCGTTTCTGGTGTCGAGCTCGGAGGCTCGACTCAGATGACGAAGGACATTCCCCCGTCGGGGGTGTCGGGCGTTAATAAGCCCACTTCTTCTTCTTCAAAGGAAGAAAAGAATAAGGAGAAGGTGGGAGAGACGACGTTCAAAGTCACTCTCCCATCTGACTTCATGGCAAATGACGTCCTCGAGAGGGACGTCATTTTTCCTCATTTGGGAAAATTCCTTCTCCCGACCTTCTATGATCGATACAAGGAATCCAGGGTCGAGGATACGGGAGCGCATGCTGCTGGTCTTTCCTTTATGGTACGTCTTTATTTATTTTTTACTCCGTTCAATTTTCTTACTACTAACTTTTTCTTTCTGTCATACAGGCTTTCCAAGCTTGCTTGAGCTTCTTTGCTCAGACGGAAGGTCTTAGGGCATCCTTTCCCGACGTCAAGAAAAGGGCCGACGAGGCTCTTGAAAGGGAGAAGGTTGCCTTAGAGGCGATTGAGGTCGAGAAGAAGAAGGTCGAGAGTCTCAAGACCAAACTTGTCGAAGCTCAAGGTGAGGCGATCAAGTTCAGGGATCACGTCCTTGAACTTGAGGCCTCAATGTCCAAGCTGGAGGTGGAGAAGATAAAGGCCGTTACTGCTGCTGCTGCCTCTGCTGAAGAAATCAGATCCCTTCTCAAGAAAGTTGAAAGCTTAGAAGGTGATGTCAAAGATTTAGAAGAAGAGAATCAACAGCTTGAGGCTTTTTCTCGTCTTACAGCCAGGGCTGCTTTGATGAGACGTCATCTGAATGGGAAGAATCCCATGGCGTCGGCTGCTGAAGAGCTTAAGACTTACCTTGAGAAGGTGGGGACTGAGAGAGATCTCGACGAAGATGATGATTTGGAAGGAAGCGAAGGAGGAGAAGAGGAGCCGGTAGTGAGAACGGACGTCACACAAGAACAATCTGACGCTCCTCCTTCTTAGTTTACTTTTATTTAGATTTACAAATAAGAGTCGGTTGTCTGTGGTCGTCTCTTATATTTGTAATTTTTTAGAAATGACAAAAGTTTCTTTTGCTTATCAATGCTTGTCACTTGCTTTATTTTTCCAGAAGCACGCCAAGTAAATTTAAGGAGATACCAAAATCATTATATACATTCGACCAAACCATTAATCATTCACATGCTGAACTTAAAAATCGAACGAATGCAATCATAATAAATTTACATATTGAGAGTCAAATGTAAAGGATTTAACCTTTAACAAAAACTAACCATCTCCATGCGATCACATGAGTATTACTTTGACAGGGAAATTTTAGTTAAGTCGTGCGTCCCTGCGAAGATCATTGTTAGCGTGGTGGTCGTTGGTTTGACCAACGACCCTCCGATGCTTAAGTTAGTAATCTTTTTAAGAAATAATCTAAGAGAAAGAATTCATAATTTAAAAGAAATACCTCTTTAAATGAACTGCATTCCAACTTCGTGGGATATCTCGACCATCAAGGGTTTGGATTTTATAAGCTCCTTTACCCACGACACCAGAGATTTGATAAGGGCCTTCCCACTTAATGGAAAGTTTACCTGCGTTGAGTTCTTGAGTGTTTTGGAACACTCGACGTAAGACATAGTCGCCTTCTTGGAAAACTTTGATTTGGATTTCCTTGTTGAAATGTCGTTCAACAGCTTGCTTCTGCGATGCCATGCGAATGTAAGCAGCTTCTCGAAGTTCCTCTAGGGCGTCAAGATCATAACTTAGATCGACTAAGTTATGTTCAACAGACGTATGTCTTGAAGTTGGTAGTTGTACTTCAATAGGTAACACAGCTTCACATCCATAGACTAAGGAAAAGGGAGTTTGTCCTGTGGATGTACGAGGTGTCGTACGATTAGCCCATAGAACAGAAGGCAATTCTTCCACCCATTTTCCTTTGGCAGCTTTAAGTCGTTTCTTAAGTGAATTAACAATAGTTTTATTGCTCGACTCAGCTAAACCATTCGATTGTGGATATCGAGGTGTCGACATTACTAATTTGATATTTCTTTCTTCACAAAATCTTCGCGTTCGGTCACTGATGAATTGTGTCCCGTTGTCGCACGTTATTTCAGATGGAACTCCAAACCTACAAATGATGTTAGTTTGGATAAAAGAAACGACTTCTTTATCCCGGACTTGAGAAAAAGCCGCTGCTTCAACCCATTTAGAGAAATAATCAGTTAGAACTAAAAGGAATACCTTTTGCCCGGGAGCAGGTGGTAGTTTCCTAACAATATCCATTCCCCATTTCATAAAGGGCCAGGGGATCAAAGTCGAGTGTAAAGGTTCAGAAGGTTTATGAGACATACCTGCGTGTCGTTGACATGCGTCGCATAACTGTACATACCTAGTCGCATCTTGTCTTATCGTCGGCCAATAGTAACCTTGTCTTGATATCCGGTTAGCTAAACTGCGGCTTCCAGAGTGATTTCCACATTCACCATCGTGCATATCTTGTAAAATTTTATGTACTTGTTCCTTGCTGGTGATACACCGCAAGTTCAAACCAGTTGAAGATCGTCGATACAATTGTCCTCTGATCATAACGTACCTCGATGCTTTGAATCTAATTTTTCTTGCTTCCATTTTATCATCGGGTAATTGATTGTGCTCTAAGAAATTTCGAATGTCGTCCGACCAAGAATTTTCTTCTTCGATTGGTGCGACTGAAATATTATCATCTTCTTTGATGGAAGGGGTTGCAAGATGAACTATTGGGATATTGTCGAATGTCGTTCGACTAAGTGCTGACCCCAAATTGGCCAGTGCATCAGCTTGAGTGTTCTGATCTTTTGGTATTTGCTCGATTACAAAGTGGCCGAATTTCTTTGCTTCTTCTTTTACTATTTTATAATAGGCAATCATCCTTGAATCTTTTGCTGCGAATTCTCCATTGATTTGGTTAACAACTAAGGATGAATCACTTCGAATGTGCAAACGTGTTGCCCCCAGTTCACGAGCAATTTTGATTCCTACAATCAATGCTTCATACTCTGCTTCATTATTTGTTGCTTTGAAATCGCATCGTATGGAATATACCATTTTGCCCCCTTGTGGGGACTGTAGGACGACACCCAAGCCTGTGCCACGTATATTTGCCGAACCGTCAACGTCGAGCGTCCATGTAGTGTCGTGCAAAGTCGCCACAATTTTATCGGACGTCATCGTGCTTTCTAGTTCTGGACTAAAATCTGAGATGAAATCGGCTAAGACCTGTGACTTAATCGCTGTTTTGGGCTTGAAATCCAGATCAAAATTGCTGAGGTAAATACTCCATTTAGCTAGTCGTCCTGTTAATTCAGGCTTTCTTAACACAGATTTTAGAGGAAAATTAGTTACCACAGTTATAGGATGTGACTCAAAATAGTGTCGTAACTTTTTAGCAGCCATAACTAATGAAAGTAAAAGTTTTTCTATAGACGAATACCTGGTTTCAGCATCTAACAGAGTTTTACTTACATAGTAAATTGGCAGTTGTCGTCCGTCGGTTTCTCGTATAAGGACTGCACTTACCGAATTAATGCTGACGGCTAGGTAAAGTTGAAGGACTTCACCTTTCTCAGGTTTAGAGAGGAAAGGAGGCGACATCATGTATTTTTTGAGTCGCTGCAACGCTTCTTCATGCTTATCCGTCCATTCAAACCCTTTATTTTTTCGAAGGACATTGTAAAATAAATGACACCTGTCGGACGATCGAGAAATAAACCTGTTCAGCGCTGCTACTCGTCCTGTAAGACGTTGGACTTCTTTAAAATTTCTGGGCGATTTTAGCTCAACAATTGCTTTAATCTGTTCTGGATTAGCTTCGATTCCTCGTCGTGTGACCATATAACCGAGAAATTTTCCAGCTCGAACCCCGAAAGAACATTTCGTAGGATTTAACTTCATCTTGTATTCACGCAAGATATCGAATGACTGCTTCAAATGTCCGATATGATCGTCCGCATGTTTTGATTTGACAAGCATGTCATCAATGTATACCTCCATAGTATCACCCAAATGTTCTTTGAACATCATATTCACCAATCGTTGATATGTCGAACCTGCATTTTTAAGACCAAAAGGCATTACTTTGTAACAATAAATACCTTTATCCGTCATGAAGGCTGTTTTTTCCTGGTCGTCTGAATGCATCAATATCTGGTTATACCCAGAATATGCATCCATGAATGTGAGTAACTCATGTCCTGCTGTAGCGTCGACCATGGAGTCGATATGTGGTAATGGAAATGGATCTTTCGGACATGCTTTGTTAAGGTCTGTGAAATCGATGCAGACTCGCCATTTGCCATTTTTCTTTTGAACGACTACAACATTAGCGAGCCAATCTGGATACTTGACTTCCCGTATTTTTCCTGTTTTAAGTAAATTATCAACTTCGTCGTTGATAACCTTATTCCTCTCAGGAGCAAATTTTCGCCTTTTCTGTTGAACAGGTTTAAATGATGGATTAATGTTGAGTTTATGAGAAATAATACTCGGATCAATACCTACCATGTCTTCGTGCGTCCAAGCGAAACAATCATAGTGGTCCTGCAAAAAAGAAATTAGTTGTTTTTTAAAAGAAGGGTCGAGCGTAGAACCTATGTAAACCATTTGGTCAGGTTTATCCTGGTTCAAGACGACAGCTTCCAAGCGATAATCGTCGTTAGTTCCAGGAACATCCTGGTTCTGTAATTGCTATACTGTCTGTTTCGGGGGCTTCAAGGAAATTTTATAACATTCCCTAGCAACCTTTCTTTCGCCTTTGATTTCCTGTACTCCCCATTGCGTGGGAAATTTCAAAGTTTGATGATATGTCGAAGGCACAGCCTTCATGTCATGAATCCAAGGTCGCCCAAGAATAACGTTATAAGCTGATGAACAATCGACGACATTGAATTTCGTCTGTCTGTTGATTCCTTTAGCATATACTGGGAGTATGATTTCACCCATGGTGTTTGTCGCTCCACCATTAAACCCAACGAGTGTGGTCGAACGTCGTGTAATTTCGGATTTGTCGATACCCATTGCTTTCACTGCATCAAAAAAGATAATGTTAGCTGAACTACCTCCATCGACGAGTATCCTTTTGGTTAGACAATTCCCAATGCTTAATTGAATAATTAGTCCGTCATGATGCTTCTGATGTACGTCATCGAGATCTGCCTGATCGAACGTTAAGGGCATAGCTTCCAATTCTGCGTCCTCTTTGAGTCGTATATCCTTTGGAATTGGTCGATCATCAGGACCACGACTGGCATGTCTCTTAGCAGCTGAATAAGTGGTCCCACAGATATCAGAACCTCCGGTGATACAATTAATCACCTTGGCATGCTCTGGGGATGTGGGACGTGCGTCTTTCTTTTCCTTTAATTCCTGTAAATAACCTTTCGAATTAAGCCAGGACAACTCTTTCTTTAAGGCGATGCAATCTTCCGTTATATGACCGAAGTCATCATGGAAGTCGCACCATTTATTTTTATCCTTCTTGTCACTGTCTTTGTCACTTTTCTTTGGCCATCGTATGTTTTGCTGAAGTTGCTTCAAGGATATGACGACGTCTTTAGCTGATCCAGGGAAACCATAAGATGATACCTTAGGGTACTGGATAGATTTAGAAGTCGTCAGTCCTTTCTTTTCAAATCTGACGTTTGAAATCTGTCGAGTAGGCTCAGATCGATTGGTTGACTTTGGTTTGAAGTCTGGCTTTTTAACACTTAAGTTTTTTCGGTCGCCCGAATGTTTATTTCTGAATGCAAGGTCATCTTCGACCCTCATGTGGGCAAGTGTCCGTGCTCGTACGTCTTCAAAGGTTTCCGGAGGATATTTCGTAAGATCGAGATATAACCCAGAACTATCATCCAGACCTCGTTTGTATGCTTCGATTGCTGTTTTTACATCACAATTACGGATACTAATCATCTCTGCATTAAACCGATTAAAGTAGCTTCGGATGGACTCTCCACTCTTCTGCACAACATAATAGAGGTCGCTTGTCTGCTTCTCCATTTTTCGGCTGCTAGCAAATTGTTGAGTGAATTGATTCACCAGTTCTGCAAAAGACCCAATAGTTTTAGGTTTAAGATTTATTAACCATTGTAAAGCTGCTCCAGTCAAGGTCGCCCCAAAACTTTTGCACATGCAAACTTCTTGGAATTGGTGCGGTATTGAGACAGTCCACATAAGTTGCTTGTATTGAGCGACGTGTTCCGTTGGATCAGTGACGCCTGAGTACTTTGGATTGAAAGTTGGAATACTATATTTCTTTGGGACGTCCACCAACGCAATCTCGTCAACAAACGGCGACGCCTGAAACCCTGTACGAGGCTCGACATCGACTGGAACTGCTGCCCCCGGTAATTTGGCCAACATTGATAGGACACGTTCATTTTGTTCTTCTAGAAGTTTTAATCTTTGCGCAACAGGATCTAAGGGAACACCACTTGAAGTGCCCAATGGAACATAACCAATCCCATTGAGGCTATTCTGCTGTGAGGCGTCAGAAGCATATCCATTAAATGGAATAGAGGCCATAGGCATAGTTGGAATCATAAAAGTTGCAGGGTTAATTGATGGCGGACGAGGATAATTTGGTAATGGAGGAGGCACATTCCAAGTACCAACATAAGCATTTGTAGTCCCCATCATATTGTTCCCATTTTGATTTCTCAAATTCTCAATGGTTTCGGCTGCTTGTCGAGCTTGAGTTGTTAAGGCGTCAATACGAGCACGAGCAGCTGTCAACTCCATATTCATTTGAGCCACGACATGATCTTGAGTTCCCTGGAATGCCATTATCTTGAACAACTGGACAAGAAAACACTAAGAGAAAACGTTAGTCTGTCGTTAGATTATTGAAGATTTCCTTTGGATGGGGCCCCACGGTGGGCGCCAAACTGTTTATGCCAAAAATCTCACAAGGAAAATTTAAGGTAAATGTGGAGCTTGATCCAACCAAAGAAAGCAACAACAATAATCTTACGACTATAATAAAAAATAAAGTAAATAAGACGAGAGAATTGGTGACGCGGAAAACCCCTAAAATGGGTAAAAACCGCGGACGAGTGTGAGTCGTCGTGCACTATGGACGTCAATCAGGGACGTCGTCCTTTAGAACAGGTGTTACAAGTGTAATACAATGAAAAGTAATATAACAAAGTAAATTCGGTCGTGCGTCGGATGTATTCAGACTTCAATCGTGCGTCGTACGTCAAACAATAGGATGTTTTATGAACTTTGAGAAGGATTGAGCAAGCTTGAGAGTATAATCTGTGAGTTTCTGAGGTATGAGAATCAGATGTCCTTGAGTGAGTTTTCCTCTTCGTATTTATAGTGCATTCTTCCGTTAGGATGTCATTAATGTGTATCTTACACATTAATGAGATGATCATTTTGACATTAATGATGGCGTCCGTTATGTCCGTTATGTCCGCTGCTATTGATGAAGGCTTCCGTTATGACTTTTAGTCATAAATATCCTTGACTCCTGCATTAAAACATGACATAATATATATTGTAGGTTAGTAACTGAAAACATATCGTACGATGGTATTCGTCGGACGGATATTTAACCGTTTTAGTCGAGGTTGCTGAAGATAGAGCGTCCCTTACCTTATGTCGTACGAGAATAGTCTTTTGGACTTCCTTACCTGTTGTCTAGTGTCAATCGTACGACAATGTACTATTGAAATTTTTACCCAAACATATATAAATCTTTTCTTTTATTTTGAGGGGTCGTTTATAAAATGTTTATCGGGTAAACACTTACTGACAAGAGTTACCATTTTCAGATACCTTATCGAGTGGCATCGTCGGTCATCAAAATGGATTGCTGATAAACATTTTTTATCAAATAAGGGTTCGTTTACCCAAATGTTTATCCGGTAAGTGTTTACCGGTAAAAATTAATACTTTCATTTGCCTTCTAGCGTAAGATTCTAGTTCATTTAAACGGCATCGTATGCAACAATATACCTTGTAAGTGTTTACCCGGTAAGACTTGATGTCCACACTTACCAGTAAGAGTTTTGGCCCTTGCCATCGTTCTTACCGGTTAAGAGCTTACCGGATAAGTGTTTGTTAAAAGGCTCCTAAGAGTATTTTCTTTCACTTACTGAGTAAGATTCTCAGTATTTACTATATCCCTTACCTCGTAAGATTTTCGATTCTTACTGTTTTCATTTGATAGGATAAATGATACGTAGTAAATATTTATCCCGTAAAAATTTGGTAAATGACTACTAACTATTTCTATAGGTTGAAGTTATGTATAATTTTTGTAGTGTCAGAGACATAAACTATAGTATAAATGACGGCCCGGCCCAACCCACGAACAAAGGAAATATTTAAGATAATTTTTTAATATAAATGACGGCCCAACCCATAAATCGTCCCTGTTCTTCACAAAAACTCTACAAATTACCATTTTAATTTAGAAATTATACAATAACCCCCAACTTTTGAATATGTTTGCATGGACAACTTTTTTATAGTTTTTTTTTTAATATACAAGTATAAAATGCATATGTACACATATTTGGAATAAAAAAAAATAGTGTTGTCTGTTAAATTGCGAGAGGCGGGTTTGGGAAAAATTTAGCTTTCTGCATACAACCCCCTATAAGTTTACTGAATAAGTCACTTTTATATCATTAAGCCACTATCAAACAATCATGCATAGCTGACCGAATAAGTTATAAGTCTCATTAACCTGCTAACAAGTTTAATCGAGTTATCGAACGAGTCGAGCCAAACATTGGTGTCACGAGTCTCAGCTTTAAGTTAAACGAGTTCTATTTTGTGTTCAATATCGACGCGAGCTTGATAATTATTGAGCGCGAGATAAGCGAACTCGAGCTCGAATAGCTCGCTAAAAGCTTGAATTGTTTACACCCTAATCATAAGCACCATGTGACATGCTATCTCACTAGACAGATCAAGTCTTGATTGTGTTCCTTGGGACCGTCGTCGTCGTCTAGTGAAGAAGAGCCTCCGCTATGCTACTTACTATAAACATCATGATTGTGAAGGTTGATCTGGTGGCAAATTGAACTACCACTACAACCGTCACCGTCAGAATCACTCTGACGCTCGATTCGGCCTCCTCTTTTAGAAATTTATGAATCATACGAAAAGCCATCTTATTAGTTGCAACCAGAGGTTGATGAAGCTAAATAGCAAGTGTTTGTGCGTAGAATATATCGAGTTCAAAGACGAGTATAAGGTACGGACATATTTATTCTAAAAATATATTATAGAATCCACGTCAAAATAAATGTAATACTTTTTGATGATTTTTCGATTTTAATTTTGCTAAGGCAACACATTTTTTTGTTAACTTTTGATCTAAATGTAACATTTCATATATTTGCATGAGAGTTTCATATTCCTCTTCACTCACATTTCATACCACTCAAATAGAGGAGGTATGAATATAATTGGTCGTTAAATTAACAAATGGCAAGCAATAGATTCGCCTTTTAGTAATTAGTTGTCACATCCTCAATTTGAAAATAGCAACTTATTTAGAATTTTTTAAACACATCAATAACGATTCGTCTGCAATCACAATTTAAGAATGAACCTCCATACATATACATATCCTATATAACAGTCTATGATAAGGACGGATGCTACTAAACCCAAAGTCAGCTACTATCTCCAATTTGCGGAAGACCTCAACAACTACTTACTCTTGCACAAGGCTAAGGCTCGACTTCCCAAAGCACTGCTAGAACCGAACCCCCAACAAGAACCTGATGCACATGCCGACAAAATAAAAATGGTTAGACTTAACGCCTAGTGAGCTCAAGAGTTTTAACATGAATGAATGCACAAGTAAAATCATGCTAGAAACAGTTACAGTTCTTATCAACAGTTAACCAATTAATCACGTAGATGTGGAGTCAACGGGAGCGACCCATATCTCCAATCCGGTTCACCCAAAGAGGCAATGCACCTTGAAGCCACTTTCTCTGGCAACCCAAAGGTCCGACACGCACCGGGGACTACCGCCTTAGGAAATTCCCCGGCGGCAGAGGTCTAGGTACATAGGAGACTACCGCCTTAGGAAATTCTCCAATTGTCACCCACCTACATTCCTATAGTGAATCACAGACTTGGTTCGTCCACATAATGCATATAAGAGGTCTCAAAGATGTGTTTCATCCCGTTAGTCATTCGGGTATCAACCAAGAACACAATATTACCATCCTAAGCATGTAAATCCATCATATGACATAATATCCATTCAAATACTTTGTGAGAATATAAGGTCGCCAAAAAGGCATTCCAAGGAGGAATCATCATAATACCCAAATATGCATAAATGACTCATGGTAAGTTAATCATATACAAATTTCCACACCCCAAACACTTATACATTAAATAAGAACGATTGAGAAATCACATCAATGACAACACTTTAGAACTGGTTCACCCAAAGAGGCAACTTGAAATAGCAAATGCCTACACGACTCATTTTAGTGAAAACCGAGCTAAGATACTCAAAAGCCTTTTTATCAACAATTGACGTCTTCCAAATAATGAAATGCTTTTAAACATCGTTTATGAAGACACATACCCCAAAGACGTGGTTAAACCGAAACTCGATACGTATTGGGACCAAAGATTTTCCAACGGTTTTATGAATGCAACACTCTCGGAATGCATAACCCATGAACTTAGGTTTCAATTGTACAAAGTCGTTAAGAATGCATAATGCCATGAAATGAACTCCATTTGCACAAAATTTCTAAGAATCCAAATATGAGCATCTTATATAATTTCACAACCCAAGTTTACCAAACATGAAACTTATTAAAATACCCACACTTTGACAAATATCAAGTAAAACACACTTTTACTTCAAAATACCCATTTTTGGCATGTACACCGTTTTAACAAATCAATTTGAACTCACCTTGCTAGATTTAGGCTAAATCTAGATGTTACCCCACTTTGAGCTCCTTTGAAGGAACTTGAATCTTCAAGCAAAACTTCCAAAAACCTAGGTCTATAAGTTTCCAACCATCAAAACATAAACAACCACAAATACTCGATCCCCAACCTTAAACATGAATACCTCAACTGATACTGAAACCCTAACTTCCATAAATGAAGAGAATAGAAGATTACCTTGACCCAAGCTTGAATCCATCAACCAAAACACCTCTAGTTCACCAAAATGGTTACAAACCTCCAATCTAAGCAAGGGAAAACAAAGGGTGGATGAAACCCTAGAAAACTTTGGTGAAGAAGATGAATAGTGAGAGATGAGAAGCTTTACCACCACGAAATACTCTAGTATACTCCAATAGACTTCCAATCTCTTGCTAGATCCTTGAAAAGCTCTCAGAAACGAAATCGTAGCAACTTGAATCACCCAAATCGGAGCTCTGGATCAAGAGTTATGAGGAAATGAAGTTTGAGGCTGAAAAATCGCGATTTAAGTTGGAACAGTGGATTTCGCGACTTGTCTCGCGACTTAGGTCGCGGCATAAGTCGCCCACTTCCTCCTGATTTTCTTCTCGATACTATTTTGGCCGTAACTTCTTCGTTATAGCTCCGTTTTCGCTCCGGAAAGAACCGTTTGACTCGTAATTGAATCCTTTATCAATCAAGACTATAAAACATAGGATTCAAATCCAAAATCAAATATCTTATTTTTCCTTAATATACCGGTTTCTGTATTTAACTTGCATTGATACCTCTCGAAACTCAGGGTGTTACATTAGTCTACCAAATATTCCACAAGTAGCAGTTACGACGTATTTGTTAGCGCCTTAATGAACTTAACAAGGACTCACGTCTTATGTAGCTAGTTATACATGATTGTTTGTTATTAAGTAAGTTTCTAGGGGGAGTTTTATGTAGAAAACCAAGTTTTTTCCAAACCTACAATTTTCAATTAAAAAAAACATGTTCATTCCATCTATGAAAAAACCCTCTCACGCAAAAACATTCACAATCTATACAAGCAAATTAATCCACATAAATAGTTTCATCCATACAGGAATTAATGGAAAATCAACCAAACAACCCCTTAACCAAGCACAAAAAGTAACACCAATAATAAAGTAGATGGAAAAAGATTAAAGTAGATGGAATGAATGTTATTAAATTAACCTTCATCTTTCTTAGTACAATAGGTAGTTCTTATTATACAAGTTATGATTTAAGATTGAAAAAACAATAATTGAACAAAGTTTGCACATATTTTATCAAAATAAAAGGGTATAGACTAAAACATGAAAACAACTATATATGATGTTAATATATAGCTAGATTCGAGTGAAATTAACTATCTTGTTCTTTCGAAACTGCCACCAATTTGCATGTGCAACCATTATGGTGACGATGTCCTACTAAATTCTCTCGACGTGGGTTGTGAAACAAACTGCATGTCGAATGTTTGGTGACCCAACTGAAACACATAGTCATTCATTTATGAGACAATAAAGTTTGCTACCTAATTCACTGCTAGAAAAGGGACCTTCACTAATGGATATTTATCGACATACACTTCCATCAGTAATTACCAACAAATTTCTAACCCGAAAAACAAAGGAGGATTAACGACAAGATAAAAGCCACTGGCACCGGTTGTTGATTAAGTGACAGATTATTGAGGGATTTGCAATGTGTGTGTGTGTGTTTTATTTCTATATGGGTAGTAATGGTTTTAATGAGCCTTGTTAGATTGTATTTGTGAATGCCAATTGTTACCTTTGTATACATGTTAGAAATACAAAAAAAAACGATTTTTTTCCCAAAATACAAGATTTCCAATGGATATCCGTTGGAAAACCAACTAATAATCCGTCGAAAACAACATCGGTGATAATCATGTTTCTAGTAGTGATTGCAATTCACTAGCTATACGTAGGGTTGACACAAAGAATAAATGAATTGAGCATGAGATTTTTTTTGAAGACCCGACATTTGTAACTTACGTCTCTCGTAGGAAATCCATCAGGGTTGAGATTTGATCTTGAAGTGACAGCTTCAAGCATCATCAATAAGAACTACAAAAACCAGGTTAATTAGCATGTTATTTGATATTGTCCAAACGTAAAGTTGTCATGATGCAATGATCCACCATAAAGATAACTCATATACCTCAACTTGTCGTTGTAATGCCTGGATGTAATTGATTATCTCATCGAGGACCAATGCTTTTCCGATGACCTGAGATCACACAATTGAACGTTAAGTTCTAAAGCGTTAGACAACAAATTTGTATAAAATGAAGCGAAATAAAATGATTGATTTCTTGTGTATGTCATTTCCTAAGTAAATATAATGTTGGTCGCCGTATTATTACGCTTTTGTCGTTGACATGACTACAGGACAAAAGATTTGCACACAACCGCTACACAATTTAACGTTGTTGTCAAATTAACACGATCAAACTTCACATGTCGATTGCATGCACCATTAATAATGATAAAAAAATCATAACTTTTAAGAACTAAACACAATTATGGGTTCAAACCAAACCTTATTTGAAGATTCCACTGTAACATATTACATATTCATGTAATATTTTTTTTTGGGGGTGAATATGGGCATTCGGGCTAACTAATGTTTTCAGACTAATCCTCCGAATGACCAGGAATGGCTTTGAGTCTTCGCAGGTGAACCTCCATGATTATAAGGGCTTTGACAGTGATCAGATTCGAAACCAAAGAAGAAGATATTTTTACTACATCCCCTAGGTATTAACCCATATGCTACAACCCAGGGGCGGAGCCACCTTGGAGCCAAATGTGACATTGGCTTCCCCTCAAACTTAAAATTTGATATAGGCCCAAACCACAATTACCCTCTTGAAACTTTACTTATTCATATTAATTTATTCTTTTTCTTCCTATATAAATGCCAAGTTTTCAAAAGGTTCTAAAATAAACACGTTACCTTGTTGAATACACATAATTTTTACAATAAATTTCCTGTATTTTCAAAGGGCTTTTCTTATTTATATGATTATCTACACACATCTTGTACTTTATCTATATCTATACTTCTATACTATATTATAAAAACGACATAAAAAACTTTTAATTACAATATTTTAAGCACAAGTTACAACTAATTAAAGTCAATTATTTAATTTACAATTTCTTAATGCTTTAGTACAACCTTTCCAAGCACAGTATCTCACATAATCATCTATTTGTGGAATGGATACTCATTTATTAATATAAATATTTGTTTTTTTTGTGGATGATTTTATAAAATAGATTTTATATGAGCATAATCTATTTTAAATGTAGATTTTACATTTAAATCTATATTAATGAGATGTAATATAAAATCTTTTTTCTTCCGTATTTTTTTATATTACATCTTATAATGATTTTTCCATATTTTATTTTATAAAATCTTTTTCCATATTTTATTTTATAAAATCTTTTTACATAATGAGATGTAATATAAACTATTTTTTCTTCCGTATTTTTTTTGATAATATAAAATCTATTTTATTTTATAAAATCTACACGTATTTTATATTAGGATAATATAAAATCTACACGTATTTTTTTTTCTAATATAAAATTTACACGTATTTTTTTCACGAGCATTAAAATAAAGAAAAAAGAATGTTGATATGAATTAAAAATAAAAAATAACGAGATACACTAATAAATTATCGTATTCTTTAAAATAAAAAAATTCCGCAATACTTTCCAAATTAACCAAGTGTAAAGAAAATAAAATATAAACGATGTAGATATAAAAATATTCTTCCATATTTTTAATACATTTACATTTAAATGTAAAATCGAAAATGAAAATAAAAGATTTTAAAATAATCTCTAAATTCACTATAAATATATATTGTTGGTCCCGGAGGTGCTTAACAAGTTTGTAGAAGGGGGGGGGGTTGAATACAAACACAGAAATTAAAGTTTAATAAATTGTTTATTGATAAATCAAAATACAATTTACAAGTTTGTTGCGGAATAAGATTAAGACAGACTCAATCTAAACAAACTTAAGAAACACTAAGATGATTGCACAAGAAATTCAGAGAATGGGGGATTTAAGAGATATAGAAAACAAGGGTTTCTATATGGAGTTCAAGGATTGAGCACACCCACAGATGGAGGGTGAACTTCCTATTTATACCCTATGCATTAAATGCATGACAGGGCACTTTACACGTGGCGTTCACTGATTGGCTTTGAGAGTATGACTTTTGGGAGACATGCTTTCGGCCGGGTCATGAACAGGGTAGTTGACAGAGTTGTTGTACGTATGGTGGCAGAGACATGTCCGTTCTGACACATAGTACTAGTTTGTGCAAGGATAAACAAAAGGAAACTTGAGACATAAGCTTTGTGATCTTTTGATCGCTGAATATCTCTTCTTTCAGAGATAAAGAGGTTCAGCTATCGCTGAAGCTTTTCCTCATGTTCCTTCGCGTATATGTAGAGTTGTCTTTGCTTCACTGATATCCGCATCAGATCACTAGTAGACTTCTCTTTGTTCAGCAGCTTCGTCTTCGATTCAGCTATGAACATATGTTGACGCGAGACTTGTCTTCAGGAATTACGTTACTGTTTACATCAGAAACTATCAGTGATAACTGAACAGACTCAGCCTAATCACTGATAGTGAAACACTAATACATAAAAATGTTTATAAAAAAAGACTATCAACGATAACTGAACAGACTCAGTCTGATCGCTGATGGTGAAACACTAATACATATTAAAATGTAATTTTCACTAAGTATAGAAGAGGGTCGTTATCAAATCACTGAGAGAGTTTGGATCAACAATCTCCCCCTATTTGATAATGACAAAGTAACTAAAGAAAATTACTTTATGATTCAAAATATAGGAATAAAAAGGACTCATAACATGCATGTCCCAATTACTATTTTGAGGGATCTTTTACAGTACTAATATGGTTAAGTACATCACTGCAATTTTCATTTAATTCAGGGATAGAATTACAAGATATGAAAATCATAAGTACAAGTGAATAACTAACTACTGTAAGTATAACTAATAGATTACATAAAAGGAAACTAATCTATCAGCTATTAAAAGAGGGTTTAGGAGGATTGATCAAATACTCAGGTATTTCTTCTCCTTTTTGCCTTCGCTCTAAAGATTCTTTGCAGATAATCGCTATGATTGGCTCAGCAGCAGGAGAGAGAGTACACCATAGGCACATGAGATCCTTGAGAAGAGCGAGGGACAGATAGGGATTTCAGAGACCCTTTGAAATCTGAGTTGTTCCTCGTCATCTCTGAAGAAGATTCCAAAAGGTTCTTCAAGAACTTGTCCTGCAGCATATGGTCCGCCAGGAGGCAGAGAGAGATCTAGAACTGAAAGATCAGGAGGAGGACCGAACAGAGCTTCTCTGGAGAATTTGATGGAGGATTCATTCCTTATCACTGCGACATTATCAGACGAGGAGGAGACGGGATTTTTCTTGACTTGCATGGATTTTGAGGGAAGAGTAGATGGCACTTTTAGTATTGCAGCGACTTTGTTGATGAGAGCATCATTCACCCTTTCAACGTAGCCTCTGTATGTAGACTTTGATTTTTTCAGCGCATCTTTGAACTCAAGCCACTCCATGTAGCCGAAGTCTTCCAGCTTTGAAATGAACATAGACTTGCAGCTTCCATCCTCTCTGGTAATTTCCATGGTGACAGAGAGCTTATCCTTTTTCTTTCTTCCAGAGATGGCAACCGCTACGATCTTCATTGGGTCAGAGCGATAGTCGATTTTGTGTTTGCACCATTCGACTGTATTATCGCTGACCGCTTTTTCTTTGGAGCGTTCCTCTTCAATTTCTTTCAACAGAGCTGCTTGGACTTCTACTGCTTTGCGTTTCAGCTTCTTGTCTTTGACTTGAGAAGACTGAATTTTGAGAGGCAGAGAGGCATCTCTTTGACATTCAACAATCAGCTTCTCAGCCTTGACGAATTCTTCAATTTTAGTGTCAGTCAGGAATTTCAGCTCTGATGATTGAGAGGGGACCTTTCGTCTTCGTCGTTGACTCTCCAGATGAGAGATCATCTCTGTTATTTTCTTTCTCTCTTCCCCAGACCAGTGAGAGGGTCTAGAGGGCCTTCCAAGATGTTGCAGGGACTCTTCTTCTTCTTCATCCTCTTCATCAATCTCTCTGACAGAGACTGAGATTATTTGGTCATCAGCTTCAACAGCTGGGATTATCTGGAGCTATTTACCCTTAAGCAGGGGAGAGAACTGTCTGGTCAGAAAATGAAAAATGTTAGATTTATTTAGGGAAGGAGAGAGAGATAAAGGCTAGAAAGAAACAGGGGTGGGATTTTTATAGAAGTAAAAAGGAACAAGAGTAAGGCATACCTGAGAAGGATTCTCCTCAGGTAGTGAGATCATCTTCAGGGTTCCCTCAGCAGATGCACCTTTGCTTTGGGAAGAGGTTCCTGAAGATGTTTCTTGTATCCCCCCTGCTTGGATAACTTCTTTCGAAGCTATCGCTGATAATGTGGCGGCTGAAGAACACCAGAGAGATTGATCTTCTTCATCGTCATCATCATCATCTTGATGAGAATCATCCTCTTGATCTTCAAGATCAAGGTCTTCATCATCGTCTTCTTCCTCTTCTTCATCATCGACTATATCAGCGATGGTGGGAGGGGCTTTGTCAGCAGCTATCTCCCCCTCAACTTGAGAGGGAGTTTCCTTTAGTTGTTCAGCAGCGACTTCAACCTCCGTATTTTCTTCAGCGGTCTTCTCCCCCTCTTTGTCATTATCAACAAGGGAGAGATCTTTGGAAGGAGATGAAATTTTTGCGGCAGCCAACTTCTGGACTTCAGCTTCCAGTCCTTTGAGCCGATCTTCAAGTACAGGGAATTTAGACGTAGCTTGATGAATAAAATCCACAGCTACGCATAGAGCAGTTCTATCGTCTTCTGTAAATGAAGGAGCAGGAGTTGGAATTGGTTCCTTCAGGTGGGAAAGGATCTGCTGAAGAAGGACTTCACATGCATCAACCTTTGTAGACAGAGCTACAAACTGTTGTTGTGAGTCTTCCTTGACTTTGTCAATCGCTTCTTGGAGAGTAGCGAGTTGAGAAACGTCAGCTTTGGAGGCACAGGTGGCAGTCAGCGTCTTCAGCGCTTCACCAGCTGATTGAACAACGTTGGTGGTGGTGTTGAGAGAAGCAGTCATGGATTCCACCTTTGCACTCAGATTGTTGACATTGTTGTCAACAGTCGCTAAGCTAGGACCTGAAAGATAAGTTAGTGTTTCAGAACCAGGCTTATATGGTGAGCTGGGAGAAGTGTTTAAGGTTATAGGGATACCTGAATTATCAAACATTTTGTAGAATTGTAAAGATTCCTCAAAAGAATGATGTTCAGGTCCTATGGGTCCAAACTGTGGAGTAGAGATAGAAGGAGGGTTAGAGATCAAAGAAATAGAAGGACTAGAGATAGGTATAGGAGATGTAGGGATAGGGGTTGTTACCTCATGTTGTTGAGCTGAGATCGTAGGTTGTGTCACTGTTGTTGTGACAGCGACCGAGATCGTTGGCACGGTTGAAGTGGTTGTCGCTGAGGATGTGGATGAGAGACACACAAAAGCATCCAAGGAAGTTTGTAGAGAAACATCCTTAGGTATAGAGCTAGAAGTAGCTTTCTCCTTAGTCACCTTGGCCTTCTTCGAAGGACCAGGGGAACCAGTTGATGGTCGTTTTGAAGGGGTAGCGACAGGGATAGCAGAAGAAGGAACCTCCTGCGTGGCCGCTGAAGACGAAGAAGTGAGGAGAGAGAGTCGAGAGCGAAGTTCATAAATACTTACCTCGTTGGGGAGCGACTTGACCTCCAAGGATCGCTGACCCACTTTCGGAAAGGATGCATCCGAGTTGGTGGGGTAAGTGGTAGGAAAGAGGAACTTCAGGTACGCGCAGATGAAGCGTACGTAGGGAACTTTGGGATCCCTCTCAGTCTTCTCTATTTTTGACTTCAGATCGTCAAAGATAGCTGTTGCGTAGTCGAAGTTGCGTCCAACTATCACCAAGTAAGCCATCTGGACCTGAACCTTGCTGGCTTGGTCCAGTGACCCACTCTTCCCACTCATACACTGAATGATGTGTGAGAAGATGTAGTTGAGCTGGGAAGGCATCAGTGCCTTCTTCACAAGAGTCAGCTTCTTGTTGGGAATCGTAGTTCTTGGTTTGGGTTCCCAAGCGTATTCCATGGCATCCAGGAATTGGATGAGTTCAGCGTCAGTTGGCAAGGCGTCGAATCCATTCCTGGGTTTGTCGGGAAAACGCAGAGCTTTCCTCAGGCCTAGGGCAGTCATCATCCCTGAGCCAAGTTGAGTGCTGAAGGAGATGGCAGGAACCTGTTCACCCTTTTTGTTGGTGAGGGAGGTTTCTTCAGCTGTGAACCAGAATTGCTGAAGTAGTGCTTTAGAAGGTGTGGGATCCACAGTGATAGCGTAAGCAATGCAGGATTGCTTCAGAAACATTGCGGCCTCCTTCAGATGAGGATACTTGATACCATCAAAGTCGAGGCGAGCAAGATGGTTGTTCTTTGGAAGCTCATAATCGGAGATGGCGAACTTGACGTCCTTTGAGGCGACCAGTGCAGATTGAGTCATTCTGAATGATGAGTAGATAAACGAGTAGAAGAAAGGTTTAGTCTTAAAATAAAGAAGATTTGCTAGTTTCTATTTGGGGAAAGAAACGTAGGAAATCAACATATTTGTAGAGGAAAACATTTTATGAATGAGATTTGAGACAAGAATAAGAAGAAGATCAAGAATTACCTGTTGATCTGTGAGGTTGAAGATGCAAATGCTTGAGATTTGCTATAATGCTTGAGAGAGTATTCTTGCTTTGAAAGTATTTCCAGAAAGCGTAAATTGATAAGAATGGAAAAACATTCTTTTTATAAGAGAGAGAGAGTGTGAGTGTGAGAGAAGCGGGAAAACAAATGCTCATCATGACATGGACACGTCCCACGAAGTTGATTGGATAGAAGAGCAACGGACGAACGTGTCATAAAAGGCATGTCGTGGATTGTCGGTTCAATTGACGTCATAGAAGAGAGAGACTATTCATTTGTCCGTTTTGAAATTATCACTGAAGAAAAAAAATCAGCGATTGATTCTCTTTTTGAAAATATCCCTGATAGTAAAGATGGGGATAGATTTTCTTTTTAAAATGATCACTGACAAGAAATATCAGTGATAAATTTAATTTCAAAAAGCTTTTAATCATTTGAAGAAAGATTCAGTGATTAAGGTTTATATTTTAAAAAACATCTCAACTGAATGAAGATTCAGTTGTAGGGATTGAGAAAACATACCTGAGGGTCAGAATATTTATCAGAGAGAATGATGAAAGAGGAACTTTTGATTACTGACACAATACATGAACACTGAAGAATTATTCTTCAAGGTTCAGCATTCCAAGCTCACTGATGAGAAAGTTGAACCTTGTCTCATCAAGAGGTTTGGTGAATATATCAGCAAGCTGAAAGTCAGTAGGGATAAAGTGAAGTTCAATATCACCATTCATCACATGATCTCTGATAAAATGATATCTGATCTCAATGTGTTTTGTCTTTGAATGTAGCACTGGATTATTTGCTATAGCGATAGCACTAGTGTTGTCGCAATAGATAGGAATCTTTGACAGCTGAAGGTCATAATCTAATAGTTGATTTATCATCCACAAGATTTGAGAACAACAGCTTCTAGCGGCTACGTATTCAGCTTCAGCTGTGGAAGTGGACACAAAATTTTGCTTCTTGCTTGTCCAGCTTACCAGCTTTCCTCCCAAGAGATGACATCCACCAGTGGTAATTTTTCTGTCGAGTTTACAGCCTGCAAAATCACTATCAAAATATCCAGTTAGATCGAACCCTGAGTCTTTGGGATACCAAAGACCGAGGTTAGGAGTTCCTTTCAGATATCTGAAAATTCGCTTTACAGCGATCAGATGGGATTCCTTGGGTTCAGATTGATAGCGTGCACATAAACAAGTAGAGTACATAATGTCAGGTCGGCTCGCTGTTAGATACAACAGGGAGCCAATCATTCCTATATAGGCAGTGACATTAACAAGTTTTCCAGAAGGATCTTTGTTAAGTGTCAGGGGTGGTGCCATAGGAGTTTTCATCGCTGAAGTTTGTGTGAGATCAAACTTCTTCAGCATATCTTTAACATACTTACCCTGGCAGATAAAAGTACCTTTGTCAGATTGTTTAATCTGAAGACCAAGAAAATATGTCAGCTCACCCATCATACTCATTTTATATTCTTTCTTCATTCTTTCAGCGAAGCGAGTACACAGAGATGGGTTAGTAGAACCAAATATTATGTCATCAACATATATTTGTACAAGAATTATATGACCTTTTATCTTTCTGAAAAATAACGTATTATCAATTTTGCCACGTTCAAAATTTTCAGAGATAAGAAAAGATAAGAGAGTGTCATACCAAGCACGAGGGGCTTGTTTTAGACCATAGAGAGCTTTATCCAATTTATAAACATAATTTGGATACTTAGGATCATAAAACCCTGGTGGTTGTTCTACATAGACTTCTTCATTCAGCTTTCCATTTAGGAACGCTGATTTTACGTCCATTTGATAAACGATGAAGTCTTTATAGACTGCATAAGCTAAGAATAGTCGAATTGCTTCGAGCCTGGCCACAGGGGCAAAGGTTTCATCATAGTCTATGCCTTCTTTTTGTCTGTATCCCTGAGCAACAAGTCGAGCCTTGTTGCGGGTTACAGTTCCATGTTCATCTAACTTGTTTCTAAACACCCATTTGGTGCCTATTACAGTTTTATCAGATGTTCTAGGAACGAGATTCCAAACTTTGTTTCGATAAAATTCAGTCAGCTCTTCTTGAATAGCGCTGACCTAGTTTGGATCTCTGAGGGCATCATCAGTCTTCTTTGGTTCTATTAAAGAGAGAAAATTTACAAAGAGACAGATATTACCTGAGCTTCTTCGTGTCTGAATACCTGCTTCGAGATCACCAATAATTTGATCTATTGGGTGATCTTTGGTCCATCGCTGAGCATGAGCATGATTGCTTAACTCAGAGGTTGGATCAACGATTGGAATGTTTACTGATGAGGACGTTTGAGGTTCATCAGCGATTAACTGTTGAGTAGATTCACTAGAAAGGTTTTCAGACGAAGGCAGATTTGATGGTAGTAATGTGTTTAGAGGTTCTGCTGAGACCCATGAAATGGATTCAGTGGTAGGATGTATAATGTTCGGATCATCATCAGCGGTTGGAGGATCAGAATGCTGATGGTTTGAGAAGAAATGTTCTGTTTCTCTGTAGTGAGAAAGCATCCAAGCATTTAACTCTTCATTGTCAGCGATTGGTTTGGAGTTCGCTGAGCGAGTTTCATCAAAAGTGACGTGAATTGTTTCTTCTACGGTTTGTCTTCTCTTGTTGAAAACTCTGTAGGCTTTGGAGATGGAGGAATATCCTAGAAATATTCCATCATCAGCTTTTGGGTCGAACTTTCCAAGTTGATCTCTGTTGTTTAAGATAAAGCACTGACAACCAAAGATATGAAGAAAACTGATAGAAGGCTTCCTTCCAAGAAAAAGTTCATAAGTTGTCTTACCAAATCGCTTTATTATCAACGATCTGTTTTGAGTAAAACATGCAGTGTTTACAGCTTCTGCCCAAAATTGAGTAGGGAGATGAGAATCGCTGAGCATTGATCTAGCAGCTTCTATGATTGTTCTGTTTCTTCTTTCAGCGACTCCGTTTTGCTGAGGTGTTCTCACTGAAGAGAAGTTGTGAGAGATTCCATTGTTCTCAAAGAAATTGTTCAGGGAACTGTTTTTGAATTCAGTTCCATGATCACTTCTTATTGAGCGAACAGTAAGATTGTTCAGCACTTCCATCTTTTTCACAAAAGATATTAGTTCTTCTGGAGTATCACTCTTACAGCGAAGAAAGATAACCCAGGTGTAGCGAGAATATTCATCTACAATGACAAGTGTATGTTTCTTTCCAGCTATTGATTGGATGTTGACAGGGCCAAACAAATCATATGCAAGAGCTGAAGAGGACTTGTCACTGAGGAAACTTGCTTCGACTTGAAACTAGCTTTTGTTTGTTTTCCTTTTTCACATGCTGAGCAGAGAGATTCTTTAGCATATGAGTGCTGAGGAAGACCAGAAACCAGTTCCTTAGATGAGAGATAATTCAGGGTTTTGAAATTTAGATGAGAGAGCCTTTTATGCCATAGCCAGTTGACATCAGAAGAGGCCTTAGAGAGAAAACATAAGTTTTCAGTGATAGTAGAGTCCATATCTATTACATAGACATTTTCTCTGCGATGACCACTGAGAGCAAGTTTTCCTTTTTCATCTACCACTGAACATGCTTTCTTAGAAAAGCGAACTTCGTAGTCTTTGTCACATAGCTGACTGATGCTTCAGTCCATCTACATAAGCGACTCTTCGAAAGGTAGTTGTCCCATTGCTGAGGACACCAAACCCTCGGGTAAATCCTTTTCCATTTCCACCAAAGGTCACAGAGGGACCTTTCTCTTCCTTGTATTCAGTGAGCAGGTCTCTTTGTCCAGTCATATGACGAGAACATCCACTATCGAGATACCAGATGCCCTTTGATCCCTGCATACATAAGGAAGATTAAGCGTTGTTTGGTACCCACTTTTCAATGGGTCCTTCAGAGTAAGTGGATAATGAAGATTCAGCAGTCTTCACAGCTGATGAAGAATCAGCTTCAGTGGTAATCTTCACTTTGGTTAATTTCTTAACCTTAGTGGTATATTTCACTTTGGTTGATTTTTCAACTTTGGTGACTTTCTTGGCCTTAGAGGCATTTTTCTTCACTTTAGCTGTTTTATCAGCTTTGGTGGCATTTGGACATTTACTTGCAATATGATCAGTAAAACCACAGTGATAACATTTTCTGTATTTGAAAATGGTTTTAGGATCAGTAGAAGGTTTTTGCAAATTTAAGATGAGCAGGACCAGGTCCGAGAAGGCTTTTCTCATGAGATATAGGAGGGATTTTCATTTCTACAGATCTCGTTGGTCTAAGGTCAATCTTTAGCTTTGGAGGACAGAGATAAAAAATTTCTATCACAGAGCTAGAGGATAGCTTAGCTGAAGGTTTAGAAGGAATTTTCAGCTTTGCTTTCCTGGTTGCCTTATGAGAAAGGAGAATGGACTTTCCTTTATCCGTAGACTTAGTGTCTTTGGATTTTTCCTCAGTGATGGGATTTGAAGAAGAACAGGGATAGAATTGATTATAAGAAGTGTCAAAGAAAGATGTGACAAAAGTTCCAAACTTAAGCGATGAACTTTCTTCTTTAGGATCATCCTGTGGTGTCCAAAAACCAAGACCAGTTCTATCACTTTCAGGAGTTTGAGCATTTATTATCTCAGAGATCTTTGTTGATGATTTGCACCATTTTTCAACATGAGCCTTTTCTGCTTTTAGAGCAGCAATGGCTTGTTCGCGTTCAATGTTGATGATTTCATTTATAATGACTTGATCTTTCAACTTTTCTTCTAAAAGATTTAGTTCACTGATCTTTTCATGACATTTCTCTAGCTCTTGAGTTAAATGTGCATTTTTATTCTCAGCTTGAGTTTTGTCGTTTAGAGCATTATAAAGGTCAATTGTCAGCACATCAACAGCTCGACTTCTCTCAGCTTCAGGCAGAGAGGGATTTGTAGAGATAGATACCTGAGATGATATGTAGCTCATAGAAGGTTCAGATGGTTCTTCTA
The DNA here is from genome assembly GCA_023525745.1 of Arctium lappa. Taxonomy (NCBI): domain Eukaryota; kingdom Viridiplantae; phylum Streptophyta; class Magnoliopsida; order Asterales; family Asteraceae; genus Arctium; species Arctium lappa. The sequence continues at coordinate 4,607,441 of CM042050.1, forward strand.
CTTCTTCTTTAATCTCAGCCATGAGGCAAAGATTAGTGACTGCTTCTTCATCAGAAGATGATTCTTCTGATTCAGCCCAGTCATGTTCTTCAGCGATGAGACCTTTACCTTTTCGCTGATAGCTTTTCAGCTTTTGATATTTGTTCTTCAGCTTATGGTATTTGTCATCACTGGATCTTCTTGAGGTAGAAGGTTTGAAGACCTTTTTCGACCTGCACTCACTAGCAAAATGTCCAATTTTTTCGCAGTTATAGCAAGTGGCAGTAGCCTTATCAACCGGAGTTGATTTTGGCTTTTCAGTAAGAGAGAGAGGTTTACTTCTTCGGAAGTTACTCTTTCTTGCAAATCTCTTAAAAGAGTTTGTCAAGAGTGCTAAGGACTCATCAAACTCTGAAAGATCAGGGTCTGATAGATCCTCAGATTCAGAATCTAACTCAGTGATGGTGAGAGTAGATCGCTGAGATGGAATTATCTCTGAAGAGACTAAAGCAACAGGAGTGCTTTTGGAGTCTTTAGAATCTTTTACAAGATTCTTCTTCAGGAGATTAGATTGCTCATAGTTGAGCAATATTCCATACAGAGTGCTTAGAGAGAGAGAGTATGTAAGTCTTTTGTCAGATTAAGACATATTGAATAATTGTCCCAGCTTTCAGGAAGACTTTCCAAGAATTTTGTTAGGACCTCAGAATTAGAATAGGTCCTTCCAACAGTTCTTAGGTCAATGATTAGGCAGTTAAACCGCTGATGAATGTCAGAAAGAGATTCATTCTTTCCAGCGATAAAACTTTCATACTGTCTTACCAAGTTAATCTTTCGAGTCTCTTGGATTTCAGTGGTGCCCTCATATTGAACACATATTGTTTCCCACATTTCTTTAGAAGTTTTCAGATGCATGATGGAATGGAAAACTTCATCAGGCAGAGCCATTGAGATGATGGTCTTTTCTCTTGCATCTATGCCTACCTTCTTTTTATCTTCACCACTCCACTGTCTTATTTCCTTAACGACATATCATTCAGGGACAGCTTCAGTGGTGGCAGTAGCGGGAACCGCAACTATAATTCTAACAGGTTCATAGGGTCCGTTTTCTATATATTCAGGTATAGTAGGATCCGCACCTTCAAGAAATAGCATCATTCGATTTTTCCATAGAGAAAAGTTATCTCTGCTAAATCGAGGAGGTTTAGAAAGTGAACCATTATCATAGTAGTTTGTGTTTGTGTTTAGTGCCATTTTAGAATAGCAAGGAAGAGTATTTAGCAAGATCTTGTTTATTTGATTAAACAAACTGCTTTGATACCACTTGTTGGTCCCGGAGGTGCTTAACAAGTTTGTAGAAGGGGGGGGGGGGTTGAATACAAACACATAAATTAAAGTTTAATAAATTGTTTATTGATAAATCAAAATACAATTTACAAGTTTGTTGCGGAATAAGATTAAGACAGACTCAATCTAAACAAACTTAAGAAACACTAAGATGATTGCACAAGAAATTCAGAGAATGGGGGATTTAAGAGATATAGAAAACAATGGTTTCTATATGGAGTTCAAGGATTGAGCACACCCACAGATGGAGGGGTGAACTTCCTATTTATACCCTATGCATTAAATGCATGGCAGGGCACTTTACACGTGGCGTTCACTGATTGGCTTTGAGAGTCTGACTTTTGGGAGACATGCTTTCGGCCGGGTCATGAACAGTGTAGTTGACAGAGTTGTTGTACGTATGGTGGCAGAGACATGTCCGTTCTGACACATAGTACTAGTTTGTGCAATGATAGACAAAAGGAAACTTGAGACATAAGCTTTGTGATCTTTTGATCGCTGAATATCTCTTCTTTCAGAGATAAAGAGGTTCAGCTATCGCTGAAGCTTTTCCTCATGTTCCTTCGCGTATATGTAGAGTTGTCTTTGCTTCACTGATATCCGCATCAGATCACTAGTAGACTTCTCTTTGTTCAGCAGCTTCGTCTTCGATTCAGCTATGAACATATGTTGACGCGAGACTTGTCTTCAGGAATTACGTTACTGTTTACATCAGAAACTATCAGTGATAACTGAACAGACTCAGCCTAATCACTGATAGTGAAACACTAATACATAGAAATGTTTATAAAAAAAGACTATCAACGATAACTGAACAGACTCAGTCTGATCGCTGATGGTGAAAACTAATACATAATAAAACGTAATTTTCACTAAGTATAGAAGAGGGTCGTTATCAAATCACTGAGAGAGTTTGGATCAACAACATCACTCATAAACAAAGCAATACCAAAGTAATCAAAGTTCTCGAAAAAGCAGTATCCTCCGCCAATTCGCCCCTAAGGGCATCAAACCCGTCTTGCAACACCAACCAAGTCCAAACACAAATTGAACTTGGATACCGGAAGCGGCTTAGTCAACATATTTGCTGCGTTGCCATGAGTGCTAATCTTGACCACTTTAACATCACCTTTAGCTACTACCCCACGAACATAGTGATGACGAATATCGATGTGTTTCGTCCTATCGTGAAACATCCGATCTTTGGTCAAGAGAACCGCACCTCGATTATCACAGAAAACCTCCTCGACCTTCAGATGATCACTCAATTCACCAAAAAATCCCTTGAGCCAGACAACTTCTTTCACAGCTTCATTAACTGCCATGTATTCCGCTTCCGTTGTGGACAAAGCGACGGTAGGTTGCAAATGTGCCTTCCAACTAATGGCACACCCATCAAGAGTAAAAACATATCACGTAATAGATCTTCTTTTATCAAGATCCTTGGCATGATCGGAATCCGCATAGCCAAGTACCCCTGAAGAATTCTTCCCAAAGTGTAAACACATATCTGTCGTGCCCCTCAAGTAACGAAAAATCCATTGGACCGCTCTCCAATGCTCTTTACCGGGTTAGCCATATATCTGCTCACCATAGAAACTGCATAGGCAAGGTCAGGACGGGTACAAATCATGGCATACATTAAAGATCCCACCGCACTAGAATATGTCACTCTTGCCATATAGGCAACATCGGCTTGAGTCGAAGGACTTAAAGCGAATGATAACTTGAAATGAGGCGCAAATGGAGTGTTGACAGACTTTGCTTCAGACATGCTGAACCGGCGAAGAACTTTCTGAACATACCCCTTTTGACTAAGGTATAATTTTCTTACCTTTCTGTCACGAATAATCTCCATACCAAGAATTCTTTTTGCGGCTCCCAAATCCTTCATATCAAATTCTGAATTTAACTGATCTTTAACTTTATGAACTTCTCCCATATCTTTAGCTGCTAAGAGCATGTCATCCACGTACAAGAGCAAATATAACATCGACCCATCTTCACACTTCTTGAAATAAACTCAGCTATCGTACGACGAATTTGATAAGCCGTGTGCGGTCACAAATGTGTCGAATCTCTTGTACCATTGCCTAGGAGACTGTTTGAGGCCATAGAGAGATTTAATAAGCTTGCACACGTGACCTTCTTTACCCGGAATCTCGAAACCTTCCGGTTGTTGCATATAAATCTCTTCCTCAAGTTCACCATTCAGAAAAGCGGTCGTTACGTCCAATTGCTCAAGCTCAAAATCATTGGACGCGACCATCCCGAGCAATGGACGTATAGAAGTATGTTTCACCACCGGTGAGAAAATGTCATTATAGTCAATGCCAGGAATTTGACTATAACCTTTCGCGACTAACCGAGCTTTATACCTTGGCTTTTCATTTGGAGTGGTCCCTTCCTTCAATTTATAAACCCACTTGCATCTAACCGGCCTTTTGCCCTTAGGAGCCGGCACGAGCTCCCAAGTTTCGTTCTTTTGCAAGGATTCCATCTCCGCGTGCATTGCCATCATCCATTTATCCGCATCTTTTAGTTTCATAGCCTCACTATAAGAAGTAGGATCAACGGTGCATTCCATTTCTTTCGCTACACTCAAAGCATATGCTACTAAATCGGCTTCTTCAGTATACCGTGTGGGGCGTACAATTTGTCTCCTTCCCCTATCACGCGCAATGCACGGTTCGGGCTCTTGTGACGAAGGTTATGATGGAGCATCACCTACCACTTGAACACCTGTAGTGGAAGAAGAAGAAGAAACATTAGTGTCATTAGTAACATGTGGGCTCGCCATTTGAGCCATAGGTAGCTCCACCTCCACCGGAGATTTCTCCTTAGGAGCTTTATAAATGGTCTCGGATATAGGAGACGGCGAATCATGCAACATGGAGGATTCGTCAAAAGTGACATCTCGGCTTATAATGATCTTCTTTGTTTCCGGGCACCATAGCCTAAAGCCTTTCACCCCATCTTTGTATCCAAGAAACTTGCACTTCAATGCTCTCGGTTCCAACTTCCCTTTATCAACACATGCATAAGCCGGGCAACCAAATATTTTTAAATTAGTGTAATCGGCCGGTGATCCGTTCCAAACTTCCATGGGAGTCTTCTTCTCAATAGCAACGGAGGGGGACCGATTGATGATATAACAAGCGGTAGAAGCCGCTTCCGCCCAAAAAGACTTGGGCATTTTAGAGTTTGAAAGCATGCATCGAACTTTCTCAAGAATAGTGCGGTTCATCCTTTCGGCTACACCATTCTGTTGAGGAGTATGGGCAACGGTACGATGCCTTGTAATGCCTTCCTTCCGACAGTAGGCATTGAACTCCTTAGAGCAAAATTCTAAGCCATTATCCGTTCGGAGATATTTCACTTCTTTACCGGATTTCTTCTCGATCATCGTCCTCCAATCTTTGAATATCTCGAAAACACCATTCTTGCGTCTTAAGAAGAAAGCCCACACTCGACGAGAGAAATCGTCAATAATAGTGAGCATGTAAGAAGTTCCACCATAAGAAGTAACACGAGCCAGACCCCAAAGGTCGGAATGAATATAGTCAAGCGGCCCTTTAGTCGAGTGAATGCCACTTGAGAACTTGACCCTCTTTCTCTTGCCGTACACACAATGCTCGCAAAATTGCAAATCGATAACTTTGTGGCCATTCAACAAACCACGTTGACTTAGCTCGGTCATGCCACCAAGGCTCATGCAACCGAGACGAATATGCCATAACTTGGATAGATCACCATCGGACATTGACTTGGAAGCTACCGCAACGTCACCCGTAACGGTTTGACCCTGCAAAATATAAAGGTTAGCGGACTTTCTTTGAGCTTTCATTGCAACTAGCGCTCCATGCTTGACCTTAATAGCTCCACCTTTACCCAAGAACTCGTAACCCTTTTCATCAAGGGAACTAAGAGAGATGAGATTTCTTCGAAGCTCGGGAACATGTTTCACATTCCCAAGTGTTCGGGTGACACCATCATGCATACGGATTCTAATTGTGCCTTGACCAACAATAGGGCAAGTAACATTGTTCCCCATCATCACAACACCTTAGGAAACTTTCTCATATGTATGAAACCAACTACGGTTGGGACACATATGAAATGTGCAACCCGAGTCTAGAATCCACTCTTCCGTGGCCTTTGGATTACCATCGGAGACCGTCATGACTTCACCTTCACTAGCTCTACCTTCATCGTGCTCAACAATGTCGGCTTCCTCGAAGGAACCCGTTGTCTTGTTCTTGGCTTTGTTTTTGGCTTGAAGCTTAAAACATTCGTCAATGATGTGACCCCTCCGTTTACAAAAGTTACAAAACTTCTTCTTTCCACGAGATTTTGATCTTGATTTGCTTGAAGAGCTCGAGCATTTTTCAAAAGGTCTTCCCATTGCATTTAATCCCTCGGCCCTTGGTTCATGACCGAGGATTATCTCCTTCATCTTCTCTTTTGAACTCAAAGCGGTATACACTTCCTCAAGAGTAAGTGAATCCCTGCTATAAATGATTGTATCCATAAAGGTTGCGAATGATGGCGGCAAAGAGCATAGCAAAATGAGACCCAAATCCTCATCGTCATATTTCACCTCAAGGTTCTTCAAGTCACCAACTATCTCTTTGAATTTCGATAGATGTGCAGTAATTGAACCACCTTCAGATAAACGATGGGCATACAATTTAAGCTTCATATGGAGCTTATTGGGCAAGCTCTTTGTCATAAGCATTTTATCTAGCTTACACCATATTCGATAAACCGGTTCCTCTTCCACAACATCCTGTAAAATATCGTTAGACAAATGCAATCTAATCAATGATGAGGCTCTCAAGTCATTTAGTTCTTTTTCCTCTTCCGTCCAAGCACCGGGCATAAAAGCCCGTCCCAAAATACATTTGTGTAAATTTTGTTGGACAAGGACATCTCTCATCTTTATCTTCCATAAGGGATATCGGGTATCTCGTTCCAACAAAGGCAAATCGAATTTCATTGTTGACATAAATGAAACCCTAGCAAATCAATAATCCTACAATCTTCAATCGATCAAAGAATCTCAATATTAATCCTTGAGCTCTGATACCAATTGTTGTGAAATTACCAAGAACCAAATAGCTAAAAGCTCAATGATTGGTTCCCAATAAAACACAAAATTACCCAAGAACAAATGAACTAAAGTTCTATATCGAGATTCAAGCGGAAATACGATTAACAATGTAAGATAATTAACCACTAAGAAAATGTAAACAATGATCAAACCCAATAAATGTAAAATAAAGCATATTTAAGAGAGACACCGATATTTTTACGTGGAAAACCCGGAAAGGGAAAAACCACGGGCGGAGGACGCCGAGAACCGATCCACTATCACTTTGATGATGATACACTTGAGAGATTATAGCTTACAATAATGGAGAAATAATAATAGGGCTCTTAAGGTTTAAGAAAAACTTAGACAAGTTTTAGAGAGAGAGAGAGAGAGAGCAATTGAGAAGATGATCTTCAATGTGTGTTTATCTCTCTTGTTCTCATGTTTATTTATAGAACACAATGTAGTGCAAAATGGGCTGGTGGAGCAAAGGATTCCAGCTGTAAATCAGCTGGAAACACCAAAGAAAACAGCTGGAAATGAGCTGTCAAAGTATTGGAAGACAAACATTTCTCACACTTAATTGTCTAACAATAAATAATTTTACATCATATTTTGTGTTTTACTATATATAACACTGTAAATAATATAAAAAATGGTATTTTCAATGGAGATGCCTTAGTATCCAACACCATTGAAAACAGAAAAAAGAAACACATATCGTTTTTAAAAAAAAGATGATTGAGTGATTTTATTCTTATAATCTTCTTTGATACCCTTCGGATTTTAGCATGTGATTGAAATTAAATTTCGTTCGTGTTTAACATGTGGAACAAGTGTTTTTCTAAACAATAAAAAAATCATATAATAAAGATATATATAGATGAAAAACTGAATAAAAACTGACAAAATAAATGCATGACTTATTTAGTTAGGCAAAAACATACCAACAAGTTGAAAGGTTGGTTCTATTCTAGATATGTGTTGTAACAAACATGTAGTTTTCAAATGGTTTTAAATTAATTTAACGTGGTTTGTCAAATACATAGTGGGTAAATACTTATTAGCAATAGTTATCACCAAGGTTCTAAATGGCGTGAGGCGTGGCGCGGCGGCGAGGCCAAGCCTCAAGCCTTAGGAGCCACGGCGAAGCCATGACGTTTTCAAGGCGTAACTTATGGCGTCAATAATTTATTTCATATATAGTATTATATATAAAAACGTATGTTTTGTAGTATTACTCAATGAGTTAATAGTAATAAGCAAGTTAAATTAGCTTATATATTAAAAACTTGCAAATAATACATTAAAAACGTAAAGAAAAATCAAATATCTCATTACGATAATTGCGCATTAGGCCATGACGTGCCATGGGCTTAACGTGGCGTGACACACAAGCCTTGGTGCCATGGCGCGCCATGGCGGCTGTGCGGCGAGTTTTTTAGAACATTGGTTATCACCTTTACTTATTTTATCGGGTAACATTCTTGACCATCAAAATAATTTTTGGTAAACGTATTTTATCCAATAAGCATTTACCGAATAGTATTTTTCCTAACTTACTGGATAAGATTATTTGTCCTTGTTATATCTCTTAAGTGTTGTTTGTTTTTTAAGAGATCTGAAGTCTTATTTTAGTTATGGTTAATAAGAGGTGGTGTGTAAAAAGGTCTGAACGATTCAGACTTAAGAGCCATTAAGAGGTTTTCTTTAAAAAACAAACAACGCCTTAGTAAGTAAAATTCTTAAACTCTGCCATACTTACTCGATAAGTAAGTGACACCATATAAGCGTTTGGAAAATGACTCTTAGTTTTTATAAAACTTAATTTCAATCAATATCGCTTGGTTAAAATTAAAAGGCAAATTTAGGTGATGTTTGGGATGCGTATTCTAAAATAATTGTGTGATACTCCATCAAGAAATGTTCACGATGAAATGACATACAATTTTAAGAGTGTGTAATTGTTACCGTTTTTAAGTAAATATAGATGAAACTTTTTATTTAATAATAGAGAGATAAATTTTATCCATCATATAATTAAGTGCAGAATAAGAAAGTATACACTTATTTTTGGACAAGCTAAAATAAAAATATAGACACTTAATTTTAGAAAAGTGCGGTTTATGGTATATTGTTTGAACTTTTAAGTTGTAATAACTATTTTTAATGATGTCGTGAATTTGAAAAATTCTAATTATTTAAAATAGGCATATACTCGCACGATGCAGCGGAATGTAAGTAAAGAACGAACAATTAATGCTACTTTCTTATAGACATGTCATCAACAATCAACCATGACCTAAAAATCACAATTTATGAAACCCTAAACCATAAAGATATTCAATAATTAGTTTATATTACAATTATTGACGGAAAAAATTATAATGATATAATTTATAATAAGAATGAAACGTATTTTACGACTATGTATTTTTAATGTGTTAACGGTGGAAAAAAATAAAACGTATGGATAAAAAACAAATTAATTCGTAGATATTCATGATATTTAATAGTACGGTTAAATTAAAAAATATTAAATATTGGCTCGTTTTGAAGGTATTGACGAGACGATTATAATTGTATAATTTGTAAAAAAAGAAACGTATTTTTTCATTGCATTTTTGTTCATATACGATTATCTGTGTTAATATGATAATGATGTAAAATGAAAAATGAAAAAAATAAGGAATATAAAGTAAATTAAATAAGTAATTGTAAAGGTGATAAATGTAACATTGTAAGGAGGGTAAATATTATTATACAAGATTGTATAATAACCGTTTTAGAATTTTTATATAGTAGTGTAGATAATATTATATCTACAATTTATTGTAAAAATTTGATAAAATTATAGTGTGCAAATTTAAAGAAAACCAAACTTAGTGGCCAAATTGTAAATTTAATGAAAGTTAGAACGGGGAAAATGGAGGTGATGTCAATTTGAAACGAAAACAAAAGAAACCGAATTACAGGCGAAATTTTGGCGGCAAAATGGAGCTGATCAAACTATCAAAATTCAAGCTCCAGCTGCAAACCCTAATTACGGAAGTTCGTGAACTCAGAGTAATCTCAATCACCTTTCCATCCTGTCATGTTCTTAGATTGATTAATCATCACAACATTATTGATAATTTTCAGGAAAAAGAACGTGATTCTTCCGATCAACTTCACGATTACGTCCAGGTTCGTATAAATTGAACATCAAATTACTCTCGTTTCACACAACGAGCTTCAGTTTGATTTTTGGTGTAAAACCTAGTGCTTTGTGATGCAAAATTGATTTCGTGTTCTAGCGGATGTAAGCCAACGCTGCTTAATCGTTAATACTTGCTGAAAGTTTAATGGAGCTGGGGAACAATTTTCATGTCTCACTTAAAGATTACAGTCAATTTGGAGCTCTTTGTGAATGTAGGAATTAAGTGTAAAACATATGTCAACGATTAATCGGTATTTTGAATTTAGAAGCAGAAGCAACATGATGAGGAATTTTGTAGAAAGAGAATGGAATTGGAAGTGGAGTTAGCTTCATCCAATGAACTTTGCCAAAAACTCGATCGCAAGGTGTGTTCATGAAATTATCATGTGTGGTGTCTGTTAAGTTGGTTAAATTTAAATGATCTGTTTCCATTTATGTATACCATTTTTTTCATTTGTCCATTTTGTGTTCTCATCTTCATCAATACTCAAATCAAGTAAATGAAACCCCTGATGACATCTGCATTTCATATGACATCATAGTGGGTGGTTCAAATAGGAAGACTAAATATCGTGTGAATGTAAGAAGGGAGGGTTAAGGGAGGTTCATATGTGAATCACTGAAAAAATCCGAAAAAAAATCTATTTGAAGATGTATATGTGAAACGATGTTACAAATAATTCATATAGGTTCACATATGTATCTTCAAATGGATTTTTTCAATGATTCACATATGAACCTTCCCTTCTTATCTTAAAATGATATTTAGCCTTCTTATTTGAACCGACCACATATAGATAGACCTGCAAATTGAAAATGATAAAATTACAAAAAAAAGAAAAAGAAAATGGACCTTGCACTTGGAACGGAAATGCACGGAAGTTGGAGCTGTTTTTAATTTAGGGATTGTGTTATACAGGTGCACTTTCTTGAAGATGAGAATTATTTGCTTGAAAGCAAGCATAAAGAACTAAAGGAAACTATAAACAGCATACTCCAATCAAAAGAAGGCTTTGTCAAAGCTTACCAGGTTTGTAACTGTTGTTAGTTTTTCTTGAGTAAATGAAGTGTTCTTGCATTAATAAAAAATCACCATCATTCGAACACAAAGATTTGGCATGCTGGTTTGATTGAGGAAACAATTCTACATTATTCACATTTTGTAGTTCCTCTGTCACAAAATAAACCATACACAAGCATATGGATATGGATATCAAGAACAAGATTATGCAGACGTGTTATCTATAAGTTATCCTGTTTATTTTGTATCTAATGGAGTATTTCTTTACATTTAAACATAAGATAATGATCCAAAATGATTTCATTTTCAAGGGTAGGGTAGTCTTCTCTCGCAGGAGAAGTGTACGATTCGTAATCTTTTGGCAATCCAGACTATCAGAATATGTAATTCAGTTTTAGTATGGAGGTAGACTAGTTATATAATATCATGGCATCAAAATTGTCACAATAGCTCAATGTTTCTAGCTTATTGTTTTAGATCACCGTCATAATATTTTAAAGTCTGCACTCCCCATTGCTCTAGGAATGGACAGTAAATATTTACCTCTTTGCTCGGTAAATCAACATAGATACAGTTTATACCTTGGTTTTTGAAGTTAAAATCAAATGGGTTTTGCCAATTTACCTAATATATGAATAGAGCAGCTTCTATTGATCCCATGTCATGCAGAACAGAAGTGTGGATTCTAGTAAGAAGACCCTGAGACCAGGATCTCCTATATTTTGAGTCTAAATGTTGTGTTCACTGATTGAAGCTTCATCTGCTGGTACTTACAGGAATCAATTTGCGAAATGAAAAGATCCATTGAATTCAGAGATAGAAAGATTGCAATGCTTTCTGAGAAGATAAATGCTCACTTATTATCATTTGACACAATACAAAAGGAGGCATCCTTTGTCAAGCAAGTAGTGGATAATGCACAAAGTGTTGTCAATGAGAAAGAGGAAGTAGGCATGTCTTACCTGAATAATTTTTTATTTCACCTCTATGGTCAATTGCTCATATGACCAATGGATAATTGATACATTTACTTGAATGCAGCATATTTTGAGTCACTGTTGATTCCTCTTATTATTCTCAGTGGCTCGATTAAAGATAGAAATGGATAAAGTATGTGCATTCGAGAACTTATTCATTGGTAATGCAATTGTTTCAATTCAATTCATTAATTTTATTTCTTTTTTGTGCAAAGCCAATCATTACTACCATGCTTGCCATGCTTGTAGGTACTATATTAGCATCAACATGTTACATGGTCTATGGGTCACTGGTTGTAAATAAGAATGTATTTGTAAAGGTTGAGTTGCAAATATACTAAATCACTATATCTGACACCCACAGTGTGGTTGTTTATGACAACATATCGACTATTGAGGGAACGTTTTATTCTTGTTAGGATTGATAGGAGAATCAATTGTATATGATTAAGAAATGAAGATGGATAGAGAGGGAGAGAGTAGAGACTGAAGGTTATCTGTTAATTGATCTCATGATCGATTACAACACAAGGAAATAAAAGAAAACTATATATACCAAAGGCATTTACATGATAGCATTTAGACCATATACAAAAGGCATATATGATATAACATATTCTAACATTTCTGTTTTGTGCAGAAAAAATCAATGACCTTGAAACTAAACTGGCAAGTAATGAAATCGAGTTAAAGAGAAAGGACAGGGTAATTGCAGAGCTCCAGATACAGCTGGAGATGGCAAAAATAACTGATCAATGCCAATCAAAGATAGAGGAGATATCCATGCCATCTTTATTGTAAATGTTTATACTTAATGCACTTAGCTTCTAACCAGAAATGTTGATTTGTCTTAACCAACCTTACCTTCAGGAAACAGTACTAGTGAAAGAAGGGATCATACAGACTTTAATTTCAGAGAACAAAGTACACACAAAAGGCAGTTTATTCTCTATTTCACACTATAGTTTCTTCAACATTGCATGTACTTGTTTTTTCAATTTCTCAGGCCTTGCGTTCTGAACTAGGGACGATGGAAGTTACTATTAAGATGATTCAAGACTCCATGACACATATGGACGAAGAGGTCAGAGAAAATGGTGCTTCTTTCTTGCTAATAATTACTTAAATTTGTGATGCTATCACAAAGTTATAGATTTCTCAAGGATCTACACAACCTGTCCATAACAACTCATATCAGCTATGACTAGTAAACATTCTTCTCAATGCAGGATGGAGTTGCTTTCTCCATAATGTTGGCAAACCAAGAAAAAGATAAGGAATATAACAGGTAGGACTTTGTGTACCATGTACAGTAGTCGCAGGTACAAGATAACTCACTAGTATAAATACGTCATACCTTTGCTCCACAGAGTTTAGTTTCTGCTACTAATTGTAGTATGCTATCCTTTTTAATGCGTGGTGTGTTCTAATGTGGACGGTGATTCTTCATAGGCAAAACTATTCATGAACATAAGGACCAAATCATAATCATCTCTCATGGTGTCATAAACCAAAAAACTCATAGCTCGCATTATGTATGTATTGTGGTCAGATGCGAAGGGAAATGATTTGTTCCGTAAGAATCCAAAGGACAAGATAAAGCACCAATATATTGTCTCATCATCTGTTACCTCGCCGTTTTGAGATCACTAAAATCTGGATACAGCAACCAAACTTCTATCTAGTAGTTGTTCTTCTCATGTTAACTTGGTTATTGGAAAAGCAGGACCAATCATGATATCAAGGATTGGGAAGCAAACTCTCATCATGAAGCTTGTAGAGCAACTGTTTCAGAAATTACAGGTATATGTACTTGATTCTTTCCTTCTTAGCTTAGTCAATAAGACTAATGGTTCTTTCAAGTTTCATCTCCTCCGTATTATAAGCACATAGATAGACATATGCACATATATGGGTTGGAAATGCAAGCGTTACAAAAAAGCTCCATTTTTTTGATCTTTGAATAGGAAATTTTCATTTGCAGTTGTGGAAATTGAAACAAGTTGCTTTCATTTGTTTAAACATGTATTTCCTTGTTCTCATATGGTGACAACTTGACAAAGGTGAAAATGGTAAACTTAGACAGAATGGGTGGCTAGTCCGAAAATGGATCTGTTTGTTCCCAATCCCTTTTATGACACGTGGTTTCATAGAGGAAAGACTTGCAACTAGAAATTGAGGCAAGTATGAAAGATATTAATCTATGCCTACTTTATTTGCGTAGTCTTACCAACATTCTAGGATTTTTTTGCTTGTTTCAGTTACTTAGAAAATCTAGCAAGTAGTATCATAGAGGGTGGGATACATTACATGCTTTGCCATTTTAGCCTTGTGATATTTCAGCCACATATATTCTTTTAGATCAAAAAGAAAATATTCAAATCCATTATTGGATATGGAAGTTGGTGAGTTACAAGGCTTTTTGTACCATTGCTATTTTTAATGGTAAGAAACTGATTAAATAACCATTTTGGAAAAATAAAGCAAGGAACTAGTGCTAATGTATGATGCATCATGTACTTCATATACTGCATAATGCATGAGAAAGTGTTCATCAAGGTAGGCTGCTCTTCCATATTAGTTTCCTGCCACCAAGTTAGCCTGCTAAGGAAGGTGCAAAACCATGATCTCTTTCTCTCTAAATGCAGCTTCACCATCATGTAAGGAGTATGCTCCTATGGCCAGTCCCTTAAGGGAGAACAACAATGTCAACTCTTGTGTATCTGAGGCAAGTAGAATACCAACACCCTACTATGTGCCAACTAGTTTGATCATTGACTGAAATCTATTTTATCTAGCCCATGACTAAGGGGCCGTTTACTAGAAAAAAAAATGGGTAAGTGCTGATCTAGTAAGATGCTCTGACCGGGTAAGTAAGTATCTCCGCTGTTACCGGGTCAGCATTTCGGTCAACAGCATTTGTTGGTCGGTTTGTGTTGGTAAACAACATTATCTCTTACCTAGTAAGCACTACTTATCCGATTAAAGGCTATAAGCACTTAGTAATCAGTCCCTAATAGTACTTCTAAAGAATAAAGCTTAAATCTTTGTGTTGGTGCAGTCTGCTTTTCCCCCTCCAAGCTCAGCTCACTTGGGATCTCAACCTGCAGCAAATCCAAATCTGCCTGGAGCGGGAGAAAAGGTACATGAACCTTAGGATTTGCCTTTGGTATGCAGACAGGACTGGACGAGCCTGGGCTGGACTGAACAGGCCAGAGTGTGGTAGATATGTGAAAGAATTGTGCAAGGTTTAGGGTTTTAATTTGACATGGGTATTTTAGTAATTACCAATCTTGTCTCATGATTTTGTTCCACCTATTTTGGTGGGACAAAAAAACACATTCTTGTTCCACTAAGTGTCGCTCCAAATATAGGACAACAAGGTTTTGTTTTGTCCTATATCAAGCGCATTGGGATATTCTGACATAGATAATATAGGAAAAGGGGGCCCTCGGGCGTGTAGCTCAGTTGGCAAAGGGGCATGGTGACTTTGCCCAAATACAAATAACATATTCAGGTTCAATGCGAGCTTTAATCCCTCCACTTGCCTTCGCTGCTGAGTTAGCTCACGAAATGCCTTCTCACATGTGGTGCCTAGGGGCAGGTTCTATGTGGGGCTGGTTGGGGTTGCCGATAATCAACTTTTTGCACAAATATAGAAAAAAGCAACAAAGAAGAAAAGGAATAATAACTCACTATTATTATCATTATTATTATTTATTGTTGTAATATCTTTTTGAAACTGAAGTTTAATCTGTTTTTCATATAGGATAACTGCAGCAATTTCATGCAACAGCTAGATTCAGAATGCTCAACTACACAAGCAGGAACTTCTTAATAATGGCATCCTTAAAAAGGTAACATTCCTGATTCCTTCTTCAAATGTTTAGTAATGTGAATGATATATGATGGTACCTAAACACATTTATCCTCAGGCTGTATGGATATATGTTAAACATCTATTTTATAATTTGTTCCACGACATATTAAATGCATCATCACCATAAAAAATATCATGCTGCAATAGTCATTGTTATGCATCATAGATGTTGGAACTTGGTTTGATCTTGGAACCTTGTCCCACATAAACACCAAGCTAGAACTTTAATCACTTAATAAAGCAATTCACTTGGGCTTTAAATGAATGAAACATGAGATGGAACCTTGATATTTAATATGTATATATCTTTTTGCATAACCAATATCACAAGTGAATGACATTATTAAGTGAATAAAAAGTTCTAGCTTAGTTTCTACGTGGGACAAGGTTCCATTTTTGTTATTTCTTTTTCTATGTCGACACTTTTATTTTATTGCATAAAAACATTATATGTTTTAATAAAAGAATAAGCAGGTTGTGCCCTAAATTTGTCATTCAAATGATAATTTGTTCGAATAAAATAAAAATACTGTCTAATGCATACATGTTAAACACTATACATACATATATCACAATTTTCTCAGGATCTTAAGGAGGTGTTTGGTTAGATGTATTAATGAAAGAAAAGCAAGTGTTTGGTCTTATATGACATAAGGGGCTCATTCCCTACAAGTCCAAATTTTGATTCTAGGTTAAACGGAGGGAATCCCATTTTCATTTCATGTCGTCTTCATTTTCATTCCCATTTTTATTCGTCAGCCTGAGCCAAATAGCCCCTTACCATAAGGAAATCCTTTGTATAAAAAGGGTAATACCCTTAAATGTCCATGCTTTATTATCTATAGATCTTAAAAGCTTTTGTGTTATGGTCTCTTTGAAATATCCACATTTTAGGGTCCTGATGGCTAGCTGATGCTCTCTTGAAGTCTTGATGCTATTTTCATATGGACTAATTCTCAATTTACAAAGAGGAAATGGTTTTAAACATATCATCTTTAAAACTAATAAAATACTGTCAAAACTAAATATTATAAATTAAGTGTTAATTTGTTTGAAACTTAGGGGCCGTTTACACAAACAAGATAAGGGTTTACTAGGTAAAAGCCACCGCCCTCACTTAACTTATTGGTAATCAAAATAATATAGTATAAGCGTTTCTTACCTAATAAGTGCTAACCAGGTAAGAGTCCACCTTCGCTTACTAGGTAAGATTACCGGTTAGCAAAATGGTCTGGTAAGGTTGTTGGTAAAGGTCATCGTCTCTTACCGGGTAAGAGCCTCAGAGTCTCTTACTGGGTTACTGCTTACTGGCAAGTCACCATTGTCACTTTTCTTATTGGACAACAAACATTCTCGACCATCAAAACGAATTGTTGGTAAGAGTCTTCTCCCTGACTTACCATGTAAGATTCTCAGTCGTGACCTCTTACCGGGTAAGTTTTTGGTCCTTGTCATGCTCACCCGGTAAGCGTTTGGTAAATGGCCAAGTGTTTAGTTACCTTGTAAGAAGCGGTAAGTGTTTAACTTCTTAGATAACTTGCTAATTGAGTAAATTACAATTTTCATCTCTATCACTATGTATGGTTTGTTACAAATTGTGATTTTCGTCCATGTGATTTTGAAATTATTGTTTCCTCCCCGTGACTAACTCCGTCAATGATTTGCTATTAAGTATGAGGGACGAAAACAACAATAAATTGCAAACCACAAGATAAGTCGAGTAAATCACACCGGGACAAAAACAAAGAATGAACTATAAACATGTACGAAAACTATAATTTCGAAAATGTAGGAACGAGAATAACAATTTTTAACATACCAAATAGACCAAAATGTAGTTTACTCTTAGGTGGTGTTTGATTCACGAAATGTATATGTCGGAATTGGAATTGTTCAAAGGAATTGGAATTAAATTTAATCATGTTTGACTAGGCGTGTTTGGTTGGTAGGAATTGGAATATAATTTGTCAAAACAATTTGATTTAGTTTGTTTGGTTCGTTGAATATAATAGTGGTGGTGAGTTAGAGGCGGTAGTGTTGCCGATGGTAGTGGTGGTGGGGCTGAAGGCGACAGTAACGACGGTAGCAACAATGGTGGTGGTAATAACTATCATGGTGGCATGAATGAAACAGAGTAAATATAAAAGAATAATAATTTTTCTTATAAGATGAGAGAAAGAATTAAAATTCTTTGCTAGAACTCAAGTAATTTACATTGTGGTTCCAACACATGTAGAATTCGAATTCCTTATTAACACTCAAAGAATGAATCAACCGTATGAATAAAATTTGATCAATGAAATTTACAATTTCAATTCCTTCAAATTGTGTCGGATTTTAACGAACCAAAGGTCACCTTCGTATTATAACTGATTTCAATCATCTATCTTAACCATCAAAATTGGTTAATTAACCCCTTGTGTGTAGGGCTGTAAACGAACTAAACGACACGAACGGAGGCTTATTCGTGTTCGTTCGTTTAACTTAACCGAACAAACGAACTGTAAACGAACGAAATTTTTTGTGTTCATGTTCGTTCGTTAAGAAAAAATGTTTGTTCGTGTTCGTTTATGTTTGTTCATTAAGAGCTAAACGAACGAACATAAATGAACGAACACAAGTGAATAAAAAACAACCACCGTTATTCATTATTTCGTTTCTAAAAAATAACATAACAAAATGAAAAACCGGGTAAACAAAAAGAATTTAAAAAAATTGATTTAATTAATGCTTTACACATTAATGTCGTAATATATATTTATATATATAAACAAACATAAACGAACGAACGTTCATCAACGTAAATGAACGATCGAGACCATTGTTCATGTTCGTTCATTTAACTAAACTAAAAAATATTTGTTTCACGGTTCGTTTAAGACCCTAATTGTGTGGACCCAAGTAAGGTGGTTGCCGAGGTGAGTGTGAAAACGTCAAAATGGCCGGCCCCTTGTTAGTCGTTATTTTCATAGCCCAGCCAAAAGGACAAATAAGAATCTCGATGGACTACACAACCACTAAACGACAAAAGCCTCGTCCAACAAAGATCACTTGTAATCATTCCACGTGGCAACCACAGACTTTATTTTTGCGGTTGTAATAAAAAGAAAAATTATTTGGTGAGCCGTTGCTTTGAGTTTGAACAAGTAAGCTTTCTTTGACTTTGTCGTTTGTATCCAAGTTTGGTTAATTGATTCTTGTTCGAGCCTCCTTTGGCATTTATTTTTTAGGTCCTGTTAAAATAAAATTGTAAGGAAGATATTTTTCGATAGTGGTTTTAGAATTTGTGGATCTAATTGGTCAAAATAAGATATAAAAAAATTTGAATAGATTTTTTAAAAAATGGATGTGATTCTGTTTCATATGATTTTAAAGTATGATTGTTATTTATTTTTTACAATAATTAAACATATATATATATATGTAGTGTTTGGTTCATTTGAGAAATGATAAATATATGATAAATAGAGAAATAATCCTAGCCATTCATATGGTCAAGATCGGATTTGACTAGTCAAATATTATGGCTTTGACCGGTCAAAAGTTGCGGCTCTGACTGGTCAAAAGTTGCGGCTATCACAAAAATAGAAGGATAATTTTGTAAATTTTACAAAACAGACGGGCTGTGTTCATATATGAACATGTATAATTCACATATGAACTATATGTTCATATATGAACCAGTGCAATTCACAACTTAACTCTTTTAACTGATTCATATATGAACCTTTGTGATTCATATATGAATCAGTTGAACTAACTAACAGATTCATATATGAACCTGTATGAATCACAAAGATTCATATATGAACCTGTATGAATCACAAAGATTCATATATGAACCTGTATGAATCACAAAGATTCATATATGAATCAGTTGAACTAATTAACATATTCATATATAAATCTTTGTGATTCATATATGAACTAATCCCGTGTATTTTACGAAATTACCCCTCTACCTTCAATAGACCACACAAGGAATTATCCGGTGCTTCGCGGTCAAAGCCGCAAATGTTGACCAGATGAATGGCTAAGATTACTTCTCTATTTCTCATATATTTACCATTTCTCAGATGAACCTCTCCCTATATATATATATATATATATATAGGGGTTGTTTCATTTGCAACCCTTAAAAAGGTTGCAAACCTTGCAACTCACATCTTAACCGTCGGATTCATGATCGGCGGTTACAATAGATATGGGGCCCAATATTTTTAATTAAAAAAAACAGAAAAATAAAAATAAAATAACTGTCGATCATGAATCCAACGGTTAAGATGGGGGTTGCAACCTTTTTCAGGGTTGCAAAATATCCTTCCAATATATATATATATATATATATATATAATATTTTATATACCTAAAGATAATTAAGTTTAGAAAAAAAGAATTAATTGTTAAACAAAATGCTCTTGGTAGAGTTCATTTTTTTAGTCGGTATTGTTTGGTTATACTAAATGGTGACCAAAAAAGTCAAAGTGAATTTGGTTAATTTTAAGATGTATTTTATTTACTTTTTATTATCTTAGAAAAATGTAGTTCTAGTTTTAATATTTTTACTAATGAGTAATAATTACTTGAAATCTAATTTTGATTCACATGTCCTCATACTTTTATTTTTATTAAAAAATTTAATTAATAGTCCAAATTAAAATTATACTCCATACTTATAAATCATAAAATAAGCTTTATCATATAATAAAAAACGAGTCGTTTTTCATTTATGGTTTTTTCTTATGATATAAAATCTATACTATATTATAAAGCACGGATAAAAAACTTTAAATACAAATTATTAGGCACAAGGTACCTTCATTTTATGTAAGATTTTAAAAATCTCTTAATTTATAAGTATCAAATCACAAGATACATATTACTACTGCAGATTTCTAACACTCATCAATTTGGTATGTGCATGGTCTTACTTTTATGCAGACATTTCCATGTATCATTATTAATTAATATATTATATTATTATAATTTTGTTTTAATTATATTATTAAATATGTAATTGGTTATTTTTTCTAGATGTCATTAAAATATATAAGATAATTATTGAATTCTAACAAAATAACATTATATTATTAAGCATAAATTAAACAAATTTATAAAAAACATTATCACTTTCTCAAAATCATCCAAAATCGTACTGTAAATCGACAAAAAAATAAAATGAAACATTAAAATCGTGATATATCTCACTGCATTGCACGAGTACTAACATAAAAATACTACTTAATTACAAGTTAAATTATAATCGCTAAAAGCAGCATTCGAATTTTTCCGGCTTTTCTTGGGGTGCGGCTTCACCGATTTGTTTTCGATTTTTCTATTTCTCGCCACCACCACCAATCATCGGTACATGCCCACACTCATGCATATACACACACATATATAGGTAAAGGATTTGTGTAAAACGTTGAGTTAACGGTGAGAAACGTGTGATATCTCAAGCCCTCCCATGAATTGCGGCATAGAAGGAATTGATCTGGTACATCTTGGTGCATCTCATTTTAATATGCATCTATTTCTCATCCAACGGTTGATAACCAATGTTTTAAAAACCGGGTCGACCTGTCCGGTCGAACCAGTTGAACCGGGAACAGGTGAAGAGACCGGGTTGATGCCATTTTATGATACAGATTGAACCGGTCGGTTCTATTAAAAATCCGGTTGAACCGGTCATATCAAAACGCTTGACCCGGTAACAAAAGTTAAAAACCAATAGTCCAATAAGCAATACGTATTAGCGTTAAAAATCAACACTCCAATGTCTCAAGATCCATGATTTGGTTTGATCATTCTGTTTTGTTTTGATGTATTTGGATTGATGAAAAACTTATGCTTATGTGTGTTTATTTAATGTTTTTAGATTGATGTAAAACTTGTTGTTATGTGTATTTTAAATATTTTAACTTGTGCATAGAAAAATTTGAAACCGGTTTGACCCGGTGGTTGAACCGTGACCCGGTCACCACACCGGGTCAACTAAAAAACCGGGTTTTAAAACATTGTTGATAACCACTTATCGCCGTTAGCTCAACTTTATCCCTATATATATATATAGAGAGAGAGAGAGAGAGAGAGAGAGAGAGATAAACTGAATTAGCTGCAGTTGGTGGACTATCTTCATCTTTTGTTGGTTGCGCTTAAACTGTCAACACCTGATATATAGATCATAAAAACATATACATAAATACATACATACATATAGTGAGAGAAAGAGAAAGAGAAAGAGAAAGAGAAAGAGAAAGAGAAAGAGAAAGAGAGGGATGGGAGGTTGCGTGTCGAGGCCGGAGAGTTGCGTCGGAGGTGAAATAAAGTCGTCGAAGAAGAAGAAGAAGAAGTTGAGGAAAGGTCTGAAACGGCGTGTTTCTTCTCGTTTGTATCACCAATCAAATTCCCTTCCCTCCATCGGCAATCCGACTTCCCACGGTTCTACTTCTCTTCTACAATTATTATACTATTATTGTGGTTGCATTTTCATTGAATTTCAGCCATGTTAATTTATATATGAATCAATAATTATGCCTGCATATATATATATATATATATATATATAATCTGTAAGGAATGGATTGAAGAAACATTGGTGGCGTTTGTTTTTTTAAGAGGTCTGAAATGTTATTAGTTTGAAATCTGAAGCAATAAGACTGTTTGTATTTGTTACGTTTGGAGGCGTGACAGGAGAGCATATGAACTGAGATGGAGGTTTTAAGAAGTTAGGTCACCGCTTCTTATTTCAGACGTATTTAAGAGTTGAGAGGTTTTGAAAACTGAAAAAATAAAAAAACAGTCTGAATGTAAAAAGGTCAGATCGATCCAGACTTGGCATTTTTGAAAAAACAAACAGCCCCTTCGTATTCAAATCTCGACTTAACTTGTTAGATATGCACTTTTCTCCGACGTTTTTCGGCCCAAATTGTCGTGGAGTTCTTCATATCATAGTAAATAGTACTTGTTGGAACTGAACTAAATTTATATATTGATTACGATTCTTTTAAGACGAGGAATGATTTCAAATTATGATTTTTATACTAATTTGTACGGTTGGATCACATTTTGTGTGTAATTTTGATTCCAAAATCCCTAAGTTAAGACTTGTATGAATAGAGGGGCAGCTGTGGTCCATACAACACTCATTTGATCAGCTTGAAATGGAGAATTTTGTTGGTTGCATGTAAACAGTTCCATTTTGATGTTTATTCACAGTTGCTATAACTCATAAACAAGTTATGTTCCATTTTCAGTTCTTTATGAAGAATTAGTTCATGCTTACTTGTGTGTCTATTGACTATTGTTACTATTTTCATTGCAATTCAAGTAGTTCTGCAAAGATTACAACTTCTATGAAGATTCTTACCTTTCTTTCTGATTAGTGTAGTACGTTTAGCTCACTCAGCTTTTACTTTTTGGCACTAGCAGGGAGCACTGATGACCTCTGGTATGATTCTGCAACGGTTCTTGAATCTGACAGCAGCGATGAAGAGTTCCAGAGCGTTCTTGATGGTGATTTTTCTGCAGATATATAATGACAGGGGCAGGTTTATATGAAAACCGTAAATATCTTGAGAACCTTGGAACAACTATTCTTGATGAATGTCGTGATAGATTCATAATGATATGATCATGAATAATACATGAAATAGTTAGTTTTCGGGTTCTCAAAATATTTATGGTTCTCATTTGAACTTACTTCGTGTGTTTACTAGCTTAACTTCATGCTATGAATCCATATGTTCACAGATGTGCAGTCTCAAGATGGCTCAGAAGGTGTCTCCTGGCCAAACATTGAGGTTAATAGAAGTTCAGTGCATCCAGAAGACATGGCATTCCAATTAAGATGTGGTAGGTCTGTGAATGAAATCAAGCCTTTTACCTTGATGAGATATCTTCTATCAATGAAAATTGTGGAAGGGAGAATAATAGTTTGTTGGATTGTGGAATAATTCCTAGCAATTGTTTTTGTTTGTCTTGCTGCCACAGATACATCATTTGAGAAGAGATCTTTAAGCTCTAGCCCATCAAGCACAAGGAAAAAGGCTGCACACAAGCTGTCCTTCCAATGGAAGAATGGACATCCTAATGCCACTATCGGTGCCTACTTTCACTTACATTAAAAGCATATATTAGCATTAGAATCACATATGAAAGCATTGAAAAACTGTTTGATGTTTATTACCTTGTTAACTAAGGGCCTTTTACCAAACACTTATCTGGTCAGCTTACTGGGTAAGAGACGCTTACCAACAATCTAATTTAATGGCCGAGAATGTTATCTTATAAGTGAGGGTGGTGACTCTTGCCGTAAGCGTTTGGTAAAATCCCTAACAATGTGTAACAATGAGGAGTGGGTTCAAATCCAGGCGCTGCCAAAGCCCTTGTGGCTATGGAGGTTCACCTGCGATGACTCCATGCCATTCGTGGTCGCTCGGGGATTAGTCGGTGCGCGTAAGCTGGTCCGGAAACCCACAGTTACCAAAAAAAATGAGGAGTTGGCATAGTGGATTTTTCAATATGTCTCATGTTTGAATTCTACTGGTGCTATCAATTCCTATGGGGCAAACCTGTTGTGGGAATATGTGGAACCCTATTAGATTACTCTCGAAAAGAACCCTTGAGGAAAAAAGGGTGGTTCCAACATATATTAAGGATGGTCCAAGTCTAGCCAACGTGGGACTCCAACACCCTCTCCAACGGAGGCTAGACAAGCACATATTGTCCCAAAGTATTGAGAGGGCGGTTAGATGGGCTCCCAAAGTGTCGAGTCCCTAGAGTGATAGACGTTGGCGTTGATACCATGTGAGAATATGTGGAACCCCACTACATTACTCTCCAAAAGAGCCATCAAGGAGAGAGGGGGGGGGGGGGGTTGTCCAACATTATTAAGGAGAAATGTCTTAGTAGATTTGGGACTCCAACACCTGTTTGTTGTCCACAAGGCCTAAAAGTTGCCCGAGCAGTGTGCAGGGGATGCTTTGCATAAACACATAGATTAGCTAGGCCAATGGTGTCATCAAATAAAGAAAAAGGAACAAAATCTAGCAATCTCTACTAATAGAAATGCTATGTATTCGGGCTTTAACGAGCTCTTGTAGTTTAGACACCAAAATTTAACACAGTTTTTTATCTGCTTCTAGTTTCTTCAAAGATGCATATACAGCGGCCTATTGCTGGCTCACAAGTATCCTTCTGCCCGATAGAGAAGAAAATGTTTGATTCATGGTCATATATTGAACCACAAACTTTTAGAATACGTGGGAAGAATTATCTGAGGTAATCATACGAGTTTATGCAAACATATGGTCAATCTCTGCTTGTGGCTAAGACACTTTATCTTTATGCTGACCCCTATCATTTACAGGGATAAAAAGAAGGAGCATGCTTCTAATTATGCTGCTTATTACCCGTTTGGCGTTGATGTGTTCTCATCTCAGAGGAAAATTGACCACATTGCGCGGTTTGTAGAACTCCCTTCTGTTGGTTCTGTGTCTGCAGAAGTTCCATCCATTCTTGTTGTAAATGTCCAGGTACTTTTACTTTTTCCATAGTAGTCTCATACGAGTGATGGATATTGTTGGAGTCCCACATCGTCTAGACTTGGATCCTTTCTCCTCGATATATGTTGGAACCCTCTTCTCCCCTCAAGTTTTTTTTTTGGAGTAACATAATGGGGTTAAACATATTCTCACATGATATCAGAGCCAAGGTCTACCACTAGGACTCGGCACTCGGGGGCAATCTCTACTCTAGCCCCCTCTCAACACTTTGGGACAACCCCCCCTTCTCTCCTCAAGGGTTCTTTTGGAGAGTAATTTGATGGGGTTCCACATATTCTCACATGGTATCAGAGCCAAGGTCTATCACTCTAGTAACTCTACACTATGGGACAATCTCTACCCCTCTAGCCCCCTCTCAACACTTTGGGACAACCCCCTTATCTCCTCAAGGGCCCTTTTGGAGAATAATCTTATGGGGTTTCACATATTCTCACTTATATTTCATTAATAACCAGAAACAGATTAATGATTCTCATGATGTCTTCATCTTTTATCGGTCTACAGATTCCATTGTATCCTGCTGCCTTTTTCAGAGGGGAAATTGATGGAGAAGGAATAAGTTTCGTGTTGTACTTTAAACTTTCTGATAGTTACTCAAAGGAACTATCTTCTCAATTTCAAGATAACATGAGAGTAAGCCTTTGATGCATTCATCATTTCTAGAAACATAATTACTACACATATGTCAACTTATTTATTTAATTATTTTGTAACAGAGGATACTTGATGATGAACTAGAAAAAGTCAAAGGTTTTCCTGTAGATACACTTGTACCATGTCGAGAAAGGTTGAAGATATTGGGACATGTTGTAAATATTGACGATCTTCAGTTAAATGCACCAGAAAGGAAGCTTATGCATGCTTACAACGGAAAACCTGTGCTTTCACGTCCACAGCATGAATTCTACCAAGTGAGTTTGTGTTTTCTAATAAGTTTTAGTCCACGGGCTACCAAAAACACTACTTACAAATTGTTTTTCATCATTATAATAGTCACTAAATTCCCATTCTTAAAATTCCATTGATTTAGGGAGAAAATTACATTGAGATCGATCTGGATATGCACAGATTTAGTTGCATCTCCAGGAAAGGGTTTGAAGCATTCCAGGATAGACTGAAGGACTGCATTCTGGATTTTGGCCTTACAATTCAGGCAAGTCTTTTCTTCACTTCAGAACAAAATTACAATACTGCCAGAGGTGCTGTACTCTTTCCCCAAAAACAAAATTACAATACTGTGTTCTTTCCATTCTTTGTTTTACATATTTGTGCATCCCTGTCCCAAGAACAGATTTCACTTTAAAGTCTGAAGACAACTTTTTGGTGAACTTGCCCATGATTAACAAAATGAATCTCTATTCAATCTCTTAACAGAAAGAGAGATTTAGGAATGACAGGATTGTGTTGGAGTCCCACTTCGCCTAGACTAAATGGGTGTTTGGTTAGAGGTATTAAGCAGTAATTAATGAGATTGAAAATAAAATAAATTTGTTTGGTTTTATATAATATAATGGGCTCATTCCCCCACAATTCATTCGAGGTTAAATTGGGTGGGGTGGGGGTGGGGGGATGAAAATTCATTCTCATTTTCATTCCCCAGCGTAAACCAAACAGCGCCTTAGACTATCTATTCACTATATATGTTGTATCATTCTTTCCTTATAGAAATTTGATGGGGATCTATATAATCTCACATGGTATCAGAACCAAGGTCTTTCACTCTAGGGGCTCGACACTAGAGTAAGACATCGTGAACTATATATTCTTAATATACGCTGCAACGTCCATTCTCTCCTCAAGGGCTCTTTTAGAGAATAATCTAATGGGATTCTTATTTCTACATATTCTCATAGTTTAAGTGTTAACATTAAAATATTGTAGGATTGAGTGAACAACTCTTTTGAGCTCACAAAGTTGTTGGTAACTTTTCTTTTTACTGTAATGCAGGGTAACAAACCAGAGGAGTTACCAGAGGAAATCTTGTGTGGTGTGAGGTTAAACGGTATCAACTACAAGAATTATCACATGCTGGGGTTAAATCTGGAGCTCCCATCCCCATGATACTGCAAGTTTCCAACTTGGTACTTAACGAGAACTTCCCTTTGGAGTGTGGTCAGGTATTACCTATGCTTATACATATCTTGGTTCCCGCAATTGGGGGAAAAGAAGAGAGACTAACAAAATGAAACATATGCACAGTAGAAGACCAAATGATGGTAATTGACTTCTTGTGGTTTTACTCAAAGTTGTAACTATGGAGACTGTATTGAACTTTAAAGAAGGAAAGAAACTACATCAGACTTGATAATTGAGACTAATTTGACTGAGGTTCTGGACCAAAACCGACAGAAATTTGATGTTATGTATAATGGCATTCTTTCTTTCTTGTAAATGATACAACATTATCAAACACCATACCATCTCCTTTGAGGTTTTGGTCCTTTTCTGTACGGAGATAGTGATAGGATGTATAAATGGAAATGGGGATTCAAACTCTATAGCTTTAGAATACATGGAATTTCCAGATCTCAGACCTTCAAACTACAATGATCAATTATTTTGTTGGGATGTAAGGATTATGCATGACGCCTTTAAAATTTTCAGCAATTAACTTTTCAAATCTGTGCTACAAACAAAACATATTTTTTTGTGAAATACAAAAACAGCGTTATACTTTACAAGAATAAACAATTTTGAACAACAAATTGATAATTTTCTGCATTTATATATCTATAATTTGTCTTAACTCGCTCACTCTTACGAACTGTAACTCTATTCTTTTTTGTATTTTTGCAAACAATTTTAATCACTCTTATATCTAATGCCATTTAACACAACCAGGAAGCAAGTTAAATGTAATTCATTATCACCTGTTTTGTAAGTTGTAAACATACATGGAATTCTGCTGTTTGGACTAATTGGCAAGAGAACACCCTCTCAACGTTTGAAGGATCCAGGTTTAGGCCCATTCAGGATCCTGCTAGAGTTAGGCTACACAAAAAAGGAAGAAAATCAAAACCTTAGTAAACTGAACCAAGAGTAGTTGACTATCCAAGCCATTATTCAGTGAGATTTCATGTCAAAAAGCGGTTGTTTTCACAAAAATCAAGAAAAACATGTTTTTTTTTGCATTTATATATTCAAAGTTTGTCCTAGATTTGTTGATTCTTGCAAACAATGGTGTTTTTTGTGGGAATTTTCTAATAGAAAATGTGATTCAACGAGTCAATTGCTCTTCAGACTAATAACTCGCTTGAGATAGGGCAAACCGACTGATACCAGTTGTTTGTAAGGATATTGTTTGTGGGTGAAGATGAACTAGTTACTCATGAGATAATGACGACAAAGATCTTGCTGACAGGGATGCTGTGGGGCTTGTAGCTTCTACATTTTCAAGGGTGGCATTTCCATTCAACATCTTGATTGCAGTTTGAGCAACATCAGCAAACCATTGATCCTCCGGTAATGTGCTGCTAAATCAAAAAAAAACTTGTAATAGCAGATCCTTGAATTAATGGCTTTAGAAAAGAAAGAAAAAAAGAACCTGTTGGGATCTATATTGGCTGCAGCAACCGAATCCATAACTCTTGAGATGATATTCTTGATAACTTGATGCAGATTTCGTGATAAGTAACGCCCTTGAGAGGCAAAGAGGATAACAAACTGCATGTCCAGATAAAACTGCATAGAGTAAGACCACCAAAAGAAACATCTGTTAAACTCGGGCAGACCTGGCTGCGAATAGGAACACGAGGCTTGAGCATTTGTTACTCGATCTTTTTGCAAGCATGGTCAGATAGATGCATATAACGAGGGGGATCCACCCTATAAGTAACGAGTGTCTCATCTCTTTCGCTACTAGTCTTCTTTATCTTACCTGTTATTACAATACAAATAGGATTTCTTGGGGGTCAGGCATGGCTAAAGTTATGCAACGTGAGGTACAAGTGTTGAGCAGGTCCTACACCTGCAGAGCTTGATGATGCTAAACCAAACCAAACCAAACCAACGAGGCCAGTATATCCCACCCGGAGGTGGGTTCCGCGGGGGGGGGGGGTAAGATGTATGCAGACTTGGTCTCTACCCTAAAGAGTAGAGCGATTGTTTCGACCAATAGCAATACAAATAGGATTAGAGAAAGGCAAATGTGCTAAATTTTGAGAAACTAGATATAAGTAAGCTACAACAATATAAAAAAGAAGCAACAGCAATGAACTACTAAGAGAGGATCCTAGTATGGGCTTTATATAATGGAAAGTATAGGACAAAGAAAGAAAGAAACCTGTCGAAGTCCAAAAGGGCCTAAAGGCTTTGATCCATGTTCAATCGCTTCCCAAAAACTTTGTTCATCAGAAAGCCATAAAGTTATTGTTTCTGTGAGTCTGATTAAAAGAAGGGTGGTAAACCTTTCTCTTCCCACGAACATGTCTGATGCTAAGGTTGCGAGCGTACTCAACTTAATAAGAAGTTCCTAGTAAATCAATTAGGAACCTATATAAGATACCAAAAATTGCTTTAACCATGCGACTGTGATAAAGCCAAGTGGAGGGATAGGTACAACATCCATTCCAAAAAGGAAACAAGAGAAAAAATTTCAAACATGTTAATTTTCAACTTTGAGATTAATATGAACTTCTTGAGTGCTGAGAAGCATTGATGGCTGCTAAAAGTTAGAATCCATATTTGTTTTGAAAATCAATTGTTCTGACCTCAAAAGTCAAAATGCACCTTCCTTGGAGCAGATAATTCGTTTACCTGATATACAGTAGATGGGAACCATTCTGGCTCTTCTGAATTTTCATCCATACTCATATACATCTGTGCATTAATACGGGCACTTCCATCTTCTGTAAAGATGAGTTCAAGGGCATGTTCCCTGCAAAAGCTATCTCTCAACTGATCAACAAATCGCTGAAGCCGTTTCTTTAATTCTCTTTGCTCTGGGGTACGGAGTTGTCTGTCTGAAGCTCTCCGAGGGGTTTCAGTGGGAAGACACTGTTGTAAAGGCAACAGCTTGATGGCTGCTCGTGGGAGTAGCTCATCCGATAACAATAACGCATTAGCTAGCAAGGCTATCTGCTGAGCTTCATCCTCTGCCTTTCTGACAATTCTACCTTCCAAGTTCTCAGTCTCCGATGAACCGGGTAATGCATTTACTAGCATGTGAACATATGAATTAAAAACTTGTACAAGACCTTCCATGGCCTGTTTGGAAAACTGCAAGGACCTGAGGAGTCCAATATCCTCGCACATTTCCTGGTATTGTGATACAAATCAATGCAAAGAATAGGATCTAGAGAAGTTTCAGGAAGTATGTTTTGAACTCTGAAGTCAAACTAGTTTTTCATATTTAAAATTGAAATTGCTTTGTCACCCAACATTTGTTTATGTAAAGTTTGCTTCAGTCATCAAGTTTACCTTAAAATTTGAAGAACTTGTACCAACTTCGAACTTGAAAATAGTCTATTTGACCCAAAAGTCATATTGTTTGTCTATGTGGAAACTGGAAAGTATCAGGCAAAGTAAAATCACCTGAACCATCACATGAAATCTATGGGCGCTACTTGAAAGCTTTGGCTGGGATGTGACTGAGCTTCCAAAAGAAACAGTACGACCTAGAGAAGTACTACCTAGAGAGCGTGAACCAACAGGTGAGAAATTGAGAGACCAGTCATCTGCAGCTGCTAGAGCAGCAGTGCTTTGCTCAATCCTTTTCAAGTTAGCATTCAATGCCTGTTCAATACAAGGCCTAAAATGTCTCAAGAGGACAGGAGCAAGTGCCAATCCACGAGCTTCTAACAGATAACAATGACCCATGGAAATCTGAACACACTCGGCTACGGTTCGTAGCCCCCCTGAAGCAGAGGGTGAAGCAATGACGCGTCTCTTCATAAGATGTGCGAAAGTGTCGGTCTGCTTGACAGACCAAGTCACAAGTTCAGATGTGTACAAGGGTTGATCACCAAATATGGCCAATGAATCACTTGATGCCTGAGCTATGATTGAAAAGACGAGCTGTGAGAGGGCAGCGGTGTAAGCCACTCCATATGTTGAGCCTGATGTCTGAAGACCCTGGATTTGAGATTGTAACTTCTGGTGGTGTGAGTTAAGCAGCAGTGTATGGGCTCGTGGACCATCACCAAGTCGTTTAATTGTTTCTACAGCTGATCGAAGTTCAATACCACTAGAAGAAGGTTGGCAGGCAGACACAGCAAGTTGATCTGCTAATTTTTGTCTCTGGTCAATGATGGTAGCCAGTAATGAAGAGAGCATTGATGCTGTCATTGACCCTGCGGATTTTTCGTCCTTTGCTACACGTTCTCCTTCATCAAGGGCAACCAAAGCTTCATCCACTCTTCTCTCAGCTAGTAAAATATGCAGGTTCTCTGTGTATTGCGACAACCAAACTTCCTTCTCCGAAGGTTCTCGACCTTCAGTGTCAAAACTATCCTTTTTCCTCGAACCAGGACCAGAAGACATGGATTCCACCCTAGTACCATCCACTAGAGTCTGAATGATTGTCGCACGGCTATTTAGAAGATTCCTTAAGGCGACTAGTTGCCCCTCAAGATCAGAAATCTCCCTTGATGTGCTGCATATGTGAAAAAGATATCACAACTCTGTCAACATTCTAGAAATATATTCTAGCATTTTTTGTTGTCGTCTCTAGCTAACGCAGGGCACAACCATGAAAACCAGTAACAATCTTATTATATCAATGCTAGAACAAAACTGATATAACTTTTTTGAGTTACTGTCATAATTAGAAGAACTCCAAATAAACGTCCAGTTTAATCTGTCTCCTTACCGAATAAAGGAGGGGTAGTTAGCATAAACACTTTTTCTCATCTCTTCTGCCGAGGCCTTCTTTAGATCTAGAAGACAATTCACCAATTGCTTTATTTCCTGCCAATTACACAATTCCACGGGATTGTAGATAAATACTTGATTGTTACAACTTAGTAATGTTCATCGTTTCTGCAATGTGTATAATTCAACTTAGTGTCTTAGTGAGAACTTTTACAGCTATTGCAACCATTCTACTTTTCAATTTCAAAATTATAATATAGTCTTAGATCTTATATGAAAATGACAACCAAATCAATAATTTCATTACAAAGTTCTGCCTACTCAAAACTATTAAGTGATCTCTGTAACC
Source organism: Arctium lappa (assembly GCA_023525745.1). NCBI lineage: Eukaryota > Viridiplantae > Streptophyta > Magnoliopsida > Asterales > Asteraceae > Arctium > Arctium lappa. Next base: position 4,639,664 of record CM042050.1, read on the forward strand.
TCTGAGTTTCAGACCCTTAGAAATATCAAATTTATTAGTTCATCGTTTCAAAAAGAATATGATAAAATGATAATGATAAATAATAATGTGTAATTGTGTCACAAACCTATATTTGAGAATTTGCTTACCATCAAATGTCCGAAAAAACCTTTCCTGACAGGGAACGAGTATGCTTTTACAAATTCATTCTGAATAAATTTGCAAATTCATAAGGTAACACACGAAATTCGAAAACATAGATGATGTTCTACGTTGACAATGTTCATTGGTACAGCCGTACAGGAAATCAACACGGACTTCTAAATCAGTTTTATCAAACCTAGCATGTTAATTGAAGGTGAATCCTTCAAACGAATTTAGCATAAAATAATCGTATGAGGCACGATAAACTACTAAATTCATACCTTTTCGCTGGTTGTGCGGCATTTGGTAGATACATAATCTTCCGGATCGAAACCAGAGGTCTTGAAGACTTTAAGCTTTTCACCGAGCGTTACCTCCTGACCGAAATCCAGATCGCCGGCGCTCGAAGAGAATGCTCCTTCAGGTAACGACATTTTTCTTCCCTTTTCGATTCTTCTTTATCTTCTCTAACCTCCTTATTGTGATTAAATCAATTTTACACACGCAAACACATAATATGGCTCCGGCAGAAGGCAACGCAAGAACTCTAGAGAGAGAAAACGATGGATGTGATTGACGGTGGATCTGTACCGGAGACGGTTGTGAATTGACGACGATCGGAATTGGTCTGTTATGAGTATGCAAACTGATTTACAAACGTAGGACTCGTTCAGGTTTCTATTTACAGATTGGTCCCTGAACTATTTGTAAAAGTTTATTAGTGGACTCAAAGTTGTAATATATTTGTTAAGGTCTTTATTTGGACCCTGAACTATTTGTAAAATTTTATTAGTGGACTCAAAGTTGTAATATTTTTATTAAGGTCTTTTCTTTTTTTTTTGAAGGGTGTCCTATGCTATGCCTAGACTAATCCTTTGACAAATTATGACTGTAAGACATCAACCCTGATTAAACATCGGTGGCCACAATTGTTGTGTATGACTGGATTCGAACCCTGGACAGATGAAATATTCCACCACACCCCTAGGTTGGAACTTTATTTTTCAAAAGACAATCTTAAATCCTTTCTTTTCCTCTTATTTTATATGTAAGGATCTATTTGGTAGCAGCTTAATGTGTTTAATGGAACTCATAATTTGGATAGTTATACATGGTTATTTGGTAGTGACTTAAGTAACTTTCTAGAAGAGAGCTTTATGCAGAAAACAAAGTTTTTTCCAAAGTTGTTCCTCCCAATTAAAAGACATGTTTCTTCCATCTATGAAAAAAAAACTCTCTCATATCGATCGTTATTATTAATAACTTATATTAGATGATTTAGTTAAGATTTAATAAAAGTAATGTATTATAAAATATGGTTTGTAGTTAATAAATATTTTGATTTTTGGGTAAGAGAACTATTTACATATACATCTTATCTTATGGGTCGTTTACCAAATGCTTATCCAGGTAAGTACTTACTCGTAAAATTTAACACTATCATTTACTTACCGGGTAAGATTTTAGTCCACCGAAATGGTATTGTATGCAACAATTCCCCGATAAACACTAACCGTGGTAAGAGTCTTCGCTCTCACTTATCGGGTACGACTCTTTGTCATTGCCTTAGCTGTTACCGGGTAAGATTTTTGGTTCTTGTTATATTCATCTGGTAAGGTAAAGTGACTTTAATAGCACTTACTCGGGTAAACGTTTGATAAACGGCCTCTTAAACCCTATATCTAATTAGATTTCTTTGTTTTGGTTTTATAATAGTGTTCAACGAGTAAAAATATCCATATAAGGTGATCAATGAGTATATAGTTAAATTGAAATTTACAAAATCTAAATTATTATTGAACTAGACGATAAATGCTGATCAAATTTATGCACAAAAGAATTTACTTTTGAAATAAATTGCATCAATTATTTCTCATGTTTTCAAATTTGTCATGTGGATTCCACTACGAAATGTTGGAAAAATGTTTAGCACACACAAGATTTTAAACTATGGTTTTAAACATGTATGAAATTGTTTTATTGCATATGGTTGCAAACTTTGTTGAGACTTACTTTATCCATGTTTTATCGAATGCTATTTTCGGATGTTAACTTCATGTTCCAACATATAATCTTTATATCAATATGGGATAACAAATGGTGAGTACAATTCAAATATTTTAGAATTCTTAATCTACATTTTGACATTTCATTCTCTTGGGTCTTACTTTTATGTATATAAAAATGAAAAGATATGAAAATAAAAATAATATTAAATGGAATAAATGTATCTTATTAAGTGTAATACAAAATAATATATATCAACATTAAGAAATTTATAACTAAAATCAACTCTTTAATCCAAAATGGATTAAAGTATATCATAAATCATGTAAAAAAAATTGACATCCTTCACCTTTTATATATCACCTTCATGTTCTAATATATCATCTTTTATTAATGTGGGATAACCAAATTTAACCACAATTCAAAATTTTTGAATTTTCAATCCACATTGTGTCACAAAAAATTTTGCTATGTAAAAAGAACTAAGAAAAAAATATCAAATAATGAAAACAATTCGAGATTCTTTCATATAAATTTAGTTTACATGAAATGAAAATGAATGTTTGTCATGTAAATAAAAAATAACTATTTAACCTAAAATTTGATCAAACTTTGGATGAACATTCAACCTATACATTATCTTTTATATAGTCACTTGCACTTTCAACATTTCACTTTTGTCATCAATGCGGAACAATCAAGAATTCACCACAATTCACCATTTGATCAATACTGATTTTCATTATGCCATGTCATCATCATTGGTTTTCCTTTTAAATATATAAAGATTTGGAGAAACAAAGAAAGAAAAAGAAGGGTGATACATGATTCCCCATTTTGCCCTTTTTTTTGGAAAGGGTATCCTGGGCCTATGGCCCAGACTAATCCCTGACAATTAGGGTCTTTGGCCCAGCTGCTAAAGCGTGCAGCCATAAGTTTATCCTCAGTGGCCACAAGTGCTGCTAGTGGGGCTCGAACCCGGGTTGAGCGCTATGAACTCCCCAAGCCTTTACCACCACACCACAACCCTTGTGGTTTCCCATTTTGCCCTTGATGGATTGTTGTTTTACGATTCATTATTCATTGGATTAGGTTTTCTTTTCTTTTAGTTATAGGCATATACCCGCGCGATGCAGCGGAATGTAAGTAAAGAACGAACAATTAATGTTATTTCCTTATATACATTTCATCAATAATCAACCATGACCTAAAAATCACAACTTTTGAAACCTAAAGCCATAAAGATATTCAATAATTAGTTTATATTACAATTATTGACGAAAAAAATTATAATGATATTATTTATAATAAGAATGAAACGTATTTTACGATTATGTATTTTTAACGTGCTAACGGTGGAAAAAAAAAATAAAACGTATGGACAGAAAAACAAATTATTTCGTAGATATTCATGATATTTAATAGTACGGTTAAATTAAAAAATATTCAATATTTGGCTCGTTTTGAAGATATTGAGGAGACGCTTATAATGATATAATTTGTAGAAAAATGAACGTATTTTTTCATTGCATTTTTGTTAATATATAATTATTTGTGTTAATATGTGTAAAATGAAAAAAATAAGGGATATAAAGTAAATTAAATAAGTAATTATAAGGGTGATAAATGTAACAATGTAAGGGTGGTAAATGTAATTGTACAAAAGTTTGTACAATAACCGTTTGTACAATAATCGTTTTAGTAGTATAGATAATTCGTATATATTCTGATATTTAATAGTATGGTTAAATTAAAAAAATATTCAATATTGGGCTCGTTTTGAAGGTATTGACGAGACGATTATAATGGTATAATTTGTAAAAAATGAACGTATTTATTTTACTTTATATCCCTTATTTTTTTCATTTTACACATATTAACACAAATAATTATATATTAACAAAAATGCAATGAAAAAATACGTTCATTTTTCTACAAATTATATCATTATAAGCGTCTCCTCAATATCTTCAAAAGTTTGTAACAATAACCGTTTTAGTAAGGGTGGTAAATGTAATTGTACAAAAGTTTGTACAATAACCGTTTTAGTAGTATAGATAATTCGTATATATTCTGATATTTAATAGTATGTTTAAATTAAAAAATATTCAATATTGGGCTCGTTTTGAAGGTATTGACGAGAAGATTATAATGGTATAATTTGTAAAAAAATGAACGTATTTTTTCATTGCATTTTTGTTCATATACGATTATTTGTGTTAATATGATAACGGTGTAAAATGTAAAATGAAAAAGTAAGAGATACAAAATAAATTAAATAAATAATTGTAAGGGTGATAAATGTAACATTATAAGGGTAGTAAATGTTATTGTATAAAAGATTAAGGGTGATAAATGTAATTGTACAATAGTTTGTACAATAACCGTAATAGACTTTTCATTATATCATATTTATATATAAGTTATAAATATTTGTGTACTTAAATTTAAAAAAAAGTTGCAAAATGGTCAAAGTGTACCTCACATGATTAGCATGTAAGGACATTTAACGATTGACTTTAATAACGGACATTAGGCTCAAAGACTATCGATGAAAACAAATTGAAGCAATAAAAACCACTGATATTTGTAAATTGGTAGAGTTTCTAAACCTCGAAATAGGTTTATCATTTATGTAATATATATATACTAATGTTTCAATTTAAAAAAAAAAAAAGGAACGATGACGTTTTCATTTATTTTAGTAAATTTATTCCTTAGGTTCCACACCTCGAATCATATCTTTATTTATTTCAGTATTAGTAATAACTTACGATTCAAACGACATTTTTATTATTTTTATACCATATAAATCCGATTCATGAACAAATGTCTATGTATTTTCACCCTTAAATCCTACATTTGAGTAAGATATTTTGGTTCATTTCATCCATTTTTATAAATTATGAATTGTTTACTAAATTCTTAACGGTATCGTTTACCTTATGAAAATAAGCATGACATGGATCAAGAATCTTACAGGTAAGAGGTATAATAAGGACAAGAGTCTTACCGGGTGATGGAAAAAAAAACTCTTACCGAATAAACGTGTACTGAGTTTAAAACGCTTAGCAATAATAAATTTTAATCGTCAAAAAAGTTACATGATAAGGTAAGAGGATAATCATTTGATAAAGAGTAAACTCCAATTTTAGTCCCTGACGTTTAGTGATTTCTTTGAAAGATGTCCCTATGGTTTCATAATTCAAGTTTACGTTCCCAGGGTATGGATTTTGCTCTAAAAAAGGTCCCTGGACACTAACTCCGTTAAAAATCTCCATTAGGGTCAGGGGCATTTTCGTCCAACCATGTTTCTGTCCCCTTTTTGTAACTTTTTTTTGATTTCCATAGTTTTATGAAAATATTAAACTCTAGGGACCAACTTGTAAATAACTTTAATATATTATACATATATATATATATATATATATATATATATATATATATATATATATATATATATATATATATATATATATATATATATATATATACAATCACAGGAACCATAACCCTTGCCGACCAAAACTCCATCGCCGGCCAAACTCGAAAACAGGGATGATCTCCACTACCACCAATCAAACTCATCGGTAGAAACAAATCTCTCTTTTTCTTTAATCCCTCTAAAGATTACAACAATTCTTTTTCTTTTTCTTTAATCTCTCTCTCTCTCTCTCTGAGCTCATGATCCAAAACCCAAAATCAAGCATGCAGATAGCTCCTCCATATCCCACTCTTACGGTTTATCTACACTTCTTTTCTTAAAAAGCATAACCACAAATCCACTCATTACTTTAATTTCTCAGAAACAATCCCCCCTTTTTTTCATTCTCTCTACATTTTTTTATGTTTCTGTTAATAAAAAGATTTGATTGTGTTTTTTTGATGGTTTTCTGTCATGAATATTGAAAAAAGATTGAATCTTTGAAGTGGGTTTTCGCTTTGAAGTGGGTTCCAGAATTTTGGCTGGAAAATTAACCCATATGAGTTTTACAACATTTGCAGTCATAATCGAAACCAATTTGTGTGTTCTTATAAAATGATGATCAACAGGTCCTCTAGAGAAATCAAAAGGGTAGCTTAAACTCACAACCAACTTTTTCTATCAGATCAACGCAAACCTAAGAATCATCTGCTATGTTAGTGTGTGTATATATTAACCCAAGAAGTTAGTTGGGTGGGAAAGAAGAGGGAGGAGAGAGTAATGTTCATGTAGAGCTACATGAGTTATTGATGGGTGGCATTAGAGAAAGGAAGGTGCAAGGAAAGGAGGGCAGGCATTGTTAAACCACAAGAAGCAGCTCACTCTGCTATGGAGACTTCACTGCAGATTTCGCAACCTTACAGAGCAGCCATGGAGCTTAGAATTGCAGCAGCAGCAGTAGCACCTGGTTGTGTGGTGGATCAACGCAATAATAGAAGATTGTTTGTAGATTTAGAGCTGATTCTTGTAGGGCTTATTAATTGTATTAATGGTAGAACCTTACAATGGTTTTGCTTTCTGCTAAAACGTGAAAAAAGAAATAAGATGCAGGTTTGCTTTCTCGTTGTTCCGGTGTTTCCGCCGGAAAACCAGGCGTCGCCGGTGGGGTACCGGTGGCTAAACCCATCATCTAAATCCATATCGAATTTGCTGAAGTGATAATCGTCCCTGAGTTTTTGGTCGGATATATCGTCCATGGGTGATGTTGAATATCCATCTATGGGTTTAAACAAAGTGCTTCAAGATGGTGGTGGTGATACGACGAACTTTGAGTTTAATGGTGGCTTTGGCGCAGATGGTTGAGATGGAGATCGGTGAAAGAAGTTTTGGCCGGTGAAGTGTTTTGGCCTTTTGGGGGAATGTTGGGGACGATGATCTGTTTTACGTTATACATACATACATACATACATACATACATACATACATACATACATACATACATACATACATACATACATACATACATACATACATACATACAGATATAGATATAGATACATACATACCATATATATATATATAATTAGAGTTATTAACATATTTGGTCCATAAGTTTTTATGATTTACATAATAAAAAGAAGAAACAATAAATAGTGTAAAAAGAGGACAAAGACATGGTTGGACGAAAATACCCCTGGCTCTAACTGACCAAATAGACGGAGTTAGTGTCCAGGGACCTTTTTTAGAGCAAAATCCATACCCTGGGGACGTAAACTTGAATTATGAAACCATAGGGACCTCTTTCAAAGAAATCAATAAACCTTAGGGACCAAAGTTGGAGTTTACTCTTTGATAAATGGTCCATTGGATTCGAAAATAAAATTTATATAATCTATACTATATTATAAAGATGACATAAAAAACTCTTAATTACAACTCACTAAGCTTTATGTACTATCATTTAAAGTTATCTACTTAAAATCTCTTAAAAATAACTATTAAAGTCTAATGTACTACCTGTAAAGTTTTTAACCCTAATTAATATATTTCATCCTTATCCCCCAAAATCTTTATCTCTAATCCCCAAACCCTAAAATTATGAAATTTGAATTATGATAATCATAATCAAAACAGGATAAACATCTCAATTTAAATATAAAAATTTTAAAATATATAAGATAATTAATGAATTTTAACAAACTACTTAATTTTTTTTACATAAAAAACATTATATTGTTAAGCCTAAATTAAACAAATTTATATATAAAAAACCATTATCACTCAATAAAAACCATCCAAAATCGTACTGTAAATCAATAAAAAACAAAAAATAAAAATAAAAATAAACATTAAAATCGTGATGTATTAAGCATTATGTACTATTATTTAATGTTAATCTACTTAAAATCTCTTAAAAAACAATGAATGAAGAAATATGTACTACTTTTAAATGTTTTTAACCCTAATTAATAAATTTCATCTTTATCCCCCAAAATCCTTATCTCTAATCCCCAAATCCTAAAATTATGAAATTTGAATTATGATAAACATAATCAAAACAGGATAAACATCTTAATTTAAATATAAAAAATTTAAAATATATAAAATAATTAATGAATTTTAACAAACTACTTAATTTTTTTTATATATAAAACATTATATTGTTAAGCCTAAATTAAACAAATTTATATATAAAAAAACCATTATCACTCAATAAAAATCATCCAAAATCGTACTGTAAATCAATAAAAAACAAAAAATAAAAATAAACATTAAAATCGTGATGTATCTCGCTGTATTGCGCGAATACGCTTTTAGTTAATTCAAAATACAAAATTGGCATTATTCTTAAATTGGGGGCTATACGTTGATTCCCCTTTTTGCCCTTGATGGATTATTATTCTATCACGAATTCACAATTGCATAACCATATGGTTGGGTTTACGCTAAAGACCAGATCATATTTTTTATATTGATAACATATTTTTATACTTAAAACTTTACTTAAAATATTGTAAAGGTAGATATAAAAATTCAGTCTCATAAAAACATGTTGGTCTGGCGTAATCCCAAATCTATAACCATATTTATGAAAAAGTTTTAACCACTTGGAAAAAAAAACTACACCCACACGAAAACCATCACCCCACAACCTTTTTCTTCGGCTGCTCCGCCACCGTGCCATCGTTTCCGGCGAGTGCTCGATACTTATCCTTCCGAGTAAACGCCGTACACTCATAAGAAAGCGTGGCAGCAATCACCCTCTGTATATAATTCGCCACCTCATGACTCGACTTACCCGACCCACAAGTCAACTCCACCGGTAACTTGTTCAAGAAGGTAACCTCATACGCCGGACTCGGGTTCATAAAAAAATAAAACGGATCCATCCCTTTCCACCCTCTCGCAGTCGTCCCATGAAACATACTCATCTTATTAACCATCGCCACCGGCACAAGATGGTCGGTCAACTCCGCAAACATAGCCGAAAACCGTAGCAAAAACGGCTCACGGCAAGTCGTACCTTCGGGACAGATCACCAGATCCCCTTCTTCTAGAAGCTTCTTGATCATGGAAGCGTCGGTGGATCTGTCACGTGTCAATCGGACGGTTTTGATTGGGGAGATGATTTCGGAGAGACGGGAGACGGAGTAGGTGACGGCGGGGATGGGGCGGCGGAGGGCGACGGAGAGGAAGATTGGGTCGAGGAGAGTGCGGTGGGAGCAGATGAAGAGGACGCCGGTTTGACCGGAGGATTTGTTGACCGGCGGTGGTGGGGTGCCATTGACGGTGACGCGGACGCCGAGGGACCAGAAGGCGTAGTAGACTAGCGGCATTGGGAGGAGTGAGCCGGCGGCGATGCGGAGGCAGGCGAGGAGGAAGCCGATGGGAATCCATAAGACGGTGAGGAGGGCGGTTATGGGGTTGGGTTTTTGGACGAGACGGCCGTCGTGGAAGACGATGGGTTTTGGGAGTTTGTCGTTTGGTACGGGTTTGACTTCTGGGTTGTATGGCACCGTGTAGGCCTCCTATATAAAAAAATATAAAATATAATTAAAATGAATTTCTTATAACTGATTCTTCAAATCGGAGATTTTGAGAGTTTTTACTCCGAGAGATTTCCTCAAACCTTATGTAAGATGAAAAAATAAGTAGAAGATAATTTCCAAATTCAAAGATTTCTTCAAAAATGATTAGTTAGGAGAGATATATGATTTTTTATTTATATTTTTTATAAGATAATTAAATGTTTAAGAATAATATTTTATGAATTATATTGAATATTTTGATAATATAATTAATTGTGTAATCTTCAAAATAGATAATCTGTTAGAGATGAAGATAATTGCTTTTGAAGAGTTTGATTTTTTACTTCTCCGTTTTGGATAATCGGTTGAAGATGGCCTTAAAGAGCAATGTTATTTGCACCTTATTTAATGTGAAAATCAAGTGAAGTCATGCACCAAAAATGTAAAAAAGTAGGTTTTGATGTCCATGTGTGTAAGGAGGAAATTACTAAATAGGAGTTCATTTAGCTAAACAATGTACAAGGGTGAAATTAGTTTTTTTTTCTTCTTATAACGTCATTCCTAATCCTTATAACATATTCATTTTGTCCCAAAATAAATGTTTATATTACTATTTTAATTTGTTCCAAAATAAGTTTTTACTTTCAAAAGTAAGGTCTACTCTATCATTCTACCCTTAATTCTATAATAAATAAAATTCCTCTCTATAATTAAAAGGTAAATTATCATTTTGTTAATAAAATAAATTTAATAATTACACATTTTTAAAATTGTATGTCTTTCTTATTGTGGACATTCATTTTAGGATTGAGGAAGTAAATATTTTGTATCGCTTACCTTGCATAGGGCCATGAATGGAAGGTCAGTATCTCGGTCACCAAGTCCGATTTCTGGAGGACTATCTCCAAATTCTTTATGAAGTGCCTTAGCTTTCTGCTCACCGACAAGCACGCCAGGGTTGAGCACAAGACCAGTGGCTCTACCCTTATATGTTCCAATCTCAGTCCCCAAAACCACATCAGTTCCCAAAAACTCCTTCAGAAATCCCTCCACCATAATCCTAGGGTTCGCGGTGAGCACACACCGTTTCCCACAAGCCGAGAACACCCGCCATGATTCAGGATGGAGATCACTCGAGTAAAACTTTGGCAACACTGCTCGACCCACCGACTCAATGTCGGAAACTTTCATTCCGGCATAGGTGGCAAAAATAAGAACCTGAATTCCAGCAGACTCCGATATAAAATAATACAACAATCCAGCCAGTGGTGCCGATAGAAGCATCATAAGAAGCCTTAGGGATCCACCAGCCTCAAAAGCAACCAACGCAAAGTAAGGGAAAGAGCTTCGACCTCTCAACAAAGTCCCGTCCATGTCCGCCACCACCGTATGATTATCCCGACCATCCGAGCTGCAAGTCTCAACCGACGGAAACTTCATAGCATCAGTCATTTTGGATTTTTGTTGAAAGAGTAAAAAACTTCTTGAAATTTTAAGTATTGGAGTTATGTATCTATATATATACATGCGTATTTAAAACATTTGAATGGGACAAACATTCAAACATAAAGAGCAATGCTTCATAGTTTGCAACGGAAAAAAGTCGTTAATTGACAACTTTGGTGGGTGATAACAACACATCAACTATTCTTGTTCTTGTTAGTTACCTTTTTCTTAGAGCCCAACGTCAAATATTTTCATTTAATTTATTTGATTATAAAAATTAAAATTTTGGAAAAAGAGTGTAAAGAGTAATAACTTTTCTTTGTATAGAGTCGTATTTTGAGGAAAATCGGAAAAGAAAAAAAAAACTAAGAACATGCACACATGCATAGAAACCAAGAAACCTCTTCGATTTTTTGTATGTATATGTATATACCGTACTGATGAATGGTTATTAGGGTGTTCATCAATTTTTCATTTTTTGAGGATTTCCCTGAACCTCACTCTCTTTGTATCAATAAACATTTTTTTTTTATAAGTTCAATTCAACTAAAACAACTTATAATTAAAGTGATTATACTACTAGAATATTGGGTATATGCGAGTATGCAACAAAATGATTATAACCCAGTTTCTCGACCAAATGGCTTTCGTCGAAATTAGTTGTCGAAAATCCAACTTTTCAATTACTTTCGATGAAAATATCCATCTAAGATACCCCTTCGTTTTGTAGTGTTAGTGTAACTTGAATAATCAAAATCAAACTATATAATCAATCGATTTATAAAGTTATAAATCTATATCTATATCTATACTATATTATAAAGCATGGATAAAAAACTCTTAAATACAAATTATTAGGCACAAGGTACCATCATTTTATGTAAAATTTTAAAAATCTCTTAATTTACAAGTATCAATGCACAAGATATATATTACTACTGCAGACTTCTAATACCCACCAATTTGGTATGTACAGGACATTATTTTATGCAGACTTTTCCATGTATCACCATTTAATTAATATATTATATTACTATAAATTTGTTTTAATTATATTATTAAATATGTAATTGGCTATTTTTCTAGATGTCATTAAAATATATAAAATAATCATTGAATTCTAACAAAATACGTACTTAATCTTTTTATATAAAAAAACATTATATTATTAAGTCTAAATTAAACAAATTTATAAAAAAAACATTATCATTTTCTCAAAACCATCCAAAATCGTACTGTAAATCGACAAAAAAACAAAAAATAAAATGAAACATTAAAATTGTGATGTATCTTGTTGCATTGCGCGATACGCTTCTAATAGTTAAGTAATTAATCAATTAATTAGTGATTTGTCTTCTTTCACATTCTATAGTACGTGTCTATGGTAAAGAAAAAAAAACATTTACTATGTGTTCTCGAAACCTATTTTACAAAGGAAATAAAAAGAAAGGGACGGAAAGAAAAAGAAAAAAAAAACTTGTGTTTTCGAAACTTTTTTAGAAAAAAAGGAAATTCAACAAAAGAAAAATAATGATAAAGTTTCTTCCCAATACTTTCTTACCAGATATGGGAGGAAATGATATATAAAAAAACTCGCTAAAAAATTATTATAATTACAAAAATGCCTAACCTTTTTTTTAAAGGATGTATATTTAAATGATATATTTGTAAAAATATCATCTTTTTTTCCCTTCTCTCATGTTTAAAAACATAAAAACTTATTTCATTTCCTTCATTTTCCTTTGCTCTCAATAACACAAATAAAAAAGTATTTTTATTTCGTTTATTATCCTTTTCTTTCTTTACTTTTATTTTCTCCATAAATTCGAAAAAACGATGTTTAGAGATAAGTTCAATTTCTTTAAATACAATCAACAAACCGTCAAGACGAAGGAAAGGGAAAAAGAGAAGAAAAGTAAAAAAAAAAACTTGTATTCTCAAAACTTTTTTTTTAGAAAAAGAAAAGGAAACGAAAAAAAAATAATGATAAGTCTCCTCCCAAAAATGAAAGAAAAGACAAAAAAAATCAAAACATCTTAAAAAGATTATTAAAAATAGAGTAAATTACCATTTTTGTCCCTATGGTTTGTTGAAAATTGCCGATTTCATCCCTATGGTTTTAAAATTTCGGTTTTCGTCCTTATGGTTTGTAATTCATTTCTATTTTGGTTCCTAAGGTCAAACCACTACTTTTAAGTATAAAGGACTAAAATAGAAATGGATTGTAAACCATAGGGATGAAAAAAGCAATAATATTTATATCATAAGAATGAAAAAGTTAATGAATAAAAAATCATAAGGATGAAATTTGTAATTTCAAAATCATAAGGATGAAAGTAGAAAAGTACAACAAACCACAGGGACTAAAAACGTAATTTACTCTTAAAAATATAACACTATCCAACCTTTCATTTTAAACGGTGTAAATTCAAAGGGTATATTTGTAAAAATATCATTTTTTTTCTTTTACCTTATGTTCAATAATATGAAAAATTATTTTATTTCCTTCTTTTTCCTCTGCTTTCAAGAACACAAATAAAATAAAAATATTTTCCTTCTCTCTCTTTTACTTTACTGTTTTTTCGTTTCTTTTCTTTTCTTCATGAATTCGAAAATACGACGTTAGAGACAAGTTCAATTTCCTTATAATACAATCAACAAACAGCCAAGACGACAAGTTTAGTATTTACACGAATATTGATATCTTTTATTTTTGTGATTAGTGTTGAAATGTTATTTTCGTATCAAAACTTTAGTATTTACACGAATATGTCCTATTTTATTTTATTTTAATAAACATATATCTCGTGATCGCAATAGTTTCACTAAAATAACGATTAAGACATTTAACTTTCAAAACCAACCATTAAATACTGGTAACAGTTAAGGGGTTGTTTGGTGGTTTTTTATCATGGATAAAGTTGACTATGTGGATTAATCTGTTTGTATAGATTGAAAGAGTTTTTTAATAGATTAAAGGAGCGTGTTTTCTAATTAAGAGGGACAGGTCTAGTAAAATTTTGGCTTTCTGCATAGAACTCCCCCTACAAGCTTACCGAATAAGAGCTATTTGGTTGATTTTCCATCAAGTCTTCTATGGATAAAGTTTTATGTGTGTATTAATTTGTCTATATAGATTGAAAATGTTTTTGTTTGAAAGGGTTTTTTCATAGATGGGATGAACGTATTTTTTAATTTGGAGGGATAGGTTATGAAAAACTTGGTTGTCTGCATAAAGCTCTCTCTTAAAAGATTATTGAATAAGTCAATTTCTATATCATTAAGTCACTACTAAACGGTCATATATAGTCGACCGAATAAGCTATGAATCCCACTAAGCTCATTAAGCTACTAATAAATAGGCCCTAAGGCACTTTCTATATCATTAAGTCACTACCAAACAATCTATAGTTGACCGAATAAGTTGTTAGTCTCATTAAGCTCATTAAGTTGTTAACAAACATTCCTCATGTAAAATCCCACATCAGTTGGCGAGGGGAACAAGGGTTGCACATGATACATTCAGACGTGTTTTAAAATCACGAGTCTAAATGTGAACAAAACAGACAATATTTGATATGGTTAGCCTAAGATATTATATATGATATCAGATCCAAGAACCGTACCGGTGTCCCAGCGAGGACGCTGGACTTCCAAGGGGTGGATTGTAAGATCTCACATCGATTGGGAAGGGGGAATAATGGTTGCCTTAAAAGGGACTGGATACATCATCTTTTAGATGCATTTTAAAATTGCGAGTCTAGGTGTGAACAAAATGAACAATATCTTGTACGGTTGGCCTGTGATGTTACACCCTACGACCTACATCATTGTTGTTAGTGTGTTGGAAAACAGACGGGTTTATATATATATATATATATATATATATATATATATATATATATATATAAAGTTATTATAATATATATACTCCCTTCATCCCAAAATAAATACCCATAATGAAAAAAGACACACAGTTTTAGGAATGTGTAATTATTACACTTTTATTTTAACAAAAAGACTATTTTACCCTTAATTATAGAGAGATAAAATTTATTTATCACAAAACTAAGGGAATAATGAGAAAGTAGACATTTACGTCCCTAAGGTTTAGAAAGTTTATTCGTCCCTGTGGTTTGTTATAAATTGTGATTTTCGTCCCTGTGATGTCTTGATCTTCTCAACAAGACTAGACACTAGCTCGATTCTCGAATGGGTAGCTCGAATACTTCCGCTATAGTCCTTCCGACTTAGCGCATCGGCCACCACGTTCGCCTTACCTGGATGGTAAAGCAATTCACAGTCGTAATCTTTCAGCAACTCGAGCCACCGTCTTTGCCTCATATTCAGCTCTTTCTGACCAAAGACATATTTCAGGCTCTTGTGATCTGTGAAAATAGTACATTTCGTGCCGTATAGGTAATGTCGCCAAAGCTTCAAGGCGAACACCACCGCTGCTAACTCCAGATCATGAGTTGGATAATTCTGCTCGTGAACCTTAAGCTGCCTCGAGGCATAAGCGATTACATTGCCTCGTTGCATCAACACGCAACCCAATCCCATCTTTGAAGCGTCGTTGTACACCACGAAATCTTCCGACCCTTCAGGTAACGTTAAGATCGGGGCTTCACACAACTTCTTTTGAAGGATCCGGAACGCTTTCTCTTGGGTTTCAGTCCATTCGAACTTCACATTCTTCCGAGTCAGAACTGTCAAGGAAGAAGCGATCTTTGAAAAGTCTTGGATAAATCTCCTGTAGTATCCCGCCAGACCCAAGAAACTTCGGATCTCGGACGAACTCTTAGGAGGCTCCCAATTCATCATAGCTTCAATCTTGGAGGGATCTACTTTCACTCCGTCTCGAGTGACTACGTGCCCCAGAAATTGTACTTCTTTAAGCCAAAAGTCGCACTTGGAAAACTTGGCGTACAATCTTTCTCTTCTCAACACTTCCAGAACCTCACGTAGATGTTGTTCGTGTTCCGACTCACTCTTGGAGTACACTAGTATGTCATCAATGAATACAATAACCGACCTGTCGAGGAAAGGTCAGCACACACTATTCATCAAGTCCATAAACACAGCTGGTGCGTTCGTCAGGCCAAAAGGCATTACAAGAAACTCGTAATGGCCGTAACGCGTTCTGAAAGCCGTCTTCGGAACATCTTCTTCTCTTACCTTCACTTGGTGATAACCTGATCGTAAGTCGATTTTGGAGAAACAACCCGCTCCTTGAAGTTGATCGAACAAATCGTCTATTCTCGGAAGCGGATATCTGTTCTTCATTGTAGCTTTGTTCAACTCACGATAGTCAATGCACATTCTCATTGTGCCATCCTTCTTCTTGACAAATAGGACCGGAGCTCCCCAAGGTGACGAACTCGGTCTTATGAATCCCTTCTCCAATAGCTCTTGGAGTTGTGCTACCATCTCTTGCATCTCCGACGGCGCTAAACGATAAGGTGCTTTAGCGATCGGTGCAGCGCCAGACACAAGATCAATCCGAAACTCTACCTGACGATCGGGTGGCAACCCGGGCAAGTCGTCCGGAAAGATATCTGGAAACTCACGCACGATCTTCACATCTTCCAGCTTTGACTTCTCTAGCTTGGCATCGATCACATAGGCTAGGAAAGACGAACATCCTTTTACTAAACACTTGCGTGCTCTTGCCATTGTGATTATTGCCACTTCACCCTTCCTCTTTTCACCATAGATGACCACGACTTCACCAGAGGGGTTAGGAAGTCGAATCAACTTCTTGGAACATACGATCTCGGCATGATTGTTTGACAACCAATCCATGCCAACCACAACATCGAAACCCCCGATTAACATCGGCAATAGATCGATTGAGAATTCTCTCCCCTCGATACTAAGAGTACACTGCTTCAGGACCTCGTGGATCAAAACTTGTCTACCATCTGCTATTTCTACTACTAACGCATCCTCGAGACTAGTAGTGGGCATAGCAATTTTCTGACGGAACAAATCAGATACGAAAGAGAAACTAGCACCCGTATCGAATAAAATACGAGCAGGTACAGAGTTTATAAGAAAAGTACCCGATATCACATCAGCGGATGCCCTGGCCTCTTCAGCCGTCATCTGAAAAGCTCGACCCTGAACCTTAGGAGGGTTCTCCTTCCTTGCTGACACGCTACTCGACACAAGCTTCGGGCAATCTCTCCTCGCGTGCCCCGGTGCCTTGCACTCAAAACATACGATTCCCCTGACCGGGCAATCTTTGACAGTATGACCAGGCTTCCCACACTTATAGCAAGTTTGAGAATTCCTGTAACAGTTACCGTGATGCTTGGTTCGACACTTCGGGCACCACTTTGCTTCCTGATAACTATTGAAGTTGCGATTTCCGACAAAAGGTCGGGTCCGCTTGGGAGGTACTGAACTGCTCTCCCACTTTCTTTTATCAGATACCACCGCAGAATTCTCAAATTTGCTCTTCGCGAACATCTCTTCCATGAATTGAGCTTCCGCCACCATCTCTCGGAGGTTAGAAGCTTTGAAATTATGGACCATCGATTGCATGTCCGCTGGCAAGTCGTTGAGATAGGCTTTCATTTTGTCTTTCTCTGTTGGGGCAGCGTGCCCCACCAGACCCAACTTCTCCATAAACTGACGGGTGTACTCCCTCACCGTCAGACTTCCCTTCACCAAGGACAGGAATTCTTTCTCAATTCGGTCCATGGTCCTCTCGTTGCAAAACTCCTCTAGCAGCTTCTTCTTGAACTCGGCCCACGACAACTGAGCCAGTACTTCCGGAGATAAAGTGGATTGGATGATATTCCACCAGATGAGTGCAGTGTCCCTCAGCAATTGGGTACCAAACCGCACCCTCTGATCATCACCACATTCGGAAGAGCCAAAAGCTTGCTCAACCACTCGAATCCACTTTACACACACCGCCGGGTCATCTGAACCGAAGAATTCAGGCGGTCCGCAGCTCAGAAAGGACTTATAGGAACAACTCTTCCTATTCCCCGGAGCATCAGAAATCTCGCGCTCTACCGCTGTGACCCTTATACCATCGCCTCCAGAACCTGCTACGACGTTTTCCACAACCGTCTCACTTCTCCGGTTGTTTACGTCGCGGTCCTCCATTGCTTTCAGCAGAAACTCTTGCTGCTTAGCCATCTCTTCTCTCATCGCCAACATTACGCTGGCCAACAACTCTGACTGGGGATTAGCATCCCCGATGACTGGGTGAGACGAAGCCAGGTCTACTCGCGGAATGACCTCTGGCCCCCCACCTAGTACCTGCTGAACTGGCGGACGTACGACAACCTCAACTCCTTCCGGCCGATCAGCGGTGGAGGCTGTCGCTTCCATGCCATCAACACGAGTACGCGGTCTACCACGCGTATTCACCATGCTGAACAACTTCACAGAACAAAGAAAGAGATAAGAGAGAGATAGGAAAAACACGAAAGGAAAACATACTACCACATTACCAATTGTCATATCAACAGCAAATCAAGGACTCTTACGTATAATATCCTCATAATAACATTAGCTAAGTGAAATTATGAACATACAACACATAACGGTTCTTGTCACCACTATTACAACGCCTGATAAACGTATTTTCCGTTGACTCTAAGACTAATCCATCTTAGAAGCTCTACCCAAATCTCGCGGATCAATTCTTAGTATACTCAGTCTAAGTCTAGACATCTTACATTCATGCCTAGTTCGCTTAAACTAGAGCTCTGATACCAACCTGTAACACCCTAAAAATCAGAGTAAATTAAAACTTCATAAATAAGGAAATAAGACAACTACATTGGTATAAACCTCTCGAAAAGGTGTGTCAGTCCTTAAGACTTTACAAAAACCTGTACGGATTTAGAATTCATCAACAGACTAATCTAAACATAACTATCTAGATTACATCAGTTGACATCCATTAATCATCAAAAGAATGGGACTTAACAATGCCCAACTATCAACACTTTGATCCTCTCAAAAAGCCCTGAGACCCAACTCGTCTCTCAAAACCCGGTGCATCCCACCGCTAAGGGAAACCTGTTATACATATCATTTGAGAAAAAGTGTCAGACTTTAAAGCCTGGTGAGAACATACAGTTTATAAAGCTCGAAAGATATAAACATCTGTATCATAAAGAAATCTTTTCATAAAAGTTTAGTTCGTAATGATAACATTTTGCCACAACCGGGCCTTTCGGTCCAAAACTTATCATATGATGACAAAGAACCATTTTACCAAGGATAGTGGTGTAACACAAAGTAGACCACAAATCCGAGTTATGAGCTAAACACTTGGAGTCCTCAGCAATGAACCCAGAGTCCGTGCTACGAGGTGAGATCGCGCTCCCAAGGGAAACCAATGTATACTCCTTCACTAGGATCACCATGAACCATGGCTAGTATCCGGCCTCACATAACCGTACCAAGTTGCCCCCGAGGAACATGTGATCCATAGCTACAATTTGGGGAATATAACCTCCCAACAAAACAGTCTACTCCAAAACCTAGGGATCCACGAGTAATGGTAAGGACTCGTCACAACAACATAGGTGACCAACCATAAATAAATATATGGTATAAACACATTTTATAACCAAAATGTCATTTCCAGTTCAACTTATGGTACGAACGAAAACCATTAAAATGAGTTCATAATCATCTTTTTCAAACGACCACATAATGTGCAAGTAAAACATCATTTTACTTCAATAAGGCGGAACCCGTCATTTTGGTCAAATCTGACCGGGAACCCCGAGAATCACCAAAAACTTCATTTATAACAAAATGTAGAGAACATAAAATCATACCGTAGAAATACTTTAGATTTCGCAAATAAGAGTTTTGATATGTATAAAGTTTGTAAAATGTAGTAGGAACTCACCGATAGGTTTTTGGAATAAAACCTAGAAAACCAGATAACGATCACGACGAAGAGGTGAAGCTTAAAACACCGACCCCTTGCTAGAAACACCGAAAGCTAACAACCAAACGAGACTTCGAAGATCGAATGATAAAGAGAGAGAGTGTTTAGAGACAGAAGAGATATTTTGATTTTTGAGATAAAGTGAATTTGGGAAACTGAACCTCTTTAAGACGGTCAATGCAACTTCGCGGGTTATGCCGCGACTTCAACCCGCGACATAACTCGCCCGTGTCCAAAAACCCTAAACCATCCAGTGGGTTACGCGGGTTATGCCGCGACCTCTAGTCGCGGTGTAACTCGCGTAGTTCTCAAAATCCAATATCCAACAGAGGGTTACGCGGGTTGTGCCACGACTTCAACTCGCGGTGTAACTCGCGTAATTCACTGTTTCTCCCCCAAAATTCTCAAAACTCTAAAACAACACCAACCAAACACGGAGCTAATCGGCAAAAGCTTAACACAAGAATAACAAGATTACACAACGGAAATCCGGGGTGTTACAGGATAGGCATCGGGTTGCCATGATAAGTAAGGTGTGGGCCTATACGGTCGGGCAGCGTCTCATGGTGCAGTAAGGTGTAATCCCATTATGTGCTTGAGTTCCCCCTGTTTTGGGAACTCTCAAGGATAGATCCAGAGGGGTTGACTTGAATGTTTTGAGCAACAGATCTAGAGGGGTTGAGCTCGTTATATGATTTGGTGTTACTTATACCATGTTTAATCACTAATGGTTTATTTGATTTTTGACTTAGCTCACGGCTATACTCACCGCGTGACATCGTTTGGGTTTAGTACTCTCTTCTATTTGGCTTGTTCTCACTAGGCTTTAGCCTAACGCTTGCTCTTGGTTGTCATGTTGGCAGGTTATCTTAGCGGTGGGGCTCGTCGGGACTGAGGGAGCGACCTTGGGGTCGTGAGTGATTCTTTTGAAGATACATTTTGGAAGTATAGCGACACCCGTCCCTAATCTAGTTAATATTGTAGATTAATAGGTTGTCGTTTTATGCTTCATTTATCTACCACATTAATGTCTACTCTATACCCCGTTGGGATGATTTGTAATTTGGAATCGTAGCACCTTATTCCGCAAGTTTAGTCTACTTGCCGAATTTCTTTAAAATTTTTATTTCCGCTTATTTTAGGGTGTTATATGAAATCCAATGGATTTAAGTGGTTTTATTCGATCCAATCATTTAAATAGATGTTTGATTTTATCATTAGATCCGATCCGATTCAATCCAATTAACATTGGACATCTGATCCAATCCAATCTAATGATTGGATCAGACTGGATATTATTATTGGTTATTAGTTGGATTCAACCAATATTTTGATACAATTTTCAACCAATTTAACCCACCATTTCAACCAATTATCCAATACTAGCATCATGCCCGTGCAATGCGTCGGGTGAGTAAGCTGTAAAATTTTATCGTAAATGAAAAATTAAAAGCCCTCGAGCGTGTAGCTCCGTTGGTAAATGGGTTGACTGTTGAGAAACTTTGTTAACCATCCAAACAAAGAAATAGATATGTAGAAATGAAGGAAAGACAAACATATGAAGGAAACCAGATATGTAAAAATGAAAATTTGTTGTTCATAGTAAAGAAATAAAATATGCGAGAAACCAGAAAAATAAGATAAACATGATACCGCCATTTGAGATAAGACCACTCGATTTAGTATAATGTTTTTTATATTAAAAAAATAAGTAGTTTGTTAAAATTCATTAATTATCTTATATATTTTATATTTTTTATATTTAAATTTATAGATATTGGATGTTTTTTAGAGAGTGATAATGTTTTTTTTTAAATTTGTTTAATTTAGGCTTAATAATATAATGTTTTTTATATAAAAAAAATAAGTAGTTTGTTAAAATTCATTAATTATCTTATATATTTTAAATTTTTTATATTTAAATTTAAATATTTGTCCTGTTTTGATTATGTTTATCAGAATTCAAATTTCATAATTTTAGGGTTTATATTTTAAATTTAGATATTTATTCTGTTTTGATTATGTTTATCAGAATTCAAATTTCATAATTTTAGGGTTTGGGGATTAGAGATAAGAATTTTGGGGGATAAAGATAGAATTTATTAAAGATATATAAGTAAAATATAGTTAGAAATAGGGTTAGACGAAGGATCGTGTGAAAAGAAAAGTTAAGGTGAGAAGGTAAAAATGGATCTGGACCATTGACCACTTTTAATTTCAAACCCTCTTGATACGTGGATTGATCCGAGGCATCTCATCCTAATGTGCATCCAAAGTTGGAGATCCCTTCTTACCATTCTCACCGAACCCAACCCTATTGGAAAAAACAAATAATGTACCCACTCAATGCAATGAGATATAAAATTATATTGTATATCGACAATGTAAAAAAGTACAATTGTAAATGTGTTTGTTGATGGATCATTGGAAAGTATCATTGTTTAAGAGTCCATATTAAAGTCTATAATCTAAAAAATTGAAGGCAAACTTTTTTTGTCAATTTAATACATGATTAAATACAAGCTAGCAAAGAAAAGGCAAATATAGGATCACCTATATCTAATGTTAAATCTTGAAATAGGGATTTTGGGAGAAAGAAAAATTGTAAAAGGGATTCTTTTGGTGGAATGGAGGGAGTGCTTTGGTTGACTTCTATCAATAAAAATTATATGAAAACATACAATCTTAAGCAAAAACCTTTTACAATTTTTCATGCTCTTAGAACTTTGTTCGATGTGTGCTCTAAACCACTAAAATGCCAATGACAAATCATCTCGAAATCATATTTTCATTAGCCAACATGTTTATTTCTCAGATTAGTTTTAACCTTTTAAACTTTATCTTTACCTTCATTAGTCAACATAGGTCAAAAGAAATGGCAAGCAACCAAATTAGGCACAAGGCGTCCTTGAGAGAGGGAAGAAGAGGAATGCATGTGTGTATTTAATATTTATATAGAGAGGAAGTGAGGATAGGGGGAGGAAACAAACAGCAGGTAGGTCCACATTTGTTGGGATTCGCTTACAGAAATTCCCATTACTTGAAGACCCTGCAGAATTGAAGGAAAAAGAAGAATTAACCACTTTCATCGACTAATATACAGAAAATCAAAGCTAATTTTGAAGGGAGGATGAGCTCACCTGGCTGTTTCTAACACGCATCATGACTTCAAACCCTTGTGGCCTTGTGGCATTCCACCGAAGATCATTGTAAAGTTTTGCAGGATTCGAAAGAGCAGAAAATGGGTGATAGTAACACACATGGAAAAAGGGTAAAAAATATCAACATGCAAACCACAAAAAACTAATGACAGAGCTAAAGAATGAAACGTCACAATATAAGAAATCAAAAATCATCAAATAAATGGTGTAGCAAAGGCTTGAAGGGGAATGGGTATCTTGAATTAGAAGAGAATGATGTCACTGACTTTTACACTCACATCCGATAATATTTTTTTTAATAGGGCCTTCAAGAAAAAAAAATATATTATTGGATCGGCTGAAATTGAATCTATAGCAACTTATATCCATTTACAACTATGAACAAGGAAAAAATAATAAATTATATGATGACCACAAGTACACTAACAAATGCATATATGCAATATACTTGTCAATAATGATGGTTGACAAGATGAATCTGATGCCATTTGATAAGTCAGTGATGACTACCTGCCCTCCAGTCGTCCTTGGGATGACGGAGATGGAAGCAATGTCCACATAACTTTGGGTAGTAATGAATACATCAACAGAGACCTGAAATATTGAAATCATATACGTAAAAATAACGTACAACAATTGGTCCAACCTTCTAGCCAACAGAGATAAAGAAATAAAGTTTTCCTAAAAAAATATCCAAATTAGGAAAGCTTTTCACCTGGTACTCAGCTAATTCAATAGCCATTTCCTTTAAAGTCTTGTCTGGCGGTTGAAGTAGTTTATGAGGTTCCTGAAATTTAAGAACAAACAGAACACTTTAAAGACTTGGGTTATACTTGGTTTTGTCACTGGAAGAAAAAGAATACTTTACAAGTTCGATTGTAGACACAGGTTTGCAGGCAACATATGCAACAGAATGAATAGGAACACGTGGGCATTTCCATTTATCATATTTATACCTTCTCTCCTGCAGATATATTAGTTCTTCCTTCATCTTCTCTAGCAGAAAGAGCAGCAATACCAAATAATTGACCGAAATCCCTATATTTGCAAAACCACAGTTCAAAATCGGTGCTGTTTACAAAACACATTTGAAATGTGAGGAAATAATTCACAAAAATCCCAATTTTTGCGAAAATCCAGTACAATTTCAAGGCTAAGTTGTCATAATCAACGGTAAGCTGCAAAACCCAAAAAAATCCCAAATTTTCCGAAACCCATTACAATTTCAAGGCTCAGTTCGTCGAAATCAAGAGTAAGTTGCAAAACCCACTTGAAATTTAAAGAAATTACTGACCTGGGTGAAAGTTTTCTGGCCGAAATTGAAGAAGATGAAGTGCAGAATGAAGATTGAGGATGGGAGTTTCCCAATTCGCAGAAGTCATGGAGGTGAGGAAGCAGACCGATAAGCGAGGTGACGTGGGGAACAACCGTTTTGTACAAGAAACTGAATTGTACAAATAAACCGTATTAGGTTTTTCATATAGTAGTAGATATATATATATATATATATATATATATATCTATACTATATAATGAAAAGTCTATTACGGTAATTGTACAAACTATTGTACAATTACATTTACCACCCTTAATATTTTATACAATAACATTTACTACCCTTATAATGTTACATTTATCACCCTTACAATTACTTATTTAGTTTATTTTGTATCCCTTACTTTTTCATTTTACATTTTACACCGTTATCATATTAACACAAATAATCGTATATGAACAAAAATGCAATGAAAAAATACGTTCATTTTTTTACAAATTATACCATTATAATCGTCTCGTCAATACCTTCAAAACGAGCTCAATATTGAATATTTTTTAATTTAACCATACTATTAAATATCAGAATATATACGAATTATCTATACTACTAAAACGGTTATTGTACAAACGGTTATTGTACAAACTTTTGTACAATTACATTTACCACCCTTACATTGTTACATTTATCACCCTTATAATTACTTATTTAATTTACTTTATATCCCTTATTTTTTTCATTTTACACATATTAACACAAATAATTATATATTAACAAAAATGCAATGAAAAAATACGTTCATTTTTCTACAAATTATATCATTATAAGCGTCTCCTCAATATCTTCAAAACGAGCCAAATATTGAATATTTTTTAATTTAACCGTACTATTAAATATCATGAATATCTACGAAATAATTTGTTTTTCTGTCCATACGTTTTATTTTTTTCCACCGTTAGCACGTTAAAAATACATAATCGTAAAATACGTTTCATTCTTATTATAAATAATATCATTATAATTTTTTTCGTCAATAATTGTAATATAAACTAATTATTGAATATCTTTATGGCTTTAAGTTTCATAAGTTGTGATTTTTAGGTCATGGTTGATTATTGATGAAATGTATATAAGGAAATAGCATTAATTGTTCGTTCTTTACTTACATTCCGCTGCATCGTGCGGGTATATGCCTAGTATATAATGAAAATTCTAAAACGGATATACACAATCTTTTGTACAATAACATTTACTACCCTTTTAATGTTACATTTACCACCCTTACAATTACTTATTTAATTTATTTTATATCCCTTATTTTTTCATTTTTCATTTTACACCGTTATCATATTAACATAAATAATCGAATATGAACAAAAATGCAATGAAAAAATACGTTCCTTTTTTTACAAATTATACAATTATAATCGTCTCGTCAATACCTTCAAAACGAGCCCAATATTGAATATTTTTTAATTTAACCATACTATTAAATATCAGAATATATACGGATTATCTATACTACTAAAACGGTTATTGTACAATCTTTTGTACAATAACATTTACCACTCTTACAATGTTACATTTACCACTCTTACAATTAATTATTTAATTTACTTTATATCTCTTACCTTTTCATTTTTCATTTTACACCGTTATCATATTAACACAAATAATCGTATATGAACAAAAATGTGATGAAAAATACGTTCATTTTTCTACAAATTATATCATTATAATCGTCTCGTCTGACCTTCAAAACGAGCCCAATATTGAATATTTTTTAATTTAACCGTACTATTAAATATCATGAATATCTACGAATTAATTTGTTTTCTATCCATACGTTTTATTTATTTTTCCACCAATAGCACATTAAAAATACATAATCGTAAAATACATTTCATTCTTATTATAAATTATATCATTATAATTTTTTTCGTCAATAATTGTAATAT
Organism: Arctium lappa; assembly: GCA_023525745.1. Taxonomy (NCBI): domain Eukaryota; kingdom Viridiplantae; phylum Streptophyta; class Magnoliopsida; order Asterales; family Asteraceae; genus Arctium; species Arctium lappa. The sequence continues at coordinate 4,666,019 of CM042050.1, forward strand.
AAACTAATTATTGAATATCTTTATAGGTTTAGGGTTTTATAAATTGTGATTCTTAGGTTATGATTGATTGTTGATGACATATCTATAAGAAAGTAGCATTAATTGTTCGTTCTTTACTTACATTCTGCTGCATTGTGCGGGTATATGCCTAGCTATATAATGGAAATTCTAAAACGGTTATACGGTTATTGTACAAAAGATAACATTTACCACCCTTAATCTTTTGTACAATAACATTTACTACCCTTACAATGTTACATTTATCACCCTTACAATTACTTATTTAATTTACTTTATATCCCTTACTTTTTCATTTTACACCGTTATCATATTAACACAAATAATTGTATATGAATAAAAATGCAATGAAAAAATATGTTTCTTTTTTACAAATTATACCATTATAATCGTCTCGTCAATACCTTCAAAACGAGCTCAATATTAAATATTTTTTAATTTAACCGTACTATTAAATATTAGAATCTATAGTATATAATGAAAAAACTAAAACGGTTATTGTACAAATTTTTGTACAATTACATTTACCACCCTTACAATGTTACATTTATCACCCTTACAATTACTTATTTAATTTACTTTATATCCCTTATTTTTTCATTTTTCATTTTACACTATTATGATATTAACACAAATAATCATATATTAACAAAAATGCAATGAAAAAATACGTTCACTTTTCTACAAATTATATCATTATAAGCGTCTCCTCAATATCTTCAAAACAAACCCAATATTGAATATTTTTTAATTTAACCGTACTATTAAATGTCATGAATATCTACGAAATAATTTGTTTTTCTATCCATACGTTTTATTTTTTTTTCCACCGTTACCACATTAAAAATACATAATCGTAAAATACGTTTCATTCTTATTATAAATAATATCATTATAATTTTTTTCGTTAATAATTGTAATATAAACTAATTATTGAATATCTTTATGGGTTTAGGTTTCATAAGTTGTGATTCTTAGGTCATGGTTGATTATTGATGAAATGTATATAAGGAAATAACATTAATTGTTCGTTCTTTACTTACATTCCGCTGCATCGTACGGGTATATGCCTAGTATATATATATATATATATATATATATATAGAGAGAGAGAGAGAGAGAGAGAGAGAAAGAAAGAGTAAGAATCATTTGTTAACCATCTATTTCTTGTTAACTTTATGAACCTTGTTCCACCAATAGGATTGCAAGATTGGGTGATGTTTAATGCATTTGTATATTTAATGGAAAAGGGTATAAACGTCATTTTGTAAGTAACAAATTTTCATTTATTTTATTGGGGAGTTACAAGATTCAAGTTTCCATAATAGTATTGTCGGTTACAATTGTAGTATTTTTTTTTCATTTTCATCATATTTTTGAAATCAAAGAATTATTATTATAAATTTTCGGTTCATTTGTTTGATAAAATCATGTAGTCGTTTTATTCCAGAAAATTTTCCGGTATTCATCTTAAGTCGTAAAACACATGAACATATCCGATTCAAGCGTAGTTTATGATTCATTTATTTATTTGGGGGTTACAAGAATAAAGCCTCCTTGATTCAAGTGTAGGTTATGATTTCAAAAAATATTCCATTTTCAAACTAATGTTAAAATCATATGAACATTTACTGAATTGAATATATAAATATTGTGTTACGTTTGATGTTATTCTTTTTTTTTGTTAACCTTTTACAGAATGATTTAGATGTAATGTAACTGTTTTGAAGGTGTGTTCAACAATGAACATATTTGTAAGTGTTCATGTATGTTCAACTAAGAAAAAGTTTATATTTGTAACTGTTTTGATTTAGATGTAATGTGACTGTTTTGAAGATGTGTTCAACAATAAACATATTTGTAGGTGTTCATGAATGTTCATCATGTGCATTTGAAACAATGAGATATGTAACTGTTTTGATTTAGATGTAATATAACTGTTTTGAATGTGTGTTCAACAACAATGAACATATTTGTAGGTGTTCATGAATGTTCATCATGTGCATTTGAACAATGGGAGATTTAATTCCCCATTGTTCATTTCGGTTACTATTGTTGTTCAATGGAACAATTAATGAGGCATTTAATAGCATTTAAAACAATGAGAGATTTAATTCCCCAAATTACCTTTAACCATTGTTGTTCACTTGACCATTTAAGAAATAAATCCCCTTTAATTTACTTTTAATCTCAACCATTCAATGGTAAGATGAAGGGTTTAGATTAGTTCACAAAGTTAACAACAAAACTATGGTTAACAAAAGAACTCAACCCTATACATATATAGGGTGTGTTTCTTTTGCAACCCAAGCAATTTGTACAAACTATGCAAATCAATCTTAGCCGTTCATCAAGTCTAATGAATATATGATTTTATTATGTTTCCTAATTTAAAATCATGATTATAATGAATAAAATTAACATTTTCTATATATATCACAACCATTATTAATGAATCATAATCACTATCCATAAATATATCTATTGTTTCCTAATACAGTGATTTGCATAGTTTGTACAAATTGATTGATTTGCAAAAGAAACGCACCATATATATATATATATATATATATATATATATATATATATGTGTGTGTGTGTGTGTGTGTGTGTGTGTGTGTGTGTGTGTGTGTGTGTGTAGACTATTTAAAAGAATAAGTGGACGATTCTCAGTCAATCATTTTCTAAAATTAATTCCGAAAATAATAGTTTCTAAAATTAAAATTAGAAGGGTATTAAAGTCATTTATGTTATGGATTAATTTAGGATAATATTAACTTCCGAAAAACAATGATTACAATATCTAATTCAAATCAAATCGTATTTATCCTTTTCCTTTATTCAAGCTAATTCGATTAATCCATTTTGGTAGTTCATCCGGATCTGTTTGTTTTTTCAAGCAAATCCCGAATATGCAACCCAAAATCACAGATGATTATATGATGTACAATATGCAATCCAAAATCATTTATGATTATATTGTAAAGAAATTTGACAGATTGTTTAAGCGTAGTATGCATCACTAAATCACATGTGATTATATTTTATAGTAATTGGACAGATCCTTATATTTGATATCTCTCACTTTATCATATATGATTTTATGATAAATAGTTTGGATAAAATGATGTTATTAGTTTGCAACCCTAAATCACATGTGATTTTGTTATAAATACTTAACACCAAAATCATATGTGATTTTGTACTAAATAAATTGGCTATAACACTTAACACCAAAATCATATGTGATTTTGTTCTAACTAACTTGGATAGAATGTTTTTGCATTAAATTTGCAACTTTAAATCATATGTGCTCATCCAAATAAGATCATAAATGATCAAAACTAAAACACAGATGATTATATGATGATTTTCCCGAAAATTCCATCCATATAACATTCCAAAATAATCAAACCATATTCCAAACATCTATCTTTCATCTTCTAAACCCAATTCATCTTCTTGACATGTGTTTAGCCCCTTAGTGTGCTTCATGACATTCTCGAACCGAAAAAACTCATTAAAACAAAGAAAAAGAGTGGAACAATCAGATCCAACACAGGGACGACATCTGATCGTCGGTGTGCGCCTCTGATCGCATAAATCCAACATCTTAAACGACATCCTGAAGCGGCCCTCCACTTGCTCCAGTGTGTACCTCTGAATATGATCACATAAGGCAGATGTCTGTTGAAATCGATACATAGAGAGGCAGACCCCTGTGTGAAATCGATACACATATATCAACTTCATCGATGGAGAGAAGTCGATTAACAGAAAGGCACATACCTGTTTTTGATAGAGTAGGGTTTTGATGGATAGAAGTAGATGAGAAACCTTGAATCAGTGGCGCCTTATGCAAGATTTCACATCCATGGAATACATGGATTTCGCATCCATGGAAGAAATGGAATACGTGCGCCTTCAATACCCAGATGAAGATGTTGAATGAGATAAACTTGGAAATGGTTACCTTTCCTATTTGATAGGGATAATCATATCCCCCTTTTTTCTCACGCCTCAATAACCAACTACAATATTTTTATTTGTTCCATTTTTACCCTTAAAATATTTTGACCATGGTGGAAAGTTTACTTTCATTGCTATTAATTACTAATCTTGCCATTACTGATTATAGCCATTGATTTAATCTAACTAGGGGCTAAGATTTGTCCCTTTATTCTTTTAAATAACCTTCATTCTCGTTTGATCCTCCCTCTCTCTCTCTCTCTCTCTCTCTCTCTCTATATATATATATATATATATTGATGATTGTTATTGATATATTGGTCGGATAATGTAAAAATTAGTCAACCTTATTAGTTATCACAAACTCATTATTTTAATTATTTGTTATATATATAGATTTTTTTTCCAAAAATGGGGTAGGCTAAATTGAGCCAACCACATTAGGTGATACAAAAACATTCATCCCTCGTTTCTTATATATTCACTTCAAACTTCAAAACTTGCATCTCCTCAAATGCGGGATGATACAAAAATATAATAGACTAAATTAAGCCAACCACATGAGTTGACACAAAAACATCCATCCCTCCTTTCTTATAGTCACTTCCTACTTCAAAACTTTCATCTTCTCACCAATGTAGGATGATGAAACTCAACCACATTTCAAGATTTGAAGATTACTCAAATATCATGGTGCCAAGACATTATCTTGGTTGTTCCTTTAATATATATAAAGATAAAGACTTCAAACTTTAAAAATTGCATCTCCTCAACAATATGGGATGATACAAAAAATAGAGTAGGCTAAATTGAGCCAACCACATGAGTTGACACAAAAACATTCATCCCTCATTTCTTATAGTTACTTCCTACTTCAAAACTTTCATCTTCTCACCAATGTGGGATGATGAAAATAAAACCACATTTCAAGATTTGAGGATTACTCAAATCTCATGATGTCAAGTCATTCTCTTGATTGTTCCTTTAATATATATAAAGATAAAGATAAAGAAGATTAGGAAAATTGGTAATCGTATATAAACCATAGGGACCAAAATTGTAGTTCACCTTAATTTTTTTTTTTTACCAATTTCATACCGACATTAGTGATATTAATATAAATTTGTTTCCATGTTTTTATGTATACTTTTAGTGTTGGGAACTGATGATATGCTAAGTACAGTTAATGCTGCTAGAAGAACATGGTTACCACTTCTAGTTAGTACTTCTGGTATTAATACTGCTAAGTTGTAGATTAATGTTGCTCAACAAGATTAGTACTGCTAGTTCAAAGTTAGTAATGCTGGAAGAGATTAATACTGCTGAGCATGGTTAGTACTGCTGAACTTAGTACTGCTCAGAGTATTAATGCTGCTGGAAGATAATGCTGCTTATGAGATGAAGATCCGTATGGAAAAGATGACAGCTGGATGGACTGAAGATTATGGAAAACTTGGAGATAATGATGGAAGTTTATATTGAAGATCTTTTATTCTTTTGTAATTATCTTTATCTTCAGTATATGTATAGAATTGTTTAGAATAGTTAGAACAATTATTTATTCTGAGTTTTAGTTTTGATAGAGAGAATCAACCTCAAGATTTGTAATCCTAATTCTAGAGAAGTAGAATTCGTATTGGTGAGCCTATTCATCAATATTGAGGTTGTGTGTTTAATCTTGTAACTTCAAATACAAGTTTACAAGTTATTCATCAGATTTACTGTTTGTTTACTGTTTTATTGAATATCAAAGTGTTATTCCGCAAACTTATTTGATATTGTGTTCTGAGAGTTTATTCTTGTTTAGAATTAAGATCCTGACAAGTGGTATCAGAGCCTGTATTGTCAGAAATCTTAGTCATAATGGAAAACATTGTTGAATCAAACAGTACCTTGGTCTCAAAGGTTCCAATGCTCAGACCCAATGAATTCGACATGTGGAATATCAGAATCAAGCAATACATACTCCTCACTGATTATTCTATGTGGGACATCATTGAGAATGGTCCATCTGAAGCAGGGAAGATTGGTGCAGATGGAAAGAGAACACCACCAAAAACTGATGCAGAGAGAAAGACTAGACAGACAAAGATGAAAGCCTTGAGCACTTTGCTCTTGGCTATTCCCAATGAATATCAACATCAGTTCTGTAATTGCACTGATGCACAGATGCTCTGGAATGCTCTAGAGAAAAGATTCTCTGGTACCAAAAGTACCAAGAGAAATCAGAAGGCCATACCGAAGCAACAGTATGAGAACTTTATGTCAACAAAGAATGAGTCCATGACTCAAACTTTTGACAGGTTCAACAAGCTAATTGGTGAACTAGCTACAGTTGGAGTACAAATTGATCAAGATGATCTGAACAGGAAGTTCCTAAGGTCCCTGGGTGATGAATGGACCATGTATACTGTCTCTTTCAGACAGAATGATCAACTGGAAGAAAAAGAACTTTATGATCTATACAATGATCTAAGAGTTTTTGAATCTGAGGTAGAGGCTAAGAAGAAGCCTTCTGGGTATGTTCACAATGCTGCACTCTTATCAGCATCAATTGATTCTACTTCCAATCCTGAATCAGTTAGTGCTGCTAATGGAGCAAATCAAGAGAAAGGCACTGAAACTGTGTTTGAAGCCTTTCTGTCCAGTCATGGAAACTTTCTCTAATTAATGATGACTTGGAACAACTCCATCCAGATGACCTTGAAGAGATGGACATTAAATGGCAGATGGCCATGCTATCTATGAGAGTTAAGAAGTTCATCAAGAGAACTGGGAGGAACAACTTCTTCCAAAGAAGAGAAGATGGAGCAGGTTTTGACAAGTCTAAGGTGGAATGCTATAAATGCCATCAAAAGGGACACTTTGCTAGGGAATGCAGAAGTGGAGTGTCTCACAACAACAACCATCAACAAGCACAGTCTGGAAGCTTCAATAATAACAGAAACTCTGCTCAAGCTCTAGTCTCTCAACAAGGTATGGGGTTTGATTGGAGTGATCAAGCAGAATAGGCTGTCCAAAACCAAGCTTTAATGGCAGAGGTGTCTGATCTCCCAACTGAGGTAACTTCTAATCTTTGTACTCAAAACTGCATTAACACTGTTAAAAGGTATAGGGATTACAATCAGAACATGAGTGATGACCTTAAGAGATTAGAAAAGGACATAAAAGATTATGTGAGGATTGTTGAGACGTTTGGAGAGCAGATTAAGAGTTTTCAAGCCAATGAGCTTCAACATTCTTATGACACAAACTACTGGAAGTGGGAGAAGAATGACTTAGAACTTCAACTGACCAGATCCAAAGAGGAGAGTGAAAAGTTAATAGGAGAGCTAGCTAAAGTCAAGCTAGATGTAGAAAAGTTTTCCAATGCTTCTAAAGCAATGGATTCTTTACTACAAACTCAGATTTATGATAAACTGAGAAGAGGAATAGGGTACAATACCACACCACCATCCTACAACAACAACTACATTCCTCCTAGTTCAGACTTGTTAGATTCAAAGGATAGGAAGGACCTGCCTGAGGGAGCCACTGAGATTGATCCCTTAGATGAAGTAGTTGTTAAGGATAAAACTGAGAAAGAAACTGTTAAAAGTAAGGACAACACTGTGAGTGGTGAGATTCCTATAGAAAACCACATAATTACCAATGAAGGATGTGGAAAGCATTGGGTCAAGTCAAATAAGGTAGAGAAGACTGAGGGAAAGAACAAGGAGATTCACTATAAGCAGACCACTGTTGTAAACCATGTCCCTTGCAAACAGTGTGCTTGCAGTAAATCTGAGCCCCAAAAACATGATAAACCAAGGGGAAATCAGAGAAACTGGAATAATCAATGGGCACAAAAACAAGGGGTTGATCTGAGGAAAATCAATAGACCAAAACCCTGTTTTATTTGTGGAAAGCTTAACCACATTGCCAAATACTGCTATTTCAATCCTATGAACCAAAGGTTTACCTTTCAAAGAACTAATCAAAAACCCTTTGGTTATAGGAAGAAAGAAAAGAACCATGTGGCCAAGAAAACTATTAAATCTAAAATCCACATGAAGAAACAGAATATGGAAGATAGTGTCAAGATGTGGATTCCTAAAAGTACTAAAACTGTTAGTGCTACTACTGCAAATAGTGCTGCTAACAGTGATAGTACTGCTAGAAGCAATACTGCTGCTAGCAATGTTAGTGCAACTGACATTGTTAGTACTTCTGCAAATGTTACTACTGCTAACTCTGTTAGTACTGCCAACAAGGTTAATACTACCAAACTTGTTAGTACTGCTAATTCTGTTAGTACCTCTAAAGATAGTACTGCTTCTAGTATTAGTGTTGCTAGACCAATAATCTTGACAAAGTACTCCAATAACAAGTGTTCTGATTTTAAAAACCTCATTAAAAAGGAATGCAAATATTTTGATGAGAAAGGGAGACCCAAGACCACTTTGGCTTGGGTCCCCAATCAATACTAATTGTCTAATATAATGTGCAGGGCAACCAACAACTCAAAGGGAAGAGCATCTGACATGTTGATAGTGGTTGCTCTAGGCACATGACAGGGAACATGTCTTGCCTCAAGAATTTCAAGAAGATTGATGGTGGACATGTTGCTTTTGGGAATACTCCAGATGGAGGTAAAATCAGTGGTAAAGGTGATGTGACCAAAGGTAAAATGACCTTTGAGGATGTATTCTATGTTGAACAATTAAGATACAACCTGTTAAGTGTATCACAGGTTTGTGACAAACAACATAGTATATTATTTACAGAGTCTGAATGTATTATCCTTGCTCCTGGATTCAAGGTAGTTGATGAAAAGATGATACTACTAAGAACCCCTAGAAAGAACAATGTATATTGTTTAGATATGGAAAGTGTTTCATCTGATTCATCCATAAATTGTCTTGTTTCAAAAGCTTCTCTGGATGAATCATCACTTTGGCACAGAAAGATGTGTCACATGAATTTTAAAACAATAAATAAACTTGTTAAAAACAACCTTGTAATAGGTTTGCCTTCTAAAGTCTATTCATGTGATGATCATTGTGTTGCTTGTCTTAAAGGCAAACAACACAAAACTTCTCATAAGTCCAAAGAGGTGAACACTATCTCTTATTCTCTTCATTTATTGCATATGGATCTGTTTGGCCCTACAAATGTTATGATCATAGGGAAGAAATCATACTGTCTAGTTATTGTTGATGATTACTCTAGATTTACTTGGATATATTTTCTAAGGACTAAGGATGCGACAAGTGGACTGATCAAATCCTTTATTCTAAGAATTGAAAACCAAACTAATCAAAAAGTAAAAATCATTAGGTCAGACAATGGTTCTGAATTTAAAAATATTGACCTAAACACCTTTTGTGAGGAAAAAGGAATTGAGAGACAATACAGTGCTCCTAGGACTCCACAACAAAATGGTGTTGCTGAGAGAAGGAATAGGACACTAATTGAGGCTGCTAGATCTCTGTTAGCTGATTCTAAACATCCAATAACTTTCTGGGCAGAAGCAGTTAACACTGCTTGCTATGTCCAAAACAGAGTACTAGTAGTCAAACCTAAAAACAAGACACCTTATGAGCTTTTAAATAAAAGAAAACCCTTTATTGGATTTTTCAAACCTTTTGGGTGTCCTTGTACAATTCTCAATACCAAATATCACTTAGGAAAGTTTGATAGCAAGGCAGATGATGGATTTCTTGTTGGTTACTCATCTCAGAGTAAGGCTTACAGAGTTTTTAATACTTCTTCTAGAATAATTGAGGAAAGTGACAATGTCAAATGCAATGAGAACACACCAAATCCTATTGGGTCTGGTCCTCAGTGGCTGTTTGACATTGATTCATTAACTAACTCTTTTGGTTTCAGTAGTAATGATTATGCAGGTTCAAGAAGTGGAGGATCAGGGGCTACACAAGTTCAAGACAATATACCTCAGTCTGTGATCTTTCATATGCCTACAAAAGAACCTGTTGATTTCTGTGAAAAAGAAACTACATCTGAGTCAATTCAGAGTGAAGAAGAAAGAAGAGAAGAGGAATCTTCAGTGCACAAAGAGCTAGAAGTAGCTGAGGTGATCCCCTCAGCTGACTTAAATGAGTCCAATCTAAAGGTGGGACTTAATGAAGAACCTAGTTTTCAGACTAAAACTCAAAAGAATCATCCTCCAGAGCTGGTAATAGGAGACATCTCTTCTTCTATCATTACAAGGAATCAAAGCAGACTTCAAGAGCTGCATGATCAACAACATACAGTACTCTCCTGCTTTCTATCCCAGATTGAGCCTAAGAAGGCCTATGATGCAATGAAAGATTCAAGTTGGATAGAAGCAATGCAAGAAGAGTTACTTCAATTCAAGCTACAGGATGTTTGGGACTTGGTGGACCTTCCAAAAGGTCACAGAGCTATAGGCACCAAGTGGATTTTCATAAACAAAAAGGATGAGAGAGGTATTGTGATCAGGAACAAAGCAAGGCTTGTGGCACAAGGGTACACTCAAGAAGAGGGCATAGATTATGATGAAGTGTTTGCTCCAGTGGCAAGAATAGAGGCAATAAGGTTGTTCCTAGCCTATGCCTCATACATGAAGTTCAAGGTCTATCAAATGGATGTAAATAGTGCATTTCTATATGGCACAATTAATGAAGAAGTATATGTCTGTCAACCTCCTGGTTTTGAAAATCCTTCATATCCTGACAGAGTATACAAACTGAAGAAAACACTCTATGGTCTACATCAAGCCCCAAGAGCATGGTATGACACTCTGTCTACCTATCTCTTGGAGAATGGGTTTGAAAGGGGCATCATTTACAAGACCCTTTTCATTAAAAGAAGTAAGAAGGACATCCTACTAGTTCAGATCTATGTGGATGATATCATCTTTGGATCCACAAAAGATCAGATGTGTAGAGACTTTGAAGAGTTGATGCACAAGAGTTTTAAAATGAGTTCAATGGGTGAACTTACCTTCTTCCTTGGGCTTCAGGTGAAACAACAGTCAGATGGAATCTTCATTAGTCAATCAAAGTATATGCAAGACATCCTGGAGAAATATGGTTTAAAAGACTCAAAGCCAGCAAGCACACCAATGGAAACTCACAAACAGATCACTGCTGATCTTGAGGGGGAGGATGTTGATGTCCATCTATATAGATCAATGATTGGATCTCTCATGTATCTCACGGCCTCAAGACCAGACATCATGTTTCCAGTGTGTGTATGTGCCAGATTCCAAGTCAAGCCTAAACAATCACATCTTCAAGCTGTGAAGAGGATTTTCAGATACTTAAAAGGGCAACCTAGATTAAGTCTTTGGTATCCATATGAATCTTCATTTGACTTGATTGCTTATTCAGATAGTGACTTGGGTGGTGCCAACATGGACAGAAAGTCTACTTCAGGGGGATGTCAACTTTTGGGTGCAAGACTAGTATCTTGGCAGTGCAAGAAACAAACCACAGTGTCCTTATCAACAACAGAAGGTGAGTATATTGCTGCTGCAAGTTGCTGCTCTCAGGTTCTATGGATTCAAAATCAGATGTTGGATTATGGGGTAACATTTCTTCACACTCCAATCTTTATTGACGATAGCAGTGCTATAAGCATTGTTAACAATCCTATCAAGCACTCCAAAACAAAGCACATTGAGATCAGGTATCACTTTATCAGAGATTGCAATGAAAAGAAACTCATTCAAGTTGCTAAAGTCCATACTGACAACCAGTTTGCAGATCTATTCACTAAAGCTTTTGATGTGGGTAGATTCACTTTCTTGGTCTCAAGTGTGGGCATGATCAACTCTGAATGAGCCCATGTTTTAAAAGGTGTTTCTATACCTGCTACTTTGGTTATTTGTGTGTTGCTAATCATCTTTAACAGGAAGTTATTGACTTGATCAGACCTTTATAAGCTTCAAAAAGAGTAAGTATGGTTAATACAGTCAGTGCATTTTTAATACTGCCAGTGCACAGTTAATACTGCTAAGTAGTTAATACTGCTCTCAGTTAATACTGCTAGTTAGTTAATACTGCTAGTGGTTAATACTGCTCTCAGTTAATACTGCTAGTTAGTTAATATTGCTCTCAGTTAATACCGCTAGGTAGTTAATACTGCTATTAGTTACTACTGCTCTAGGTTAATAATGCTAATGTCCCGTATACTATAAATACCCTTTGCCCGCCTAAAAGCTCATAACGACTCTTTGCATACTGTTCAATTCTCTCTAACCCTTTCTCTCTCAAGTGCCTTAGTAAGTTTCAGGCAAGAACTCTCAAGAATCAATGGCATCCATGTCATTCGTAGATGAGCATAACGATATTGCAATGCTATAGAAGCCCAAACAGGCCGCTGGATTCCACCAGATTGTGGATTTTCTCAAGACAAGCCACATTGCCCATGCTCTCACTGTATCGCCAACTATCTACATAGAGCATCAAAGGCAATTTTGGGCTAATGCCACCATTGTTACTGAAGATGGTGTGCAAATGATCAAGACAAGGGTATGTGAAAAACCCCTAACAGTTACTGAAGAGGTGATACACATCTGTCTACGTCTAGACGATGCTGCAGGTATAACCTCTATTCCTAATGAGGAATTATTCTCAACTTTGTCAAGAATGGGGTATGGAGGCCAGTTGGGTGGTTTTAAATTCTCAAAGGCTAAATTTTATACCCAATGGCGTTTTCTTGTTCATACCTTAATGCATTGTATTTCTAAAAAGACTACTGGATGGAGTGAGTTCAGTAGCACCATTGCTTATGCTTTGGTGTGCTTGGCCACTGCCAGAAAGTATAATTTTTCTCAAATGATTTTTAATGATCTTGTCTCAAACCTGGGAAGTAAAAAGAGCTTTTATATGTACCCCAGGTTTGTCCAAGAAGTTATCACCCATGAATTGACGGATATGCCTCATTTTGATGAGGTATATGTACCAAAAATCCCCAAAAGTAAGGTCTTTTCAAACATGAAAAGATCCCCTCTGGACTCGGAAGGAGTTGACACCCCATTGTTCTCTACAATGATGGTGGTATCCCACACTGAAGAAGGTATGGCAGCAGGGTCAAGGCCCTCATTAGACCATCCCACTGCTAGCCTATCCCAACCTTCCCACTCTATATCTATCCCACAGTCCCTACTTCATAAGCCCACTTCTCCAATCACCCAAACTTATACAAGGAAACAGGTAAAGAAGGCTCCTTCCCTTCTTGTACCTTCAACCACTGAGCCTTTAAGCCTTCTAAGAGAGAATTCTCTTTTAGAGAATATCAACAGGGAAACCAAATGGGTGTCTCCCAGCCCCAAGGAGGTGCTCACTGAGGTGGAGGTTGAGCATATGGGTGCTAAGGCCGCCACTACTCCTGCTAGCACAGAGGAGGTCAGTGGTAACATCAATAAGACCTTCCCCATGGCAACTTTGGGTGAGCAATCATCCAAAGGTCCCAGGTGCCAAGAAACCACGGGGGTGGATAGTGCTTCTGCTAGACAGAAGACTTCCACTACAAAAAGATCCAATGATCCTTCAAAAGAGGGTAACACTTCTGGAGAAGGTGAGGACAAATATAACTATTATGAATTGATGGAAACCATGGGAAACATCAACATGGATGTAATCAAACAGGGTAAAGATATAGAAGAGCTTAAAATGATAGTTCTGTCACAACAAGAACAGATTGTCAACTTGAAGCAGATGGTGAGGAAATTGATTCTGCAAAAGAAGAAGAGACAATTTGTACTAAGAAGGAGGAAACCAGTGACTGATGCTCCCAAAAAGGAGGAGTCAGAAGCTGATGCCAAAGCTAAGGGGGAGCAAGAGAAAGTTGAGTTTGAGGGGGAGCAAGTAACTACAGAAAATGTTGCACAAGAAGCAGAAACACAAGCAGCAGCAGTAAAAGAGCAAACAACAGAAACCATTAATACTGCTGGTACAAGCAAAGCAGCAGAAATGGTTAATACTGCTGAAATAAGAGAAGCAGCAGAAACAATAAAAGAGGTCCTTACAGAGCTTGAGATTGCAGAAACATTCATCAAAGCCAAACATGATACTCCCAAGGTCACCTCAAAGGCCAAAGGAGTTGTCATAAAAGAAAGAGGTGATGCAGCAAAGAAATCTAGCACTGAGAAGGTGATGAGTAAAGAGAAAGGTAAAGAAAAGCTAGTTGAATCAGATCAACCAATGAAAAGGCAGAAGTTGATTGACTCAGATGAAGCTCTGGCTAGGAAGATACAGGCTGAACTTGAAGAAGCAGAAACTGTGCAAGTGGCAAAAGATAGAGAGATAGCAAAAGCAATGGCTGTAGAACTGAACAAAGCCTATCAACAAAGCCTAGCAACAGAACAAGCCAAGCAGAAAGCCACATCTTTGAGGAAGTCTGGAAAGATCAAAATGGTTGCAAAGAAAAGACAACCTTCAAAGACATACCTGGGTGCTCAAGAGAGAAAGAAAATGATTAATTTCCTCAAGGGTGCTGTAGGTGTCAAAGTGGAAATGTTTTCAAACATGTCTTTTGAGCAACTCAAAGGGTTATATGATGCAGAAATGATCAAGCTTCAAGGGGATGAAATTGCAAGGGTTGAAATGGAGAAAAGAATGAAAGAGAGCAATGACTTCTTACAAAAACCATTCCCTGATGAACAAGAAACTCCAAAGAAGGAAGCCACTATTGGTGAAAGTCTAAGGACTTTAAAAAGGATAAAGATGATGGCAAGGAGAAGGTCAACAAAGAAGCCTAGAATGGATGAAACAGAGGCAGAGAAGGTTGCTGAAACAGAGGCAGAGAAGGTTGCTGAAGAAGAAGAGGCACCTGAGCCATCAGAAAAGAAAGAGCATTTAAGCACCGAGGATGTAAAGATGTACATGGTTGTGATGGACAAAGTGCCTGAACCAATTTCAGCAGAACATGTAGGAGTTAAACCTCCTGAAGTCATTCACTGGGATGTACTGGAGGTAGATGGAAAAGAGTACATAAGACTGAAGAGGAAAGATGAAAAGTATGAAGTCTACAGTACTTGGGCTAAGATTGTCAGAACATGCTCAAGGTCTGATATTGAAGAAATGTTTGATATAGGGATGAAGTTGTATGCAGATCAGTTGAAAGCTCCAGGGATTTCAATTACAAAACTGGTGATGGAGTATCTGTGTATGATGTTCAAACCTGATGAAGTGAAGGAGATCATAAGGAATGTTTTTCAAGCAGTTACCAATTGGACTTTATATGAAACTAGTGGAGTATATTTTGTGACTTTGGATAGAAATCACATAGAATACTTCCTAGTGGATAAAGTATACAACCATAGCAGATTGAAAGTTCATTTAATGTTGAAGAAGAAGCTTGGATGTGTTGAAAATTCAGAAATGGCTAAGTATTTGATCCAAAGAACAATCAATTAGAGTTTGGGGTTGGATGCAAATACTGGAATATAAGTCATGATGAAGTTTTGGGAGCATCTAAGAAGATCAGATGAAGAACTTGACCTATTTTCCTAAAAGTCAAGTTAGGGGGAGATTGTTGGGAACTGATGATATGCTAAGTATAGTTAATGCTGCTAGAAGAACATGGTTACTACTTCTAGTTAGTACTTCTGGTATTAATACTGCTAAGTTGTAGATTAATGCTGCTCAACAAGATTAGTACTGCTAGTTCAAAGTTAGTACTACTGGAAGAGATTAATACTGTTGAGCATGGTTAGTACTGCTGAACTTAGTACTGCTCAGAGTATTAATGCTGCTGGAAGATAATGCTGCTTATGAGATGAAGATCCGTATGGAAAGGATGACAGCTGGATGGACTGAAGATTATGGAAAGCTTGGAGATAATGATGGAAGTTTATACTGAAGATCTTTTATTCTTTTGTAATTATCTTTATCTTCAGTATATGTATAGAATTGTTTAGAATAGTTAGAACAATTATTCATTATGAGTTTTAGTTTTGATAGAGAGAATCAACCTCAAGATTTGTAATCCTAATTCTAGAGAAGTAGAATTCGTATTGGTGAGCCTGTTCATCAATATTGAGGTTGTGTGTTTAATCTTGTAACTTCAAATACAAGTTTACAAGTTATTCATCAGATTTACTGTTTGTTTACTGTTTTATTGAATATCAAAGTGTTATTCCGCAAACTTATTTGATATTGTGTTCTGAGAGTTTATTCTTGTTTAGAATTAAGATCCTGACATTTAGGGGTGATAATTTTGTATCAAACCAAACGTCCAAACCGACCAATATGTATATCAATCGTATAAGTTAAATTGGTACCAATTTTAACCGGTACTAATTGCAGTTAGTTGGTAGTACCTTACCAAGTATGAAAACTTGGTTGGTACATGCATATGAAGTTTCGTACCACGGTAGTATCATGATATCAACTTATTTAATTATTTATTAATTTTTGTATTTTAGATGTATTTAGCATTAAACATCGTAACTTTAACTTTTTTGTTTTAGCATTTAATATTTGCAAGTTTACTTCTTGCAATTAAAAATCCTTAAACATGACATGTTTTATATGCAAACTCAAATGTCATCCAAAATTTGAATAAAATTACAAGTTTTCATATATGTAACTTGAAGTTGGTGCATGTTACAATTTTTGGGATTTGGAGATGATTCATGGACAAGATAATCTATTTGGATTGTGAAAGTTCATTTTCCGAATTCAATAATTCGCCCCTTATTGCCTTGGGTATCACGAATTGTGTATTGGGATAATCCAGTAGAAATCTATAATCTTAAAGGCTGTAAGATCGGATCCTTATATACATCTAGATTATCGTTTGAGATTAACGACTACAAGCGATTAAAACGGTTAAGACATAACTGCACAACAGTTGCAACCGTTAACGGGTATGATTTGAGAGTAGTTACAACTTACTCAGAGTTGGAAGAAACGAGTCTATATAAAGTCCAGAGGCTCTGGTCACTCGGTCCAGAAACATTTAACCAAATTTCATCAAGTGTTGGCTAAACTTTAAAAGGATTTCTAACCTTTTGAAATAATTCAAAACGTCCCGAAAATTGAAAATTCCTAAGTAAACATCTTCTTAGAATCCATAGAGGTTTCGGGGCAAGACGACCGCCACAACCCCGTCTTATGGCAATCTAAAGTGATAGAGACAAAATTTGTGAGTGCACACTCCCCATCTCATAACTCACTTATGTTTACCTTATCACCCAATTGATGACACTAAAATCACCAACAATATATAACCGGTATCAATTGAAAAAAAATAAAATACCAATTAAATTGGTACCAAGTACGGTTGGTTGATACATGATACTAAATTTTTCATACTAATTATAATTGATTGATACATGATATTGAATAAAACAACTTGATACCACACCAAATCCACCCTTATAGTTATATATTTTATAAAAGAGTTAGAGTACATTACGTTTTTAGTCCCTATGGTTTGTTGAGAATTTTGTCCTTATGGTTTTGAAAGTACGATTTTCATCTCTATGGTTTATAATTAATTACATTTTTCATCCCTATGGTTTAATTTTTATTGCTTTTTTCAACTGAGAACAGAACCGACTTCTTCTATTATTTCCTATGACTCAACAGGAACAAAACAAACAATATAAATACAAGGGTTTGCTAGCAATATGGGCCTGCTATCTACAACAATAAAATGCTACAAAACAATAAAGATTAGGCCCACTAAATATAACAACTATAAACCCAATATCCCCCCTCAAGATGGAGCATGGGGATTACAAATGCCCAACTTGCTAAGAAGAAAATCAAATTGATTTTTGCCTAAAGCCTTCGTAAAAATATCCGCGAGTTGACAATTCGTCGGAACGTGAGAAGGATTGATAGTTCCATCTTGAATAGCATCCCGTAGAAAATGACAATTGATATGCGTTAATTATTTAATGAATATCAAGTCTTTTTATTGATAATTTAGGTCTTTTTACATTATATATCCCGAGGTTTGAGTCATTTTATTCACTTATTTTCTCTTTTATTGTTTCATGGAGCTAAGGTATTGAATGACCTATTTTACGACTTAGAATGGCTAATTAATATCTATTTTTGGCAGATTTATAAGTGCAGACTTATGCTGCAACATCAGACAATGAACAACCGATTGAAGAGATGAAAATGAGCTTATGGTGGACAACTTGCATAAATATTTTGGGCAGATTTGGGGAACTTTCTGGATCTGATTTTTGGCTGGAAAATATATTTTGAATCTCCTTTTCTTTATTTTATTGTTCATGGTGTCATCAAAGTATGGTACAATTATTATTATATTTTGTGTAAAATGTCCTTTTTGCCCTCTCCTTCCTAGTATATAAAGGAAGCTTGGGAGGTATATTTGAGGGACATGATCTTCTTACTTGCACTCTTAGATAAATTGTAGAACATCTTAAAATCTCTTTTGTGATCTTTAAAAATCAAAGTAAGAGAATTGACACTCTCTTGGTTTGATTATTGAAGTCAAGTAATTTAGTAATATATTGAAGTTCTTATTTCTTTCATTTTTAATTTACCGCAATTTATTTATCGCACTTTACTTTATTGTCATTTACTTTATCGTCTTTTATTTTATTGTCATTTACTTTATCGTCTTTTACATTCATGTAATTTAAATTATGTCATTTATTTTATGCATTTACTTTCCGTATGAGTAGCTAATTTTATTAGTATGGGTGTTTGACGGAAATGTGGGATTTTAAACCAAAGAAAGATGGACATTGTTTCGCAATAATAATGATCCACCATTTCATTCAAGTTTTATAAAATTCAAATAATACTTCTTGACGAACCGATCACTTGCTAAAGTGTTAAAGTACCGTGGACTTAGAGATAAGCCACGAAAAGCACGTCCGTTTGAATGATATAAGAAGTATACTTGAGAGAGTTACTGATAAGGACAGTTATCATTTATATCTTTCTAAACTGATTTATTTTCGACAAGTTGATCGCTAATCATTAGTGTTAAAGTGTAGAGGACTTAGAGATAAGCCCCTTCGAACACGTCAACTTGGATGATTTGGGAATCGGCTCGAGAGAGCAGTTTTTACAAAGAGATTTGTATCTCCATATATTTTGAGGACTCTATTCTACATTATAAATAGTTGGAGACTACACAGAGATGTGTTTAGTCGAATCTAAACAGTAGTGTGAATATTGAAGTCCGAGAGGAATACCCTCAAAATAGATGGTGTATCTAGTTGTGGCAGAACTTCATGCTGCAGTATGCCTGCAGCATGGCTCAATGGAATTTGTGTTTAAATCCCACCAAAAAGTCTAACGCTCGTACTTGCTTTATTCTCTGTTAACTAAATCAAAGTGATAACTCAACCAAACCAAAGTCTTCAAATTCGCTATCTGAAATCATTTCTTTCTTCTACTTTTTATTAAACTTTTACTCCAGTCTCTGTGGGACGATATCCGGTACTTTACCGTTTTATTACTTGAAAGACGATATTAGATCTCATTGTATACTTTCTTTGAGGTTTAATTAGCACACGTCTGTAGGTGTATTCCAAGCACTGTCAAGTTTTTGGCACCGTTGCCGGGTGAGGTGAAAGCAAAGGTGAAGGAAGAATGGAAGAAGAAGAAGGCAGGACTGGTGAAGAAGCACAAGCAGGAACTGAGGAGGTTGAAGAAGGAGAAAGCTGGGTTATAAGAAGAGCTTTTGTTTTTGAAAAACAAACTGGAAAGCGTTGTCCCTGATGCTGCAGCAAGCCTGCAGCAACCTACTCCTGAGGAGTAGGGCAGGTTCATTCTTAATCCTTTAGCTCCAAGTTTATTTCATTGAGTTTGGGATTGTTTTTATGTTTTTAGGAGTTACTTTTCATTGTGTCATGAACATATGTGATAGATTTAGGGATGTATATATAGCCTAAATAATTTCTAAAAGTCATGATCCCACATCAAAGGATGTAGTTGTTGCTAGAACTAGCATTATTTTTCTTGGGAAAACTTTTTGATCCACATCTCACATTATCTAGGAAGTGACCAAGGCCATCATTTGTTACACAAATTATTAGCCACTTGCACCCACCAAATACACTTTCATTTTCTATAACAATGAGGACATTTTTAACTCTTAGTTTGAGGGTGGGAAGTCAACCATGGCTAAAACACAGCCATGTGTGTACTTAAAAAGCACAGACAAGTTCCATAGGAGCTAAGTGCATTGCTTACAACACACAGAAAAGAAGCACAAAAGTGCCAAAAAAAATATTACATAAGTGTTGAAGCAAAGAAAAGAAAAAAAAGGCAAGTGGGAAGAAAAACAATATGCCAAATGAGTAAGTCGGTTACATTAAAGTCCTTTTTGATCTTAGATGTGAGATGTGTGAAGCATAACAAAGAGATAATGATGCTAGCTTACGGTTCACACTCATTATTAGACAAAGATTGTGCTACTTGGGATTTATGAATGGCTATGTGTTGTATTTTTGCATCTATCATGATTATGTATGCACTTACTGCTTTCATGATGTAATCTTACCATCAGCGTTTCGAGCAACCTCAATGCCAAGAAAATACTTCAACATGCCGAGATCTTTCATATAAAAGCACCGACTCAAATACTTCTTGAAAGAGGAAAGAGCAGCGGAATCATTCCCTAAAATAATAAGGTCGTCCACGTAAACAAGAACATTTATATGCACTTTTCCTTGTTGTAACGTAAACAAGGAGTAATCAGAGTATGACTGATGGAAACCATATCTCTTCAAAGAGTTTGCTAATTTCGCAAATCAACACCTAGGAGCCTGCTTCAACCCATAGAGAGACTTACGCAGTCGACACACTGTATTTGGTTGAGCACCTTCAAAACCCGGAGGAAATTTCATGTACACTTCTTCATATAAGTCTCCATGCAGGAAAGCATTAAGAACGTCCATCTGATGCAATTCCCAATTCTTTGCTGCAACTACGGCTAGGAAAGCACTCACGGTAACCATCTTTGCAACAGGAGCAAAGGTATCGGTATAATCAATCCCGACAACTTGATGATTGCCAAACACCACCAAGCGAGCTTTGAGACGCTCAACACTACCATCAGAATTATACTTTATTTTGTAGACCCATCGACTACCAAGTGCTCGTTTGTCGGGAGGTAAATTCTCCATACTCCAAGTTCCATCATCTTCTAAGGCTCGTATCTCTTTCTGCATTGCTTCTCGCCAACCTGGATCCTTCATGGCAGCCTTGAAGGTTTGAGGTTCGGAACCTGCTGTCACAGCTGCAAGAAAATTCTTGTGTCCCACAGAAAAACGGTCACAATTCACAAAATGTGCTATAGGATAAGGCATACCTGAGGAGTGATCTGATGCGGGTGAACTTTGGGATGTTGAGGGACGTAACTTTCGCACTGTGTTAGTCACAAAATCACGCAGCTTTACCGAAGGGATCTTAGTACACTTTTGACGCCCCATTGTACTCACATCTGGTTGTTTTTTAGCACTAGAAGACGGTGCCCCACAATCCGTTCCCTCGCCATTCAACTCAGGCAATCTAGAAACACCATCAACACTCTTGTCCACCATATTATCGACACCACCTGCACCTTCTTCTGTCAAATCTGCCATTCCATCAGTGTTCTCGGTATGTTCACTGTGCACCACATTATCATGTCCTAATACCGCCCCACCATCAGAATTAGAAATATCACACATCAAATCATCATAATCACACGCAAAGGAAGGAATAGAGATCGAAGTCGGATCAATTGAATCATTTGTCGTCGTAGCATAAGGAAACTCGGTTTTGTAAAACATGACATCCCGAGAAACAAAATGGTCACCTGTATCAAGATCATAAAGTTTCCAACCTTTTTTGTTATGAGGATAACCCACAAACACACATCGTCGACTATCAAACTTGTCACCCTTAGCTTTTTGATTATGTGCATAACATAAAGAACCAAAGACACACAAATTATTATAGGAAGGAGGTTGACCAAACAATATTTCGTAAGGAGTTTTAAAATCAAGTAAGCTTGATGGAGTTCGATTTATCAAATAGCCCGCACCCAAGATACATTCCCCCCAAAAATCAATCGGCAAATTGCCTTGGAATCTCAAGGCTCAAGCCACATTCAAAATGTGACAGTGTTTCCGTTCCACCCTTCCATTTTGCTGCGGGGTACTTATACAAGATGTTTGAAATAGATTCCATTTGCGGTAAAATAGTCTTTCAAGCAGTTAAACTCAGTACCATTGTCACTCCTAACAACTTGTACTTTGGCACTGAATTGTCTCTCAATCATAGCAAAAAACGACAAAAACATCTTATAAACCTCCATTTTATCAATCAATAGAAACACCCAAACAACTCTAGAGAAATCATCCAAGATAGTCAAAAAATATTTTGCACCACAAGAAGAAGGCGTATGGTATGGCCCCCAAAGATCACAATGTATCAATTCAAAACATTTAGAAGCTTTAGAATCACTAACAGGAAACTTTTCTCTAGTTTGTTTAGCCTGATGACAAACATTGCATGGTTTGTTCATTGTTCCAAAAGATTTACTAATATTGGGGAGTGACTGAACTACTTTATCAGAAGGATGTCCTAAACGTCTGTGCCACAGTTCCATAGAAGTTGGCCCATCAAAAGTCATTGCTTGAATTGTTGGAGCACGAAAGTTTCGGTGAATTGCAATCAGGGTCCTCAAATTTTGGTCCTGTATAATGCACAAAGTTTTCGGTGAATTGCAAAACGCATTTCAAATCATCAATAAGGTGAGACACAGAAATTAAATTGCACTTCAATTTGGGAACATATAGAACATTATGAAGCTCTAAGCCACGAGCTAGAGACACACGACCGTACTTTGAGGCACATGCCTTTGTACCGTCGGGAAGACCAATTGGACATTCCGACATTTCCGTCACATGAGTCAAAATATTCAAGTTTCCAGTAACATGATTCGAAGCCCTCGTGTCAATTATCCACGAAAAATTAGAGCACTCACCAACGAGACGATCATCACAAGATTTGGTGTTGGTATTACCGAGCATATCTAGTAGTTGTTGCCATTGCTTTGTCGACATACCAGGAAGGACAACAGGTGGAACGCCCGTTCCACCAGAACTTGATGCTCCTATGATGTTACCGGTAGTAGTGGCGTGCACGACAACACCCCGCCCCTTACTAGTCCCACGCCCACGTCCAAATCCCTTCCAATGCGGTCGATCACCCCACCAATCTGGAAACCCATTTTTAGCAAAGCAATTTGTTACCTCATGCCCACTTCGTTCGCAAAAAGAACAGACCAAAACAGATTTGTCACGAGCGTGGAACGTGTAGTACTTCGAGTAGGTCATAGAGATTTAACGGCAAAAACCATAACATCATCTCGGGAAGATACTTAACGAGTAGAGGTACGTAATCTCTCCTCTTGAAGCATTGTTTGATAACCCCTTGCAATAGATGGCAAAGGATCTTGCGACAACAAACTCGAACGGACAGTACCATAAAGTTCCTCGTTGATGCCATAGAGAAATTGGTGAAATCTCTCCTCATCACATCGTTTTTGAAGTTGCTTGGGAATGTCACACTTACACCCACCACATGTGCATCCACTGCAAGAACAAGCTGGAATAGACTCATATGAAGCCAACTCATCCCATAAAGTTTGTAATTTCCCAAAATAATCCACAACAGTCATGGTTTTAGATTGACGACATTCTGCCAAAGCACGCTTAAGTTGTTGAATACGAGGTCCATTGCCGATACTAAAACGATCTTTAAGAACATCCCATAAGGGTTTGGCCTCTTCAAAGTAGGGTATAGTTTTCTTGACTGATCCATCAATGGTATGCATAATCCATTGTACAAGCATTGATTCAACACAATACCAATCTTCTAACTTGTCCAGATTTGTAGGTTTAGAGATTGAACCATCAATAAACCCAAATTTTCTTCGAGCCCTAAGAGAAAGTCTAATGGAACGTGACCATTCCTCATAATTATCCCCACGAAAAACAACATTCGTAATTGTATTACTTGGATTATCTTGAGATCCAAGAAAATACGGGGAAGTAGGATCAATTTTAGGGATTTTCAAACTATCCCCTGAGCCAGACTTTTCTCCATCCTCACCTGCCATATCCTCTGTTGAAGAAAAGAAAATAGAGACAAAATAAAGCACCTAAGATGAGGGATACCAGCTTGTCTGAAGGATACCTTAAAGTTCAGTGAAAAAAACCCGTCCCCTAGCAGGAAGATTTTAGGGCAACACTTGTCGAAATCGATCAAAAGATATCCACATCTAAAATAGGAGGAAGTTCCATCAAGCAATGTTTCGTTGAACAATTTCAGCACGTCAATCAATTCTGGCAGGAAGACGTGTATGAGCAAGAGGCTCTGATACCATGAGAACAGAACCAACTTCTTCTATTATTTCCTATGACTCGACAGGAACAAAACAAACAATATAAATACAAGGGTTTGCTAGCAATATGGGCCTGCTATCTACAACAATAAAATGCCACAAAACAATAAAGATTAGGCCCACTAAATATAACAACTATGAACCCAATATCAACACTGTGGTTTACAATTCATTTCTATTTTAATTTTTCATACTTAAAAGTAGTGTTTTGATCTCAGGGACGAAAATAGAAATAAATTGCAAACCTAAGTGATGAAAACTGAAATTTTAAAACAACAAGGACAAATTCGCAATTTGTAACAAACCATAGGGACTAAAAACGTAATTTACTCAAAGAATTATTTAACAAAATTACTTTGATCCCTTAGAAAGTATCGATTATCCTAAGGATCCGTGAAGCATAAAGGAAATAGTGCATCTCGTGTCTCAAAACGACATCATTTCGCGTGGACTCCCAAAGTCTCAAAAGAATTCCATATTTGGGGTTTCAAATGTTTGTCCACCAACAACAAACAGACCATTCAAAGAACCAAAATCATCCTTTTTTCAGTACACTCTTTACTCTCCCCCAATAATTCCACCATTTAAAAGCGATATCCCAAGCTTTTTCCCTCTTTTATATCGATCTCTGATGAACAACTACCACCCCACTTCTTCAAATTCCCTAATCAATTTCCAAAATCAACTTCTTTCTCTCTAAAAACCCTTCTATTTCGAGGAGGTTTTCCCTTTTTTTGGCAATGAAGGGAAGGTGTTCGACGAATTGCCTCAATCGAAAATGAGTCGACTCAGACTATTACAGCTCTTATTGAGCATCTCCGTTGTTTATCTTCTCTTCATGACCTTCGAATTCCCTGTAATTTTAAAACCTGGGTTCGGTTTAGTTTACCCAGAAGAACAAGAATATGCTGTTTCCCTCCTACCTCAACCCATTAAAGCCGGCAAAGAAGAAGAAGACGATGATCCATCCGGTGTTCCGGTGAGTCGCCGGAGAACTCGCGACATAAACAACAAACTCTCCGGTCTAATCTTCGACGATGTCACTCTTGATGCAATCAAGAAAGATGAGTTCTTGGAGCTTCATAAAGTTGCAAAGTATGCATTTGTGTTAGGGAAAAAAGTGTGGGAGGAGATTGTTAAGGTCAACAGTAATTCTTCAATTGAGACAGAGTTGATAACAACTAAGTCAAGAAACGAGTCTTGTCCGAACTCAGTGGCGGTTTCCGGCGAGGAGTTCCGGGAAAAGGGTTTAATGGTGGAGATACCGTGTGGGTTAACATTGGGTTCACACATTAGTGTGATCGGAAAACCGAGATGGGGGCATTCGGAAAGGGAACCAAAGATTCGATTGGTGAAGGAGGGAGACGGGAGTGTTATGATATCGGAGTTCAAGATTGATCTTCAAGGATTGAAGGCGGTGGACGGGGAGGAGCCGCCACGAATACTGCATTTTAATCCGAGATTAAAAGGGGATTGGAGTGGGAGACCGGTGATAGAACAGAATACTTGTTATAGGATGCAATGGGGGTCTGCTTTGAGGTGTGAAGGTTGGAGATCAAGGGCTGATGAAGATACTGGTGAGTTGGGTTTCTTCCCTTTTTTGCTATATTGAATTTGTGGCTCAATTCTCATTTAAGGTTATATATATATGTACAATTATTAGGGGTGTTCGCGGTCCGGTTTGGGCGGTTTAACCCCTCAAACCACAAACCAAACCGCTAGTGGCGGTCTATTGATTTTTCAAACCGAGCGGTTTGACATCAAGTGTCCAGACCGGTCAAGTCGGACCGCGGTTTAGGCGGTTTGGTCGACTGGTTTAGACGGTTTGGGCCTTTTAGTGGGCTTTAAAGTTTAAACATAAAAAAACATATAAAATTTTGAATTTTAAAGGTTGGCTTGAGTTCATTTGAAATAAAGAAAGTCTACAACGATGTTAACAAAGTCCACAAAAGTTAACAAAATATCTCAAGACAAAAAAAAGTAATATGCAAATTGCAAATAAAATCCAAGGCGATTTAAAATTATCTTTGGGCCTTTTTGTATATATTTAAATCTAAAGATAAATTAGATATTTGGGCTAAACAATAGATGATATAAAGATGTATATAAAAAAATAAAAAAATATATATATAGATATATTTGGCGGTCGGTTTGGTCCAAACCGCCCAAAAACACCTCTAAACCGCAGACCGGACCGGACCGCCCGGTTTGGCGATTTTTCATACTAGACCAGACCGCCTAAACCGCCAAAAACGGTCCGGTTTGACTTGGTTCGACCGGTTCGAGCGGTCCAACGGTTTTTTTAAACACCCCTAACAATTATCATGATTCATTAATCGGAGGTGGGTTCGTACGAGAACAATATCTATTTAAGAAAACACGAAAAAGACCAAGTACATACAAAATCATATATAATTCACGTACAAAATCATATGATTCACGCGACTTTGCTCGTGACTTAAGTCGCGGGCAAAGTCGTCCGCATCCAGTTTTTGGGCCGTTAATGCTTAATCATATATGATTTTGTACATGATTTGCTGTTTTCTTAAATAGTTAGCGTTCTCGTTTGGACTTTCCTCTCATTTATTATGATTGAGATATATATGAAAGATGACAAGGTTCATTCATTGTGATCATAGGACCTTTTAGGAAACAAAATAGGATTTGATATTTATTAGATAGACGGCTAAGATTAGTTTGTATGGTTTGTTAGAATGGGATGATTTGTAAATGAAATGTCCCCATATACCTGAATATACCGTTTGACGAGTATGAAACCATTTTTTATTTAATATGCAAGAAGGTCGTGGATTTTATTCTCCTTTAATGTGCTATGATTTCATATAAGATTTTTTTTAAAATCTATGACCTCCGGATAAGTTTCTAGGCATTCTTGTGTATTTACGAAAGTTGGCATTGTATTAAGAAGTGGCATTCTCAAAGCTGTTAGAAGGTTATGGATTAAAAAAAAACTTGACAAAAGGTCATTTAACCGGTAGTAGGGTGTGGTCGGGTGCAAAATGCAAGCTGGGTGCAGATTTGATCTTATCCGCCTAGTCGAATTGTAACATCATGGCCTATATTGGTTATGATTGCGAAACACGAGCCTTTTGTAAAAGGGTGATTCTAAATTAACCCTTCTCTATATGCTATTTGAACCCCTCTAAATTTCCTCCCACATACATCAACATCGAATGTCCTTTTTTATATTTTCAAAACTCTGATTTGACCAAAAGGGGTTCAAATAGCAAATACCTTTTATAAATCCTTTGTAGTAGGCTACTGATAGCATGGGGATTATGTAGGCCTCTTGTTGTATTGGGCATGGGAGGTAAGAGGTTAGAAATTTATCAAAACTTAGGTTTGATAATGTAGGTTGCCTTTCAGCTTGACCTTTAGGTTATGTGAATATGTTTTAAGCATAGTTGTTAAAAACGTGCCCTAGGCTCTGAGGCTCATAAGGCTCAAGGTCTTGGGCTTTTTTAAAGTTGAGGCTAGCATATTCACGAGGCTCACTAAGGCGTTGCGCTTTGGCTGAGGCGCCTTGTGGCCTAGGCGCGCCTCATAGAGAGTTATTAACTACCTAGTCAAACCCTAATATTGAACAAGTTTTCTCATCTTCTCATCTCCTAGACTTCTTAAGAAAAGAGTTATTAAATAAACGACATAAGTCAAACCCTGATAGTAGATACCCAGTTCTTAGAACTTCAAGCCTCCTCTATAAATTCCCAGATCTTAAAACTTCTCCCTTGCGGCTCACGCTTTAAACCCTTCTCCCTTCTGCCTTTATCAAAGTACTATAGGTTGCTGCATTGGAGTCTTGTACTTGCTGCATATTTGAGTTGTGTGTAATTGTGTGTTTGTGCATGTATATATTTTTATTTTCTATAAGATACGCCTTGCATTCCTGAGTCCCGCACCTCACACTTGCGCCTTGTGCCTAGGCCCGGGACCCCTTTGCGCCTAAGTGCACCTTGAGCCTTTAACAACTTTGGTTTCAAGGTTTGTGTTCTGACCTATGAGGCTGGTATGAATAGCTTTTCACCATGGTCTTGGTTAGGTTTCGAGGTTATTTGAAAAGGTCTACCATTTGGGCTTTGGACAGTATACCAAATCAAACAAACCCAGTATATCCCACTCAAAAGCAGTGCCGGGTGTGAGATGTAGGTATACCTGTCCACTATCCCAAAGGGTAAAACAATTTCCCGTCACGTTCTTCTGATAAAGATGAGGAGTATTTGCTAATAGTATAGAACTTGTAGATTTCTTTGTCATGTTTTTTTGGTGTTATACGTTTTGATCGTTGTAAATTTTAACTTCGTTCTTTTGGTTCAATAATTTAAACTTCATATAGCCTAAATATTCTGTTATGTAAATGAAGTTGATGGGCAGGTAAAATGTGAGAAATGGATACGTGATGACGATAACCGATCAGAAGAATCAAAAGCCTTCTGGTGGCTTAACAGATTAATCAGACGCTCCAAAAAGGTTACAGTTGACTGGCCATTTTCTTTCGTAGAAGACAAATTGTTCGTTTTAACACTTAATGCCGGCTTGGAAGGTTATCACGTAAATGTAGATGGAAGGCATATTACTTCTTTCCCGTATCGCACCGTAAGTAGTAGCTCAAGAACATTTCATCTGTGGCGTTTAAATGAATTACTCCCTCCATCCCAAAATAAATGTATAGTTATTACATTTTTTTTAATCAATTAAATGACCATTTTACCCTTAACAATGGATGGAGTAATGAATTTTTCCATCTCATAATTAAGGGTAGAATCTGACACTTATTTTGGGACGGAGGGAGTAACTTGAATTTTTCAATCAACTTCTTGTGATGTTCATAGGGGTTCACTCTCGAGGATGCAACCGGGTTATCGGTAAAAGGGGATGTCGACGTGCATTCAATAATTGCTGCTTCGTTGCCTGCATCAAATCCAAATTTTGCTTCGGTGGGTCATCTAGAAATGTCAACGAGGTGGCGGGCCCCTCTTCTTGGTGACGAGCCGGTTTGTCTGTTCATTGGCATTCTCTCGGCTGGCAATCACTTTGTCGAGCGAATGGCAGCAAGAAAATCATGGATGCAGCATCGCTTGATCAGATCATCAACTGTCGTCGCTCGTTTTTTTGTAGCATTGGTAAGATGACAGAATCAATGACCAAGAACTAGTAACTCAAGTTCATTTCTAATTTTGGGAATTCAAAAGTCGGGGTCTTCGTGGAAACAGCCGGTAGAGGACAAGTCTTCCTAACCCTCGGACCCCACCTCTGGCTTGGATATACCAGGCTCATTTCGTTTTGTTTTGTCGGGTTTTCTTGATTTCTGAATCTTTTCTGTTGTAAATGTACCCTTGTTTGCAGCATGGGAGGAAAGAAGTGAATTTGCAGCTTATAAAAGAGGCCGATTTTTTTGGCGATATGGTTATCGTACCTTACATGGATGCTTATGATCTTGTCGTATTGAAGACTGTTGCAATCTGCGAGTATGGGGTAAGTGATGGAATTGATCCATTCAAAAGTTCGGTTTCGGATAGTTTTGAGCAGGAAGCCCGAAAAAGCCCAGGTCTAGCAAACCCGAGCCCGATTGGGCCATTTTTTTCAAAACCCCGAAAAAGCTTGAAAAAGCCTAATTGGGCGTATTTTCACATCCAAAGCCCGGTCTCCTGTTTTTTGCTTACTGAAAACGGGCTTGATGCTTGCACTGTTTGCAGATCAGTACGGTTGCCGCAAGTTATATTATGAAGGGGGATGACGATACATTTGTTAGGGTAGAGTCCGTACTCAAAGAAGTAAAGGAAGTTGAGGATTCCGGTAGCGTATACATCGGAAACATGAATTACTATCACAAACCGTTGCGCACGGGTAAATGGGCCGTTACATATAAGGTAGAACTCAATCTTTAATCTCCCTATATATACGCAACATTTTCTTACATTTTGGGAAAGACTATCTCCATGGCTTCGCAAGTCGAAGGGTTCTCATGGAAAGAGCTGCTTTACTGTCAGATCTGCGTTTGTCACACCTCCAAGTCCCAGACCCCACCTTGTGTGGGATATACCGAACTCGTTTGGTTACTATCTCCATGGCTTAGCAAGCCAGGGGTTTTCACTGAAAGAGCCGTTTTACTATCTGGGGCAGAGGTCAGGTCTGCATATATCACATCTCCTGGTCCCAAATGCCACCCTATGTGATATACTGGGTTCATTTGGTTATTATCTCCATGGCTTTGTAAGCCAGGAGTTTTCACAGAAAGAGCCGCTTTACTATCTCCATGGCCTCGCAGGCCAAGGGTTTTCACAGAAAGAGCTGCTCTACTCTCTGGGGTAGAGGTCTACTCTCTGGGGTAGAGGTCAAAACTGCATTAATCACACCTCCCCGTCCCAGATGCCACCCTGTGTGTGATATACAGGGCTCGTTTGGTTATTATCTCCATGGCTTCGCAAGCCAGGGGTTCTCACTAAAAGAGTTGCAACACATCCCCGTCCTAGATGCCACCCTGAGTGATATAATGGGCTCGTTTGGTTACTATCTCCATGGCTTCGCAAGCCAAGGGTTTTCACCGAAAGAGCCGTTGGGGTAGAGGTCAAGGTCTGTGTACATCACACCTCCCAGTCCCAGATGCCACCCTGGGTGGGATATACTTGGCTCGTTTTGTTACGATCTCCATGGCTTACAGGGGTTTTCATTGAAAGAGCCGTTTTACTATCTGGGGTAGAGATTAGGTCTGCGTACATCACACCTCCCAGTCCTAGATGCCACCCTGGGTGAGATATACTGGGTTCGTTTGGTTGTTCCGAAAAAAGGGAAATTTTTTGACCATAATTTATATTTTCAGGAATGGCCAGAAGAACAATATCCAGCCTATGCAAATGGGCCTGGTTATGTTGTATCATCCAACATTGCAGAGTATGTTGTATCCAAGTTTGAAAGACACAAGCTGAGAGTATGTCCATATAATCCTTGCTTTAAATTGAAAGACTAGCCCCCTTTTCCAGAACCAAAATTCCTAAATCCATATCAATGTACAACTTGTAATGCATAATTACGAGTAATTATAACACGCATTGCTCTAGATTAAGGAATTTTATTGGTCTCGAAAAGGACTTGCATAAGAGCATATCCAACATATTCTCTAAAATGAAGATCTTGGGGATATTTGTGCTCCTACAGATTCTCTAAATGGTTCTTTAAAACATAGAAAAAGAAGAGATAAAAATCTTCAAATTTAGAGGATTCTCTAAAATTTAATGTGAGGAGAGATAAATGATTTTTTAATTCTTTTCCACCGATGAGATTGGATGTAGTTTTTAAAAAAACATGTATTGGATATAATATAATTAATTTTGAAATCTCCAAAATAGATAATCTATTGGAGTTGAATGTAATGCAACGTTTTTAAAGATTTTCACTTTTTGGTATTTAAGAGAAATTATAAAGAATCTGTTGGAGCTAGAATTGTCAAGTGAAAGTTGTTTATTGCTCTAGACTTTACCATTTCAACGCTTTTACGGAAGTTCAGTTTTTTCGTAGAAACAATTTCTCTACTCTTTTGGGTAGAGGAAAAACTGCCTATATTTTACCTTCTCGAAACCCCACAATTTGTGGGATTTACCAAGTTGTCATGAAAACAGTTTCTTTACTCTTTGGGGGTGGAGGGTAGCTGTGTACGTCTTAGTGGACCCCACTTTGTATGTGATTTAGTGGGTGTTTTTATGGAAACAACCTCTCTACTTGTAGTGGAGGAAAAGGGTTGTATACATTTTATCCTCCACAGACGTCATTATGTTTAGGATTTGTTTTGTTTTGGTTTAGGTTGATTTAAGGTTACATTAAGCATATGATCTTGTTTTTTGTGTTGAGCAGCTATTCAAGATGGAAGATGTGAGCATGGGCATGTGGGTGGAACAATTCAACAAGTCGTCGTCGTCGGTACCCGTTAACTATGTCCATAGTTATAAGTTCTGTCAGTTCGGATGCGTCGAAGATTACGTAACCGCACATTATCAGTCTCCGAGACAGATGATTTGCCTGTGGAACAAATTGCAGCAAACCGGCAAACCACAATGTTGCGACATGAGATGATGATGATGATGAAAATAACTTGTAAATGTGTTGTAGCTAGTACTAGATTCAACAGGGGAAAAAACTAGTGTGTATATATTTACCTTTTCTTTTAGAACTTTTTTTCACTTTAATGTTATGGTTTTTAGAGCTTGAAAATGGAAAGAGGTGCAAAGCTTGAAGCAACTTGTGATATTTGGGCAATAAAAGTTGATTACCAACAACCCCAACCGATCCTATATGAAATCCGCCTCTAAGGACACCAATATGAGGGGGTATTTTTTGGCTTGAGGAAAAGGGGGGGGGGGGGGGGGGGAGGATTAAACCAAGGATCTGTCTTGTATTTGAGAAAATTGTCACATCCTTTTGTTAACTGAGCTACATGCCGAAGGCTCCGATATACTGGTATTGGTATTGTACTTTGCTATCAGAATATGATGGGTTTCGATTAGTATCATTCGTGGATGGTATGACCAACTAGACCTAAAGTATTAGAAAACAGGTTTAAAACAATCATTTTCATAAAAATGGGAGGACCTAGACTCGTCGGTTAACAATAACGGGCAAATTGCATGAAAATGTAACATACTTTGCCTTAATTCCTGTTTTAGATAACGTACTTTTAAAACATCCGTTTTAGTACCTAAGATGTGAACTTTCAAACATTTAAATCAATTACAAAAACCAAGCTACGCGAGCATTCGTGTCCACACACAAGTACGGCAATTTTAGCTTATGAAATCCTCAATCGGCACCCCTGTGCGCGAATAGGTGTTGGAGTAAAACCATTCAAAGGAGTTTGTAAACCCCTCCCACTTGCATGGTTATAAACCATTAAAATTTTACTCCTTCCTATGTGGGATACTTACCCACACCCACTTGTTTTTTTTTCCTAAGTTCATCCAAGTACTCAACTTTGAGTATTGATATCTCATTCACACATACTCCGTTTTGGACACATTATACATCGTTTCGAAGCTCTCATATAGGAGAACACAAACCCACTAAGAGTTAATCATATATAATACATATATATGTATTTAAATGTGTCCAAAGTTAATAAAAACATATATTTTTACTAAATTTTCCAACAAAAACCAAACCCGATATTCTTACTTCGTAAGCCGATAGATGACTTGATCATCGATTGCCATCGAGTCAATCCTCAAAGGTCCTCATATTTTTATGAGCATCTTAAGGATGCACCTTCTTGCTACATGTTTTGATTGGATTTCTAAGTGTTGTCAACCATGCTTACAAATGTATAATTACTTGTTTCATGTTTTTAATTTATATTTAGTTTGGTTCGTTTTTTGATTAATTTCAACTAGGGGTGTAAACAATTCGAGCTTTTAATGAGTTCGAGCTCGTTTATCTCAAGCTTAATAATTTTTGGACTCGAGTCGATCTCGGACACAAAATAAAACTCGTTAATTTAACGAGCCGAGCCTCGTAACACTAATGTTCGACTTGGCTCGTTTGAGAACTCGGTTAAATTTTTCGAGTCGAGTCGAGCCAAGCCGAGCCGAGCCGAGCCGAGCTATTCGAGCATATACTTTTTCGAGCCAAACATTCACATATATTCATAAATCATCCAATAAAAATATAAAAATTATCGAGCTCGAGCCAATAAACAATATAATCGATCACAAGTTCCAGCCCATAAACGAGCATCAAGCTCGAGCTAGACAAATCAAAAAATAGTTGAGCTCGAGCTCAAGCCTTACATTGAATAAGTTATTCGAGCTCGAACAATTTTTTCGAGTCGAGCTTGAATAACCTACTATTTGATTCGACTCGGACTCGTTTACACCCCTGATATCAACTCTCAACATATTTTGGTCCTATTTTTAACAATAATTTTGACAAAAACAACCCTTAAACTTTGAGGTTTTTTTAGAGATCTGCACTATCTACTCACAAGATGATAAGCATTACTATAGTAGATAAGTTTAGAGGATTAAACCCAACAAGAATACAAATACAGGGTAAAAATTTGTACTGAATACAAATACAGGGTAAAATTTTATATTGAATACAAATACAGGGTAAAAACTTGTACTAGAAATATAAATTAAAGGGTATTTTCTGCAATTTAACATAATTTCGAGAACCCCTAAAAAGAAGCCATCCATTGATGCTACCGTAGAAGAGGACCGGAAACAACACCGCGCCCCTGAAGCCGGAGTTTTGTCATACTCCGATACGATCATCTGTATACGTGGTACCTCCAACTGGATGATTAACATGTTGATGATTCGAATCAAGTTTCAAATGCTCTCCATTTTTGATTAAATACAAAAGGTAATCAGATTTCTCAGTTTGTATTTGTTCGTGTATCATTGAGTGCGATGTTGTGTTTTTTTGTGGGTATGTTGATTACAAATGTAGTGTTTATGATACAGAGGAGAGGATTTGTGGGTAGAGGAAATAAGTTCAGTATGTGCTTCTTGTCAATCGGAGAATTCAAACATTCAAACTCTAGTTTAGTAGGAGGCAGTGTGCCATGTTAGATTAAATTTTAATCGGGACAGATTTATTGGATGTGGTTACAATTTGAGTAGAGCATCACAGCAGCCCCATTGGTGCTACTGCACACACTGCCCTTCACCTGTCTTCCATGACGTCCTCCAACTGTTCGACGAAATATTTCCAAGAACATTCCTGCATCTATCTACTGTGATGCCCTCCAACTGTTCGACGAAATATCTCTAAGAACAGCCCTTCACGTCTCTACTCTCTAAGGACAGCCCTTCACCCATTTGTTGCTACTCCTCCCAACTGTTTGACGAAATGCTTCTAAGAACGTTCCAGCTTTAGATGTTTGCATATCTGGTTCATCTTGCTTGTTCTTGTTGTCTTATGACTTGGTCTTCTTGCTATCTTTATCTCATTACTATCTGTTCAAAGATGTTATATGTTTCAGATGCAAATATATTTGATTGTAGCTGAGTTGAACAATTAAAGAGTTGACTTGGGGTGAATTACACCCTTGACTAAATTGCCGACCGCCTGTCCGATAAAATGCCACTCTCACGAACACTAGGAAAAGAATGATATATTCTATGAATAGGGACTAAATTTGAGAACTGGCTAGTAAAGAGTGCAATTTTGGATTGGTGATGCACAACATATTTCTTGTTACCCTTTCCAAATAACTGAATGCGAATGCGTACTTTTGTTATAATCATGCAAACAGTTAGAAAACTTTGTAATATTGAAAATTGTTTCTTTATTGAACTCGTAGACCCGGAAGCAGATGAATGCATATTGGATAGGAATCCCCCATTTTTGTGGGTGATGACCGTGATGTATAAGATTTTGCAACTAAAAGTTTAGCTTCACTGGAAATTTGGAGACAACACTGTAAGGTGCTGTTTGTTTTTTAAGAGGTCTAAAATCTGAAGTCTTAATTTAGTTATGATTAATAAGAGGTGGTTTGTAAAGAGGTCTAAACGATTCAGGCTTAAGAGACATTAAGAGATTTTTTAAAAAAAACAAACAACCCCTTATAAGTCTCCTTTTTAATAGACTAGCACAGGACATTCTTGATATGTGTGTGTTAGACGAAAAAAGAGTAGAGGTTCCATTTGCAGGAATGTCTTAAAGATATGAAATTGACAGAAGTTAGAACTTTACATTGATTTTTCTTCTTGCATGTAAACTTAAGGACTCCATCTTTAAACTGGTTATCTGAAATGCATATCTTTTGCAAGGGCTTCTGTTTTTGAGTCCACTAGCCTGTTTGACAATGCTTCAAGATGCTATATAGCTAAAATGAAATTTGTGGTTTGGAGGAATTATGGGTTTGGTAGCTCATTGCTTATTATTTATTTGTTTATTCACTTTTGATTGTTGTGGTATCTAACTATGAGTCCTGGATAACTTGTTTGATAAGAACACAATGAATCAATGACATTAGTCCTAGAACATAATATTGTACTGTTTGCACCATGGTATGAGTCTTCACAAGGAAGTTCGGCTTTACAGTCAGTCATAATGCCTTGCTTTCATGAACAAGCATCTACACTTTTGGTTGTTTTCTGCACAAGGCAATTTTAGTCGCAGGCTGGTATTATGCTGGGAGTCGATAGATGTCAACTTAAAACAAGAATCTATCATATGAATATTTGCTAATTCTGGTGTAATTATCATCTTACAGGTGATGTATTGAGGAAGAATCCTTTATGCTTCAGTCCTATATGGAGAAGGGTCATGGCAGCATCAAAGATGGAAACAGGGAATGCCATTTGATGCTAAGACATGAAGAGGTGTGCTACCTTTGTTCCAAGATATTGTTATCAAATATTATATTATCATCCTCAGATGGTTTCTTCTGTCATTTGTCTCCCATTTGACGTAGTGAATTCTTCAACCCGGAAATTCTCGTCACTTGGTTCAGCTAATGGTAGAAAGTTTCCCAATTATTCACCAAAGAGACCTACTATTAAAGATTCTGAACTTGTCTACAACATCTCCACCACCATTAAGCAACGCCGTTTCGAGCCCATAGAAAGTATTCTGAAACCATTTGAATCAAGGCTTAAGCCTGACCACTTTATTTGGGTTCTGATGGACATAAAGAATGAGTACAGGTTAGTCTTGGATTTCTTTGACTGGTTGTGCTTACGTAGATCCCCATCACTGGAGGTGCGCTGCATTATCATTCAAATTTCTGTTGCTGCAAAAGACCCACAAGTGGCTCATGGACTTATTCATGATTTTTGGAGTAAACCTAATGTAGATGCTAGTCTTCCATTTGCCCTTTTCATGGAGAAGTTGATATACACTTACAAGGATTGGGGTTCTAATCCATATGTCTTCGACATTTTCTTTGAAGTCCTCGTTGAAGTTGGAATACTTGATGGAGCCAAAAAACTATTTTATAAGATGTTAAACTACGGGGTGGTAATATCTGTTGATTCATGCAATTTATTTCTCTCACATCTATCTGAGAATATTTCTGGGTGTAAGACAACACCACATATCTTTACTGAATTTGCTAAAGAGGGTGTTAACTGGAACACTGTGTCACATAATATAATGATTCACTGCCTTTGTCGAATGGGGAAAGTGAAAGAAGCTCATAACTTACTCCTCCAAATGGAGTTGCGAGGCTATGCGTCTGATGCTATTAGTTATAGCACTATTATAAATGGGTACTGTCAGATTGGAGGGCATCAAGTAGTTCTAAAACTTATTGAAGAAATGCAAATGAAAGGATTGAAGGCAAACATGTTTACACTTAACAGTGTGATTTTCCTGTTGTGTAAGATTGGCAAAGTGGTGGATGCAGAGAAGGTTCTCGGGGAGATGATATGCCAGAAAATAGCTCCTGATAAGGTGGTGTATACAACACTAATTGATGGTTTCTGCAAAGCAGGGAATGTCACTGCTGCGTATAGGCTGCTTGAGGAGATGCATAGTAAGAACATTTTTCCTGATCTCCTGACATATACTGCTCTTATATCTGGTATTTGTCGAACTGGAAAGATATCGGAAGCATACAGTCTCTTTC
This sequence comes from Arctium lappa, assembly GCA_023525745.1. Lineage (NCBI taxonomy): Eukaryota > Viridiplantae > Streptophyta > Magnoliopsida > Asterales > Asteraceae > Arctium > Arctium lappa. The sequence continues at coordinate 4,703,958 of CM042050.1, forward strand.
TTGAAATGCGTAGTAGAGAAATGGAACCAGATGAAGTCACTTATACAGTACTTATTGACGGTTACTGCAAGGACGGTCAGATGAAGGAGGCGTTTTCACTTCATAATCAGATGGTTCAGTTAGGTCTCACTCCAAATGTTGTCACATATACTGCATTGGTTGATGGGCTATGCAAACAAGGGGAGATAGATACAGCAAATGAACTTCTTCATGAAATGTGTGCAAAGGGTCTTGAATTGAATATATGCACGTATAATTCACTTGTAAATGGTCTTTGTAAATCTGGAAATATCATACAAGCAATAAAGCTAGTGGAAGATATGGAGGTGGCAGGCATTTATCCTGATGCTTTTACATACACAACTCTAATGGATGCTTATTGTAAGTCAGGAGACATGGTTAAGGCTCACAAGCTTCTCCGCCAAATGCTGGATAAAGGGATTGAGCCCACGGTTGTTACCTTCAATGTTTTAATGAACGGATTCTGTATGTCAGGGATGCTAGAAGATGGTGAGAGGCTGCTGAAGTGGATGTTGGAAAAAGGTATCATGCCAAATGCCACCACCTACAATTCACTAATGAAGCAGTACTGTGTTCGAAATGATATGCATGCGACAACTGAAATCTACAAGGGGATGTTAGGCCAAGGAGTTTCCCCAAATACCAACACCTATGACATACTAATAAGAGGCCATTGCAAAGCAAGAAACATGAAAGAGGCATGGTATTTGCATAAAGAAATGGTAGAGAAGGGGTATGATCTCACAGTAAAAGCTTATAATGCTCTCATCAAGGGTTTTATTAAAAGGAAAAAACATCTGGAGGCCAAAAATATGTTTGAGGAAATGAGGAAAAAAGGTTTAGTTGCGGATAGAGAATTATACAACTTCTTTATGGATATGAACTATGATGAAGGGAACCTGGATTTGACTCTTGAGCTGTGTGATGAAGCAATAGAGAAAAGTATTGTGGATAAGAATGGGGATTGAAGTGTGGTTTAACGTTCAGGATAACTAGTTTCATTTTGCAGGGTCAGAAATCAAGATTGTTGATTTTCTAACAAGTGAATTCCATAAATGGTATACTCTTCCGTATATTATAGCCTTTTTATGATCTTACCTGGTATAATTTAGTATTGTTTGTTGGGCTGCCTGGCCGCCTACTGTTTGCTTCTATTGACAAAAGCAATTTTAACCCTCTATGACAAATTAATTGCCTAAAGAAAATCAGATCCCTTTAGGAGGAAGCATATACTCTTAATTTATTTCTGCTTTATTGCTATATTTTTCTAAATGGAATCAATACATCTTTTTTGCATCACACATCACAGCTATATAAAGATGCTTCCCTTTGTTTTGCAAGTAAGAGTACTGTTACACAAGAAATATACATATATGAAGATAATAAACTGAAAGTATTAAGCACCTAATGGGGAGGTGAAAAAAGGCCTCTGTGCACGCCATAATCCTTTAGGAGACGTCTATGGTGAACAATGAGTATTTTAGTTTGAGGGTATCTTTGGCAGCAGAATAAAGGACACTGTTGTTAAGTAAATGCTAGGTTTTTGTCATATTTGAATTACATTCTCATAGAAAATTTAACATGTTTCACTGTTCTTGTACAAAACTTTGGAAATACTTTTTGATTCATTCTGGTTCAACTCTCCCAGAACCCGCAGGATGTGGAATCTACATCATTATTCTTGCTTATTAAAGAACTCAAAACAAAGAACCTAGTTCATTTTCATATCCAAGCTGAATGAAATGATGTACATATATAAAAGCATGGTCCTTGATACTCTTTGTTTTAACACTTACAGCATATATCCTACCAAGACTAGTATCAAAGAGACGTAGAGCACAAACTCCACACATTGGCTGGTGAGGTGATTGCCACTTGAAGAAGGTGGAGAAGTACGAGGAGTTTCAATTTGTGTTGCATTTTCCTTTGTGCAACTGTAATTACAGCGACTTGGGCGAACTACTCTGTAAACTCCTGTGCTTGCCAAGATATATACGTCTTTCTTGTTATCTTCTCCAAACGAGTATATATAACCCAGAGCAGCCAAGTTAGTGTTTGGTACAGAGTTGCACTCTAATGGAGAATCACGTGCACAACTGAAAGGGATTGAAGTGGTGGTAAAGTTTCCGCTGTTTGTTGGAGTTTCGGCTGCTGCCCACAAAGCAGTGGCGTACAGATCTGCATACAGGAAACTGAGCATCTTTTTAAGGTTAGAATCATTGCCATCTATTTTCACAATTGATCAGTCAATTATTTGCATCAAAACTTGAATTGTACAATATATATCGGCTTTATAACCTGTTTCAACTTTCAAGTGATTGGAGAACTAGGACAGATTTCTAATATCTGGGTCGGGCCTATTATTCATCGACTTCTATTCATCTCAAGTATAAATGAGAACTAGAACAGTCGTTAACCACCCCCAGACCCCACCTTTGGTGGGACATACCGGGTTGGTTTGGTTTGGTTTGATTCTTTAACAAGCTAATGGAAGTATGTGGCGTTTGTATTGCAACTAAAAAGGTAGAAATGTTCATAGGTTCTTCATGGTTTACCTGCCATACATGCATGGATCTGTGGTGGAACGATAGAAATACCCGCCTGATATTGCTGCAGAACCCTCCTTTTTGTTTACATCATAATGGTTATACCCCATTGCTGGAAAGATAAGATCTGTAGTATCAGACCTATTTCGTCTTGAAGATTGTTGAGAGTCAACAGGAAGGTGGCCTTCATATATATTCCAGCCATAGTTGCCACCCTTGGTAATGACATCAATCTCTTCATAACGATCCTGATTAATCAAATTAATGCGAGTTTAATGCTACTATAAGAAAGTTCTGCTCTCATCGTTGTAGCAAGGAAGATCACATAGAACTACTTCAAGAAACATAAGACTATTGCAACAATGTGGAGAAAGTGAAAATTAAGGTCATACGAACCTGCCCAACATCTGTACAGAGGAAGTAAGAAGACCTTTCCGAATCAAAGCTACAACGCCATGGATTTCTGAGTCCCAAGGCCCATATTTCAGGCAACAATTCTTTATCTTCAGAGTAGGGATTGTCATGAGGGATTGAATAATTTCCCCATAGATTCAGGTCATCCACTTCTTCTGGAAAATTTGTGGGTTATTATTTAAAAGATTATACTTTGCAAATGCAACAGAGAAATGGTGCTTAAAGTTCAAAGTAAAACTGAATTACTTACTAGGTACCGTATCTACATCCACCCTCATGATCTTTCCAAGCAAGGACTTTTTATTTTGAGCAAACCCGAAAGGACCATTTGTGCCTCCACCATCTCCCACCATTATATATAGATATCCGTCAGCTGGCCCAAAAAGAATCTGACCACCATGATTATTTGTAAATGGAAGCCCCATCGTAAAAATCCTTCTCACTTCTGTAGGTTTCCCTTTTGTTGCCTACAAACATATTAGAAACCAATTCATGTTCTAGAACCAATATTAGATAACGGCATCAGCATCTGTCCTGTCCCAGTGTACTGTCACGCCAAACGTGGGACAACAAGTTCTTGTACTGTCATGGCCCATCCTGTCCCGTGCTGACGGGACTGGCCAGGACTGGACGGGCAAGAATGGGTAGGCATGTGAAAGAATTGTGGAAGGTTTTAGGGTTTCAATTTGATTTGGGGTAGTTTAGTAATTTACTAATCTCGTCTCATCCCCCTGATTTTTGTTCCACCTATTTTGGCGGGCCAGAAAGAAAAGCATTTTTTTCACCAGTCTTATGTTTTTTTTTCTATTCAACACATTTGATTTATTTCGTCTGTTAGAATACGTGTGCTAAGTTCATTACCTTTGTAGGCTCCGATGCTGTCCCATTAACCGTGTACTCTGCAACAACATTGTGATACTGGCATGGGTGTTCTTCTCTGCCCGAGCTTCCTATTTTTGAAGGGTCACAACCCACATCTGAATTACAACCACATCTTCCCGAACACATGGAAGACTTCTCTTTGTCACAGTTGAACGAAGCAAAGAAACGGCCATTTTCAGCAAATTTTGGATGAAATGCTATCCCCATCAACCCAAACACGGTATCGAATTTAACTTGATCTGTTAAATCTACAAAAGGGCTAGATTCATCTAATCCCAATGGTTCTCGAGAACCATGTGAAGGAATAGTTGCGAGCCATATTTTTCCAGGCAGGTCTGAGAAGAAGGCCCGATCCGACCCATCTGGATGAGCCGCCATATTGATATACCCTTTATCCCCAAGCTTCTCAAGACACATGCCTCTTGGAGGAACCGGGATTTGGGTCGAGTTGAGCAGTATTGGTCTCCCATTGAAACACTGAGTCCTTTCATCCGGTGCACCACCAAATGCAGTACAGAAGTCGTTTCTTGATTGCCAGAGATCGGTAAGCTTAGATGAGGTATTTTGTGGCAATCCACCAGCACCTTGTAGTGAAGGGGCAAATGGGGAATTTCTCATGGAGACGTTTTGGCATGTGTCCCATACATTCGTACAGAAACTAGTTTCAGATTGTTTCGACAGAGCGGAATCTGCTGATTTAGGAGAGTCGCAAAGAACTGGAACCGAACGAGCCTGTGATTCAACCGTGAATAGATTTGCCGAGAACTGATCGCATGTCTGCAGATTAAAGAAGTCCCCATGATAAGAGATTTGGAAAGTTCTGTGCTGCATTCTAAATGCAAGCTTTTAGTCTGTCATATTAACAAAACAAAAGCTTCTGTTTGAATTTGATTCAAAATCATGGCTTTTCTTTCATTTGTTCCCGATTCATGAAAAAGCAAACCAAACCAAACGAACTCGGTATATCCCAACTGAGGTGGGGTCCGGGAAGGTTAATATGTATGCAAACTTGACTTCCACCCCAAATAGTAAACGGTCGTTTACGTGATTCAAAGTTCATGACAAATTGATAATTGAAGCCAGTGTTTATGTGGCTTCTTGTTATCTTTAGTTCTTTACCAAAAACGGTTAGGTGTTATGATGCATAATAATTGTACAGGTTGAATGCTAGTCACGTGATTGTGTCTACGGGTGTATATGAGCCGAGGCTCAAGAGTTGGCTTATGAAAAAAGCATGTAGGCTCAGGCTTGGAACTCAGGATGGGGTTCGGCTGGCAAAGAGATCGAGCCTTGTTTGAGCTCATATAGCTCGAGCCTTGGCTTGGTTCCAGCCTTTCCAAGGCTCATATAAACTTGACCATGGCTTGGCTTGTATAGATAGGTTTGTATGGCTTGGCTTGCTTCCAGGGCTCATATAAACTCGTAATTGAACTCGGTCCAGTTTGATTAGATCGAGCTTAAATCGAGCTTGAGCTTGAGCTTGAATTACTAAATAAAACAGGTGCTCTCACTATCCAACTTGTCTCATCAGGGAACACATTGCCAAGAAGGAATGATGATATGGTTTGCAATGGATTATGGAATTTACAACTGATCATCACATTCACATGTGAATGGGTACAAATCTAGTATGATAAAGATAAAGGAAACCCATATTGTTTGGTTGGTTTTCCATTAAGTTCTGTATGGATAAAGTTGTCTGTGTGGATTAATCTGTCTGTATAGATTTAGAAGGTTTTTATTTGAGAGAGTTTTTTCATAGATGAAATGAACGTGTTTTTTAATGGGAGGGACTGGTTTGGAAAAAACTTGACTTTCTGCACAAAGCTCCCCCTTGAAAAATCTTACTGAATAAGCCACTTTCTATATCATTAAACAACTACCAAACAGTCATATATATCTAACTGAATAAGCTGTGAGTCTCATTAAGCTCATTAAGCTGCTAACAAACAGACCCTAAGTTGTAAAAGATAAACTTACAGCACAAAGAATTGATTTGATAGCAGAAGCACAGTCAGGATCTGAGATGTTCATAGCTTCAAATTCTTTTTTGAGTTGAGCATCTTTGGCTGAGTCACAACACACCCTTCCCTTATAGGGACAAAATGCCAAACCTTCCTTTGCAATCACAGGTGCCCCTTCACAATCAACACATCACTCATCATGTTTCATTAACCACTCCTTGTTTGTCTGCATATGATACATACATAATATATATATACACACATGTGTGTGTGTGTGTGTGAGTGTGTGTAGACAGAGAAAAAGAGAGACTCACTCAAGCTGGTACACATGGGTAGTGAAGCAGAAGGATAAGGATACATCATCAGTAGGAGACAAAGCAGGGGAAGAAAGCTGAGAAAAGCTTCCATCTTTCCCAGATATGAAGATATACTGTCTCTCGCTATATATATCTAATCTATATATATAGTGTGTGTATATATATGTGTATGTATATATAATTATGGGTTTATCTTTATATCCAATTTGTTCAAAGTTGTGCAGGAGTTTGTGATGCTTTAAAGATGAGGTAATCATGGAGATGAAAAGAGACAAAGACTGGCCTGAAAAAGCTGCTGCTCACATTTAGTGCCCACTGCTGAATTAAGAAAGATTTCCAGCAAATTTGAAACAAAGGTCCACTCTCTCTCCATTGACAAGTGAGGCAGAATTAATACTTACAAGAAACCATGGATTAAGACACCAATTAAGTGAGATATGATATGATAGGCCCCACCAACTTAAGTACTTAACTGATTAAATTGTTAATATTTAGAATACCCTAATCTCAGTGGGTGTATAGTTGGTGATGGGGGAGGGAAATGCACTCACAAAGTTGTGTAAATCAGAATCTTTGTTGCAAAACTCCAAGAAAAAGTTGTTTCTTTTTCAAATTATTTTTGAAATTATGAGGAATTGAATTTTGGTTATTTATGGGTTAAATTATCTGAATACCGTTATACACGTTCAATTAATTTGTTTGTGGGTCAATTTGTCAGAGAACCGTTGTACACCATAAATTAATGGTCCAAATGTTTTGTCAAATCATCAGAGTACCTTTTGGATTAGGTTGTGTATGCGACATGCTGTAATATCTTTTACAGAAACAGTTTTTCTACTCATTTGGATAGAAGCAGGGTTTGCCTACGTTTTATCATCTGCTTATGCTATTCTGGTTGAGATTCACTGGATCTGTTTGGTTTGACTCTTTCATCATTTGGCTCATCAAGGCATTATTCAAGTAAATGCAAAGACCACAAGTTTTGGTTACCAAGTTGACTTTGGTATAAACACTTTGTTGACTCTTGAGGAAAAAGATGAATGGAAAGCAAAAGCAACCATGAAATAAATTCTCAACTACTTTGTCTCCAAAGGCTGGCTTTTCATTGAGTGGGGTTAAGAAATGTATTAACTTACACGAATCAATCGATTTTTATTTTTAGAAAAAGGAAACCTATTTTAGTTTCATATTAAGTGTTTACCGATCACTGTGTCACTTTACCTTACTCGTAATGATTGTGAATCTTACTTGATAAAAGCAATGATAAGGGCCGAGAGTCTTACCCGATAAGTGAGGGTGACGACTCTTACCCGGTTAACGTTTACCTTATAAATTGTTGAAGTCGTTTTAATGTATTAGAATCTTACCCGATAAGGTGAGTGAAAGTGTTGATTCTTACTGGATAAGCATTTGGATAAATGACCCCTAAATATAAATATTTTTTCGTTTCTATCTTTTAATGGGTCATAAAATATGTCATTCCAATCTTGTCAAAGTCTTACGTTGTGTTCTCGATACTCTTTTTACAAAGGAAAGGAAAGGAAAGAGAGGGAAAGGGGAGGAAAGTAAAAAAACTCGTGTTCTCGAAACTTTTTTAGGAGAGAAAGGAAAAGAAACGAAAGAAAAATAATGATAACTTTCTCCGAAATGTGGGAGGAAATGGAAAGAAATAAAAGAAAAGAAATTAAAACCATTTAAAAAAAGTACTGAAATTATTAAAATTACAAAACTATCCAATCTTTCATTATAAAGAGTATATTTTTATAAGAGTATATATTTGTAAAAATGACATCTTTTCTTTCATTTTTCTCCTTCTAAGAACATGAAAAACTATTTCATTTCTTTCATTTTTCTTCTATTTCGAGAACATAAATGAAAATTTTATTTTCGTTTCCTTTCTTTTCTTTTCTCTTCAGATTAGAGAACACATCCTTACGAACCAAAACACTATTTGGTGTCAAATATGTTAAGTTACTATGTTTAATATTTTATTAGGAATACATAGATAATGAACGATATTTTAACTTCAAAAGCATAGTATTTAAATAAATATTTTGGATAACAAAGTCATCAAGCACCAGTGGTCTAGTGGTAGAATAGTACCCTGCCACGGTACAGACCCGGGTTCGATTCCCGGCTGGTGCATTTCTTTTTTCTTTATCCAAAAAACCTTTTTCTAAGGGTTTAAAATTTTGAACCTTATAAGAAGAAACATCAATGGTTCTATGGTGTAGTGGTTAGCACTCTGGACTTTGAATCCAGCGACCTGGGTTCGACTCCCGGTAGGACCTTTTTTTTCTAATTTTTTTTGATGTTTTTTTTTTTTAAATTTTAATGCTTTTCCAATTTCGTTTTATTTTTTAACGAGCGTTATATGTCTTTAGTAAGAAAAGCTCATATAAACTAGGTGTGAGGTCAAACTTTACATTTCGTTTGCGATAAAAGAAGTATCTTTATGATATCGTGAAAGAATCAAAAAGACATATTATCCTGTAATTAGCGGTTAATATTTTTCGTTCAAGTTTATTTTCACAACTAAAAGACCTAGCTTATTGAAAAGAAACCTTAAACTTGAGTTCACTGCATCATTGTAGGACATCTGCAATCGTCATGCGATAGTACTTAATCAGACGTAAAGTTTATAAAACCAACAATTATGTTGTTATATCCAAACATTCAAAAAAACAAATTTTATTATAATGGTTGACAACTTTCAATCGATATCTTAACAAATGCATTATATGTTGAATAGATCCTGAAAAGTGATATCAAGATTTAAAATAAAAAGTCAAATGCCCATTTCTATATAGACCATATATTATTGTTTTAGCCACTTGGGTTGTGGCACACTGGTAAAGCTTTTGGGGGATGTAGTAGAAGATCTCATCTACCCAATGTTCAAATCCAGGCGCTGCCAAAGCTCTTGTGGCCATGGAGGTTCACCTGTGATGAATCCAGGCCATTCGTGGTCGCGCGGGGATTAGTCGGTGTGCGTAAGCTGACCCGAAAACCCACGGTTACCAAAAAAAAAATTATTGTTTTATATACATTTATATATGTATTTTAAGAAAATAAAAAAAAAGTAAACCCATAAAACAAATTAAATGGTGCAAGTTGAATAGGAGACATGCATTTTAATTCATACACATAATGCCATTACCCTACTTCCAACCTACCACATTTATTGCATTAAATTAGTCAAAATTATGCTTTAGATTTCAATATTAAAACAACTATCCAACAGCTATGCTATAGTTTTTCTAAAATAGAGTATAAAAAATTGAAATTTCTAAAAAAAATTACAAACAACTCCAACAGCTACTCTATTTTAGCAATTCTATCATCAATTATATTAATAAAATATTATTTCTCTCTCCTAAACATACAACTTCAATGTTTCCTATTGGTGGAAAAGAATTAAATATTGTTTCTCTCTCTTCAATATGGGGTTTTAGAGATTTCTCTAAATTTGGAGATTTTTACCTTCTCTCTCATCTTTTCTCTATTTTAGCATATGATATAGCTTAGCTGTTGGAGCAAAAAAATTGCTAAAATCCCACTTTTTTCTATTTTAGCATAGCTGTTGGAGATGCTCTAATAAAAACAATATCTAACAATGTCTTCAAGTTTGTATGATTAATAATAAAATATATATAGTCAGGGACGGACCTATAATTTATTTCATACGGTGACACTATATAATATAGATAAAAAAATAATTACAATAAACACGGTTTTTATCGACGTGTTACCAACGTTCAATATCGGCTGACGTGTTTTTGGTCTAATTCCATCGCTTCGAGCGATTTTTATAGTTTTTTGCTTGATTTTGAGATATTTTTAAGTTTTTTTATCGATTTCGAGGGACTTTTTCGGTCTTTTGGGTTGATTTCAAGAGTTTTTTTTTTTGTTTTTGGTTGATTACAATGTACGGTTGCACCTTCTTGAACTTTTGAATATCATAAGATGACACCTTTTAAAACAATATGGTTGTACCTTTCATAATCATAGAAATTTTAACCCTTCGACGATGAAATAATACGGTGGCACGTGCCACCGTATTCCCTACACTAAGTTCGTCCCTATATATAGCATATGGTGTGTAGTTCAATTGATAAAGGGGCGGGGTGATTTTACTCAGATATAAGACATGTCCCGAGTTCACCCCCCCCCCCTTCCCGCTAGCTTCAGCCGTCGAGTGAGCAAAAAAATATCCCCTACATTGGTATCTTTGGAGGTAGGTTTCGTGTGGGGTCGGTTGGGGTTAACAGTAATCAACTTTTGCCCAAATAATAAATATTCATGTTAGGACGTCCAATAGTTCTAATAGAATGTACATGATAAATATATGTGTTTTTGTAACACTATAAAAATAGGGGTAAATTTAAATCTTAAAGTTTCTGCAATATGACATCTAAAAATAGACATAAATTCACCCAATAAGGGGAAACTGTATTAGCGTTTACAAAATTTATAAATGGACAATAAAGTTGACAACAAACTAATCTAAATTAATTTACATCTAGATTATAACAGTTGTCGACTCAATCTCCCAAAATGACTATTCCTTTTTGTACGCCAAATATCCCAAAAGTTTATCTCCAAAAGTCGCCGCTATCGACCATCACTTGACTCTCACTTCTTGAAAGTCCCATCGCTAAAGAAACTTTTATACATGTCACTTGAGAAAAAGTGTTAGGCTTAACGCCTAGTGAGAACAAACATTTTATATAAATAACTTGGAAATAATTGAATCATAAATAATTAAATTTACAATAATTTTAGAAAGATGAAGTGTACCAAATAACCACGTAAGGACCTTACGGTCCAAAAGCATCTTGCAATGACGGGGGAGACCCGATTTACAAGAATCGTGGCGGAACACAAAAGTAAGTCATTTTCCAAGTTGTGAGCTCAATATTGGGACCCATGACCACGAACGTCGGTTCGTACATAGATGTGGGGGAGGGCACCCGAAGATCCCAATCATACTCATTTATTATGATTACCTTTACGGATCATGACTAGTAACCGGTTCCACATAACCGTACCAAATTGTCTCTGAGGACCCAATGTCTCAACTAGTTACAAAGGGGAGAAACATCCCAAACTAAGCCGACTCAATACCTATGGATCCACTAGTAATAGTCTAAGGCTCGTCACAATTACATTAATGACAAAGTTTTAATCATACATATAGTTCTTATAACACGTTTCCAAGAGAGGCAAACATTTGTGTAAATGTTACCATATGAAACTAAGGGGTTGTTTGTTTTATAAAAAAAACTCTTAATAGCTCTTAAGTCTTAATCGTTCAGACTTTTTTACACACCACCTCTTATTAATCATAACTAAAATAAGACTTCAGACTTTAGACATCTTAAAAAACAAACGGCACCTAAGTGTGTATGAAAGTTAATATAGACCATTTTCACATCCAAATATAAATCATTCTCAAATATACTTTTTTTCCAAAGCTTTAGAAATTCTACTTTGCTCATTGATAATACAAACATGAAACCCGTTTATATCATCCTCCCAAAATCCACTTTCATTGAGAAATCTTCAAAATAGTGTAAAAATCTACATATAACCAAAATGGCTTCATTTCAAGTAATCATCAATATGTAAGTTTTAACACATTTTATATCATAAATCATGAATCTCATTAACATATCTCAAGATGGTAAATAGTAAAACCCCTAAAAATCTCCAAAATGTTTAAGTTAGGTCAAAATGATTCAAATCAAGAAATATAACAAGGAGATGATTAGGAGTTCAAAATAAAATGTTTTGACATGTATAAAGTTTAGAAAAGATAGACCGAACTCACAAATTAGGTTTTATTAGAAAAACCTAGAAAACCATAGATGAAGTTTGAGGTTGAAGATGGAGATGGTGAGTTTTCGATAACTATCTTCCTTCTTTTAACTAAATAGAGTAAAGACACTTCAAGACTTAAGGATTTGAGGAATTAATGCTCCAAAATCACCATAAATGAGGTTGGTTGATCTTGGGAGAGTTTAGAGAGAGTTGGGGAGAAAGTGAGAGGTGAGAAATGAAGAAAAAATTGAAAATCCCGACTTTAACAGCCCTGCCCCCTTTGTGCAACATTGTCAGTCGACTATGCCATGGCAATGTCGCCTGGCATAGACGCTATGCCATGGCAATGTCGCCTGGCATAGACGCATAGTCGCCAACTCTCCCCCACATTCTGCCACTTTGGTGCTACTTTGCCAGGTGCGACGATGGCATGTCATTGTCGACGAGCATTGTAGTCGGGCCTGTACCAAGTCACAAAACTCGACTTTTTCAACACCAAAGCTTCCGATACTCTTAGGGACCATCTAAAATGATTATTTAACACAAATCTCACTATTTAGAAGATGCAACGAAGTACGGATTGATTTTCACTTACCGAAAATTCCGGGTGTTACAGTTTTATGCGAAAGTGTTACAATAAATCGTTAGTGTGAAATTAGACGACCTAATACGTTTTATCCTTAGTTGTTACGATGGAGTTGGACAACAATATTAATCTAATTTAGCTAGGTAAATGTGTTTGATATTATTAAACTGCCTTTGATTAGTAGGATGTTCTTGTTATTGTTTAAATTTCATGAAGGTTATTAACAGACACAACTTTGAAAATAAGGGTGTGACATCAACCTATCAAACGCCTCCACCCAATGGCATATCTAGAAAATATTGTTGGGGCACAATATAAAATAAAATAATAAATAACTAATGCGACTCTATCAATTTTTAAACTTGCATGCTTACCCACTTTGCTCAATGTTTGAATTAAGAAATCAGGCTGCTAAACCTGCTTGAGAACTAGCATTACCCACAGTTTTGGTTTGCACTGAGAAGTCGAGCGACTTCTTATGCGACTTTAGCCAAAAAGAAAGTCGCCCCAAGGGTTGTGGCGGTTCCTTTAAGCAATTTCCAGGTTTCATTCCATCAAGTTTCGTTATTGTTTGTGGCTAATTATTGTATCCATTGAGAATTCGTGTATACCGTTTCTGAGTTACAAACACGTTTCGAGATTGTGTGGTAAGGAGAACTACGAGACCGAAGACAAAATCGATTTCTAAATCTATTTCAAAATTGATTTTAGGCAGAGATGAGGGCCGCAAGAGTAGATACAATGGTCAATTGAGAATGAGTGAGTACAGGGTCGATCTGTCAATTAAGAGTGATTGAGATAAGCGATTGAAAGTGGTCGATGGTGAATGGTCAGGGAGCCGATTTTCGATTAAGAGTGAGTGAACGGTGAACAAGTGGTATGTGGAGTGTGGTCGTTCGTTTGCGAGCTAGTCGTTGAGAGTCAAATTAGTACTTTCATTTGGACCTATTAAAAAAAGTAGGCTTTCTCATTAGGTTGGAGTTGGGCCCTTGGCATTTTCTTGTTGGGAGCCAATGGAAAATATTGTTTAGGCAAAAAAAAAAAAAGTAAATTATGAGTTTGGTCCTTCACGTTTGTCGATTGTTACAGATTTGGTCCTTCATGTTTGTTGATTGTTACGAAATTGGTTCTTTATCTTTAAAAATTACACGATAACCCTCTAGGTATGCATTTTGTTTCGGAATTGGTCCCTCAAACTAACAGACGTCTAACTCCTCCGTTAAGTACGAGGGTATTATGATCATTTTACCTTATTTTATTTATTTTTCCATTTTTAATTAATTTTAATTTAATTTTTTTGAATGTTCATCTTCTATCTCATGAACACCAAGAAGGCAAGAACATGATGATCAAACAACACCAACAACACCAAGATTTAAAAACCCATATTCAAAACCAAAAACATAAATCAAACCCAAATTTAAAAAACCTAAACCCAATCTACATTTAAAAATAAAAAACCTAAATCAAACCTATATCCAATTACCAAAATCAAATCCACTTAAAAGAGAAGAGGGAGAGAGAAGAGATAGAGAGATATATGAGATCGAGAGAGAGAGAGAGAGAGAGAGATCTGAGTCCCACATGTATTGGTTTTAGACTATGGATGGTATGTGCATTCTTCTTAACCAAAGTCACAAATAAGAAAATCTCTTTACAATGTTTTTTTCCCACAAATATTTGGAAATGAAGATTTCTTCTAACATGAACAAGTCTAAATGCCTAAGGAATCTCTAATTTAAGATCATACTTCATTGTATCAACATCAAGATTCTTCAAACTAGGATGGTTATCTTGTCAATTTTAAAACTTTAGGGATGAAAAATATTATTTTGACATACCACAAGACCAAATTTATAGTTTACTCAAAATTAAAATATTTAAGATTTCTCTCAATCCAAAAACTTGTCAATTCTCTACTCACTTTTCTTAAATTAGCGTTTGGGGATTTGATTCAGATACGACTGAAACTGATCTCTTCATCTCCAAATACCAACAAATTTGCCGCCGGAATTGATTGATTCCTCACTGCTTCGATTTAATCTCCTCTGTCGTTATCTAAAACCCCCAATTTCAACCACCGCCCTTTAAAATCCGCCATTGTTATCCCACCATCAAACATCAAGAACACACACATACACCAGATTCTACAACGCAAATACGATTGAAAACAAGAAATTAAGATGGAGGACAAATGGGGTTATGAGATCAACACCTCTTCCTCTTCTTGCATCTCTTCAATTAACTCCTATTATCATCAGGTCAGAATTAATTTATGAATTTGATTTAATTTTTTGTTAATGGAAATTGATTTTCGTTTGTTTGCTCGTTGAAGGTGCTTAGTTATGGAAGAAGAAGATCTGTGATAATGGAAGCAATCGAGCATGATCCTAATTGTGTATTAGCAAACATTTTGGCTGCCCATTTTTGCTGTTCTTCTGACTTATCTCGAGTTCCTTCCCTTCTTCAAGCTGCCATGTCCAATCTCGTAATTTCACACTAACCTAATCTCATCACTATGTGTTTTTGTGTGTTTGATTTTATGTTTTCATGTTTTTACTAAGAAATTTTCTAATGGTTTCTGTCTATGCCAAAAATCAAACAAATATGACATAAGGTTTGGATAGCGAAGCCTAATAACTATATATTTTCCTTAGAAGTAAACAACGTAAATAACGAAGTAAAAGTAAATGTGACAAATGATTTGATGACGCAGAAAACGCTGTTGAGGTTAAAAACCGTGGATATATATGGACGTCAATCAGGGATGTTGGTCTTAATAATAACAATTGTTATTACAAAACGTGGATAATATCAAATAAATGTAAATAAATCGACTGTGTCGTGGATGATCATGAGCAATTGTTGTGTGAACGGTTGAGAAAATTAATAATGGTAATAATTCTTGTAATCGTCGTCTTTTATTGGGTCATTAATAATGGAAACGGTCATGTTTTAGGCATTGTTTGGGTACATGTTTGGAAGACCATAAACTACCTTATAAGCTAGCTTATTGAAAAGCTACTCATAGTAGCGTTTTGAATAGCTAGCTTATCAGCTAGTTTGCCAAACATAGCCTTAATGTTGGTCATTGGTTATGTTATGGGTCAAACTCTTCATTAATGTGGTACTTGCAATAAATAAATAATAAAAAGATAACGGTTGTCGTCAGAAAATTAACTGTTAGTCGAATGTCTAATGACCATGGGTCGGGGATATTGTAGTGGGAATATGGATGTCTGATCGTTGATAATATTTTTGGTCGAGGATAATATCTTCGACGGTTGGACTTATGAATTTTTACTCACATAGGTTCATCATTGTATTATGATATTTTCTCTTTTGTTTTCTACACTCAATTGATCAAGTTTCTTCTATTGTTGAGTTAATAACCCAAAATAGGAAAAGTTTGATGTTGAAAATTTTGTGGGTTTTCACTAAATTGTAACTTTATGCTGCAGGAATCTGCAACTCCTTATGAAATAGCAGTTTTTGAAACAATTGATTGTTTGATTTCACCCAATAGGGATGATGATGTTGCTTTTGAGTTGCACTTCAAGGTTTGATTTTAGCATATTTGAGTGTGATTTTTTATTCTGTTTATCTTGATCATTTAGCTTAAATTCGATACGGTTTTCTTGTAGCTATTGAATGATTTCCCTAAAGATTTGGTGTCTTTAAAGAGAGGTCAAGTTCTATGTTTTTACATGGGTCGACCCGATCTATCTTTGCAACTCATTGAACAGGTTTTTATTTGATTTCTTTCAATAACAAATCTTTAGATTGTTTGAACCCTTAATTGTTACCCACTTCATTTACGGTTTCTTTTGTTTCCTCGGTCGTATTTAGGTACTTCCTGCAAATAATCAAGAAAATTTCATATATGGAATGCTTGCGTTTCCTCTATTAGAGCTTGGTCAAATGGAGGATGCCGAGAAAGCCGCCAAAAAGGGATTTGAGATCAACAAGGAAGATCCGTGGTTGCAACATGCTGTGAGCTAATCTTATTCGATATTTACTAAAACAACATAATGATGTTTGATTTAAGGATTTACGTTGGCATTTAGTATTCATGACGCATTGATCTTTGAGGTTGATCGTATTAGTAGGTTTGCAAACACTAGCATAATTAGTTATGTCGCTTTTCCACCGTGGCCTTAGTTGGCCCGGATGTTTTTTTAGGTATATTTTACAACATATCCCATTTGTACGACCAATGCAACTCAATCTCAACTGTCCATTGGTTTCATAAATATCTTGATTGTTTTCTAATATATAAAGCGTTGACCATAGTTAATGAACTTTAATCTTATTCCATAAATATCCAAATCATAATAAATGAACTCTCATCATATCCATAAATATCTCAATTGACTGGGTTGCATTGGTTGTACAAATGGGATAGGTTGCATTTGAAACTTGCTCCATTTATTATATACAGCAAAACTAACACACTCTCCTCACCTTTGGTGAGACTTGAACCCTTGATCTCAAAGGAGGTTGGGGAACTGGTAGCCCGAATACAGCTAGGCTATTGACCCATATGTTATTGGAGCTTGTTTGTTGTTATTTGTTCTCATGGCATTAGCCATCGTTTGCAGTTGTGCCATGTCTTCCAATACGAGTGTCGATTTAAGGAAGCCGTGGAATTCATGACCGAATGCTCGAAATCTTGGGATCCTTTATCGTCGTTCATGTAAGCATATTCAATATACTACCTTGTTTAGAAAGAAGATTGGATTTTGTGGTTCAGACAAGTTTTCGGTTCGAACTTGAATTGGTATTTGGTTAACCTTGAGGGCCAGCTCAACTGGCAAATAAATGCTAGGTCTTGGGGTTCCTCCCCTTAGGTCGCCAGTTCAAGTCTCCTAAAAAACCAGTGTCGTTATTATATTTAGGGCCCACGAGATTAGTCGAGGTGCGCACAAACCGGCTCAGACACCCACTGTTACCAAAAAAGAAAAGAAAAACATAACAATACCTCTAGATCTTGTTGACGATTGTCATGATGTTATGCGTAGTTGAATAAAGATTTGAACTTAACGTATAGGAACACTCACAATTGGTGGCACGCTGCTCTTTGTTACTTGGAAGGTAACGCTCCCGTTGAGAAAGTCCGAGATATTTATGACAACCGTATATGGAAAGAGTTGGATAGAAGCGATGCTACACCTGTGGAGGTTATTACCCTTTCCTTTTTAGTTTATGACCAAAAGGGTCACAAATTTTGAGTAACTGTTTAAACCAAACGAACCCAGGATATCCCACCCAGAGGGGATCTAGGGGATAAGATATACGCAGACCTGTAAAGCAGTTGTTTCTGTGAGTAACATATATAATCTCTTTGCAAATTCTAAAAAGAGACTACTTACAAACTTGAGGAGCCTTGGTGCACGGGGGTCTAGTTTTTTGCCGTTTTGCTTTATTGTAAATCGTTGTTTGTGTATTTAGGTATACTTGAATGCAGTTGGCTTGTTATTGCGGGTTCATGTAAGAGGGAAAATCCGTTTCTTCGAGGACCAATTGAAGATCTTAGCAGGTTATCTATCGGATCGAGTGAGTTACTCAACATGGTCATTTCGTCTCGTTAACTAATCATATGCAAAACAAAAATTTGGACGATGGGTATGAAAATGTCGTTTTCTTGGTTATCGTTCATCCAATTTTAATCCGTGCTATAATTTTCTCAGGCGTTCTGGTATCTTGAGTGGCACCTTGATTTGTTGATATTATGGGCCTTAGCGTGTACCGGGAAGTCATCTGAGGCTCAAGATTTACTCGACGGCTTAAAATCGAAGTTAGAAAACTCGCTCGTTGATTCTCTCCGGTTTTATCGTTAAATCATCGTCATTTGTTTGGTTCTGAATGTTACTTTTTCCACATAGGGTTTCCATGATGAATCCGAAGAAGGGAAAATTAATGCAGAAAGGATTAACGGTTTGTTTTTTCAACTTCCTCGTGAACTTTTTTTTTTCCAAATATATAATATTTATTATATACAGCAAAACTCACACGTTCGTCAGTCAGTGACTTTAGGATCTACCCGTAACCCGGGTACTTCTTTAACAGATATTTTTATTTGGTTTTTAGCTTGCAGAAGCTGCATTCGAGTATGGGAGAGGTGATTTCACTCGAGCGTTAGAGTTGCTTGGTCCAGATTTCAATGCCGACAACTGTAAGGTGTTAAGAAATTCCTTTTCGTGGGAACTATTTGGTCGTGGTAGATCTTTTGATCGGCAATAACGTTCTTTCTGAACGGGAATTAGATGTTTGAAGATTGATTTTTATACCATCGAATGATTTCTGACGACAATTGCATTTTGCAGATGGTTGGCGCGTCTGGTGAACAACTTGATGTCTTTAATGAGGTTTGGTTCGTTATGTTACTCGATGCAGGACATGCCGACAAGGGTATGATCGGTCGTCCTTGGTGTACGTTTCGTGTGTTTGCATGTGCGTTTTCATGTTAAACGGAACTTTCTTGTGATTGCATTGCAGCAATTGAAGTGATCGAGAGGCAGTTGAAGAAGAGAGACGGAACTCCGTTTTTATGGCGGTTGCTGGTATATCCCGCTTCTTTTCATACTCATGGTCTACGATATTCGATTTCTCTATAAATTTCAGCAATAACCATTCAAAATTGATGCATGAAATAAGTGTCATGGAAATATGGAATTGTTCTTTACAAAGAGAGAGACACAAGATCCTGTAGATGGAATATACTGAGTTTGTTTGGCTGGGTTATTACTATCATATATTTAATTTCTGAGCGGTCAACATAAAGATCCTGTATAAAATAGTTGTATCTTTTAAAAGTGGTGTTTCGAAATGATCGTATGATTTGTTGGTTTCAGGAGAGGGGTTATTTGATGTTGGGGAAGCAAGAAGCCGAAGCTATAGGTGCGAAGGCGAAAGCTTTAGAGAGCGCCTACTTCTAGCGAAAGACGGGATCACGAATAGCGGGAACAATCTATAGTTGTACTTGCTTGTACCTAGTGTAACTTTTGTGGTACGAGTACATAGTACTATGTGTGCCGAGTGTTTTACGAAAGTTCAAATAAGAAAATTCAAAACTATTGAGAACGTATAAATAAACTAATCATATATAAACATTAGTAAAAGGAAACGTGAGTCGGGGGCAGATCCAATGTGTAAGATACGGTGGCATAGGCCACTGCTTCGTTCTTACGTCGTAAGTTAAAATTTTTGAGGGTCGTGAAAGGTGTCACCTTATATATTCTAAAACTACAATGATGATACAAGTTTATCTTTGTTGGATGGCTATTCTCCCATCCCAGGCGTGGGTTCGAATCTTGTTTTAATCATTTTCTTAGTTTTAGATGTTAATATTAGGTTTATTATGTTTCTGAAAAAAATTGCGATAAAAGATTTGTACACTGAATCTCACACACGAAAAGTAAAAAACTAACCAACAGACCAATTATAATTTTTTGAAAAATAGTATTTATAGTTTCATTTTTTATAGTGAAATGACGTCAAAATTCTTGGTTCCATATATGCATTTTTATAGGTGAATAATTGGTAAGAAGTGAGACTAGCAAATATGGGTTCACACTAGCAAATGTGACTTCACATATTTATATAGATATCACGTTATCTATTAAAAAGATGTTTGATTTCTTTTTGTATTATTTATTAATGGATAAATGAAACTCAACTCTACTTTCGTTTTTATTTTAAGAAGAAGTAACTATTTTGTCTTATTTTAAATCAATATTTATTAGTTTATGGAATTTGTTGATATATTTAGAGTGTAGATTGCGTCAAGAATAGAGGGTATGACCGTAATTGACCAGTTAGAAGTGACTTTGTCTTTGAACACCGCAAGTTACGAGTCTAACACTAGAGACGGACCGTGTTTTCAGCCCCTTAAATTTTGGAAATTTCTTTAATTGTTACGATTTTATTTCTTTTAAGAAAAAATGTCTGATAAGAATTTTAGGAGTGTTTGGGATTGCTTATTTAAAACAATTTATGCGGTGTCAAACCGGGGTTTTTAAAAAACTGTTTGGATTAGCTTATTGTGGTACCAAAACGTAATAAGCTAATAAGTTGTTATTCAAATGTGTTTGAGATTGCTTATACATATAAAATAACTCAAAAAGTTATAAGCACTTTTCAAATAAGTTGATAAGTTAAAACCAAATGACTTATCAAAAACAGTTTTTCAAGCTCTTTTCATTTTTCTCCATCCAAACACTCAAAAGTGCTTATCTCCGATACCAAATCGCAATAAGCTAAAAAACACCTCAAATAAGCAATCCCAAACACCCCCTTAATGAGCATCCAAAGGATATAATTTTTTTTTTGTACGGCAACTTGGGCTATGCCCACACACACACGCACTCGTGGTATTCGGGCATCCAATTGGGCAGCACCGACTAATCCGCGGCGACCCGGCCAAGCCCAAATCGACTGGACCCGCCCAGGTACGACTAAGCCCGATCAAGACCGAACCCGCATACCCATAGACTGGTATGCCTGTAAACCTGGACCCGGACCGACCCAAAGTCCGACCCAAGGTCTGGGTATCGCCGAAGTGCATCGATATAAAATGTTTATACAAAGAGAAATATAAGGAAGTAAGGGGTTGTTTGATGGGTTTTCCATTAAGTATTGTATGGATAAAATTTTATGTACCGATTAACTTGTTTGTATAGATTGAGAAATGTTTTGTTTGGGAGAGTTTTTCATAGATGAAATGAGCGTATTGTTCAATTGGGAGAGCTAGGTTTGGAAAAAATCTTAGATGTCTGCATAAAAAGATCTTTCTAGAAGCTTACTGAATAAGTCACTATTTATATAATTAAGCGAATATCAAACACTCATGTATAGTTGATCGAATAAACTATAAGTCTCATTAAGCAACTAACAAACAGATACTAAGGGGGAGTTTGGTTTGCGGGAATGGATTGGATTTGGATTTGGGGGGATTTGGATTTGGGGGGATTTGAAATCCCATCCCATTGCAAAAGATTTTCAAATCCATCAACTTAAGGATTTTAAAGAGGTCAAAGGATTTCAAATCCGGTCAACAAATTTCTTTCCTCCAAACCAAACAAAGGATTGGAATGGATTTGAAATCCAAATCCATTCCAATCCCGCAAACCAAACGGACCCTAAGTTAGGATGATAAACAGGCACCGATGCATCTACATCATTTATAAAATTTGGATTTCATATTTATATATTTTAATTTTTATAACTATATATATTGTTTTAACCCCCAATAAAAATAAGGGTTGTCCAAATTTTTTTTTATGTATAATTTGTTTTTTATATTAATTGTTAGGGTTATGGTTTGTTAGTTAATATATAATTGTTAATTGTTAGAGTTAGAATTTATTACTTGATGTTTAATTGTCATTTTTTTGTTAATTGTTATTATTAGAGTTTATTAAAATGGCTTTATTTTTTTACCAACGAAAATCCTTAAAATTAAATGTTTAGGAAAAATAAATAATATTTTATTAATAGTATTCAATATTTTAATAACATAATTAATTTTATATTCTATCCAAACTATAGGAACTATTGGAATTAAATACATATTATTTTCAAGATTTTGATTTTTGATTCTCTATTCAAAAAACTTTTTTAAGGAATCTATTGAAGATGCTTTAAAAATACTTATGAGACATTATTCATCTCATATTAAGAGCATCTTGTATGCTATAATTTCCCTCTCTTCTTTCTTCCGGATATGGAAATTTCTCAACTCTTTGTGTTTTTTTCTCTATTTTAGAGGAGAGTTTGACAAAGGTATTGAAACAAACTTTTCTCAAATTTCTAAATTTATTTATTAAATAGCATAGCTGTTGAAAATGTTCTGACCTTTAAACTTTGATAACGACCTTGATAAAATGAAAGAAACATAACTAAGAAATCTAAAATCAATCGATGAGAAGTCGATTGTGCATATGACAATGACTTGCAAGAGTATTAAAAACGCTTCAAGTATATACACACGAAAATTATTGTTGACAAAACGATCCCATTGCATTTTCCTTGATGACGTCACCATCATCTCGAAGGTATCTTTAGGAATTAAGGTTGCAATTTGTGCTAATTTGTTGTACATTTTGATGTTTTTCCAAAGTAGGGCCCCCACCTTTTCTTCATCGGACGGCCCACAAATTTTTGGCTCATCAAAACAAATATGTTCAAACAAATCACTTTTTTTTTTTTTTTGACATTTTAATATTTTTAATTGAGTAAACTTCACTTTTTGGTCCCTAACGTTTGTCAATTTCAATATATATCATCCCTAAGCTTCGAAAACTCATATTTGATCCTTGACGTTTGTTATTTTATAACGGTTTTGGTCCTTTCACCTAACGAATATTAATTGTTTTAGTTAAATCCGTCCTAAATGACAGGTATTTTAGTCATTTTAAATGTTTTATGTTACATCCATCACCACCCACTTAAATGAGGGGTATTTTAATCATCAGAAAAATGTTTAAAATAACTAAAATATCTCTTATTTAATTAGGCATGATAATGGGATGAGGTTGAGGTAGGTTATACAATCATCAGCCCCAACCCCGATTTTTGGGACCATCCCCGGACCTGATCTCCAACGGGTTCAGTGAGTTGAATCATGTCTTTGGTGCTTAACAAGCCTATCCTCGGTCTAACCTTAGCCCAACTTCGACCCACCCCCATTCCCCGACCCCGGTTTAGCCCCGTTCCCTGACCCATTTTATCCCAGTTTTTAGCCTCCTTTTATGCCCATTAGTCAGAAGAAGGGATCAAAACCGTTATAAAATAACGATCGTGAGTGACAAATCCAAGTTTTCGAAATTTAGAAACGATATCCGTTCAAATTAGTAAATGTTGGGGGCCAAAAATACAGTTTACTCTTTTTAATATTACTTTCTAAAAAAATTGTAATTAAAATATTTTGGTTATTGGTATTTAATCAAACTCCATATTCTTCTCAAACTATATATTATTTTTAAATTCCGATTCTCGTTCTACACGATCATATGGAATTCTTCGAGAAATCTGTGGCGGTTAGGTTGAAAACTCACCTAGACCGGTATCTAGTGGCCGACGACGACAAAATCACCGTCCGGCAAAGCCACAGGGCGGCGGAAACACGTCGTGCACGGTGGCTGATCGAACACGTTGAATCGAACAGCCACGTGATCCGTCTCAAAAGCTGTTACGGCCGTTACTTAACGGCCACCAACTCGCCGTTTCTTCTCGGTATGACGGGGAAGAAAGTCGTTCAATCGTTGCCGGAAAACGCGAAGGATTTAGCGATCGAGTGGCAGCCGGTGAGGGACGGATTTCAGGTGATGCTTAAGGCGGCTTCCGGTGGGACGTATTTGAGAGCGAACGGCAGCATGCCGCCGTGGAGGAACACCGTGACGCACGACGGCGGTTCGACGACTTCGACGCGTAATTGGATTCTGTGGGAGGTTGAGGCGGTGGATATACCGGAGGATGAGGAGTTTAGTGATTATTTGTCGTTGATTTCGAGTTTTTCTTCAGTCTCCGACGAACTTTCCGGCTTGGAGTTTGGGTCCCCGGCGTCGATTCACTCTTCTAGCTTTTCACCAAGGACACCTATGTTATCGATGACGATGAAGAAGGTACTTTTTTTTTTTCTTTTCAATTTTAATTATACAAAAAATTATGCATCAAATATTTAAAAATCATCCGAAATTAATGAATTAAAAGCATCATTTAAATTACTATCAAGTGATAATATAAATTTTATTTGGTAATAAATATTAAAAAAAAAACATATAATGAAACCAATATATTTTAGGAACATGTAAAAAAAAACTTCTAAATATAAGCATAATCGAATTTCACATCCTATAAATATTAAATAACCCTTGGACCATATCAATGGATTTGTAACGATATATTTATTTAATTATGAGTATATTCTATAACAGATATATTTTTGTTTTCGTTTAAAGAAATCTAGATTTGATATTCCAAAATTAGAATGAAATAAATTCTTTGTGGTATTTAGGAAAGGAGTGGCGTTTGTGAAGCGATTGAGTGTTATTTAGGGGCAAACTGCAAAAAACATCGCATATGTCCTTTGAGCATTTTTTTCAAATCACAAAGGAAACCACATGCACGGTTTGTATCTAATTACATACTTCAATTTATTAATTATAAAATCATAATTTTAAAATGAATTCGCTAGTATGACATGTTTATACTAGAACAAACTCAAAAGTTACATAATTATGTGAACTCAAAATAAATTTGACATGTCCATATTTCATACATATATTGGCTTTCATCTCAATACCGATAATATATTATTCAGAACACATAAAAAAATGAACTTTCTAAAAGTAAAACTAAGAAAAAATACTGGAAAAGTAATGAATAATCAATAATAATGCATTAAATATTTTCAAGCAAGTCACGCTATAAAACTTTTATTTTAAATCACTTAAATTATTGAGAATTTCTCATGAAAATAAAATATATTTTGTATCGTTTCTTATTTTAAAAACATTTTGTTAAAAGCTGTATATATATAAGATAAGATAAACAAGTTTAATCATGCTTTAAAGGATTTTTTTTTTTCGTTTTACAAAACTGTACTCAATAAAAGTTTTTAAAATAAAACTTTTAAAGTGTGTTTTTCTTACAATAAAAACCGTTTATTTTAATATAAATTACTCTACAAAATATATTTAAAAGAAAGAAAAAATCAATATTAAACTAATCGATTTAATTGTAGTGGTGGTACGTGTTGATTGTGGTGGTCGTGGGTTTCTTCCACATTTGTGCACTTGCTTCTTGGTGACCACTAGGGTCTAAATTTCCATGCTAAAAAGTATTACAATAAATTCAACATTGATTAAAAAAAGAAATATGCAATTAATTAACAATAATAATTATTAGTTAAATATCTAAATTGTTATTAACAAAAAAATTAAATCAGTATTACAAAACAGAATCTCCATGATTAACTTATTTTAGTGATTACTATATAATTGACAAAAAAAAAATATTAAATTCATATTATTAAAAAATATAGAGTGAACTTCGATTTTCGTCCCCATGGTTACAATATTTCCAATGGAGGTTGTCACAAGAACCTCATTTGTACACTTTTGTTGTCACCTTATTTTCAACTCATCAAAACAAAAGCTCATATAAAATATTATAATGGTTGTTCTTACAGAACCTCTTTTTGTGGGTCCCATATAATGCTAATATAAGTTAAATATATTATATTAATGATTATAAAGTAAAGAAAATAAAAAGAAAAACTAGTAATATGTCACTTCACACCAAACATCAAGGTAAGAACCAAAGTTCTTATTTAAGAACTTAAAGTGGTTTGGGTTCTTATAAGAACTATTCACAATGCTAGTTCTTATAAGTCATTGTAATTTTTGCTTATAAAAACCTTGCATTGCAGATGCTCTTAGTTGTTTATCACCATTTTTGCCCTCGGCTTTTAAAATTTGTGTTTTAGTCAATATGATTTTTACTTCATTATGTTTTTCATCCTTGAGACCACCAAAATTAGAAAACCTCGTTATTTATGGGATAATATGGTCTTTTTAGCTTTTTATTTATTTTTATTAGATATTTTATCGTTATACAAGATATTAAAGATATTAAAGCTTTGGTAATTTGTATCGAGGAAAAGGTGAAGGGAAACATAAGGGACTAGAGAACTAGGGATGAGGTAGATTATATTTTTATTTTAATTTTAATTTTTTGTATTGTATAAAAGCTTTAATAAATTGTACTAAAACTTTAATAGTTTGTATAATAATATAAAATTTTAAGAAAAATGAAAAAAAAAATAAAAAAAACATATTACACCTAAACTTAACTGATTTTATCTAACTTTATTAGATTTAGAGATGAAAAACGAAATCAAATGAAAATCACAATGACTACAAAATCAATTTTTAAAGATCAGATACAAAAATAATCATAAACAACAAACCACATTACTAAAAAGTGTAGTTTACTTGAAAAATTATTGGCATTTATTTAGAAACAAAATATTTTTTTAAATAAACGAATATCCACTTTTTATAGTTATTTTTAAAGTTTAAGGTGTTTTAATTCTTTTACATGTACTTCAATTATATGGTGGTAAAATTACTTTTATTTTAGATGCTTAAAATATGGACTAGGCATATACCTGCGTGAAGCAGCGGAATGTGAGTAAAGAACGAGCAATTAATGCTACTTCCTTATAGACATGTCATCAACAATCAACCATAACCTAAGAATCACAACTTATGAAACACTAAACCCTAAACCCATAAAGATATTCAATAATTAGTTTATATTACAATTATTGACGAAAAAAAATTATAATGATATAATTTGTAATAAGAATAAAAGGTATTTTACGATTATATATTTTTAATGTGCTAACGGTGGAAAAATAAATAAAACGTATGGATAGAAAACAAATTAATTCGTAGATATTCATGATATTTAATAGTACGGTTAAATTAAAAAACATTCAATATTGGGCTTGTTTTGATGATATTGACGAGACGATTATTATGGTATAATTTGTAGAAAAATGAACGTATTTTTCATTGCATTTTTGTTCATATACGATTATTTGTGTTAACATGATAAGGGTGTAAAATAAAAAATGAAAAAATAAGGGATATAAAGTAAATTAAATAATTAATTATAAGGGTGGTAAATGTAAATTTAATTATAACCGATTTCTAATTCCCTCTCATGGATCCTTTTATTTTATTTTTAATTCATAGTTACAGTTTTTATCCTTGAACTTTTTTGATAGATTTACTTTATACCTTTTAGTTTTACATTTTATATTTTACATTTTCATTATATTAACACATATAAGCATATATTAACTAAAATACATTAAAAAATAATTTTTGATTTTAACAAGTTACACCATTATAATCGTCTCGTCGATACCTTCGAAATGAGCCCAATATTGAATATTTTTTTGATTTAATTATGTTATTATATGTCATATATTATACATTGGTTAATCGATTTTTTTTTAAAAAGAGAAAATGCATTACATGATTTACATCAAACGTAAGTTTTAACATCAAGATAATAAACATAATAAATATATTGCGTATTTTTTTATTTCAACATATTTCAGCTTTGATTATTCATTTAAATCAACATATTCACGAGTACAAGTACGAATACACTCTATATATTATTCATTCACATCTAATCTACGTTTGTATGGGATAATCCACGACATTGCATCTGGAAGTGCATGATGTGTCCAATGGTGTATGAGTGTGGGCATTGGGTAATCTCCTTTTAATACCCAGTTCATCCATTAACTCTACGCGGATAGTGTCTCATGCATCTTCATGACCACCGAAACAAGTAGATATGGCTCGAAATCCACAAATTTCATCGCCTAATACATATTGTACGTGTGCGATGTATGGATGAAATAAACTCGGGATTTGATCAAGATATGGAGTTGGAGGGGGGGTGTCGTTGGAAGTAGAAGCTATGCCTCGCTGATTCTTTATGACCAAAATCTTCGGAGTTGATAAATGTTGGCGCGTTAGAATAACTGCGTCTACGAGGGTCTTCAATAATATTTTTCTTTATTTCAAATAATATATATATATATATACATATACATATATATCGAATGATTCTGTTTTCATTGATCGACATGTGATATCCCAAAATAATCGAAATTTGTGATATCCACAATTAATCGACATTTGTGATATCCACAAAATACAACGTAATTATGTATGTTAATGTGATATGTTAAAACGTATTTTTTAACATATAATAAAATAATAAAATCAAAAAATATTCAATATTGGACTCATTTCGAAGGTATCGAAGAGACGATTATAATGGTGTAACTTGTTAAAATTAAAAATTATTTTTTTAACTTATTTTAGTTAATATATGCTTATATGTGTTAATATAATGAAAATGTAAAATGTAAAACTAAAAGATATAAAATAAATATATCAAAAGAGTTCAGGGACCAAAATTGTAACTACATGTATCAATAACTATAACTACTTTTTAAGAACCATTTAAGCCTCTTTATAATATAGTAGAGATAAATAATACTGTACTACAAATGGTCGAACTTAAAGGGCTATAATGAACAACCAATTAAAGAACAGGGGTCTTTCATCAAAAAAATTGTAATATTGAGGGGGCTAAATGTGAATAAAAAATGTCTAGAAGCCAATAATATGAAAAACAATCATAGACAAGGGAGCAAATACTAAATAAATAATTTATAGAATGTGTACCGAAAGAAGCTAAACCGTTTGCTGACCGGTGCACGCAAACGGCCCACCACGGGTTCAGTACGTGGATGCATATCCCTCGTAAATCAGATAATCGTAAAATATAGTTTTAATAGGATTTATGCTATTTTTTTTAATATTGTTTAAGGTATTTAATAAATATTCGAAGTACTGGGTGAGAAAAATGTTGAATTAATTGAATAAACTAATGAAAAAGAAACGTACTTTTATTTAATTATTAGTCTATGTAATGTGTTTAGGAAACTTTTATTTTAGTATCTTAGATGTAAAAATGTAATGTATTTTGGTCTAAAGGTTTAAAATATCATATATATAGTACCAAAAAAATTATGTTATAAGTAAATGAAATCAAGCTAACTATGTTTCATTTTTTCATATAATTTGCTTCTAGTGATTAAATGTGCGTTTACTCAAGATTCATTATGAAACCCCCAATAAGGAAAATAGGGAAATTGACTAAAATGGGTAAATGATTTTATTCTACTAACATTTTATCATAATTTTTTCCGATTTAACCTAAATAGTCTATATTTCATAACTTAAGTTGTGGCGTACTGGTAAAACCGTTGAGGGATGAAGATCTCATCTACCCAGGGTTCAACTCCAGGCGTTGCCAAAGCTCTTGTGGCCATGGAGGTTCACCTGCGATAACTCCAGGCCATTCGTGGTCGCCCGGGGATTAGTCGGTGCGCGCAAACTGGCCCGGAAATCCACGGTTACAAAAAAAAAACTTAGAAAATGTATTTTTTTTAAATTAAATATGATTTTGGTGGAGTACTGTAGTTGATATGATGGCTTGGGAAATTGGCCATCAAAAGTATGTTTTAATATAAAAAATAAATTTCACAAAATACACAATAGATACTTTTAGAACATTTCAAATAGCTAAGCTATAATCTTTCTAAAATAGAATAACAAATATAAAAATCTCTGAAAATAATGTATTCAACTTCAACAACTACTCTATTTTTAGCAAT
Source organism: Arctium lappa (assembly GCA_023525745.1). Taxonomy (NCBI): domain Eukaryota; kingdom Viridiplantae; phylum Streptophyta; class Magnoliopsida; order Asterales; family Asteraceae; genus Arctium; species Arctium lappa. The sequence goes on from CM042050.1 coordinate 4,733,789, forward strand.
TTTAACATTAAATATGTTATTAAAATATTCAGTATATTTAATAAAGTATTATTTCTTTTTTCTAAACATATATTTCCATTACTTTTTATTAATAGGAAAAACTAAAACTAATTTTATCTTTTATATATAGAGTTTAAAGATTTTTTCTAATTATTTTATTTCTACGTAGTAGTTGTTGGAGCACAAAATTCTTCTAAATTACCAACATTTTTACCGGAGTATAGCTATTAGAAACGGAGGTATACTATTTTTTCTCTATGTTTTTTCCAAATTTAAAGATTTCTTCTTTCCTTTATTTATTTTTCTTTATTTTAGAAGATAGTTTACCACAATTGTTTGAGCAAACTTGTTCCATACTTCCATATCTCTAAAATATCTAAAATCACATAACTATTAAAGATACTCATACCAAATTTTAGATATTTCAATCGATTTTCCTTAAATCAAAGTACACGTTTTGTGATAAATACAAATATAATAATAATCCACAATAAAGATAAGATTAACCACGGGAAAACAGAGAAGCTTCCAACGTGAGTTGTCGATCAATCCTGGCTGGCGCTGGTTGTCATTCTCACGCGCCACCTTCGACACCCTCCCTATATAAATACCTCACACCTACCAACAATAACAATCTCTACACACAGCAACTCGAACGCCCCCAATTTATCATCATCCAATTCAACACCAAAATCATCAAATTAACCAACAATACTTTCTCAATTTCAATTCTTATCACCGGAAAACTCATTGTTTCTGATCAATTCTCAAAAACCCCCAAATTCAGAGACGTTCGTTTCAAGTCACAACAACATCGTCGTCAGTTATGGATCTCTTCCGCAACGCTAAAGCCGTCCGGCTGAAGAGCCACCACAACAAGTACCTCCACGCGGAGGACGACGAAGAATCGGTCTCACAAGACCGCAACGGTGCCGCCAAGAACAACCGGTGGACCGTCGAGTTCGTTACGGATTCTCAGGACGATGACGTGACGATCATACGTCTCAAATCGTGTTACAACAAGTACTTGACGGCTTCTAATCATCCGTTTTTGCTTGGAATGACTGGCCGGAAAGTACTTCAGACGGTTCCACGGCGGCTTGATTCGTCGGTGGAGTGGGAGCCGGTTAGGGAAGGGAATCAGGTGAGGCTGAGGACACGGTACGGACAGTATTTGCGAGCCAATGGCGGACTTCCGCCGTGGAGGAATTCGGTTACGCATGATGTTCCTCATCGGACGACGACACAGGAATGGATCCTGTGGGATGTGGATGTGGTGGATATTGTGGTGCAGTCGCCGGCGGCGAGGCCGCCGCCGGCGTTAATTCCGATTTCGGATTCGTTTTCGTCGGAATCGAGCTCGCCGACGGCGAATTGGTCGAAGTCACCGACTTACTCACGTCAAGAGGTATGAATTTTTAGAATTTTCATTTCTTTTGCAAATTTTCATTTATTTTTTAAGCCTCAAAATCCTATGGGTCATTTAGAGAAATGAATTGAGTTTTTAATTAAATTCATACGTTCTGGTCCATTGAAAAATCAAGTTTATACAACTGCTTAAGACATTTGTGTAACCTCCAACTAAATTATTTGGTTCTAAAAGTGGCCAAAAAGGAAAGTTCGTTGGGAGATCAAATATCTTGATCAATTTTCCAAAGTACCCCTTAAGTTTTGTCTTTTGAGCATATCTTGTCGAAATTTTTATATTTATGTATATTGAATAAAACTAATAGAAAATAGAACTTCAAATAATATAAGATGGTTTATTTAGAATCACAACGTTGAAGCTTTACTAAATTATTTCTATTGGTTTGCAGTCGACTGATTCGTATCATAGCTCGCCTCCGAAGATGGAGGACGGGAGAGCAATATACTACACCGTGCTTTCGGACGATTTTGGGGAAATAGACGAGAATGCCCAAGGATTTTGCATTAGTTTCAAGGGAAATAACGTCAATGAGTTGACTCGGAAGTTGGAGGAAGAAACGGGAATGAAGGGTATAACAGTATGCACACGTAGTCCATTAGACGGGAAGCTTTACCCTCTTCGACTGCAACTTCCTCCAAATAACGTTACTATGAAGGTTGTCGTCGTTCAGAACTCTTCTGAAGACGCAACCAACGACTTTTGAAGATTTCGAAGTCAAATTATTAGTTTTGGTATTGCTACGTTTGAATGTTGTACATAAAAGGTAAAGAGAGGATTTTTTTTTTTGAAGAACTTATTATTAGAACGATATTGTTATAAATATTTATATGAATGATAGAGTGATATTCAAGTCCTAGACCGCACTTATGGTGCATAAAATATAATTATTTGTTGTTTATTTTGATGTATCATGTTTAGATACTTGATGTATAAAAGCCTTATATTTTTTCATTCTATCTTTTGATTATTATGAGATTTTTTTATTATTATCAAGAATAAAAACTTTATTTAATTATTTAAAAAATGCAATAATTATATATTCTTAAAATTATGTGTCGTGGATATTTATTACTTCATACCAAACTGTTCGGTTTTGAAAAATTTCTAAACCGTCATTACTGTTTGGTTTGTGGTTTGAGGGGTTACACAACCCAAACCAGACCGCAAACACCCCTACTCATGTATCCCCTATAGGATGGCGTATGAAGAAAATACACTAATGGGGATTACTATTTTACCTTCCTCATTTGCGTACAATTTCATTCCTCCCTACTCTCACAACTCACATTTCATACCTTCTCCGCACTTACATATTAGGCGTGTGATTAATTTAATTTAACGTTTCAATAAGTTTTGTTTGATTAACAATAAACTAACTTATTGAAGAATTAATTCAACAAGTTCCAAGGGTTATTCTTTAAATATGTCATTTACTGTAACACCCCCTTCTCGAGATAGAAAAGGAGGTTACGTCTGAACCTAAAACAAACCGTCAATAAAAGCATACAGAGCACTATTAAACCATATTTAAAATAAGCACCATCAAATGCAGCAATTATCTCAAACGATACACTTTTTTCTTCTAATACTCGCTTCAAAATATTAACAAAACCTACAAATACAAATCAACAAACCTCTTAGATACTTGGATCCCTTACTCCTTAGTTTATCCTTGGATACCTACCGCGAAGAAAGAAAACGACTAAGCCAAGCGCTCAGTGCACAGATACAATAGATAACAAACGGATAACCGAACTCAATACCGAATAAAATAAAAATCTAGATTTTGGACATGAGACTCGAATTTCTGAGTGTTCATGAAAGCTAGATCGAGTATTAATTCATTCAACATCTAACTTCCACAATAGACCAAAATATCCCAAACAAAGAAAAAGAAACCAAAAGAAGTTAGACCAAATAACTCAATTTAATTGTTTAACCAAAAGTCATAATAAAATGAATATATATCCAAATTCATTATATCGAGACAGTAATCTCGTCAAAAACCAGAACTAGAACTATTAAATCAAAACAAATATTGTCAACTAAATACCAAACTAATCTAAGAAGCTTAAATCAAAATCATATCATAAGATTGCATACCGAGCTCGAACAAATAATCTCATACACTTGAGTTTCATGTCACACATAAACAAATACAACAAGTGTCAGACATAAGCCACATAGGCACGTACGTTGGACATTCTCATCCAACTGTACTAAATAATGTGAGATGCGGTGTTGGGCACCACACCGCCATCCACCCAACAAACTAGGGCCGACCCATACGCCTCTCATCACACCACGCCAACTCTCATCAGAGCACACAAAATCAAAAAGAGACGTCGTGGACTGATCACACCGCCACGGGTGGTGTCACGCCATCGGTGCCATAATGACGTGCCTATGGTACCCCTATAGGTGGTTAGTAGCTCGATACACCTTAACGTATAAACTTCAAAAGTATGTTACAACACATGTGATCATACTAAATGAATCTCAAATCATACGAATTACAAAACGAATAAAAAGAGTATTTGAACGTACAAAAATATTGACCGCTCCACTTAAAAGCTTTATTTTTCGAACATTCCAAAACTAAGAGACTTACAAATCGAAAGAAAATTAAATGGGATGAGTTTAGTAAACCGTTGACGTAACTTCATGTACGAACCTTTACAAAAGAGTTTGAAACCAAAACGTACGGCAAATCAAATCCGAACATAAACTAGGAATTTCACACTCACAACTTTCCGAAATCATGTCGTACTATTTTCAGAACTTTACACGTTTACAAATCCGATATTTTATCATAATTCCAATAAGTTTTAGAAAACAATATCTAAACAGAAGTTTCAAATAAACGTCTTAGGATTCCAACGAATCAAGAATGGACTGAATCAGATTTAAAATGGATTTTACACGAATTTTTGAAAACAGTCGCGCTGTTCTAGCCTAAAACGATACCATTTTTGAGAAACCCAGATTTTAGAGACCTTAGCATAAAAATTACAGTTTGCTCGTGTGACAGTAAATCATAGACGACATCTCCAGCTTTTCAAAAACATATCGTATGCCTTAATCCGATAAACGAGCAATTTATTATGATTTTTACAATTAACACGAAATTTCAAAAAGGAAATTCCGCAGATTTATAAATTGAGTTTGACGTTTTTAACATATTTAAACCTCGGTTTATCTTATGCAAAACCAATAGAGAACTAAACGATCAACTAATTGGACGGAAAAGAATCCGACTTGATGGAAGAAATAACACATTGACCAAATCGAACGAAAAGAGTCGAAGCGAAAAGCAAAGAAATCATACATATATGTAACGAATCAAATAAACGTAAACGGAATTAACATATAAACAACGGATCGAATGAACACAAAAGTGGGGAACATGAAGAATCCGTACACATATAAAAACGGATCAAATAAACACAATGGAGAGAATATAAGGAATCCGTATCTTAGTTAATCTCAAAAAAATCGCCAATGAACTCCATTAGATTTCTTCAACAACTCTTTAAACTCACGATCAAAACTAAAAAAAAAATCACGATCAAAATTTTAGACAGGAACTCAACTTCAAGCCCGAATATTGATGCTTGCAACTCCAACTGTTTCAAAATATTTCTCTCACCTTTTTTTTTTGTTTACCTCCATGATTTTAGTCTCAAACCCATATGATAATTGTTAAACCACAATCCCAATTTGATAGGACACCATTACTACGATGGTTATCCAAAATCTTCCAAGTTTCCTTTATTGATAAACTACCCCTCTAATTACACAAGGCTTTCAAATTTGAATCAAAATATTTATTTCTATAATAATGTCACATAATTTACGGGATATTACATTTACGGTCTGTTTGGTTTGATAGAATGATTTTGAGTGATTTGAATTTTGTGGAAGAATTTGGAATTGGAGGGATTTAGAATCTTCGGTGTGTTTGATTTGTAGGATTTGGAATGTAGTTGAATTCCATTATTTACAAAAGAATTATGAAAAAATAAAAAGATATTTAATTTAACTTTTTGTTAATTGATTATTATTTTAGGAAAAATTGCATTAAAATGAAACCACATTTTACCTGATTCCTATTTTAAGGAACAAACTTTTAAAATCATCATTTAATGGTCTAGATCAAATTTTTTATTTATTTAATGGTCTAATTAACTTGTTGTCGTGCTAATTATGACATCACCCAAATTTTTTGACAACTAAGATTCTACATCATTATCATAATTATAAATATATATCTAAAATGCTGAAATGACATATTTTAGGAAAATAATTCCACCTAATATTTTTTTTTAAATTTTTGTTTGCCAAGTCATATTAAATTACCTGTTACTTGCTAAACAGGTTATCCAAACCCTTAAATAAACAAAAAGTTTGATCCACACTCTTAAATAATGATTTTAAAAGTTTGTTCTCTAAAATAGGAATTAGGTGAAAGTTGGTTCCATTCTGATGCAATTTTTCCTATTAGAAAACAAATGTTTTTAACATATTTTTAAACATTTTCATATACAAAATCCTACGAAATCCAGTTAAATCCTAGTCACCCCCCTAGGATTTCAAAATCATATATTTGAGGGATTTCAAAGAAATCCTAGGACTTCATCTCCGAGCAATCCTACATACCAAACGCAAGATTGAAATGAATTTGAATTCTAAATCTTTTTAATTCCTACAAATCAAACATTACATTTTTCCAGTTTTTTTTTCAACATGTTAATATAGATCGTTTTACATTATTATCTAGTTTATAAGTTAATTTTTATCAAAACATAATAAAAATTTTATCAACATAATCTTAGATATCTAAATACATATTCTTTAAAAAATTGTAAACTTTTGATTATGTTTATTTTAAAATAACTAACTAAAAGAATATGATTTACAGCAACATTTACATGTGAGAGCCCATGGCTTGCACTCTATGTATTAGGTATCAATTATCTTCCACATTTCCCATTTGCTCATTTGTCTTTTCCTATAAAGTTAACACCTTTATAACTTGTGGGATTCAATTGGATTTATTTTAGGGGAGTGCTATTTACATTAAAATTATGTCAAAATCAGGTTAATTCATACGTTAGAAATGTAATTAATGCATTGGAAATATAAAAAGCAGATGTTGATGTTGATGTTGATGTGTGTGAGGAGAAAATTAATTATGATGGTACACTTAATAAAATTATGGGTACAATTAACCTCCCTTCATTTTATTTTAGCACCACAAAACTAGGATTAAACTATACAAGTATATTCACATGTGGTTCTTTTTTAAAAGAAATAAAATTTGACAAAATAATGAAAATACCAGAAATTTGAAATGAAATTGAATTGAATCTAGTTTAAAATTAATATAATTTGGGGAAAAAGTTGTTTACCTAATGAATTTCATTTTTTATCATCTCACCAAACTTTTTATTTAGATATTAATTATTTATACCTTTAATAATTAAAGTAATTCATACAAATTAATAAGAAAGAGGGGCATACAATTGGGAAAAATTGGAAGAAAAAAAAATCCTAAAGATTATTGAAATATTACAATGAGATTAAGATAGTTTATGATTGTTAAATATAATCTTAATTTTGGAGAAATTTTCGCTCTTCCTTACTTTCTCAAATTTGAAGAAAGTTTTGAAAAAGTTGGAGGGAAAAAAAATCTATAACTTCTTTTTGCCCTATTTGGATTTTTTTTTGAACGACAAGTTAACGCACGCACACGTTCCAGCAGTATTGGGCCTCCATTACGGGCAATCCCACTAATCCGCTGCGATCTGGCCCAGCCTTTGGCTGAACCCGACCGGCAGGGTAGAGGGTCCCATAGATTGGACCCACCCGAACCGGTCCCAGACCTGGCCCCGAAGGACTAGACCCAGAGTCTGGATATCTCAGGAAAGTGTCGCTCTTGGGAATCGAACCTGGGTAGTGTAGCTTTCAAACCCCCCCCCCCCCCCCCGGATGTTACCTATCCAACTAAGCTAATGCTTTACAATGTAGCTGAAAAATTAAAAACGTTAACTAAGTAAGAGTGCAGTCCTAAGGGGGTTTTGTGTGGCACGTGCCACTGTTTCATTCATCCGACGTAGTGTAAAAAATTACAGGGTCGTGAAAAGTGTTACTGTATATATTTTGAAACTACAACGAGGCCACAAGTTTTCCTTGGTAAAGTTGGTTTGCAAAGCTTTTCTTCTACCCCAGACCAAAATTCGAATCCCATTAGTGTCAATTTCTTAGTTTTTAACTTCTAATTTCAGATTTATTATGTTTTTGAAAAAAAATTGTAATAGAAGACTTGTATACACGACCTCACATATGAAAAACAATGACCTAACCAACAGACAAAATGATGATTTGTGAAAAATATATCTATATTTGTTTCTTATAGTCAAATTGTAGTATCGTTTCTCTGCCTCTATAGGTCTAGATAATCATTGACTAAAAATAGTTGTTTACTAATTGTCCAGATAAACGTTGATTGAAGCACTAACTTTGTTAGAAAATAACCCCTTCCTTACTGAGTCAACATATCACTCAACATATTTGTGAGGTAAACAACATTCCTTCCTTACAGGGTAATAGGTGGTTAGAAGCTAGTAAGAGCATCTCTAGCAACTTTTATAAAATAGAAAAAAATTGGTTTTTGTTCTTTAAACCCCTTTTATAGCTTTGCTATCTTGTTTTCTATAATAGAGAAAACTTGAAAATTTTCCAAGTTTATAGAATTCTCTAAGGGTCCGTTTGGTTTGCAGGATTGGAATGGATTTGGAGAGATTTAGATTTCAAATCCATTACAATCCTGTGTTTGGTTTGCATGAATGGAATTTGTTGACCGAATTTGAAATCCTTTGACCTCTGTAAAATCCTTAACCTGATGGATTTGAAAAATCTTTTGCAATGAACCGGGATTTCAAATCCCCCCAAATCCAAATCCTTAATTGAAATCCAATCCATTCCGGTAAACCAAACGTACCCTAAAACTTTATGGTAGGAGAGAAAAATGATTAGTTTATTTAATTCCACCAATGAGATTCATTTTTTATCATTTTATATTAAGTTTTCTTAAAAATGTATTGGAATAATAAATTAGAGAATATTATAATAATATAAGTTGTTTTAAAATCTTTAAAATAAAGAATCTGTTGAAGTTGAATGTAATTTTTTTCAGAGATTTTAACTTTTGATTCTTTATTATAGAGAAATTATATGAAACATGTTGGAGATGCTCTACGCAACTCCGAAGTCATAAACAAACAAGCATATATGGATTAAGTCGCTCAAACCATTATCCTAATTAACCGTAAACAAACAACACCTATCTAATGGCTTTTCAAGCTTCAATCTTTTACACTTTCTACGTAAACATAAACAAATCCCAATACCCTACTTTCGAGTGAGATAAACAAACAACATTTAGGGGTTATTTGTTTTTTTTTTAAAAACCTCTTAATGGCTCTTAAGTCTGAATCGTTCAGACCTTTTTACACACCACCTCTTATTAATCATAACTAAAATAAGAATTCAGACTTTAGACCTCTTAAAAAACAAACGGTAACTTAGTTTAACTTTTATACAAAAAAAAAAAGAGAATACACTTACAAATCTTCCATGCAAAACATGTAATCAAAAATACCATCTAATTGTATATAATCTACCCAACAACACTTGTATATATATCTACAATTTCAATAAAGAGATGAGATGTCACCAGCAAAGAACTCATGAGCCACACCATCTATCTCTATGGTGCTACACCCTGGCTCCTTGGCTACACCCTTTTCAGCCATCAACTTTCTCACCGAACCCACTTCATCCCACTTACGAGCCACTGCATAAACCCTAGCCAAAAGCACATACACACCACTCAACTCACCCCCTTCTTCTGATTCCATAATCTTTTTAGCCATTTCTTCACTAACCTCAATTAATCCCACATTTCTTTTGGAGCAACCATCAAGAATGCTCCTCCAAATAACCGCATCCGGTTTAACCGTCATGGTCGACACGACGTCTAGGGCCTTGGCGATCAACCCGGCTCGAGCCAGGAGGTCGACCAGGCACCCGTAGTGCTCCAAGACTGGTTCAATACCGTATCTTGTTGTCATGATGGTGAAATAGTTTTGACCCTCGTGAACCATTCCGCGGTGCCTACAAGCACTCAAAACGCCGCTGAATGTAATGGAGTTCGGCGTTAACCCTCCTTCGTCAACCATTTTTGTGAAGTATTCTAAAGCGGGATCAACCTGCCCGTTAATTGCGAATCCGAGAATCATTATGTTCCATGATGTTACGTCGCGTTTTGCCATTTTTTCGAATATTGATTTCGCGGTTTCTAAAGATCCGCATTTGCAGTACATTTCGAGAAGACAATTGTTGATCAAAACATCGTTAGCTACTTCAGGGTTGCATTTTCGTAAGACGTATGCATGAGCCCACATGCCGAGTGATAACGCACCCAAGCTCGCACAAGCTCGTAAAACGCTCTGAATTGCGAAACCATCGGGTTCGAATCGCTCCTGCATCTCACGAAAACAAGTTAATGCATCGTCGAACTCGTTTAATTGAACAAGGGTGTCGATCATGACGTTCCATGAAACCACACTTCGTTCAGGCATTTCATCGAACACGTTGCGTGCATCCTCTAATCGCCCACACGAGCCGTAGAAATGGATCAAACTGTTGTTGATATACACATCCGATGCAAACCCAAGTTTGAAAACATGGGAATGTAGTTGTCTACCCTCGGAGATCGCGAATAAATACGCGCAAGCTTTGAGAACAAACGGGAACGTGTGTTTATCGGGGATAACGTTGCTTTCGGATAACATCTTGAGGTAGAGCAAAATGGCTTCTTGTTTTCTGTTGATGCTTCGAGAACAGGCTCTGATGATGGTGTTCCACGCGAAGGAATTTGGGTTTTCGATGTGGGTTTGGAAGAAGAGGAAAGCGTAATGGAGGTCGTGGAGAGATGAAAAATGGAGGATTCGAGTGTGGAGGAAAAGGGTGTGTGGGTGTGTGGTGCAGGTGGTTCGGAGTGTGTGGGCGTGGATTTGTTTGAGGTGAGACATGGAGGTGCATTGGTTGAGCAAGTGGAGGAGACGGCGATGGTGGTTGGTGGTTTGGACGTGGTTGTGGTTGTCGACGGCGGTGGCCACCGTCGGAAAAGGTGTGGTTGCGAGAACCATGATTGTTCTCTTTCTAGATTTACAGATTTTCTATTTACTTGTATAACTCCTTTTTTAAATTTCACATTTTTTAAATTTTACTAAAATTTTATATATATATATATATATTTTTTTTAACTGTGGGTTTCCAGACCAGCTTACGCGACCAAAAGGGCGTGGAGAGATATTGTATGTGATCCATGGATCTCCGATCGGGAAACCATATCCAAGTTTTGTGGCCAGTCTGCGCTCCAAAAGTTTCAGTGCAACTTAGACCGACTAAGGAGACTTTATGAAACTGAAACATGTGTATCATGATCATTGGAATTTTTGGATATGCTATTGGTTGTTCAATACTATAATTTGTGTTGTAAGCTTATAGTCTTTACAGAAACACTCTTTCTAACAGTAGAAAAAATATATACATACATACATCCTACCCGAACCCCTTACCTTCGCATAATTTATATTCCAAGAAGATGAAAGACTTGCTGGTTAAAAATTGAAATCCGACTGTGTAAAGTTTAACGGAATGTTTTAGAGGAATTTGAATTTTGTGGAAGGATTTATAATCTTTGTAGAATTGTAAATGAATATTCTTTATAAATAATTTATAAGAACAAAGTACAAAAATAATTAAATTATTTTTTATCAATTAGTTACTACAAAACAAGTGGTTTTAACATATTTTAAAACATTATTTCAAGCATTTCCTATGAAATCCCACCGCACCAAGTACCAACTACCCAATTAGATTTCTAATAAAAAAATTACTAATCCTTAACTTTTCAAGAAATCCTTCACCAATGGTTGTGAATGACGATTTTTTCAATCTTTTCGACCTTGGTTCCACAAGAGCAAGTCAGAAAAAACCATTTGATTTTGATTCGTTCTCAAAGAGGCATAAGTCGAGTTACAAGGAAAAACTCCCACTCCTACCATCATAGCAACATGTATAAGGGCCGAAATACGAGTAGCCTTTCCATTGCAGCAGGTAACCATACATGAAGGAGAAAGTGTACATATTTTTATAGTAGATTATATATGCCTAAGGAAGTTTACAATTTTGAAGATGTGGTACTCATTAATAAACACTTAGGGGTTGTTTGTTTTTTTAAAAAAAAACCTTAGGTGGCGTTTGTTTTTTAAGAGGTGCTGAAGTCTGATTTCACTTCTGATTTTTAAGAGGTGGTGATGAAGTATGAAATCTGAATCAATTAGACTGTTTGTTTTTGTTTGCTGACAAACTTCTGAATATGCATAATTATCTATTTTCTCTCAGAATATTATACTGTTGAATTTATAAAAGCATCTACTCATTTTTATCAAATTATACAACCATCCATTTTTAAAACATTCAAAAATTCAATTTAAATACGTCAATTGATGCAAATAAATTACAAAACATGAACAAAGTCTTGTAACAACAAAAATCTATCTCCATTTTGTCCAAGTTTCTTTCCTAAGGCTACCCCATTTCGACCCACTTTATTTACCTCTTCTATAGGTCTCTAGAAAGAATTTGATAATTTAATTTGTCAATCTTGTCGTACCATCACTAAGCACACAAAAAAGAGTACTAAGAAAATGTTAAAAAGAGTACTAAAAAGAGTACTATGCATCAATTAAAAGAGTATATTCTCGTCCATCACTAAAAGAGTTTTTTTAACGGCAGTAAGGAATTTATAAAACAACCAAAGTTGTTCACAAAAAGATGCGGACACAACAGGTAGTTAAAAAACCCGAAACACAAACCCAAAACGCAGATCGAACAAAACAAAGTGAAAGATGACACTAGCAAGTAACAAACAAACCGAGGGGAATAGTAGTTTGCGAGCAACAAACTATCAGCGTCCTAATTAACCCGGGTTTTCTGACAAACAGTCGCATCCTCGCCCACGAACGGTCCTAACCATGTCCGATCAACTCTTCTAACAACCCCGAACTACCTGGCACAGAAACATCATCGATTTCTGCTGCAGCCAGCAGACCATCAGCCCCCGAAATAACGACTCCTTTCCAGCACCGTAAAATGAAGACAACCCGTAGGTCAGCCAGCAGCAGAGTTGTGCAGCAGGGCGTAACCGACGTATCTTTTGGGACCGACGAGATTGACAACAGACAGATCAGATCCCAGTCTGGTTCTACCCTTCATGAACTAATCTTCTACAAATTCGTGCTCTAGCATGATCGAGGATTTGAGAACCAATCTATCCAACTGCAAGTTAGGTGGCAATCCCGTTTTGTGATCCAATCATACATCTGTAGTTGCATTTCAAAGAATCTATCCGAGATCTCACCTTCTTTTTTTCAAAGACCAATTTGTTACGATTGGCCCAAATGAGATACAACAGACACCAAGTAAAACACATAAACATGTTCTTGTAGTAAACAAGTTCTTTGACATACTTGGGGCTGTAAAATTCTTGAGGTTGTAAATATAAACAAGTAAAACACATAAACAAGTGAATCATAACAACAACAAATTAAAAAACAAGTTGAAAACATAAACAGGTAAACACAACAACATCGATGTATTGAACATAAACAAGTTCATAAGCAGCAGCAACAAGCTGATGGTCTTTCTCACAGAAACAGGTTCAAAAACACAAACCCAAATATGTTTATTAAATTTCTTGTATATATATTCTGATTTTTATGAAATTTCTTGTATATTCTGGTGAAACAAGTTCAAAAACACAAACACAAATCAATTTCTATTTCAAAAATAGCAGCATCGATGGCCAAAAACAGCAATCGATGGAGTCAAAAACAACAATCGATGGTTCAAAGTCGTGGGTCGATGGAGTCGATGAGATGAGAGGATGGGACGAGAGGAGCGATAAGAGGAGGGGACGAGAGGTACGTACCTGATCTGAGATGGAGTCGTTGCAATTGATGGAGGCGTATTACCTCTAAGCCAATTAGAGGTTAGGGCAACTCTTTTTCATTTAGATCTAATTTAGGGATAAGAGCCTCTGAACTTTGTAGAAAAACAAACGCTCTGATTTTCCTTACCTCTGACCGATTTAGATAAAATGTACAATTAAGGGCTGAATTCATAAAAACAAACAAGGCCTTAATGGCTTTTAAGTCTGAATCGTTCAGACCTTTTTACACCACCTCTTATTAATCATAACTAAAATAAGACTTCAGATTTTAGACCTTTTAAAAAACAAACAAACGGCACCTTATAGTATATGAAGATATTTATACTTATTCCATGTTTGTGGGGTTTCAATTTCAAACTTTCTTTTAAATCAAACACGGAACTGAAACGCGATTTTTGCACCAAATCCTGAAAACCAAACAACCCCAAGAAACTCTGGAAGAGGTCAAAAGGTTAAAAACAAACATACTTACTGATCCTCAGATGCAAAAATTTTAGCAGATACAATATAACCCCAACTAAGATGCAGTCCAAAGATGTTATTTTTGCTAATCTTTATCCCACATTACTTTTTAATTAATTTAACCTCAGAAAGGGAAAAAAGGGGTCCTTAATTAGTAAATGAAAGCAAACCCTAACTGGGTGCCAAAGGGTCAGGTCAAGACTCTGCATCTTCAACACCAGAACCAGGGTGGCTGTAGGCATTTCCACCATTACCCCTGCCACCCCTTCCCTTACCACCATAGTAGTTCCGCGGGTAATAGTTTCCCGGCTGGTCATAGTATTGGTTACGTCCGTTCTGGTAGGGTCCACCTCTGCCGCCACCACGACCATTTGCGTAACCTCTGCGACCACCTCCACCACGGCCACCACCTCTTTGGTTCTGATAGGATCGTCGTGGTGCTTGTTGTTCTTTGTATTCTTCACCACCTACGCCATGTGCCTCGATCGGTTCCGTATGAACTGGGATTTCAACGCCATCAGCCTCATCCTGCTGAAGTGAACAATACCATCAAGCCGACATACAATAGATGGGTGGATTAAAATGTTCAAAACTCGGAGATAGGAAACGAAAAGTACCTTCTGAGAATCTTCAACAGGACCAGATTGGTCTTCATAAGTTTCACTTCTTTGAAGATCTGTAACATCATCTTCCTGCTAAACAATTGAAAGTAAAGAATTAGGCCATATTTGGCAACCATAAGCTCGCTTTTACGAAACGTGAATAGTTTATCATTTTAGGTCATTTTACATTGTCAGCCAACTTATTAGCTAACAACTAGCTTATCCGTGAACTAGTTTGTCAAACATAGCCTTAGTAAACCAACTAGCACCAAGAGATCCCTGCCACAATGATTATTAACTTTTCCTCCTGTTAAAAGTGTGATGTTTAGCATATACTATATAGTCAAATGCCATAATTGTCCTCCAACAAAGACAAAATAAAGAAACTCTTTTGGGCCAAAATGATCAGAATCAATAAGCTGTAACAATACACAAATACGTACACCAAAATTCAGAAGTTGCTGACAGAATAGAAATGTATCATTGAATATCCCTAGTAGACAACGTTGCAGTTTTCGCACAGGGAACATTGTTTCTAAAGCAGTAAATAAATGCAATTCAAAGAACTTTCGGGTATTCAAAGGCATTCATGATGTGGTATTTTTATACTTTAGCATTCATGAAATATATAATTTGGCAAAGCATGTTGATTTCCAACTTCAAAATTGATGTGATTTATAAAATCAATTGAACTATAAGCATGTCCCAGGAAGAAAAAAACCGACATTGATAATGCATTTGAAAGGTACCATGTTTGATCCAAAATGCAACCATATAACTCCTTTTTAAGAAAGACAGTATAAAGAGAAGCCCAAAGATCAAAACTTTCGTGGCAAAAACCTGGCACCATTGGTAAAAAGGAGAAAAGGAAAAAGAAAAAACAGATAGAGTAATCTACATAATTAACTAGTTTACTACAAATACAAATTTCAGCAGTGCTTTCCAATAAAAACTGCCTTCCGAGAAAACTATTGGGACACTGTTTTATTCCATTAAAGCATCAGACTGTTGTTCAATAATTTCCTGGATCATGGAATGAGTGCAAAAAATACGATCATACTTGCTGACTACCTCTTATTAACGGCGTACTTTATCCAAAGCCATACCTACAAGGCTATAACACCAACAATGATGTACCATAGGAATATAGGATGACTAAACTTACGTTTTACTCACCTTGTCAAGCAATACCTTTAATCATCATATAAGAAGTGAAAACCAAAATAAACCGTGGCTGAAGAAGTTTTCAAGTGTGTGACTGAAGATACAAAGGTGAACCGGTGGTCCTTCCTCTCTAGTCAAATCAAACTTTATTCACAAAATCCCCTTTGATAGTCAAAAGAACTTGTTCATAGCATGTTATAGCTAACACACCACACCCCCTAAAAAATGAAATAATGAATCACAGAACTAACAAGTTTGTGCAATGAAGATGACTGAAGGGAGTAATATGCAAGCAACCAAAAATAGTTTATCTCGTTAAGTAACGTTGCCAGGCTCTGCTACTTTAGGCATGACCCATAAACAAGAACAATGAATTACAAACATGTGCTGTTACACTTGCACAACAATTGTAATAAATAATACGAACATCCTATCAATTTATCACAACAAATCTCAGGTAGAAAAGCATTATGATTTGAACATAGATTTCGACTACTCAACCAGGCTGTTTGTTTCTCATAATATGATGGTAGTGATTCATTATTCATACCCACCTTGCACCAATCTGCATCTCCACCAGCATGCCATAATCTTTTTGGTCTATGTATGTGGTATTCTCTTAAAAACAATTAATACCACCTACTAGCCTTTAGCCTAGAGGTATTCGGGTTACCGACAAAACGCAGCCTCCCAGGAGTTCAAACCTCACCAAAGGTAAAAAGGGTGTTGTTAGTTCATTTGCCGTGTATACATATTTTCAAAAAAAAAAAACTTTAAGATCATAGAATTCCTTGTTTGCATATTCAGAGAAGATTGAGGTTTTGGTTGGTTCTCTGCCGAGGTCTATATGATAGGTTAAAAGGCTTACAAATCAAGAACATTGCAAATTACATAACCTTGTATTGATGTACATTATATATACCACATTACAAAGCTTTTCAGCAGTGCTAGAAATTAAGACCACTTGTATGGCTCTAGCAACTCCATATTGCACACTCTTGACATTATTCTACAACCACGCCATCTTCTGAACATTTTGCTTCTCTATCAATATGATCCGGCTGGTCAAACATTTGATGTCTACCCTTTCATCACTTGAACTACAATCACATTACAGTCAAAAGTCCTCACTTCAGACCAGGTTAATATTTTAAATTCAACTCAGCATTTTCCCAATTAAATCTAATTTTTAAATTCAGCATCCCAAATCTATATTCTTGGTTCTGGAAATGCATAGAAAAATGTCTTAGGAGGTACAAGTATGCCATATACTAAACATAGAATCATTTACCATTTCCAATAAACATTATATTAGGAAGTGTCCCCCCTCCCCACCATGAATAACACTGAGAATCCTCGCAAACTAAGTTCATCTACGTAACATTAGAATTCCAATTAACTACGTCACTGTATTTTACATAACGATAACAGAAATCACAAGCACACATGTTAATGTTCAAGCATAACCCTCTTATTCAACTCCCATATTCTCCAAATTCAAGAGTCAAGACCATGCAAAATTTCTTGCGGAGTAAATTAAAATTAATTAATCTTTATTTGAAAATGAACCTGTTGTGAATTATTGGTTTTGCAGTTGAAGTTGTTCAACACCTAGAAATCTGTGGAAATATTGACCTCGAAATGATGTTATGCATTGATAAACAACTTGACTTGCCAGTTGACTTTCTCAAAATTCCACTGGTTGCAATAACACATATCATTCTTCAACACACGCATATAAAAAAGAAAAAAGATCAAATTTCAAAACAGAATTTTGCTTGATCTTTATAAACATTGAAGTTGGCATTTTGTCAGGCTCTTAACTAAGCAAAACATAGATCAGCTCCACTAGTCCCTAATCGATGTGAAAAAGATAAGTTGGTCTTACTGTAACTTCTAAGCCACCGAGAGGCGAGGATTGAGGGACACAAAATGTAACAACTTGAGAGTAGGAATGAGAAAATGAAACAGTCAGGCAGGGAGGTTGATGAATTTAGACCTTCACATTTTGCAATAGAAACATAGATAGACATTGCTAAAAGCCTAAAACCCAACATTTACGTCTCACACCCCCACAACATTCTAATTCGAGCCCACAAATATGTACAAATCAGAATTCTAGGCATGCTTGCAACACAAATGATGATACCCCGAATCCCCGATATGGAAATTTGTTTCAAACGAGGTATGTCAGCAAGATAGGGGTTAGAATTATTGCAATCTAAGTTTTGGACAATACAAAATGCTAAATCAAATTCTGATTCATGTATTTCATTTTTCACTAAATGAAGACAAAAATGTAGTGGTTTAATACCAAGTCCCCAGTGTGCATTGAGACAAACAACAAAACAGGGGAGCAAGCAGCCATGCTTCTGTGAACACTCAAAATATATAAGAAACCATGATTATACCTTTTGTTCATATTGAGAAACTGAACCTTCCACCTGCACTGGCACCTGGAAAGAATAATTTCCAGCAGCTTCCGCCGCAACATCAGCAGTAGCTTTCATTTCTGGCGTAATTTTGAAGAACTCTGATCCCATAATCTTTGTCAACTTCTCCCTCAAAGCAGCATCTGTAACACAAAACAGTTACTAATAAGAAGACCCGTTAACAAAAAAACACGAGCATAAGTTGAATTAAACTATATGGGGTATCGTACAAGTAACATTGCTATTCGAATCAATCTGCTGCTCAGACTTCGAAAGCCAAAGCTTCGCGTGCTCAATGCATCTCTGTAACGCATTCTGGTGCGAAAGACTAGAATCCACAGGTCTCGAAATCAATAGAGATCCCATCATCGAGATCAAATCCAAATCCCTCTCACCCAACACGACAGCAGCATCATCATCAGTAACATAATCATACGTCAAGCAACAGTTCCTCTCGTGCGTCCTCGTCAGCATTATCGAATTGAAATCACTCTGAGATTTCACATCGAACATACTCCCGAAGTAAATCAAACTCAACAGATCCTCCAAACCTAAAACCGCCTGCTCCGTTTCCTGTTGCTCCTTACCTAGGGTTTGTGCTTTACTACTGTTGTCATCATCATCATCATTGTTATCCGATGCGGCCACATTACGGCGTTGAATCGCGAGATTAATTTCTTCATCGACGGCGACGGATAACGACTGACGGAACTTCTCAAGCTCATCGACCGCGGCGATGATCGTAGGCTTCGAATTCAAAAGTTCTTCTTGTTCCTTGTTCTTGATAATGGATTTGCCTTGAGCGATCGAATCTTCGAGCTGCGCGACACGATTGAGCTTTTTCCTTAGGTTACGGATTCGCTTGTTGATAAGAGTGAGGACTGGTCCATCGCTGACGTCAGAAGTAGCGGTGACTGACGCCATTTTTTTGAAATTCTCGGTTATTAGGTGAAGGAATGGGGGTATCGGGAGGTGGAATGGAGTTATCGGAGCCGCCGTCAATGGCGGTGTTGAGAGATTTTGGTAGGGTTTGAGGTAGGAAAAGAGATAGGCGGCAAGTGGGGTGGGGGTTGAAACACTTTTAATGGCTTCTCATTATCCCGGGAGTTTTTATCGCATTTCGAAAAAACTTACTTTTGGTGTCAAAACAAAATTTTATTAAAAAAACTATTTCTTGAAAATATTATATCTATACTACCTTAATATTGGTTTACACCAAGGGGGTATTTACTCGGGGCTTAATGACAAAACCAGCTTATTCGTGCAGACGTTTGGAGTGTTTACTTGGGGCTTAATGACAAAATCGACTTATTTGCGCAGACATTTCCGGCTTATTCACTAAGTAGGGGAAAGATGTGTTGTCCCCATTAAGACACATCTTTGACATTTCTACCCTTTAAAAATAAAAACATGTCTACCTTCCTACTCAATAATCACGCAATAAAAACCTAGTTGCTCGATTTCACCTTCACTGCTTGTTCGATTTCGATTTCACCTTCACCGCTCGTTCGATTTTACTGCTTCGAGTTCATTGTTGGTTCGATTACACTATTTTAATTCACTGCTGGTTCGATTTCAACCCTAGACAATAATTTCTTTTGGTTGATTTCTCCAAAGGTAATGATTTTACTGATTGTTCCATACTTGTTTCTTAAGTCGATTATTGTTTCATACTTATTTCTTAAGTCGATTATTGTTCCATACTTATTTCTTAAGTCGATTGTTGTTCCATACTTATTTTCTTCAGTCGGCTGTTGTTCCTTACTTGTTTTTTCAGTCGATTTTTGTTCCATACTTGTTTCTTCTTCATAGTTGCTCGACATTTCTGCAATGTAGATTTTTGTAACCATGATTTCTACAATGTTGATTTCATACTTGCTACTTTTTGTTTGAACTTGGCTACATTGTGTTTGAACTTGGAAGTTTAAGTACTTAATGAATTTTTGTTTGATTTTTGGATTATATCAATGAATTTATGAATATATGGATTAAAAAATAAACTGCAATTTATAAAACAACTTAAAATTCATATTCAAGGGTAAATTGGTCATTTTTGTTATTCAGACTGTTAATTCAGATAAAAAAGTAAACAACAAAATTAATTTATCCAGACAGACACATTTATCCATACAGGACTTAATGGAAAATTTGGTAAACAACCCCCAAATGTCTTAAAGACAACTTCTAAAGCACAATGTACCACATTTAAAGCATGAAATTCAAAAATCTCTTAAAGACAACTTTTAAAGCATAATGTACAAGTATTTCATACAAAAATTTTAAAACCGGCCAATAAGTAGAGTACACTCCAGAGCCCATGCTTTTCTGACCTCCCCCTTTTCCTCTTTACTTCACGTCCCTCATACCATACTAGGTATGGAAGATTTCATACTCTTTCAGAGTTGTTCACGTCTCTTTCTATCTGCTACTGCTACTGGCTCCCAAGAAACATATTGAAATTCCATATAAATCAGGTTCATCTTTCTCTTCTATCCAATTTCAATCTATTTCTCTTACAATAAACCCTAATCGATCACCGCTGATCAGAGTTCCAGAAGCTAGGTTTGTTAACAAGACGATCAATCGGAGCAGCCATCAATGTAAGAACTCTCTTTCTCTCTCTCTCTCTCTCTCTCTCTCTCTCTCTATGTATGTATCTGTGTTTTGCAAGGTTAAATTCATACTTATGTTCTGTTTAATGAGATTTTATGTTTGTGTAATTTTTATGTGGTGTAGGTGTGTGCTTCGGATCGAAGATGAAATAATTTGAAAAAAAAAATAATAATCTGAGCATGAGTTATCTCCCGATTATTCCGATCTTTTTGAGATTTTCTATGAATTCTCCTCTTTTGAATTTTTTTTGTGTTGATTTTGGTTTTGATTTAGTTGAAAATGGAGAGTTAAGAGGAGGAAGTTGAAAATGGAGAGAGTTATGAGGAGCCAGGTTATCTTCATTCTTTTTAGTTTGTACAGATCTGAAATTAACTGTATATACAGTACATTTCTCCCCCGTTTCCCCAAAAAACATCGTCACCTACATTATCTCCAATTTTAGGGCTTCAAAATCTCCATATCAATAATCATGATCCCCTCTCTAAACTAATTAGGTTTTTTTTTCTGTTTTTCAGGTAAACAAAAGAATGACAACCCATATATCTTTTGACACAAATATTCTTTATGGAATTCCAGGAGGAGAGGGAATTTGCATTATATGTCTCATCCATCTCCAGTGAACTTAAAATCCCAGCAAGGTGTTGACTGAATGTGTTAACATTTTCCATTGTATTTATGATTGTTTTTTTTTTCGAATCAAGACATTTTAATCCATAGATATGTCATATTTCAGAGGCTTATCAAAATCGACAGGAATGGAGGCCACCTGTTTCAATTTTTGGTGTCTAGTAAACTAATTTGATGATCAACTAGATTCACTGGTGATTGCAACAACTATGGTTGGAGATAACAGGTGTAACACCCCGAATTCTAGTAGTTTTTACCCTGATCCGATGTGGAGCGAAGTGGCCAAGAGAATGGCAGTGTTCCGCGCGACTCTCCGCGCGAGTGGAACCGCGCGGTCATCCGCGCGGATCTATATTCCGTCCCAACTCCATAACCCTGCGCGGGTCAAGCCGTGTCGTCACCCGCGCAAATCCCCTGTGCGTCTAAAAAGGGGGAAAACCGGATTTCACCCCATTTCATCTTCTTCTAAAACTCTCCCAACAAGAAAACTATGGTTAGATCCGATTTTGGAGCTCCATTGAAGTGTTCAACCATTTTCTTCCTCAAGTCTTCAACATCAACCCAAGATCATCACTCTCATCTTCTTCATCATCTCCTCACCATTGTTGACCATATCTTGGAGTTTTTTCAAGAGATCCATTGTAAGTTACTCTAACCGTTTTTGGACCTTTGTTACTATAAAACCTCTTATCTTAACCTCTTAGAACATCTCCCGTGATGTATCTCTCGTATTATGAGGTTCGATCTAGTTTGGTTATTTTAGAGATGTGGGTTTTAGTAAAGGTTAGTGTGGATCTGATGTTAGGAATTACTCTCGTTGTGTTTTGATTTGTTTATGACCTAGATAAAGTTCTTGTGGTGGATATTTGTGGATATGAAACCTTCATCAAGAAAGCTCAAGTTTGGGGTAAAAACCTATATTTAGTCTAAATCTAGCAAGGTGAGTTCTAGTTGTTTTGAAAAACTATATACATGTCAAAATGCACATATTTTGGGTTTTAAAAGTATATCCATGAGTTTAC
The DNA here is from genome assembly GCA_023525745.1 of Arctium lappa. Classification (NCBI taxonomy): domain Eukaryota; kingdom Viridiplantae; phylum Streptophyta; class Magnoliopsida; order Asterales; family Asteraceae; genus Arctium; species Arctium lappa. The sequence goes on from CM042050.1 coordinate 4,756,225, forward strand.
CTCATTTTGATAAGTTTTGTGCACATTTGTACACTACATATATTTGAGTTATAAATCATTGAAAATGGGTCACAATATTTTGTGAAGTGTTTGAGTCACCAAAAAGGGGATTTTGACCTACCATTCATGTTTGTTGAATATTTGAAGAAGTTGGGTTTTACGTTGTTTGGGTCCCTAACATGGGGAAGATTTGGAGTTCAAATGATTTCAAATGGAATTTTAGTGTGAGTTGGGGATTTTAAGAACGATCATGGAAATATAGTCATTTTGGGGCTTTACTTAATCTATAGGTTTTATATTTGAAAACTTGAGTCCTTTGATTTTTAAAAGTGTGGGTTTGTTGGAACGGATACCCTTTTAATTTGGGAAGGTTTGATAAAGTTGTACATCAGCTTACATAGCCATATTGGCTCTATTTGAGTATCAAAGGTTTCATGACGCCTTACGACTTGTTTGGTACACTAACGAGTTTTGGGACGTTGTCCGATTTAAATGGCTCCTTATGGAGTGTTTTATGGAAATACAATTATTATACAAATGTTGGTTATTACATGCTTTGGATGCGTTAGTTCATTCATATGGAGTCATGTAATGTTTAGACTGTAATGCATTGGATCCATAGGCATATGAGTCGTTATGTTCATCATGGAGTTTTGATGTCCATGTTTGAGTCTAGTGAGTGGTCCCCAAGTCATGTTGTTATATAAGCTTGCGGTGGTGCTCTTGGAGAGTCGTATACGGAGCTAAGTCTTGCGGTGGTGCCCATGGTGAGCCGGATACGGGGACTTGTGACTTTGTGGTGAGACTCATCTAGAGGTCGATTGGTCGCTAGGTTCATTGGTTATCTTGCGGTGGTAGCTCAGAGGAGCCGGATACGGGGATCCATGATCTATGCGAAACTCGAGAACGTTGATAAGTGACTTAACTTTGTGTGCCTGCCACATTCGATGGAATCAGGTCTCCCCCGTCACCGAAAGGTGTTACCTTGGGTATTCCCTTAACCACTAGGTCTCTGGCCTAGTGGCCATCTCTCTTCCGTAAACGCTTCTACCTGGGGTTCCCGTCAAGGGTTCGAATCCGGGGGGAGACAAGATGTCTTTTCCGGTGCAGACTTGTAGAGGGATGGCCTGTAGGGTCCACAAAAGTGGGCCACGGGGCCTTGGGGCCAATAAACCTTTTTTTTGGGTATTCCCTTACCCATGCCTTCGGTGTTAAAACGTACCATTTTAATTACACAACGAGTCTTTTGGAGAAATACCGTATAGGTGCATTTTGGGGAAATTTAGGCGTCGATTATTTATTTAAAATGGGTGATTGGAAATTTGAAGGAACTTGATTTCCCAATAAAGCCTCTTTATAATTAGTATTTCCAAAATGGTCTTATTCAGAGTAAAATGTTCATTTTAAATGTTTTTATGATTTATATGATGAAAAGTGTTTTAACTCACTAGGCGTTAAGCCTAACACTTTTTCTTTTCGTCATGTATATCAGGTCTTAGATGGATCTGAGGGGCGAGTGGAGCTTGGTATAAGTTCTGGTAGGATGGCTCTAGTGACGTCATCCGGTTGAGTGAAGATAGCAACTTTGGTGGTTTTAGTAACACCCGACTAATGTTGTCCCCGGTCGTGGGACTAGAATGTTCCGTTAGAACTCTGATACGTTGTTGTAGTAATTCTTCCTTGTAACTTTAGATATTTGATATTTCAAAGTTATGTATTTAAGAGTTTTGGAGGTTTTTATTTGTCTGCTATTTTCGAATTTTAGGGGTGTTACAACAGGTATCTCATTCATGTTCATGTAGGTGTGTTTGAAGATTATTTGTTGACTATTGTAACACCCGTAATTTTGGTACGTAAATGTCACTCGGACATTTCTGTTACTTGTAATCGGTGGGGGTTTTGTTGGGGAAATGCTTTGTATAAGTCCCTCAGAGTATCGGGAGCTTTGTCGTTGAAAAAGTCGGAATTTGGACCCTCAGTACACTTTGGGCGACTATGACCGCGATTGTGACAGGGTGTCACTCTCGCGTGGCACAGTCGTGAGAATGGTACCGCGGGCACTCCCCTTCGGGTGACTATGCCCGACGACTATGCCAAGGGCATAGTTGCGTGGCAATGTCGCCGACGGAGTGCAGAGCTGCATAAAGTCGAATTTTCAGCCTCTCTCTCATTCCAACTTCCCCCATTTCGCCTTTTCTCTCTAGAAACCGAACCCAAACCCTCAAATTGGTTTTATACCCTCAAGTCACCAAATCCATGATATTCCAAGTGTTTCCCCACCACCCAACAAAGATTGGAAGCTATGGTCAAGAACCTCCACCTTCATCTTCCCCAAAGTTCGTGTTTGGGAGTTTGGGTTGAAGAATTGTTATGGGTGTCCTCGGAAGGTATCATCGTCTCTAGTGGTAAACTTTCTTGATTTTTAAAGGTTGAAATACTCCATTGTTGATCTCTTAGTGTTTGGTATACCAAATCTCAGATTTGGTGGTTTTAGAGAAATTATGGTTTTGGATATTGTTTGGGATTTTGATTTATAATGTTTGGAGAATGTTTCTTATGGTTGATTATGGGTATTTATGGGTTGAAATGTTCGGATCTAGGTTTTTGGAAGCTCTCGGCTTAAAGATTCAAGTGGCCTTCAAAAGAGCTCGTTGGGTGAAATCTAGATTTAGCCTAAATCTAGCGAGGTGAATTCAAGTTGATTTGTGAAAACGGTGTACATGCCAAAATGTGTATTTTAAAGTGTTTTACATGAAATGGTTAACTGTTGATAAGTTTTGAGTATTTAGAAGTAAAATATGTTTTACTTAGTTATTTGTCAACGTGTGAGTATTTGGATAAGTTTTCTTAAACTTGGGTTGTGTTAACCTTTTAAAATGCTTCTATTGGGTTTTAAATGTTTCCAACAACTAAATAACATGGATTACGTATTCTTGGTGATTTTGTACAAGTAAGGTCTATTTTATGAGTTATACGTCTTTGACGATTTTGTACAAGTAAAGTCTGATTCATGTTATATGCATTCGGTGTATTTGTTCGTGGGTATATTTTTGAGATGCGTGAGTTTTAATTTTTATGGCATATAAGTTACGAGCTTTTGGGTGACGTATCTAATGTGAGTTTTGTAGAAAATGGTCATTTTATCCTATGTGGTGGTTTTAGAGTTTTGACATTTTAGACTTATTGTCGTTTTACGCTTGTTATGTTGAGAAACATAGATTTTGACACCGTTTGATTTTACCGTCAATGAGTTTATGAAAGTTTAGTTGGGTTTATGGCGTTTTATTTTATGACCCTTAGAACCGCGTAATAAAAAGAAATTTTGGAACGGGTAGACTTGCATTATTGTGTGCGTTAATTTACGAGTTTTGTTTAATACTTTGTCTCATACGAGTCTTGCATCTACACTTTTGCAACCGTAAGAGGCACCTTGAAAAATCTAAATGTCGCATGATTGCATCTTGAGTTTCACACGAGTATATGTGCATACTTTTGGGTTGAATCCGACTTTCACTCGCGTGAGTAAATATGCGAAATATTTATGTTGTTTTATATTAAATTTTAATCTAAGCGTGCTTCGCTTGTTGACCTTGCTGTTATAAATTTTTCGCAATACATGAAATGAATTTTCGAATTGCATATCGTTGTAGTTACCATCTTGGTCAAATGTGTTTTATCGAGGCGACTTAAAGTTTTAAACTCGATTTGAGAATTATTTGCATTCTTATCATTTCACCGAACTTTGGAGAATAAACTGTTGCATATGGAGTTGTTAATAGTTTTATGTCGCAATGACTTTTGGGTTGGGAAGTCATAACTTTAAAGTTAATTTGTGAATATCTCTTTTGGGAATTGTACAAACTTTTATTGCACATGTTATAGTGCGGAAAGTTATCTTTCATATGCATAGTATAAATTGATGCATTACTAGGACCATGGTAGTCCGTTTGAAAATTTTGTTGCGCATGTTTATTTATTGTCTTTGTTATCGTAAGTATTGAACAAATGAGTTTTGGAAATGGTTCGTATGCGCTGTGTCGATAGTCAATTTTGAAACCTATCGAGTAAACGGTAGTGTGTTTTTACCGCGCGGGTAATTGTTAAAAGGTTTATGTATTTGAAAGTTTTATAAATTTCAAATTTGTATATTGGTCGAAAACCTTGAACTCAGTAGACCTATAGATTTAAACCCGTAGAAAAAGGAGTTGTAATTAAGGACTAAGGAAGTCCTTGGGATTTGAAGCGTCGGAGGATCTGCCTTGCGGTCAGTCTTGGATCTTGAGCTTTAGTGTTGAATCGGTGCGTTCGATTAATGGAATTAGTAGACTTAAGTCTTCCCGGTTATTTAAGGGGCGATTTTATGCTTCGGTGATCATGCGAGTTAAAGTGTTAGGTGACTATTGGCAATTAGATTGGGTTTCGTTTTGGTGGTTTGTTCGTCGGTGTGACACCATGGCTTATGTGGTTGATGTACCGTCTTAGCGGGTTCCGCGATTAAAGAAAATTTTGGTGATCTGTCTGCTAGAGTTGTAAGATTTGAAATTTTAGCTCTCTGATTAGGTGTCAACCTTAGTGCGACAACCCAGATGGAATGGGATTTTGGGCGAGATGTCCACATTTTCGAGGTCACCGTTTAGTCCTAGGCGTCGACTTATTTTATTGAGGTCAATGGATCTTGGAATGGATGGATGTAACCTGGTTGGATTATGGAAAATAGTGACCTTTCGGTAATGGATTTTGAAAGGAGTTTGGGTATGGAGGATTGAGTATCGAGGTACCCAAGCATTCCTGTGGTGATAAGGATGTTACTTTAGGAATGTTGTGAGATTGGTTTTGAATCAGAGTTGAGTGACAACCGAATCTGTGTTAACCGGTTGCATAAAAGACATTTTGGTGCGCCTTGGAAGAATGTCTTTATAAATATTAGGAATGGATCAGTGAAATAAGAGGATTTGGAAGTGTGGTTATGATCTTTGAAGAACACACATGATCTTTATTTCTCTTTGTGTAATTATTGATATTCATTATCAATAAAATAATTAAAATTAAGTAATTTTGTGTGTATTGTATTCAACCCCCCCCCTCTACAATAGTTGTTTTACTTCTTTGGGACTAACAAGTGGTATCAGAGCGGTTGGTTTAACTTAATAAACCAGATCCGTAATGGCTTCTCCTTCTACAAAACCTGAGTCCTCTTCACAAAATTCTTTTCATTCTGACAATGGATCTACTATCAAACCTCCTAAGTTCAATTCGAACAACTTCTCCTTATGGAAAAGTAGGATGATGCTCTTTTTGGAAGGAGTTGATAGTCGTTATCTAACTATACTTAGTGAAGGTCCTCTAATTCCAAAAGTCTGGGATAAATTTGTCAAAACCCCTAAGGACAAGGACAAGGAAAAAGAAAAAGACTCTCTTTTTCAAGTTTCCGATGACTCGTCAGAGGAGGAAAGAACTTCTGCCACTGGTCGTTATGTTCTGAAAAGAACAAAAGAATACATGGATGAAAATAAACGCACTATTGGACTCGACTCCAAAGTACGAGCCATTATCGCTCAATCTCTTCCAGATGAAGTGTATCAATCTCTTGTCAGCCTTAAAACTGCAAAAGAAATGTGGACGACCCAATGTGTTTTGTATGAAGGTACAAATGAAGTAAAGAAATCTAAGAAAATCTCTCTTGTTCGTAGATACGAGTTTTTTTCTCATGAAAAGGGAGAATCTCTTCCCTCCTACTACAACCTTTTTAATAGTCTCTTAAACAAGTTAAAACTTATTGGTAAACTTTATGACAACGAGGAAGTCGTATGCAAATTTATGGATGGTCTTCCAGAGTTTTGGAATAACCTTTCCACATGCATTAAGACATCCAAGGACTTGGAAAGTCTTCCTCTCACTTCTCTCTATGGTATGTTCCACAATCACGAACAAACCCATCTTCAAAGGAAAACCATCTTCAAAGAGATAAGAGCTCCTTCTATGGCTCTTATCAGTGATGGCTCCAAGAAATCTATGTATGTTCCTCGTATTGTTGGGCCTTTAGCTCGGTTTTTGGCTTTGTCGAGTCTTGAGGACTTTTGTCCGGTTTAATAACCTAAGTGGAGCTTTGGGGTGTGAGTTGCATTTATTGCATTTTATTTTGGAGAATACATGGTTTGGGTGCGTGAGTCATTCATTTGGAGTCATGTATTTTAGACTATATTGCATTAGATCCATATGCATGTAAGTCAGATATGTATCGGTGAGGACTCTTGGGATCCTCACTTTGGGAAATTATGCCATGTTGGCATTAACGTCGTCCTGGTTGTTTGACGAAGAGGAGCCCTCATGGGTTGTACTTCAAGACCTTGAGATCTGGTGTTTAGATGTCTAATTATTGTGCACGAGGGTTAGACATCGAGTGTTATCAAGTAAGGAGCCGAGGCTCCTATCTTGACTGATAGGGAGTAGGCACTAAGGGTCAAGTGGGCTCGGCAGAGCAGGCAATACGGTCACGATCTGAGGTGTAGTTCGACAACATAGTTATGTGGCTTAACTTTGTGTTCCGTCACGTACAGTGGAATCGGGTATCCCCCGTCACCGGAAGGTGCTATTTGGGTATTTTATTGTGTCATTTTATTATCCATGTTTTCGGTGACGTTTTACTTATGGGGAATTATTTACTCAAGATTTATGGGTCGTGTTTTATGACTCGTCCACGTTTGAAGGATTTCGAGAAGTAAAGTTTTATTTCATATTCTTATAAATTGAGAGTTTTGCTTACTATTCACGTTTTGGTTGAGTTTGGGATTAAAGTGGTTTTTACGAAATAAGGTTCATGTTGGGTTCCTTGTTCTAAGGATGTATTTTCAAAAAATGGTGTCGTTTGATATTTAAAGTAAATCTTTCAGAGGGTCTGTGATTTAAACTACTTCCTTGCCCTTTAACAAATATATTCATTTCATGTTGTAAACTCTTGAACTCACTGGACGTTAGCCTAACCTTTTTATTTGTCGGCATGTGCATCAGGTTTCGGATGGGGGAAGAGGTTCTAGCTTTTTGGTGAAGCGTTGAGTGCTAAGAGTTTGTGCAAGGGTGAGTAGCTTGATGAAGTCTTCCGCGTTAGTCGTTGATAAGAGCAATTGTTTCTTTGGGGTTTTAGTAACACCCGACTTGATTAGTCTTTATGTGAGGCTTGACCTTTTAGTTGTTAAAGTTAAGTCCAATATTCTTTTGAGGTGTCTCAAGTGATGATTGTAAAATAGATTATATCCTTTTTGTTGTATAATTTGGAAGTTTTAAATTAGTTGTTATGTTCATTTTCGAGGGTGTTACAATTTTTTCATCTATTCATATGTTCTTAGTAAAACCAAAGTTTGTTGTAACCAGTTTATTGTTGTCAACTTGGTCTATAGCCACTGTTTTTTTTTTTTTGGTGTTTATGGACTATTGTGAAGATGTCTTGGTGATGGTTCCTCGTGCTAAGAAGGAGGTGTTAACAATTTGAATGGTGACTTTGTGAGTGTTAGATTTGTTGGAGATTTGTAGCCTTTTGAGAGAGAAACTTGGAGTATGGTAGTTGAGATTGCACCTTCCAAAGCCTATATACATTAGGTGGGATTATTATCGTGAAAAATGGGGTTCATTGGGTTACATACGGGGGACTGGTCAAATTTATATACCTCTAAACAGTTTTGGATTTTGCAGGTTTCATTTGATTTTTTATTGTATTTTCTTAGGGTTGGGTAATGGGATGATTGCATAAGGCGGAGTAAAGTAGAGGTGATAAGGTGGTTTTGGAACTTTGATTTTGTTTTGGAGTGATAAGGAAGTTCTTTTTTGGTGATTGTAATGAGTAATGGATATGCTACAAGGTTGGGGATGAGGCCTTGGGAGTTGAGTGGCTTCTGTTTTGCAGGCTTGTAAAGTTTAATGTTATGGTCTTAGAAGCAGTTATGAAATTTTTCTTGAAAAAGGTTTCTAAAATGATTGGCTGCTGCTGTTATGTTCTATTATGTTCAATTTAATCGTCGCTCCTTTCATACGTACTTTTACTATTGATTTTCATATAAGATGATGTCCATTTTTGGTGCCATGTATCTGTTTACCATGTATTTGAGAAAAAAAATAAAAGTTTATATTATGAGGCAACTTTGTCGAGTTTCAGTTTCGAGATTTTTAACTCTTTAAAGTGTTTTCTTTGGCACTTCAAATACTAAGGGGTTGTTTACCAAATGCTTACCCGGTAAGGGCTTATCCGATAAGTGCTTACCCAGTACTTACCTTACTGGATAAATATCGTAAGAACCGATAATCTGACCCGAAAAGAGTAATGACAAGACCGAGAGTCTACCCGGTAAGTGACTTTTACCCCGTTAATACTTATCGGGTTAATTGGTGCATATAATGTTGTTTTGACGAACTATAATCTTATTCGGAAAGGTAAATGAGTGTTGATTATTACTCGTAAGCCTTTACTAGGTAAGCATTTATTCTGATAGAAGTCCCCTACACCCCTAAAAAAAATTGTTGTATGCCTTTCAAAACTTACATGTTTGAATCTAAATAGGATGAATTTGTTCGCTTGTGGAATGGTCAAATTAACAGGAATATGCATTTTGATATTTGTTGGAGTTGATGGCCATCGAACTGAAGTGTTAAGTGTGGTTAGTGTAGTCTCTAATCAGATATGTTTATAGTCCATTCCTATTAGATAAATACTTCAAATATTTTCAATATTTTGTAAGTTTTGTTTGTAATTATCTATACTATTAACAACGTGGAATGGGGTTGATATTTGCTTCGGGATTTTCATCCTTCAGACATATATCATATTGCCAGTTTGTGGTATGTTAACACTGTAAAGATCAGGTCAATGAAAGGTATAATTGGGTGTTAATTCAAGAACTATGAGTGTTTTCGAACCTTCATGGCATTATGGCGTGTAACTGAGATTTTGATTCCTACCTATTGTCTGCTTCACTGTTGCATTCAATATTCCAGGAATATGTGTCAACTGTTGAAGTTAGATTGATTTTCATCTTAAAAGTTGATATTAATTCCATATTTTTGAGATTTTCTTTGATTCACCCGCGCTGCATCGTGCGGGTACACTACTAGTATATATATATATATATTCACAAAATTGCATGAAATGTGGTTGATTTACCTAGTTTGCCTCTAATTTATTGGTAACAAATCATAAAATCTGATTATTTTTATTAAAAAAATAAAAGAACATAACCAAGTTCTAAATGTCGTGGTGACAGTGAGATCAAGTCTAAAGTCTTAGGAGTAATGTCTAGACCATGACATTTTTCAAGAAGTGACTTATAAGAGTAAATTTGTACATCATATATATAATTATATACATAAACATGTTTTCAACTATTATGGGGTGTTTGGTTCACATAATGGAATTTGATGGAATTGGAATTCATCGAAATAATTTGACTTTGAAGAAATTAGAATGAAGTTTGACCACACGTTTGGTTTGTAGGAATACAATTCCTTCACTTAAGTCAGAGAATGATGGATTTCTTAAATTATGGAATACAATGAAATTCAAATGATTCCATCATTTTCATTATATGAACCAAATATAGGATTTGGAATTTGGTCAAAGAAATTATCCATTCCAATTTCTTTCAATTTCTTCAAAATCAATAAACCAAATGCCCCCTTACTCAATTAGTCAATAATATTGAACAATTTAAAGTATGTAATACTTATATTATAAACTAACAGAATAAAACACTAATGAGGTGTTTGGTTAGAGGTATTAAACAATACTTTATAGGGTTGAAAATAAAAGGAAAATAAAAACAATTCAGTTTTATATAATATAATGTACTAATTCACCCAGAAGCCTAGATTTTTATTTCAGATTAAATTGGGGAATGCAAATTCATTTACATTTTCATTTTCTATCATTTTCATTACCTGTCTGAATCAAACAACCCCTAAAGAAGAGTAAGAAAATTCAATATGGTGTTAAAAACCCTGCATTGGATAATTACATGCAACAAGCTTAGCATGACATCAAACACTAGACTTAATCCACGACACATCACAACAGCTGTCATGACAAGTCTTTTAAAACACCATATATATATATATATATATATAACTTATTTATGTCATTACAAATCAACATATTTTATAGTCGTCAATCATTGGTTGAAGAATGTGACTGGTGGGTTTGTTTGGACCTAAAACTTGTGTGAGCCTTTTTATTGTTTAGTAGTTAGTACCATTAGACAGGCTTTCCTTTTGGGCCCATAAAGTCACAACGGTTGGGCTTTCGGCCCGTGGTCTTTGGAAAGTAGATCGGTCTACTTTTTTTCTTTGGTTAAATAAACTATATACTTTATAAGTTTATCTATATCTACTAGGCATATACTCACGCGATGCAGCGGAATGTAAGTAAAGAACGAACAATTAATGCTATTTCCTTATATGCATTTCATCAATAATCAACCATGACCTAAGAAGTACAACTTATGAAACCTGAACCCATAAAGATATTCAATAATTAGTTTATATTACAATTATTGACGAAAAAAATTATAATGATATTATTTATAATAAGAATGAAACGTATTTTACGATTATGTATTTTTAACGTGCTAACGGTGGAAAAAAAATAAAACGTATGGATAGAAAAACAAATTATTTCGTAGATATTCATGATATTTAATAGTATGGTTAAATTAAAAAATATTCAATATTTGGCTCGTTTTGAAGATATTGAGGAAACACTTATAATGATATAATTTGTAGAAAAATGAACGTATTTTTTCATTGCATTTTTGTTAATATATGATTATTTGTGTTAATATGATAATGATGTAAAATGAAAAATGAAAAAAATAAAGGATATAAAGTAAATTAAATAAGTAATTGTAAGGGTGATAAATGTAACATTATAAGGGTGGTAAATGTAATTGTATAAAAGTTTGTACAATAATCGTTTTAGTTTTTTCATTATATAGTATAGATTAATAGTACGGTTAAATTAAAAAATATTCAATATTGGGCTCGTTTTGAAGGTATTGACGAGACGATTATAATGATATAATTTGTAAAAAAAGAAACGTATTTTTTCATTGTATTTTTGTTCATATACGATTATTTGTGTTAATATGATAACGGTGTAAAATGAAAAATGAAAAATGAAAAAGTAAGGGATATAAAATAAATTAAATAAGTAATTGTAAGAGTGATAAATGTAACGTTATAAGGGTAGTAAATGTTATTGTACAAAAGATTATGGGTGGTAAATGTTATTGTACAAAAGATTGTACAATAACCGTATAACCGTTTTAGAATTTTCATTATATAGTATAGATATCTATACTATATTATAAAGAACGGATAAAAAACTCTTAAATACAAATTATTAGGCATAAGGCACCATCATTTTATGCAAAGATTTTAAAAATCTCTTAATTTACAAGTTTCAAAGCACAAGATACATATTACTACTGCAGACTTCTAACACCCATCAATTTGGTATGTGCAAGACCTTCTTTTTATGCAGACATTTTCATGTATCACTATTAATTACTAATATATTATATTACTATAAATTTGTTTTAATTATATCATTAAATATGTAATTAGTTATTTTTTATAGATGTCATTAAAATATATAAGATAATCATTGAATTCTAATAAAATATTTAATTTTTTTATATAAAAAATATTATATTATTAAGCCTGAATTATACAAATTTATAAAAAAACATTATCACTTTTTCAAAACTATCCAAGATCGTACTGTAAATCAACAAAAAAGCAAAAAATAAAATAAAATATTAAAATCGTGATGTATCTCGCTGCATTGTGGCGAGTACACTTCTGGTATTAAATGATGGGTCGTTCATATATTTTAGATCATGTTTGTCAAATATAAATTAGTTTATTTTTTGAACTTGTTCTAAAAATCTTGTTTAGACTGAGCAAAAATTAACTGTTAAGCTAGTTTACTGAAATACTACTCTAAGTATTAGTTTCTCTTGCAATTTTTTGCATTATTTACGATTATACATCTGATTAATATTAATTGTTATTTATTATTATTAATTATTAAAATATTAATCATAAATTAACTATTAATATTAGTTTTAAATTATTAATTGTAAATTAGTCATTAATTATTTACAACTATTATTAATCATATCAATTACTTTTATATTATTATCATTCAATACATTTACCCATGACTTTTTATTTTGTTGGATGATCTACTAAAAGCGTACTCGCACAATGCAGCGAGATACATCACGATTTTAATGTTTATTTTTTATTGATTTATAGTACGATTTTGGATGGTTTTTATTGAGTGATGATGGTTTTTTATATATAAATTTGTTTAATTTAGGCTTAACAATATAATTTTTTTTATATAAAAAAATTAAGTAGTTTGTTAAAATTCATTAATTATCTTATATATTTTAAATTTTTTATATTTAAATTGAGATTTTATCTTGTTTTGATTATGTTTATCAGAATTCAAATTTTATAATTTTAGGATTTGGGGATTAGAGATAAGGATTTTGGGGGATAAGGATGAAATTTATTAATTAGGGTTAAAAACATTTAAAAGTAGTACATATTGTTTCATTAATTGTTTTTTAAGAGATTTTAAGTAGATTAACATTAAATAATAGTACATAATGCTTAATACATCACAATTTTAATGTTTATTTTTATTTTTTGTTTTTTATTGATTTACAGTACGATTTTGGATGGTTTTTATTGAGTGATAATGGTTTTTTATATATAAATTTGTTTAATTTAGGCTTAACAATATAATGTTTTTTATATAAAAAAAATTAAGTAGTTTGTTAAAATTCATTAATTATCTTATATATTTTAAAATTTTTATATTTAAATTGAGATGTTTATTCTGTTTTGATTATGTTTATCAGAATTCAAATTTTATAATTTTAGGGTTTGGGGATTAGAGACAAGAATTTTGGGGATAAGGATGAAATATATTAATTAGGGTTAAAAGCTTTACAGGTGGTACATTAGGCTTTAGTAGTTATTTTTAAGAGATTTTAAGTAGATAGCTTTAAATGATAGTACATAAAACTTAGTGAGTTGTAATTAAGAGTGTTTTTATATATGTCATCTTTATAATATAGTATAGATTATTGTTTTGGTTGATGTGATGTTAATTGAAAGGGTCGCTAAGTGATGTCCATTTTTAGCTGATTAAGGACCGTTTACCAACATTAACGAGGTTAGAGCATATCCGACAGCTATGCTAAAATAGAAAAAAATGAAACTTTAGCAATTTTTTTGCTTCAACAACTATGCTATATCATATGCTAAAATAGAAAAAAGAAAAGAGAGAAGGTAAAAATCTCCAGATTTGGAGAAATCTTTAAAACTCAATATTGAAGAGAGAGAAATAATATTTAATTTTTTTCCACCAATAGGAAACATTGAAGTTGTGTTTTTAGGAGAGATGAATAATATTTTATTAATATAATTGATGATAGAATTGCTAAAATAAAGTAGTTGTTGGAGTTTGATGTAATTTTTTTTTTAAAGATTTTAATTTTTTATACTCCATTTTAGAAAAATTATAAAATAGTTGTTGGAGATGCTATAAATACTTGTATGGTAAAAGTCATTATTCTTAATTATCTTATCAGGTAAGATTATCAACCATCAAATGGCATAATAAGATTGTTGGTAAACGTCTCTTCCCTAGCAAACACTAATCAAGTAAGGGTCTGTTTGTTAGCAGCTTAATGAGCTTTATGGAACTTATAGTAAGTTCGATAAGTTATACATGACTATTTTGGTAGTGGCTTAATGATATAGAAAATGACTTATTCAGTAAGCTTCTATAGGGGAGCTTTATGCAAAAAGTCAAGTTTTTTTTTCTTCCAAACTTGGTCATCCCAATTAAAAAACACGCTTATTCCATCTATAAAAAAAACTCTCTCAAACAAAAATCTTCTCAATCTATACAGACAAATTAATCTACACAAGCAGTATCCATACAAGACTTAACGAAAAACTAACCAAACAGCCCCTAAGAGTCACTATTCTCACTTACTAGGTAGATTCTGGATTCTTATTTACCTCATATCGAGTAAGATTCTCAAACTTTTATCATGTTCATATGGTAAGCAGTTACTCGATTAACGTTTGGTAAACAACCCCTAAATCTATAAGGTTCGAGGCCATGTCACTTAAATCAAATTCGAACAAAATTCTCTCTTATAAGATATAGATGTAGTTTACACTTCACATCAAATTGTGATAGAAAAAAGTTCAACTTGAAAACATGTCTCTCACGTTAACGAAAACACCCAAATTCTTTTCGTAAACAAATCGAGCTTAGCTGCGCTATTCTCTCTCGGTATGCACACACCATGCAATAGACGCGGATCAACATAAGGCTATATCCTAATAAAGATTCATTGAGATATACTGACAAAAAAAATATCTAATATTACGATAACAATAATTCAATTCCATTAGATGTGAACACAAGCCTCTATTATTATATGAACATAAGACCATATACTATAAGACAAAATAAATGATTATAAATTTTTGTCATAAATTAGTAAATTACGATGTAACATGTTTGATCATAACTATGACTTGTCTTTTCATTTATAGAACCGAAACTATCAATCAACTTTGAATCATTTACAGCATCTCCAACAGCTATGTTAAAATAAAAAAAACTGAGATTTTTAACAACTTTTGTGCTCCAACAACTATGCAATATCATATGCTAAAATAGAGAAAATGAGAGAGAGAGAAGGTAAATATCCATAAATTTGGAGAAATCTCTAAAACTTCATATCTATGATAGAGAAATAATATTTAATTCTTTTTACCAATAAAAGACATTGAAGTTGTGTGTTTAGGAGAGAGAAATATTTTTTTTTTAAATGAATGAAATATCTTAATAATATAGTTAATGGTAAAATTGCTAAAATAGAGTAGTTGTTGTCTCTTGGAGTTGAATGTAATTTTTTATAGAGATTTTAACTTTTCATACTCTACTTCAGAAAAATTATAAGATAACTGTTGGAGTATTAGTAGTAGTCAACGTTATTTTTATAAATTGACTATTACACCCTTACATGCCTAGTAAATTGCTACCCACAACTTACATATCCCTATTATTTACAAAATTTAAGTGTATTGTGTCTCGATTTTTCTTTTTCTTTTTTTTTTCTTTTTCTTAACTTATATTAAATCGTAAAAGCAGTCATAAGATGGCTCGACGGTAGAACCTTTTTTTTTCCGTTAACCTTGTAGAATTATGAAACTTATTTACTATATAGATGTTTTATGGATCAAAAATATATGTTCTATTTGGCTACTCTATTTATGTATGAAAATTAAAATCCTATCTTCATATTATGAAAATAAAGTCTCTATAATATATAATTTATTATGAATTTTATTGGAGTTTCAATTAAATATTTCGTATCATATATTATGGAAAAAAAATTGATTCATTTTTACATGATAAAGTAACATAATTTCTTTAAATAACAATTATTCGTTTGATATTTTCCTCGTACCATTTTTAAACAAAGGGTGTGCCGACTCAGGTTGTGACTCGGTTACAATGGAACTAGTTATAAAAGAACAATCTTAGATCGGGACCTAAATAAGATCCTCAAATTTATGAAATTTGAATCTAAACAGTAATTAGTTTCTTGAGATCATCCATGAACATTAAAAAAGTAGTCAACACATGTTTTATACATTAAATCAACATTGGATTACATTGATATTAGTTTTACCAAAGAGGATAAGATGGTCCTTATTTCATAAGTGAACCAAAACTATATACCAGCAAATGACACTCTTTTTCACATATCTTGTCAAGTACTAAAAACTTTTTTACATATCAGGTTTAGTACTGAAAACTTTTCCTAGCAAATGACACTTTTTTTTTCCTGTTAGTCCCGAAGGTGTTTTACAAGTTTGTAGAGGGGAGGGGGGGGGGGGGAGGTTGAATACAAACACAAAATTTTCAGTTTAATAAATTGTTTATTGAATAATCAAATTACAATTTACAGTTTGTTGCGGAATAAGATTAAGTAAAACCTAATATTATTCTGCATCGAATCATGAGTGAACATGATTATTAGACTTGTCTTGGTTTCACTGAATTCCGCATCGAATCATGAGTAGACTTGTCGTTTGTTCAACATCGTTGTCTTCGAGTCAGCAGTGAACATCTTTTACGCAAAAACTTGTCTTTAGGGATTACGTGTAGTAGATAATAATGAAACTATCAGCGATACTGAACATACTCAGTATTTATTCACCGATGATGAAACATTAATATATACAGATGTTAAACGTAATTTTCACTAAGTAAAACAAAGAGTCGTTATCAAATCATTGAGAGGGTTTGCATCAACAATTTCATTTCAACCCGGAAAATTCGTCTACATGTTCATTCATAAAATTAAGTCACATAATGTTCATAAATGAATTGAATCATATATTACACATGCATTCATACGAACCACAAAATTCATTTTCAATGTTATCCTTTTCCTGAAACAAAATATTTGATTAACTTTACCTTTTTAACCTTGTTCACTATAAACATGCTGATGAACCATTTGGTTCATCATTTATTTCCACTTTTTTAATCCACATCAATATGGACCATTGATTAAATCAAGCAATGGTCAATTTTACTTAACAAAAAATTGTACTAATTAAAAGGTTAGCAAAAACAGAAGACACCTGATTTTTGTAACGGTTTAAAAATTAGAATGGTTAAAGTAATAATTTGAAAAGTTAAAAAATCAAATAAGAAACGAATGTGACGTTTGTTTTCTAAGAGATCTGAAGTCTTATTTCACATCTGATTAATAAGAGGTGGCGTTTGTTTCCAAGGATCACCACTTCTAGTTTCAGATGTATTTAAAAGTTAAAAGGGTCTGAAGGTCTAAACGAGAAAATGTCTGACCGATTCAGACTTAAAAGTTTTTTTGAAAAAAACAAACGACACCGAAGCAATAGTAATCTGCAGTATTTTTTATTTATTAGAGTAAACTACGTTTTTAGTCCATGTGGTTTGTTGAAAATCTCTTTTCGTCCTTATGGTTTTGAAATTACGATTTTCATCCTTATGGTTTATAATTCATACTTTTTTCGTGCTTATAATTTAAATTATATTTTTTTTTTCATTCTTATGGTATTCAATTCATTTCTATTTTAATCCTTTGTACTTAAAAGTAGTGTTTTGGCTTCAGGGATGAAATTAGAAGTGAATTGCAAACCATAGAGACTAAAATCAAAATTTCAAAACCATAGGGACAAACTCTGCAAATTCTAACAAACCACAGGAACGAAAAACGTAATTTACTCTATTTATTAATTATCATATCACCTCAGCTTCCTAGAAATTAGGCATAGTATATTTAGGCGTCTCAAGGAAGTACTATTGTGTTGCCTTTTTTTAAGGCAAAAGGAAAGGGACCACTACCGGGTTTCGGTATTGCCGTTGCCTGGTCGGGTCTCGTTCATATCATTAAAGGCAAAGTTATTACAATCGTTGTTAATAGACGACATGAGAAACGGGGGCATGCTATCAAAATAAACGTTACAATTAAGAGTGCACGCATGCCTAGCCAATAAGTGGGTCGAGCCGTTAGCATCATGGCTAATCCAATGGATGGATAAGGACTCTTTCAAGTTAAGAGTGCATCTAATATCTTCGATTATATCTCCAAACTCCGAGTTGTCGACATAAGAGTCATAGATCGCATCCACCACAACCTTGGCGTCGGTTTCAAGGATAATATGGCTATTGTACAGGTCTGCAATCCAACTAAGAGCTTCGCGTATAGCGATGGCTTCACCTTCTCTAGACGAAGGGAGGAAGTTGCAAGGAGAGGCAAGAGCCGAAATGAAGGCGCCCAAGTTGTCACAGAGGACGACACCGACCTCTGCTCTATATATCGGCTCAAAAACCGTGGCATCCACATAGCACTTGAGAAACCCACGACGTGGTGGGTGCCAACAGGAGGAGAAGGGGAGACTGTGAGAGTTAGACGATTGAGTAGTTGGATTTTTAGAGCCGATCCAATCCAATAAATTTTGTCTAGCGTGGTGAACCACTTTAGAAGAGTCACGGGGTCCGTCGTGCCAAATCACCTCGTTACGACGGTACCACAAACTCCATAAAAGCGTGAGAAACAAAACTCGGGTGTGGTTGGGGTTGTGATGGAGGAAGTTGAAGGCAACCTCATGGAAAGAGTTGGACAAAGAAGCAATATCCTCTACAGCATCCCCAAGACCCGCTTTTTGCCAAGATTGGCGAACCAAGGGGCAACCAATCAAGGCTTGCCAAACGTTTTTCCTCGTTTAGTTTTAAAAACGTTAAAGTACTATTTCATATTTTATCTTTAACACTGTGTTCTTGAAACTAATTTAACGAAGGAAAAGAAAGGAAAGGAAGGGAAATAGGAGGAAAGGGCAAAAAACTCGTGTTCTCGAAACTTTTTTATGAGAGAAAGGAAAGGAAACGGAATGAAATAATTGATAACTTTTCTCCCAAATGTGGGAGGAAAGGGAAGGAAATGAAATGAAAGAAATTAAAACCATTTAAAAAAAATACTGAAATTATTAAAATTACAAAACTATCAAATCTTTCATTATAAAAAATATATTTTTATAAGGGTATATTTGTAAAAATAACATATTTTCTTTTCTTTCTCTCGTGTTCAAGAACATGAAAAACTATTTTCTTTTCTTTCTTTTCATTCCCTTTCAAAAACACAAATGAAAAAATTATTAACCTTTCCTTTCTTTTCCATCAATTTCTTTTCTTTTCTTTTATCTCGAGATTATAGAACACAACGTAAGTGACATAAAGACACCATTCACCGCACCAATATTCCATCTAAAAAGCAATTTGTTGTGTGCCAAAACAATAAAATCCATCAAAATACCATGAAATATCTTTTTTCTCAATCAACATAATAAACTTTCAATTTTTTTAATTTTATATTTATATTAATCGGTAACCTGCTCATCTTATAATATATGATAACATATATATCAAATTGTCAATTACATTGTCTAACTAACACGAGGGTTGCTACAAAGTTTAAGTATATTTTCATCCTAAATAACCTATAAATATATATATATATATATATATATAGAGAGAGAGAGAGAGAGAGGGGGGTGTTCAAATGCAAACTTTTTAATGGTGCAAACCCAACTATTGGTTAATAATATAGTGACATCATATCTTGTTTAACTCGATATCGAATTGGGACTCGTCTTCGTTGATTTCCATCTTGCTTTTATACTCGTATCGAGAAGCGATTACTAGAAAATAAATTATGTTAACGACTCCGAGTCCAGCTATCACATAATAAAAATAATCAACTCTCCCCACGTCAATGTTTGTCGTCAACCAATCGGGTCGACCATTTTTCCCGGTGAACTTATGCACGATCATCACCAATGCACCACTGAAGTAATTAGCCATACCCACGGTCACGAAAAACATCGAGTTCGCAAAACTTTTCATGTTTTCGGGGAATTCTTTGTAGTAAAATTCGATCTGGCCAATAATGTTGAACGCCTCAGCGAACCCCATTAGGACCAGTTGTGGGACAAGCCACATGACTGATAAGGGTGCGGTCCCATCGATGTGGTTGTGGTGCACGGCCGAGTCGCGTCTCATTTTCTCGACCATTGCGGCCACAACCATTGATAAAATCGAGAAAACGATGCCGATCCCGATCCTTTGGAGGAGCGTGATCCCTGTCTCGATTTTCGTAATTTTTCGAAGTGACGGGACGAGGATACGGTCGTAAAACGGGAGCCATATCCCGATGGTGATCATGGAAAAGACCGCAAGTGAGCCGGGTGGGATTTGAAAATGAGGGCCGAGGTGTCGGTCCATTTTTAGGGCTTGCGATATCGTGAAAGTCCCTTGTTGGGCTATCGCGGTAAAACAAATGATTCCGGAAACTAAAACGGGAATAACTTTCAGTATGCATTTTACTTCTTCGATTTGTTGTATACTAGCTAATTTCCACGAGTTTACTCGAGCGCCATCTGAAGTAATTTCACCGGGTAATATAATCGCCGCTTTGTTCAAAAACCTAGAAATTAACACCACATAACGATACAAATGAGCAAACTATTCATAATTCACTACAACAAAATCGACTTTACAGTACGTCAGATATATTTAAATATCATAATAGACTGTTTTATAAGACTTAATGAAGTTTACAAGACCAAACAATTCCACGTCATATTTAAAAATGTTACAATAAATTGATAAGACGCTTTTGGGCGTCCTAACAAGTTTATAGAACATTTTTATAATAAATCGTCCTATTACTCTTTTTATATGACATTATTTTGAAAAATGTATCATAAAAACAGATGTCCTATAAAAAGACGTGTTCAGAACACAATTCTAAAAAATGTCTAATAAAACAACTAATTAGACATTTTATTTCAAAAGTGTCAAAAAAAAACTTGTTAATACGTCAAAAAAAACGTCCTATCAACATATTGTAACACTTTTACACAAAACGTACTATTATCTGGTCCTATAAACATAATTGACATCATATAAAATAGATTTTGTTCTAGTACTGATATAACTGACTTTTTAAAACTATTTAATAATTAAAAAGATTAAATCACCTGAACTTATTGGTTAAATGAAGCTTCGGTACATCGTAC
This sequence comes from Arctium lappa, assembly GCA_023525745.1. NCBI lineage: Eukaryota > Viridiplantae > Streptophyta > Magnoliopsida > Asterales > Asteraceae > Arctium > Arctium lappa. The sequence continues at coordinate 4,776,940 of CM042050.1, forward strand.
ATTCCCTTCACCGGAGGAGGATCATAAAACTTCACACCGATCACAATCTCATCGGCATTAGGAACCTTAAGTTTCCGCTTCTTAAAAGCAATGACAAACGCTTGAACGATCCCGGTAAAAACGCTGCCCTCGGGTTTGACGTAAACGTACAACTTAGTACCCACAAAGTACAACACAATGGAGCAGACCATGAGGATGGTTGGGATGGCAAACCCCCAAACCCAACTCACTGAGTCTTGGATGTAGACCACAAGTGTTAAGGCAATGAGCAAAATGATGGTGAAAGTGGTGTAGTACCAATTGAAGAAGCTATTGATGCCTTTTCTACCTTCATCAGTGGTTGGGTCAAATTGGTCCACACCAAAGGGCAGGCTGCATGGTCTGATCCCACCTGACCCAATGGATAAGAACCCTAGGGCTAGGATCAAGACAGCCATGTGGATGGTGGTTGGACCCTGACATTGGTTTAGGTGGGCTTGTTGAGGGGTGCATGAAGGTGGGTGCAATGTTGGTATTGCCACTATTAGGGTCATGGTCATCATTCCCTGAAAACAATGTCATTAATACATGTTGTAAGTGTGTGTGGTTTAAAAGTAATATGCTCGTAATTGAAAACTCATTTACGTTGTGTTTGATATGTGGGTGAGACTGGATGTGACGGGACTGGATGTGTATGGATGAAAGTGGTGTATGCGGGTGAAAGATTTGTGAAAGGTTTTAGGGTTTTAGTTTTGAACGTTGATAGTTTAGTAATTTATCGATTTTGTTTTATCTTCCTGGTATTTTTGGAAAATAAGTTTAAAAGTCCGTTTTTAATTAAATACATAACCTTTAATTTTATGAGGAGTCATTTCCTTAGTAAGTTGGGAGATCATCGGGATATAAAAAACAAACTGTGAAAGATCACGTGAATATCCCATGCACAAGAAAATATGAGGTTTTCACCGATGGAATTTTTTTTGTCGATTATCCATCGCTAAAAGTCCGAACCATCGGTGATCTGTTGAAACACGTTGAAAAATAATTAAAAAAATTATTCTTTCATCCGTCAGCAATCCGTCGGAAATTGTAAACGTCGCCGATGGATTTTGTTTTTGTCGGGAAATTTGATGGTGGTGGGTTATCCATCTATGACGGATTTGTGTTGTCAAAAATACCTTATTTTTTAATAATGATGATTTTTTTCCATCTATTTTATGTATGACATAAAAATGCATTTTTATCTCGATAAGTAATATTCGGGTTATAGTTAGCGGTGAAAGTGAAACAACAAGTTTTTGAATTAATATGAAAAAATTTAAAATTTCATCCTTATAATTAAATATTTGTTTAAAATTTCATCCTTCCCATAAGAAGAAACCCAAATAATTTCATTTTTGTGGTCCAATAGGATATTACTTAAAATACGTAAGTAAATATATAAAATAATTAAAAGTATATTTAAAATTTTATTTTTAGTTAAAAATAACTGACCAAATATCGTGGGTCCTTGATATAAATGCCGATCGGCCCATAACGGGGAGTCGGGATCATGCTGGCTGCTGCCATTCATTATGAACCGCATCGACTAAAATATAATTAAAAAATGTTTAAAAAAATTATTACATATTTCTTTCGCGATTTTGTAATGATTTTTTTTCATTAATTGTGGGTGTCCAGACCCACTTACGCATACTTCGACTAATCTTAACGAGTTTGAAGAACATCCAGGAAAATCTTCAGTGGTCTTGCAGGACTCGAATCAGTGGCCTCTGAGGAAAACCCCCAAAATCCAAAGTCTTATTGGTAGTTGAGCTAATCCCACAAGGTGTGTGTGGATAATTGAACGAGTTCTTCAATTTTTATATCTGTAATCTATACTATATAATGAAAATTCTAAAACGGTTATACGGTTATTGTACAATCTTTTGTACAATAACATTTACCACCCTTAATCTTTTGTACAATAACATTTACTACCCTTATAATGTTACATTTATCACTCTTACAATTACTTATTTAATTTATTTTATATCCCTTACCTTTTCATTTTACACCGTTATCATATTAACACAAATAATCGTATATGAACAAAAATGCAATGAAAAAATACGTTCATTTTTTTACAAATTATACCATTATAATCGTCTCATCAATACCTTCAAAACGAGCCCAATATTGAATATTTTTTAATTTAACCATACTATTAAATATCAGAATATATACGAATTATCTATACTACTAAAACGGTTATTGTACAATCTTTTGTACAATAACATTTACCACCCTTACAATGTTACATTTTCCACCCTTACAATTAATTATTTAATTTACTTTATATCCCTTACTTTTTCATTTTTCATTTTACACCATTATCATATTAATACAAATAATCGTATATGAACAAAAATGCGATGAAAAATACGTTCATTTTTCTACAAATTATACCATTATAATCGTCTCGTCTGACTTTCAAAACGAGCACACTATTGAATATTTTTTAATTTAACCGTACTATTAAATATCATGAATATCTACGAATTAATTTGTTTTCTATCCATACGTTTTATTTATTTTTCCACCATTAGCACATTAAATATACATAATCGTAAAATACGTTTAATTCTTATTATAAATTATATCATTATAATTTTTTTCGTCAATAATTGTAATATAAACTAATTATTCAATATCTTTATAGGTTTAGGGTTTTATAAATTGTGATTCTTAGGTTATGATTGATTGTTGATGACATATCTATAAGAAAGTAACATTAATTGTTCGTTCTTTACTTACATTTCGCTGCATTGCGCGCGGGTATATGTCTAGCTATATAATGAAATTTCTAAAACGGTTATACGGTTATTGTACAATCTTTTGTACAATAACATTTACCACTCTTAATCTTTTGTACAATAATATTTACTACCCTTACAATGTTACATTTACCACCCTTACAATTACTTATTTAATTTACTTTATATCCCTTACTTTTTTATTTATCATTTTACACCGTTATCATATTAACACAAATAATCGTATATGAACAAAAATGCAATGAAAAAATACGTTCATTTTTTTACAAATTATACCATTATAATCGTATCGTCAATACTTTCAAAACGAGTCCAATATTGAATATTTTTTAATTTAGCCGTACTATTAAATATCAGAATTTATACTATATAATGAAAAAACTAAAACGGTTATTGTACAAACTTTTGTACAATTACATTTACCACCCTTACAATGTTACATTTATCACATTTACAATTACTTATTTAATTTACTTTATATCCCTTACTTTTTCATTTTCCATTTTACATCATTATCATATTAACACAAATAATCATATATTAACAAAAATGCAATGAAAAAATACGTTCATTTTTCTACAAATTATATCATTATAAGCGTCTTCTCAATATCTTCAAAACGAGCCAAATATTGAATATTTTTTAATTTAACCGTACTATTAAATATCATGAATATCTACGAAATAATTTATTTTTCTATCCATACGTTTTATTTTTTTCCACCGTTAGCACGTTAAAAATACATAATCGTAAAATACGTTTCATTCTTATTATAAATAATATCATTATAATTTTTTTCGTCAATAATTGTAATATAAACTAATTATTGAATATCTTTATGGGTTTAAGTTTCATAAGTTGTGATTCTTAGGTCATGGTTGATTATTGATGAAATGTATATAAGGAAATAACATTAATTGTTCGTTTTTTACTTACATTCCGCTACATCGCGCAGGTATATGCCTAGTAGTGGATGATTGGTCGATTTACGAAGCATTTTTCACCATTTTTAAATAAAATCATTTTAATCATCGTATTTGTAGTTTTATTTAAAATAAACGTAGAAATTCCATAAAAGCGTTCGTTCTAATATACTATAGTATTGTGCATCAAAAGATTTTCAAAAGGGATGAATTAAAATTCAACGTTGTTATTTTTGTGAATTTGTTGATTGATATGGACTCAATAAGGTGTAAAAGACAGAATTGACCTTATATGTAAAGATTGGATAGTATCAATTTGTGAATTTATATGATATGTCACGAAGAGAGAGAACGAAAGCTTACGAGAAGAGAAACAAAGGAAGAGAATGCAATAACTCGAAATTTCCCGACGTACGCATCAGAGATGTAGGCACCTACTAGAGGGGTAAAGTTGCCAACTCCAGACCAAATATTTATCAAATATGATGATGATACTTGTGTCATATGGAAAACCGTCATTAGAAACACTGTAAAGTTTGCTAGCAACCCGATAGTTGCCAATCTCTCGAACGACTCCATTCCTATACGATTATTCAAGAAACAATAAATAAGATATTATCATGAAAATAATAACTTGATAGAAGATATTTACAGTTCTACAAAATAATCATAAACAAATTCTTTTAATTGTAAAGCATTTTATTAATTTAATAAATCATTAGTTTTTTCAAACCAACGTTCTCGTAAAAGTACTCTACAAAAAGCGCACAATAAAAAGTAGCCTATAAGAACAAAAAGTTTTTGATAAAATAACAAAACTCTAAATGCCAAAAAGAACATCAAAATTGGCGTTTTTCCCTTGAAAAATAGATTATTCTTACAAGATCGGGCTATTTCAATCCATTTTAGCAAGATGATTTCATTACACCGAAACCTAAAACAACAGTAATTGGAACATTAAGAACTCAAATTCCTTGTTACCTAATACGTAAGGCATGGACTTCCATCCACCAGGCTTTCGTTGGCCAGACTTTGATTGTGGTGATGATGGCGGCAAGTGGTGGTTATGGTCTTTGCCGCCGGCTTCATTTTCCAGTGGTGGCGATGGTGGTGAAGAAGGCATTAATGAAGGACTTGCAAATGATCCTTGTGCTTCTCCTCCTATTTATACTTCAATAAAAGCTCATACTAGGGGTTTGGGTGGATGATTGGGGATTTTTTCTTCAAGTTGATGGGAGCTTTTTAATCAAGAGTAAATTACGATTTTAGTCCCTACGATTTGTTGTTTATAATTATTTTCGTCTTTGATTTCTAAAAATTGATTTTTTAGTCATTGTGGTTTGCATTTTATTTCGCTTTTTGTCTCTTAGAGCTAACAAAGTTTTAAAAAAAATCCATTAAGTTAGGGGTAATATAATATTATAGCTTTTCTTTCCTAATTTCCTAATTTTAATTTATTAAATATTGGGTTATCATACAAGCTATTAAAGTTTGAATACAAGTTATTATAGATTATAAAGAAATAAAATAAAATAAAACATAAAATAAATTTTTTATCCCCCCAAATTAATTATACGAACGGAAATTATAATTAAATATTTATAATTAAAACAAATATTTGAATATTATGTTGTGACTCAATTAAAAACTAAATTTATAAATTGATAATCATTTAAATAACATATTTAATTTAAAGAAAACATGTTACAAATTTAAATTGAAATTGATAGCAACCAATATGAAGGTAATATTAAATAATCGGAAATAAATAAATAAATAAAACAACATAATCAACATACATGAGTAAATAACATTAACACAAACCAATTAATCAAGTAAATAATATTGTTAGGTAGGGAAATAAATATTTATGAAATATGATTTTTATGATATACATGATTAATATTCATATTGATAAAAACCATAATTTCCCAAAAACAATTTTAAAAACCTGAGGACGAAAATAGTTATAAGCAACAAATCAGAGGATGAAAATCGTAGTTTACTATTTAACTAACATGTTATAATAGTATATCTTAGATTTTTTTTACAAATACAAGAAATGTAACCATTGTTCGAATAAATACAAATGTGTACGTGTTTTCTGATTTAAATGCATATGACGATAATAATGATTTTTGGGATTTAGTTAGCAAAATGTCGACAACAATATATCATAAATGTTTGTTCGTATATAATTCAAAATTGTCAAATTATGAAATTTTTTAACGTTTTCATTTAATTCTTATTCAAAAAATTAGAATTATATATTATGTTTCGATCATTCTTCAACAGTCTAATTCAAATTATATGAAACAAATTGTATGGTCCATTTTGGTTATTAATTTTTGGTGTTGAACCAAACTCAATAGAATTGAACTACCGACATTATTCGATTAAATTTAGATTGTTTGGTATGCACGTGTACTTGTATGTATATGTATTTGGGAACGCCAAGTGAAATATTTGATCCGTTTTATGTCTGAGGTACTGTTCGTATTTATGAGAACGATGACAATAATGTTGTCGAGATTATTTAGTTACAATTGTCTATATTTAATGAGTTTATTGGAACTTACAACTGATTTAATCAACTATAAATGATTATTTGGTAGTGGTTTAATGGCTTATAAAGGGGAGCTTTTTATGCAGAAAGCCAACTCCAGACTTGCTCCTCTCAATTAAAAAACATGTTCCTTCTATCTATGAAAAAAAACTCTCTCAACTCTCAAGCAACAACTTCCTCAATCTACATAGACAGAATCCACACACACATATTTATTTATACAAGATTTAATAGAAAATCATCCAAACAATCCCTAAACCAGAAAATGATAAGTCAATCAATTAAATATTGAGGACAAATCGAAGAAAGAAAGAATGTGTATTTTTATTTAATTTCTATTTTAATGAATATATTTGCATATGTTTAGTTTTGAAATTAATATGTTTATTTTTTTAAGTATTCATTATAGTCTTTATGTTGAATTTTATATTAGTAAAATTCAATAATGCAATGAGATTTATATATAAAACAGTAGTTTTATTTAAAAAAAAACTTTATTTATAAAGTCACAAGCTTTATTTATAAAGTTTAATAATTGCCAAACAAAATTGATTTATAAAGATTTTATGTGAACCTAATAATGAGTCTATCCTTCGCGATAGATACGCTAGAAGAAGGAGTAGAAGGCAGACTGTCCACTCTAGTGGACGAAAATAAAAACAGTGCAGAAAATATAAAACCAACTTGAGTATATGATCTTCAATCGAACAACACCAACAAACCAAACTGCACGGTTTTCTAAACCTGCCCTTAAAGGTTTCAGCGAATCCCTTTAAACACTTGAGATTAATAGTAGCTAAACCCCCAGGATTTGATGCAGTATATTGAAGCAATAACAACGATAATGCTTCAATTCAATACAAAGTTGAGACAGAAAAATGATAGAGATCGAGAGAGCTCCAAACTGAGAGATAGAGCAGAAAACAGATTGAGAGAGAGGAGAGCATATCGTTTTTTTTTCAGTGTGTTGAATCAATAACTGGAAGCCTCAATTTATACTTGAAAAATTAGAGAATAATCTGATAATATTCCTTAATTACTCCCCAAGAATCGGATTAGGAGTTAGAGTTGGAGACTAAGTCTCCAACTGATTATCAGCTTAATTAGCCCACGTTTTTAATGAGCCAAACAACGAAAATTTATCTGTTTAGGAATAATTATCTGCTGAAAATAATAATATGCTCAAAAACTAATTAACATCTCTTAATTAATTATCTTTATGTCTCGATCTATAAAAAGAAACTTGCGAGCGTGCGAAGTGCAAAGTGCGCGACTTTTCGCGAGAACCGCGCCCGCGCCCTCGGCCACGGCCGCCCGCGCGCGTGCGTTGCACTTCTTTGAGACCCCCACCATAAGCCTACCAATTTACTCAAGACCCACTTGAGATGATAGACTTATAAACAACAATTTCTTTTGTGTCTCTACCAATGTGGGATGGAAAATTCCAACCTCACACTCAATTTCCAACAACCCCCACCAGGTTGGAAAGTTTTCTGACATTCAATAAAAAATGATGTCATAATGGTGTCACCAAGATTAAACCCCGTTTAATGTGAATATGCAAGAAAAAATCAATTCAGAAGTATCCTTAGGATTTAAACTTTGAATCTTGTGATCTCTTCGGCTAATTCACACACACCATCTTTTGTATTTGCATTCTCACTGAGCGCGAATATGGCCATGTGCTAAAATCCTGTTTCATGACCTTTTAGAAGAGGAACCACAACTCTTCATTTGAGGCGACACCACCTCTCAGTCGTATAGGCAAAGTTCTATAACATCTTCGTTGCTAAGATGCCTCTAAACTTTGTTAAGAGAACTAACTCATCCTCGTTCTCGGCCACAACGTACTATCTCATACTTTACACGGGTCTATCATTCGATAGTACCTTCTATCAGTTAAGTAACTTGTTATTACCCTTTAAACTTGAGAGATAGGAGCACCAAATTCAAGTTAGGTTCCCATCACTAACCGATTCTGAGTGGTTTCAGACCCATGTCTCTGGTAGTTGATCCTACTTAGTCTCTCGTCAGAGGCTTAGTCAATGGATCTGCCAAGTTTCCACGCAACTTGACATACACAATACTAATGGTACCATTTCTATAAGTTGTCTCACATAATTATGTCGGAGACCTATGTGTCGCGACTTCCCATTATACACAACATTATATACTTTTGAAAGTGTGGACTCACTGTCACAGTACATGGGAATCGAAGGAGTTGGATGTGGCCATAAATAGATATCTGTCAACAGATCTATAATCCATTCGGCTTCTTTGCCCAAAGCAGCTAGGGCTATGAATTCGGCTTCCATAGTCGAATGAGCGATACATGTTTGTTTCTTGCTTGCCCAAGAAATCGCTCCACCACCAAGTGTATAAATCCACCCACTTGTGGATTTAGAATCACTTAAGTGATCTATCCAACTAGCATCAGAATATCCTTCTAAGATTCCAGGATGCGTCGTGTATGCCAACTCTAGATCACTGGTTCTTTTCAAGTATCCCAACACTCTACTTATTGCCTTCCAGTGATCTGGTCCCGGATTGCTTGTATATTGACTTAGCCTGCTCACAGCAAAAGCAATATCCGGTCTAGTACAATGCATTGCATTCATCATGCATCCTATTGCACTAGCATACTCTAGTTGAGCCACTACCAGAATTCTTGTCAAGTTTCACACTTGAATCAAATGGAGTATTGAACTCCTTTATATTCAAATGTTAAAACTTAGTCAGTATCTTCTCTATATAGTGAGATTGACTAAGAGATATTTGAGATCCTGACCTTTTAATTTTAATCCCAAGAATTGTATCTACTTCTCCAAGATCTTTCATCTTAAAGTTCGAGGATAAGTAGTTTTTCGTCTCACGGATACCTTCTAGATTGGTTCCGATGATCATCATATCATCGACGTAAAGACAGGTAATTACAGTGGACTCTTTTGTACATTTCGAGTAAATGCACCGATCAACTCCATTATGTCGGAACCCGAAAGATGTGACAGTAGTATCAAATCTTTCATGCCACTGTTTTGGGGCTTGCTTTAAGCCGTACAGAGACTTAATAAGCCTACACACTTTGTTCTCTTGTCCGGGTACTACAAACCCTTCGGGTTGCTCCATATAAACCTCCTCATTTAAGTATCCATTCAAAAAGGCTGTTTTTACATCCATTTGATGAATATATAGTCCTTTTATGGGTGAGATTGCTATGAGAGTTCGAATTGAACTAATTCTAGCAACTGGAGCGTAGGTGTCGAAATAATCGATACCCTCCTTCTGTCTATATCCTTTAGCTACCAATCTAGCTTTAAATGCTGAGATTGAACCATCTGGGTGTAGCTTTCTTTTGAATACCCACTTGGAACCTATGGGTTTTGCTCCTGACAGGCCCTTTTGTGTACCTTAGGGTGAGAGAAATAATACCAAAAAGCAAGTATACAAATTGGTACTATATCGCCTTTCAAGTAATAAAGTGGTAAAATACCAGATATCGTCCCACAGAGATTGAACTAAAAAGTGTAATAAAAGTATGATGAAAGATATGATTTCAGATGACGAATTTGAAGCAATATTTTGATTGGTTGGTTAACACACGATTACTTTAACAAGCTTTAAAAAGAAGCAAGGGTGCAAGTCTTATGGTGAAATGTTAACCCAAATTCCAGTGGACCAATGCTGCAGTGATGCTGCAACATCCTTGTGACAGAAACTGATTTTATTATCTATTTCAAGACACGTTCCTCTCGGACTCTCACCATCCCATTATTCCAGTAGCTATGAACCATATCATCTCTGAGCAAGGTTCCAGATAAGGGAATGATGGGAATGGAGTTCTCAAAATATACGGCGAAACAAATTCTCTTCGTTAAAAGTTACTCTTTCGAAATAACCCCCGTACCTCCCAAGTTGGTATATTCCAAATAGCTTATCTCTAAGTCTACTCCATTTTAACCCTTTGAAAAAGCGACAACTTATCAAGAATGGATCATTTTAAATGACACAAGTAACAACTCTCGTTGCAAGTAACTCTTTCGATATTACCTCCTATGTCATTCAATTTGACGTGCTATTCAATGGCCTATCTCTAGGTCCATGACACTATTACACTATCAAAACGATCAATTTGTCAAAGAGTTTTGTTATCTTGATAAAACTTGAGTTGGAATAATAAAACTTTGTTAAAGTCACAAAAGTCCACTTTGTTTAAGTTAACACCATCACCAATTGCCTCACACCCAAGCTAAGGTGTTTAGCTACTCATTACAATAAATAAAGAAAGAACATTACAAAGAACTATAAAAGAAGACATAATGTAAAATGCTTGGAAATGTAAATGACAAGAAAGTATATAAATATATATATATATATAAGACTTGGAATGTAAGGACAATAAATGTAAATGACAAGAAAGTAAAATGGAATGTAAGTACAACACTACAATCTACTAGAATTTAAATGCTTGAAACTAAAGACATACAATAAATGGAAAGGCTAGAGATGCAAGATAAGTAAAGAAAATGCATGGAGAAAATCTGCAGATGGATGTTGTTCCAATGCTGGAAGCATTCATAGCCTGGGTTTACGAAGAACACATGAAGAACACGAAGAACACCATATGAACATATGCATATTTCCTGGAAATTTCCAGAAAATCTTAGAACTGAGTTTCGGTCCAGTTCAAAGATGAATGAAAATAAAGAGATTATGCTACGCCAACGATTACAAACAACATAACAACATGAAGAAATCAAAGAACATGATGAAGAAATTAAAGCAAATATGAAGAACAAGATGATTAAACTAAAAGATTACTAAATATAAAAGAGAATTGGAGATGATTAAAAGTAACTACAAAAGTGTCTTCAAAGATGGAAGGATGATCTGATGATCGATGGTGAAGGAGGCTTCATGGATGAGTGATTGGTGATGATAGGATAAGCTAAGATAAGTTCCCCATTAATGCCCCAAGAACACTCTATTTATAGGAAATAGAGAGGGGCCAAAAGGGTTAATCTAACTAAATTAAGGTACTAATGTTAGAGTTTTACAACAAAAGGTACCATACAAAGGAATAATACAGCTAATTATCAGATAAACAGCTGGCAAAAGTACTGTCCAATGGTCCATAGAAATGCTTTATCCACTCCTCTTTAATCAACTTCCAATTCTCCCTGCACGTTCAATGCTGTTGAGATGCTGCAGCACTGACCTGTATCATCAAGAGTTTGCAAATTACATCAACTTTTAGCCTATACACCCCATGTTTATATACAAATCCATATCTTAAGCTCCAAATCAAGAAAGTGGAAAATAATAACCAAAATGACTCAAGGTTGGGATTATAAAGTGTAAAATCTAATCTAAAAAGATAAAAACAATGTGCTTAAGTACTCAAAAGTGAGTACTTATCAGCTCCCTTGGGTAAATCAGCTAATTCCCAAGTTCCATTTCCCATAATAGAGTCCATTTTATCGTTTATTGCTTCTTTCCATAGTGGAGCATCTCTTGAAGACATGGCCTCTTTAAAAGTCTTAGGATCATCTTCGATGTTAATCGATAAAATGACTTCTCTAGTCACTTTCTTTTGTGTTCCTTCTACTAGATAGGAGAAGAAATCATCTCCTAGACTTTTCTCTTTTCTTACTCTAGTACTTCTACGTGGTTCGTCAACCTTGTTTGCGGTTTTCGAACTGTCACGAGATATGCTAGGAAGATTTTGAGCCAATGTTCTATTCGAGTTTTCAGCATCTTCTGAAAACTTGTCTTCAAAAAATTCCACATCTCTGGATTCCACTATCACTCATGTTTCTTTATCCAATAATCTATAAGCCTTGCTATTTCTAGCATATCCTACGAATATGCTTTTAATGGCACGGGCTCCCAATTTAGATCGTTTTGGATCAGGGGTACGATAGTAAGCAATACAACCCCAAACTCTAAAGTAGTCCAAGTTAGGCTTTCTTCCTTTCCATAGCTCGTATGGGCTGGTTGGAATCACACGACTAGTGATTCGATTGTGAATATGGCAAGCAATCAGTAATGCTTCTCCCCACAGATTGTTTGGTAAACCCGATTGGTTCAACATACAGTTAACCATCTCAACAAGGGTTCGGTTCTTACGTTCCGCCAAACCATTCTGTTGCGGAGTAAAAGGTGAGGTGCGTTCATGTTTGATGCCATTCTCTTCGCAGAATGTATCAAATTCTCTATTGAAGTATTCACCTCCTCTGTCTGAGCGTAGTATTTTTATTTGTTTTTCGAGTTGACTTTCTACTTCAACTTTGTAAAGTTTAAAAGCATCAAAAGCTTCATCTTTTGAATGTAATAAATAAACGTATAAAAAACGATTGAAGTCATCACATAATGTAATGAAATACCGTTTACCACCACGGGTAAGTATTCCATTCAATTCACAGATATCAGAGTGAATCAACTCTAAAATAGTTGTATCCCTTTTGACTGATGGAAAAGGTTTATTTGTAAACTTCGATTTTACACAAGTTTCACATTTTCCAAAATCTTTGTTATCAATTTTAATTAATACTTTATTTTGCATTTTTTCAATATTTTTAACATTTGTGTGTGCTAAACGATTATGCCATAACGATATTGAACGAGCAAAATACTCAAAATAATTAATTTCATTAAAATCAGAAGAAATTACATCAATAACAGATACTGAAAAACCAACACTATTCTCAGACAGATTTGAAACATTGCTACCAACTGACTCACTAGTACTAGCACCGGAACTGTCATCACCATCCTCAAACAAACTAAGACGGTACATACCCAGTTGACGGCATGCCTTGCCAAAGTAGTGTTGTCGCTTGTGAAACACAATCTTCCCAGCCTCCATAGCAATTCCAATCCCATTTTCATCAAGCTTACTTAGGGATACGAGACACTTGCATACAGTAGGCACGTGTAACACATTTCTCAAAATTAAGGTTTTTCCCGAAGAAAACCTTAGATGCACAGTTCCAATACCCGCGATATCTGCTCTACCGCGGTTCGCAGTCACAATATGCCTTCCGTCTCTAATCGGATTGTACTCAAAAAATTTGGATCTGGAGTCACACACATGAACCGTGGTTCCAGAATCCAAGTACCAGCCACGTCTCCCAGCCATCACCCTGGTTGAATCTTCAGCAATCATGTCGATCTCATCCATGCTCAGATTGGCCACAAGATGTTCTAAGTCTACGACCACATTAGCTGCGGCCGGTGGGCCAGACTTCTGCTGCCTACATTCCCTTGCATAATGTCCCGTCTCTCCGCAAATGTGACACTTCCCAGTTCTCTTTGGTCCCTGACTAATTGACTGACCAGGACTTTTGAAGTTCTTTTGTGGACCCAAATTCCACCTTTTGGCGGGTCCAGAAGACTTCCCCTTTCCTTTGCCACCAGCCTGCACGCTGTTGGCACTCATAACGGCCTTGCCCTTTTTGTCCCGATTTCTCACCTCTTCCTCAATCCTGATGTGTTTTATCAAATCATCCAAAGAGTAATCTTCGGATTTGTGCATCATACGTTTCTGAAAATTCTTCCATGATGGGGGCAATTTGTCAACAACAACCCCCACAAGGAAGATCTCAGGAAGAGGAATATTGAGAACTCTCATTTTATTTTCCAATACTTGAAGTTCATGAATTTGTTCAAGTATTGGCTTATCATCTACCATTTGAAATCTTAAGTATCGAGACACAAGATATTTATTAGTTCCTTCTTCTTGTGCCTTGTACTTAAATTCCAAAGTTGTCCAAAGTTCTCTAGGACAATGTAACACCCATAAATTCAGGTAAGTTGAGATTTTGTTAATCTTACGTTTATGTGTTTATCAAAGTAGAACGTATGTGTTTAATTGCCATTTTAGTCTGTGATTAATTGCTCGATATCAAATTGGAAGTTTTAGGCTAGCAATTGTTGAACAAGGAGTTTCGCAACTTAGGCGCGAGTTCAAGTCGCGGCATAAGCCGCGTAGTCCACTGGAGTGATTTGGGTTTGAGGAACCTCGCGACTTACGCCGCGAGTGGAAGTCGCGGCACAAGCCGCGTAACCCACTGGATCCCTCACCTTCGAGCACACGGGCGACTTATGCCGCGGGTGCAAGTCGCGACACAAGTCGCGATCGTCCTGCAGCTTCCTAAAACCCTTCATTCTCGGTTCAAAATCACACACACACACACACACTGATTTGGGGGAGCGATTTCTAGGGTTTTGGGAGCCATTTCTTCCTCTTGCTAGCTAGAGCATTTATTGCAAGCTTTTGGGGAGGTAAAACTTCAATTATTGAGTCTCCTTCTACTTCAAGATCAAGATCTCAAGAGTCCAAGTCTCCATCTTCTCCATCCAACTTCTAGGGTTTTCCATTTTCTAGGTTTTGGTTCAAAACCTAGATTGTGAGTTTACTAAACCTTTGTTATAACTAGATACACATCATAATCTCATATTTGCTATCTTGCCTCTATATGTTCTAATGTTTGGGGATTTCTTCATGAAAATAGTTGAAAGATGTATATATATGGATGATATGCCATGAGCAATGTTATATGTATCATTAATTGGGATTTGTCTTATAGATGCATAATGTGGGTACTTTGATATGTTGGATGTATGCATATATGGGTAATATGATGATTCTAGTTGGAATACCCTTTTGGTGATATGTTTATATGAATGATGAGCATGATTTAAATTGGGTCTTTTGTTAGACATCATGAGGATAAGGTGGTAATATTATACCCATAGTCGGTATTGAATTATGTAGGTTGAAATATACCTAAAGGACCCCTTATAATTGTTATGTGGACGAACCAAGTCAGTACACTAGGAGGATATAGTCTTAGGCGCCACTGTGATGGTATGTGCCTAGACCTCCGCCATTCGGGGAATTTTCTTAGCGATAGTCTTCGGGTGGGACGGGCCTTTGGGGTGTTCCTTGTTAAGGGCATCAAGGTATATCGACTCTTGGGTGGGACTTGATTGGTGCTATGGATCTCCCCTATTGACTCCACATTAGTTGAACTCTGGTTAACTGCTGATAAGAATTGTAACTGATCATGCATGCTTATTATTGTTCAACTCACTAGGCTTTTTGGCCTAACACTTGTTTGGTGTCGATGTGTATCTCAGGTTCTAGCGGCGGCGGTTTTAAGCAGGTTTAGTTGCTTTGGGGTGAGAGCTTGGGGATTTGCACATGTATGCGTTATACTTTTGGATATAGACCGTTTGGGTCTATAGATGACAACCCTTTTTGTAATCTCTTTTCTAGAAGTAGAAATTAGATTAGTTGGTTGTTGTTATTTGTCCGTTAAATTACAATTGTGATTAAACAAATTATATATATATTCCCCATTTTTGGGAGGCTCTTGCTATGGCAATTTTAGTATACCACATGTATGTTTTCCGGATTTTTGTTATCTCTATTTTTAGGGTGTTACATGTTGGTATCAGAGTTTTAGTTTAAGTGAACTAGGTATGGTTTAGAATATCTAGACTTAAGCTTTAGACTTTATGACTTCACTGTCCACTTGGGGTAGAAATCCTAGGTGGGGAGAGCGTTAGGATTACATAATTATTGTAATTGAAAGTTGTGATGATGACTAGAATTCTTGTGTATGGTTCGTTCATAAATTCACTTAGCTACTGCTATTATGAATGCATCGTTACGTAAGCATGTTTGGTTTACTGTTGTTACGATAATTGATGAAGGTAGTAGTACGTACAATGAGTTCAACTCACTTAGTCTTTTCTCAATCTATTTCTCGTACGTGCTTGGCAGATTATTATGGTAAACACTCGAAGTAGATTACCGGACATGCCAGAAGAGCAACCAGAAGTGGAATCTACAGTGGTACGACCCCCGGTGGGGGCAACCTCCGATGATATTCCTATACCCAGAATCTTGGCAGGAGGTCCTGAGCACATTCCGCGCCGGAACCTCAACACAGGTAACGCCATCTTGGAGGAAGTTACCATGGAGACCCGACTTCGGGATAACATGATGTTGGCCATGAATGCGGCTTTGGCTTAACAACAGTTGGCCATGACTTTGGCCATGACCCAACAACAGGAGTTTTTCATGAAACTTCTAGAGGATCGTGACGTCAGTAACCGTCAACCCGAGACTATGGATGAAAACGTTATAGTGGGGTCGGGTGGACCGAATGTGGTGACGGTCGAAGAACCATCTGCTGAGGGAATCAGATCGAAGACTAAAGGGTGCACCTACAAGACGTTTCTGAGGTGTCACCCTAAGGAGTTTGCGGGTTCCGATAGCCCAGTTGCCTGTATGTATTGGCTCAAAGAGATGGAGATGGACTTCGAGGCAAGTGCGTGTGATCCCTCTCAACGGGTCAAGTTTGCTTCCCAAATACTTCGGGGAGAGGCTATGATTTGGTGGAATCTCACTCGATCCGCCCTCACCCCGGAAGTTCTGGCTAAGTTAACTTGGCCGGTGTTCAAAGAGAAGATTATGGACAAGTACTGTAGTGAGCGTCCGTTGGACAAGTTGGAGCGAGAGTTCCGAAATCTAAAGAAGGGGAATACGTCGATTGTTGGCTACTCCAAACTCTTTTTGAAGAAACTAAACTTGGTGGGACATCTGGTCCCCGATGAAAGGTCAAAGATTAAGGCTTATCATCAAGGGTTACCGGCCGAGATGCGAACGGCGGTAAGAAATGCAAAGTGTTCGACTTTACAAGAGGTTATCGAGGAGTCCTTACTCGTGGAGGACGACATCAATTCAGAAAGGGATGAGAAGAGGCATGTTGGTGAGAAACGAAAGTGGGAGGGGCTATCTGGGCTCGTTCGTCAATCTAGACCCTTTGTAAGCGGGAGATCGGGTGACAAACGCCGTGAAGATCGGTGGTGCCACAAGTGCAAGTCAAAGCACTCGGGGCCGTGCGCTACAAGGACTCTCTCCGGTTCAGCCGGGTGTAGCAAGTGTGGTAAGAAAAACCACACAACTCGAGAGTGTTCCCTCCGTGGGGCGGTTTGTTATGAATGCGGAGAGCCGGGACATATGAAGCGAGAGTGTCCAAGGTTGGTTAGAGGAGGTGGTGGAAATTCCGTGGGTTCGACGGCTAGGGTCGAACAACCAGCAAGGGCACCGAGTCGAGCTTTCCGGATGACTACCGAGGAGGCAAAGGAGACCGCGGATGTCGTTTCGGGTACGTTTCTAGTAAACTCCATGCCTGCTCGTGTCTTGTTTGATTCGGGTGCTACATGTTCTTTTGTGTCAGATGCTTTCTGTAAGCAATTCACCACTCCTATTAGTGTTCTTTCCGATGCGTTAGTAGTAGAAATAGCGAATGGGGATCAAGTAATCATTCGTGACCGTTTTTGTGATTGCACTATAGAGATCGATGGAAATTCTTTCGGCGTAGATTTACTACCTATGGCTATAGGAGGGTTTGATGTAGTCATAGGCATGTATTGGTTAGTGAGGCATAAAGCAGACATCTTTTGCTCCAAAAAGATGATCCAAGTGCCATTACCGGGAAATGGGGTGGCTACCATTTATGGAGAGAAAGGAAAGAGGAATAATCCTATTATCTCATCTCTTAAGGCTCGCAAGTTCTTAGCGAAGGGTTACCCTTCGTACTTGGCCTACGTTGTGGACACAAAGAAAGAAATGAAGTCGGTAGAAGATGTGGAAGTGGTACAAGATTACCCGGACGCCTTTCCGGAAGACTTACCCGGATTACCGCCGGAGCGACAAGTGGAGTTTCAGATTGACCTCACACCGGGAGCGGCTCCGATAGCTCGTGCTCCATATCGTTTGGCACCGACATAAATGAAAGAGATGATGACGCAAATTCAAGAGTTGTTAGAGAAGGGCTTCATTCGACCAAGTTCATCTCCTTGGGGAGCACCGGTACTATTCGTGAAGAAGAAGGATGGATCTATGCGGATGTGCATAAATTATCGGGAGTTAAACAAAGTCACGGTGAAGAACAAATATCCCTTACCTCGCATCGACGACCTTTTTGATCAACTTCAAGGCACGGGATGTTTCTCGAAGATTGATCTTCGATCCGGTTATCATCAAGTGAGAGTGAAGAACGAAGACATTCCGAAGACAGCTTTCCGAACGAGATACCGTCATTATGAGTTTTTGGTGATGCCTTTTGGCTTAACCAACGCTCCGGCCGTATTCATGGATCTAATAAACCGTGTGTGTCACCCATTCTTGGATAAATCCGTGATCGTCTTCATCGACGATATTCTAATATATTCAAAGGATGAGTCCGAGCATGGAAAACACTTACGTGAGGTATTAGAAGTTTTAAGGAGAGAGAAGTTGTTCGCGAAATTCTCTAAGTGTGAATTTTGGCTTCAAGAGGTGCAATTCTTGGGGCATGTGGTATCAAAGGACGGCGTAAAGGTGGATTCGGCAAAGATCGATGTAATGATGAGTTGGGAGCCTCCAACAAGTCCGACGGAGATTCGAAGCTTCTTAGGTTTGGCGGGTTACTACCGGCGTTTCATCCAAGACTTTTCCAAGTGTAACACCCGAAAATCTAAGGTGAGTATTTCCTTCGTTCCTTGACTTTTGATTAACTTGAGAATCCCTTTGTGTGCCTAATATGAGATATACCAATCTGTTAATAGCATGTTCATCTGCAGATTTAGTTCCACTTCATGAATCTTAGAAAAGTCAAGTTTTGGTGCTGTAAGGGTATGGCGCGATAGTGCCACGCGATAGTGCCCTGGGCACAATCGCTGGTCACTATCGCTGGAGTGGTACCGTAGGTTCGGTGGTGGTCGCGATTGTGCCACCGCGATAGGGGATGCTCTGAGCTGGTGGAACATCACCCGACGGGCGCTCACACCGGAGATCTTGGCCAAGCTTCCTTGGCCGGCATTCAAGAAGAAGATCATGGAGAAATACTGCAACGAGAGAGCCCTCGACAAAATAGAGGAAGAGTTCAAGAATCTGAAGAAGGGGAATCTGTCGGTCGCGGATTATGCTAAACAATTCTTGGACAAGCTCAGCATCGTCGAACACTTGGCAACAGATGAGAAGTCCAAAATAAAAGCCTTTGTGAGGGGACTACCGGCAGATATGAAGACGGGCGTGCGGAACGCTCATAAGGCTACGTTACAAGAAGTGATAGAAGAGTCTCAACTGGTGGAAGATGACCTAATTCAAGAGAAAGAGGAGCAGAAAGTTCAAGGCGAGAAGCGTAAATGGGAGGGGCCAACCGGGCCCGCGCGACCTTCCAAACCCTTTAACGGAGGGAGGAACACTGACCAGCGACGAGAGGCGAGGTGGTGCCCCAAGTGTAGAAGTAAGCACTACGGGCCATGTAATCCGAGGCCGTTTTCGGGAGCCTCGGGATGCTTTAAGTGTGGACAAAAGGACCACATGAGTCGGGATTGCCCCTCGCGGGGAGTTTGTTATGAGTGTCGGGAGCCGGGGCACATCAAACGCGATTGCCCTAAGCTAGCAAGGGGTAACCAAGGGGCATTAAGCGGGATTCCGTCAAGGAAAGAAGTTCCTCCGAAGGCGCCAAGTCGGGCCTTTCAAATGTCGGCTAGCGAGGCAAGAGAAGCGGCGGACGTAGTGTCGGGTACGTTTCTAGTGAACTCTCTACCTACCCGTGTTTTATTCGATTCTGGTGCGAACCGATCTTTTGTGTCTACCTCTTTTTGCAAGAACCTCCCTACTCCTTGTAGTTTGTTGAATGATGCTCTAGTGGTAGAAGTAGCAAATGGGGACCATTTGGTTGTTCGGAGTTGTTATGTAGGGTGTACCCTAGAGTTAGGTGGGGAGCTCTTTGCTATAGATTTGTTATCGACCGATATTGGAGGATTTGATGTAATAGTGGGAATGGATTGGTTAGCTAAGCACGATGCCGACATATTTTGTTCTAAAAAGTTGATTCGGGTACCCTTGCCTAAAGGGGGTGAAGTGTTGGTGTACGGAGAAAAGAGCCGAAGAACCAATACAATTATATCGTCACTCAAAGCACGTAAGAAACTAGCCAAAGGATGTGAGTCATACTTAGCCTACGTGGTCGACGCGAAACTGGAAAAGAAGATGTTGGAAGAAGTGGAAGTGGTGTGCGACTACCCGGATGTTTTCCCGGACGACCTACCCGGACTTCCACCGGAACGGCAAGTAGAGTTCCACATCGACCTTACCCCGGGGGCTGCCCCAATCGCTCGTGCTCCTTACCGCTTAGCCCCGACAGAAATGCGAGAAATGATGACGCAACTCCAAGAGTTATTGGAGAAAGGATTCATACGACCGAGCTCGTCGCCTTGGGGAGCGCCGGTGTTGTTCGTGAAGAAGAAGGATGGGTCTATGCGTATGTGTATAGACTATCGTGAACTCAACAAAGTCACCATAAAGAATAAATATCCGCTACCCCGGATCGACGATCTCTTCGATCAACTTCAAGGCGCGGGGTGTTTCTCCAAGATAGACTTGTGATCCGGTTACCATCAAGTGCGCGTGAAAGGGAGCGATATACCGAAGACGGCGTTTCGGACAAGGTACGGTCACTACGAGTTTTTAGTCATGCCATTCGGGTTGACTAATGCTCCGGCCGTGTTCATGGACCTAATGAATCGAGTATGCCGACCCTTCCTAGATAAGTCGGTCATAATCTTTATCGACGACATCTTGATCTACTCGCGAGATGAGGAAAAACATCGACAACATTTGCGGGAAGTTTTAGAGATCCTTAGACGAGAAAAGTTATTCGCCAAATTCTCAAAGTGCGAATTCTGGTTACAAGAAGTGCAATTCTTGGGCCACGTGGTGTCAAAGGATGGAGTAAAGGTGGACCCGGCTAAGATCGAGGCAATGATGAATTGGAAACCACCGACGAGTCCAACGGAGATAAGGAGCTTCTTGGGTCTAGCCGGTTACTACCGGCGGTTCATCCAAGATTTTTCAAGGATTGCGTCTCCACTCACGTCTCTAACAAGGAAGAATGTGGAGTTCTCATGGACCGAGGCACAAGAGCAAGCGTTCCGAACCCTCCAGAAGAGATTATGCGAAGCACCGGTTCTATCCTTGCCCGAAGGATCCGAAGATTTTGTGGTTTATAGCGACGCCTCCAAGCTTGGGCTCGGATGTGTTTTGATGCAAAGGGGAAAAGTGATCGCTTATGCATCGCGACAACTCAAGGATTCCGAGAAGAATTACCCCACGCATGACCTAGAGTTAGCGGCGGTGGTTTTTGCCTTAAAGTTATGGCGGCACTACCTTTATGGGACGAAGTGTACATTGTTCACCGACCATAAAAGTTTGAAGTACATCTTTGACCAAAAGGAGCTCAACATGCGGCAAAGGAGATGGTTGGAACTTTTGAAGGACTACGATTGTGAATTGCTTTACCGCCCCGGTAAAGCCAATGTGGTAGCGGATGCCTTGAGCCGAAAGAGCTACGGAAGGGAAAGTAAAGTGACGTTTGCTAAAATTGAGGTAATATCAAGTCTTATGGAAGACATCAAGAAGAGTCAAGCCGAAGCACTTTACGAGGAAAATCTCAAGGACGAAATCATGGTGAAACACAAGGATTTATTATCGGAGGATAGCCGCGGTCTCAAGTTATTCCAAGGGAGGATTTGGGTGCCGAAAATCGGGGGAAACCGCGAGTTGCTCTTGACGGAAGCACACAAGTCAAAGTACTCCATACATCCTGGTAGCACCAAGATGTATAGAGATTTGAGACTTCATTATTGGTGGCCGGTAATGAAGCTCGACGTGGCGAATTATGTGGAAAGGTGCGTCACATGCCTTCAAGTTAAAGCAGAGCATCAAAGACCTTATGGGAGTTTGCAACCGTTAACCATTCCGGAGTGGAAGTGGGAGCACATCACGACGGATTTCGTCACGAAATTGCCGAAGACCCTAAGAGGACATGATACCATTTGGGTGGTAGTGGATAGACTTACCAAGAGTGCTCATTTCTTGGCAATGAGGGAAACGCTACCAATGGACAGACTCGCAAAGCTATACATTGACGAAGTGGTGTCTCGGCACGGCGTTCCGTTATCTATAGTCTCGGATAGAGATAGTAGGTTTACTTCCAAGTTTTGGGAAGGATTTCAAAGGGAGTTGGGCACGAAGGTTAAGTTGAGCACGGCGTATCACCCTCAAACGGACGGGCAAAGTGAGAGGACAATCCAAACGCTCGAGGACATGCTTCGATCGTGTGTCATAGATTTTGGGGGAACTTGGGACTCACACCTACCGTTAGTAGAGTTCGCTTACAATAACAGTTACCATTCGAGTATCGGAATGGCTCCATTCGAGGCGCTTTACGGACGGAAATGTAGGACCCCGGTATGTTGGCTCGAGGCGGGAGAAAAACAATTTGCGGGACCGGAGATTGTGCAAGCAACGTCGGATAAAGTAAAAGGTATTCGAGAGCGATTAAAGGCGGCTCAAGACCGACAAAAGAGTTACGCGGACAAAAAGCGAAGACCGGTGGACTTCCAAGTTGGAGACCGGGTTATGTTGAAGGTATCACCGTGGAAGGGGATCATCCGTTTCGGGAAGCGCGGGAAGCTTAGCCCCCGTTTCCTTGGACCCTTCACGATTTTAGAGAAGATCGGACTCCAAGCTTATCGGTTGGATCTACCGCCGGAGATGGACGGAATCCATCCCACCTTCCATGTTTGCTATCTTCGCAAGTGTTTGGCCGAAGAGGAAAGTGTTATTCCGTTGACGGAAATCCGGGTGGACAACGGAAACCGATGTGTAGAAGAGCCGGAAGCTATTCTAGAGTCAAAGACGAAACAACTGCGGCGTAAAGAAGTAACGATGGTGAAGGTTCAATGGAAACACCATCGGGGCACTAACGTGACCTGGGAATCGGAGGAGGACATGAAGAAAAGATATCCGCATCTATTTTCGTAGATAAGATTTCGGGGGCGAAATCCCCATTAGGTGGGGAGGATTGTAACACCCGAAAATCTAAGGTGAGTATTTCCTTCGTTCCTTGACTTTTGGTTAACTTGAGAATCCCTTTGTGTGCCTAATATGAGATATACCAATCTGTTAATAGCATGTTCATCTGCAGATTTAGTTCCACTTCATGAATCTTAGAAAAGTCAAGTTTTGGTGCTGTAAGGGTATGGCGCGATAGTGCCACGCGATAGTGCCCTGGGCACAATCGCTGGTCACTATCGCTGGAGTGGTACCGTAGGTTCGGTGATGGTCGCGATTGTGCCACCGCGATAGTGCCCTTGGCACAATCGCCAGGCACTATCGCCTGGGTTGTACCGAGAGTCGTGGAGTGGCGCGATAGTGACCCCGCGATAGTGCCATTGGCACAATCGCCAGGCACTATCGCCGGCGGGGTCTGAGAGTATAAAAATCCCACTCTGACCATTTTGACTTCACTTCTCATCTTAAATCGTTTTGGGGCCGACTTGGAGCTGGTTTAGGCGATTTTCTTCTACTTCTAAACCTACCAAACATTTATTGAAACCTTAGATTAGTTGGGGACATTTGTTGGTGGTTGAGGAAGCTTCAAGAGTCATCAAGTGAAGTATTTAAGGCACATTCAAGTTCTCATCCTCTCTTCCAAGTTTCTAGGGTTTTGTGTGAAACCCTAGATAGTGAGTTTCTTACCTTATTTTCAAATGAGATACATACTTTATATGCTTTCATGTCTAATGTGTCATTGTTATGATAAGATCTGATCACCTGATAAGTTGGACCTAACTATTAATTTTGGTGTTATTGGTATTTAGACTTGGATATGACTATGGACATGGATGGGGTTATTACTCTTGATGTTTTGAGCATGTTTATATATATATATGTCTTGGTGAGCCATGGATTATATTGGGTATTTACATACCGTAGAGTTTTGTACCTAAGTATGTTTGAAATGGTTGTGGTCTTGTACATGTATCTTATGGGTATGAAGTGATGTATAGAGATGGACATTGTAAGTACACAGAACGAACCAGGAGTAAGTGCTAGGAGGATGTAGTCTTAGGTGCCACCATGATGGTATGCGCCTAGACCTCCGCCATTTGGAGTAATGCCTGGGAGGTAGTCTTCAAGTGTGCCGGGCCTTCGGGGTGTTGCTCAAGCGAGTGAACATCAAGGTACATTGACTCGAGGTAAAACTCACTGGTGTGATGGGTCTCCCCCATGATTGACCCCGTATGGACTTTGGTGTTGGAAGTGTCTTAATTGTTCATAACATGCTTTATATAATTATGTTATGTTTTATGTAACTCACTAGACCCGTTTGGTCTAACACTTGATTGTTGGTATGCATCTCAGGTTCTAGCGGCGCGAGCGCCAAGGAGGCCTAGACGTCTTTAGTGGTGAGCTTGGGAGCATTTTTAGGATGCCAATATTGAAGACTATACCTTTGAACGTAGTTGACAACCTTTTGTAATCTTATGTCTAGTGAGGCCTAGATTAGAGTGTTGTCATCTATTATTGCTTCTTATTACAAACTTGTAATCAACTGGCATTTATGATCTTTTGGTATATGAGCTCATTGTCTTGGCAATTTACTTACCACATTTCCATGTTAGCGGAAATTTTTGTTAATCCCAATTTTTGGGGTGTTACACCAAGATAGCTACACCCCTCACTTCTCTTACAAGGAAGAACGTCAAGTTCCTTTGGACCGATACACAAGAGCAAGCCTTTCAGACGCTCAAGAGGAAGTTGTGTGAAGCTCCGATCTTATCCCTACCCGAAGGATCGGAAGACTTTGTGGTGTTTAGTGACGCTTCCAAGATGGGGCTTGGGTGTGTCCTAATGCAAAGGGGAAAGTAATAGCCTACGCGTCGCGACAATTAAAGAATCATGAGAAGAACTATCCGACTCATGATTTGGAGTTGGCGACGGTAGTTTTCGCGTTAAAGTTGTGGCGACACTACTTGTATGAGACCAAGTGTACTCTTTTCACGGATCACAAGAGTCTTAAGTACATCTTCGATCAAAAGGAACTCAACATGCGACAAAGGAGATGGCTAGAGCTCTTGAAAGATTATGATTGTGATTTACTCTATCATCCTGGTAAGGCCAATGTGGTGGCAGACGCTTTGAGTTGGAGGAGCCATGATGGTGGTGTTAAATTGTCCCTTACAAGAATCGATGTGGTATCAAGTTTGGTGGAAAGCATCAAGACGTGGCAAGTGGAAGCGCTCAAGGAGCAAAATCTCAAATCCGAGATCATGGTAAAGCAAAGTGGGCTTTTGACGGAAGATAGTCGCGGACCCAAACTCTTCCAAGGTCGAATTTGGGTGCCGAAGTTGGGCGGAAATCGGGAATTACTTCTAGAAGACACGCACAAGTCGAAGTATTCTATACATCCCGGTAGTACCAAGATGTATAGAGACTTAAAATTAAATTATTGGTGGCCGGTGATGAAGTTAGATGTGGCTAACTATGTAGAGAGATGTGTCACGTGTCTTCAAGTCAAGGCAGAACATCAAAGGCCGTATGGGAGTTTACAACCATTGTCCATTCCCGAGTGAAAATGGGACAACATCACTATGGACTTCGTAACGAAGCTACCAAAGACCTTGCGAGGCCATGATATAATTTGGGTGATCGTGGATCGATTGACCAAGAGCGCGCACTTTCTTGCGATGCGGGAGTCCTTGCCGATGGAGAAATTGGCTAACTTGTACATCGATGAGGTTATGTCGAGGCATGGGGTTCCACAATCTATCGTATCAGATCTAGATAGTCGTTTCACGTCGAACTTTTGGGCAAGATTGCAAAAGGAATTGGGTACCAGATTAAATTTGAGCACGACGTATCATCCTTAAACGGATGGTCAAAGTGAAAGGACGATTCAAACGCTCGAAGATATGCTGAGGTCGTGTGTGATAGACTTCGGGGAAAGTTGGGATTCACATCTACCGTTGGTGGAGTTCGCGTACAACAACAATTACCATTCTAGCATTGGCATGGCACCGTTCGAGGCTTTGTATGGACGGAAGTGTAGAACCTCAGTTTGTTGGTTGGAAGCGGGCGAAAAGCAATTCGCCGGGCCGGAATTAGTTCAAGAGACAGCGGACAAGGTGAAAGAAATCCGGGAAAGGCTAAAGGCGGCGCAGGACCGACAGAAAAGCTATGCGGACAAGAAAATAAGACCGATCGAGTTTCAGGTGGGCGATCGGGTCATGCTGAAAGTATCTCCATGGAAGGGAATCATCCGATTTGGGAAGCGTGGGAAGCTCAACCCTCGTTTCCTTGGGCCCTTTGTTATTTTAGAAAAGGTTGGACTTCAAGCATACCGGTTGGACTTACCACCGAAAATGGATGGGATACATCCCACCTTTCACGTTTGTTACTTACGGAAGTGTCTAGCCGAAGAAGAAAGCGTTATTCCTTTGTCGGAAATTCGGGTGGACAATGGGAATCGTTGTGTGGAAGAATCGGAGTCGATTTTGGAATCGAAGGTGAAGAAGTTAAGACATAAAGACGTAATCATGGTAAAAGTTCAATGGAAGCATCATCGGGGTGCTAACATTACTTGGGAGTCCGAAGATGATAAGAAGAAGCGTTACCCTCACTTGTTTGCTTAGAGTAAGATTTCGGGGACGAAATCCTAATTAGGTGGGAAAGATTGTAACACCCGTAAATTCAGGTAAGTTGAGGTTTTGTTAATCTTACGTTTATGTGTTTATCAAAGTAGAACGTATGTGTTTAATTGCCATTTTAGTCTGTGATTAATGGCTCGATATCAAATTGGAAGTTTTAGGCTAGCAATTGTTGAACAGGTAGTTTCGTGACTTAGGCGCGAGTTCAAGTCGCGGCATAAGCCGCGTAGTCCACTGGAGTGATTTAGGTTTGAGGAACCTCGCAACTTATGCCGCGAGTGGAAGTCGCGGCACAAGCCGCGTAACCCACTGGACCCCTCACCTTCGAGCACACGGCGACTTATGCCGCGGGTGCAAGTCGCGGCACAAGTCGCGATCGTCCTGCAGCTTCCTAAAACCCTTCATTCTCGGTTTAAAATCACACACACAGTGATTTTGGGGAGCGATTTCTAGGGTTTTGGGAGCCATTTCTTCCTCTTGCTAGCTAGAGCATTTATTGCAAGCTTTTGGGGAGGTAAAGCTTCAATTATTGAGTCTCCTTCTACTTCAAGATCAAGATCTCAAGAGTCCAAGTCTCCATCTTCTCCATCCAACTTCTAGGGTTTTCCATTTTCTAGGTTTTGGTTCAAAACCTAGATTGTGAGTTTACTAAACCTTTGTTATAACTAGATACACATCATAATCTCATATTTGCTATCTTGCCTCTATATGTTCTAATGTTTGGGGATTTCTTCATGAAAATAGTTGGAAGATGTATATATATATGGATGATATGCCATGAGCAATGTTATATGTATCATTAATTGGGATTTGTCTCATAGATGCATAATGTGGGTACTTTGATATGTTGGATGTATGCATATATGGGTAATATGATGATTCTAGTTGGAATACCCTTTTGGTGATATGTTTATATGAATGATGAGCATGATTTAAATTGGGTCTTTTGTTAGACATCATGAGGATAAGGTGGTAATATTATACCCATAGTCGGTATTGAATTATGTAGGTTGAAATATACCTAAAGGACCCCTTATAATTGTTATGTAGACGAACCAAGTCAGTACACTAGGAGGATATAGTCTTGGGCGCCACTGTGATGGTATGTGCCTAGACCTCCGCCATTCGGGGAATTTTCTTAGCGATAGTCTTCGGGTGGTCTGGACCTTTGGGGTTTTCCTTGTTAAGGGCATCAAGGTATATCGACTCTTGGGTGGGACTTGATTGGTGCTATGGGTCTCCCCTATTGACTCCACATTAGTTGAACTCTGGTTAACTGCTGATAAGAATTGTAACTGATCATACATGCTTATTATTGTTCAACTCACTAGGCTTTTTGGCCTAACACTTGTTTGGTGTCGATGTGTATATCAGGTTCTAGCGGCGGCGGTCTTAAGCAAGTTTAGTTGCTTTGGGGTGAGAGCTTGGGGATTTGCACATGGACGCGTTATACTTTTGGATATAGACCGTTTGGGTCTATAGATGACAACCCTTTTTGTAATCTCTTTTCTAGAAGTAGAATTTAGATTAGTTGGTTGTTGTTATTTGTCCCTTAAATTACAATTGTGATTAAACAGGTTATATATATATATATATATATATATATATATATATATATATATATATATTCCCCATTTTTGGGAGGCTCTTGCTATGGCAATTTTAGTATACCACATGTCCGTTTTATGGTTTTTTGTTATCCCTATTTTTAGGGTGTTACAGACAAGTAATCGGGGCATAAAGATCATAAAGTCTGTCAGATAGGGCACTTTTTATGTACCCACAAGCCAGTGTTTCAGACTCCTTACGGAGTAGCCGCTGCTTATCCAGATCGACTATTCTGGCCAAATCAGGTTCTTTCTCGACTTCGGGAACGGGGTTATCGGGAATGGGCGGTAGAGTAGGGTCCAAAACAAAGAACAATTTTAAAACCATAAGCATGAATTTGACTTTTTCCGCCCAACTGGTATAGTTTGACCCGTCAAAGCTATCCAATTTTACCAGTTCTTGTTGCATCAGACGAACGTTTTCGGATTCCATTTTTCGATATGAAACCTTTAAGATTGTTGAATTTTATATTAGTAAAATTCAATAATGCAATGAGATTTATATATGAAACAGTAGTTTTATTTAAAAAAAAACTTTATTTATAAAGTCACAAGCTTTATTTAGAAAGTTTAATAATTGCAAAACAAAATTGATTTATAAAGATTTTATGTGAACCTAATAACGAGTCTATCATTCGCGATAGATACGTTAGAAGAAGGAGTAGAAGGCAGACTGTCCACTCTAGTGGACGAAAATAAAAACAATGCATAAAATATAAAACCAACCTGAGTATATGATCTTCAATCGAACAACACCAAAGAACCAAACTGCACGGTTTTCTAAACCTGTCTTTAAAGGTTTCAGCGAATCTCTTTAAACACAGTGAGATTAATAGTAGCTAAACCCCCATGATTTGATGCAGTATATTGAAGCACTAACAACGATAATGCTTCAATTCAATACAAAGTTGAGACAGAAAAATGATAGAGATCGAGAGAGCTCCGAACTGAGAGATAGAGCAGAAAACAGATCGAGAGAGAGGAGAGCAGATCGTTTTTTTTCAATGTGTTGAATCAATAACTGGAAGCCTCAATTTATACTTGAAAAATCAGAGAATAATCTGATAATATTCCTTAATTACTCCCCAAGAATCGGATTAGGAGTTAGAGTTGGAGACTAAGGTGTCGTTTGTTTTTTAAGAGGTATAAAGTCTGAAGTCTTATTTTAGTTATGATTAATAAGAGGTGGTGTGTAAAAAGGTCTGAACGATTCAGACTTAAAAGTCATTAAGAGGTTTTTTTAAAAAAACAAACAACCCCTAAGTCTCCAACTGATTATCAGCTTAATTAGCCCACGATTTTAATGAGCCAAAAAACGAAAATTTATCTATTTAGGAATAATTATCTGCTGAAAATAATAATATGCTAAAAAATTAATGCAAAGTGCGCGACTCTTCGCGAGAACCTCGCCCTCGCCCTCTCGCCCACGTGCGCACGTGCATTGCACTTCTTTGAGACGCCCACCATAAGCCTACCAAATTTACTCAAGACCCACTTGAGATGATAGACTTATAAACAACAATTTCTTTTGTGTCTCTATTAGGGGTGTAAATGAGACGAGACAACTCGCGAGCTACTCGAGATCGACTCGGTCAAAACTCGGTCAACACTCGACTCGAATAGGCTCGACTCGAACTCGAGCTCGACTCGATGTACTAACGAGTCGAGTCGAGTATAATGATACTCGAGCTCGACTCGCATCATTTACACCCCTAATCTCTATCAATGTAGGATGGAAAATTCCAAGCTTACACTCAATTTCCAACACTTTATGTGTTATATATGAATATTGACGCGTGTTTAAAAATACATTTTTCAACATAGTACTTTGGAACTATATCTATACTATATTATAAAGATGACATAAAAAACTCTTAATTACAACTCATTAAACTTTATGTACTATCATTTAAAGTTATCTACTTAAAATCTCTTAAAAATAACTACTAAAGCCTAATGTACTACCTGTAAAGCTTTTAACCCTAATTAATATATTTCATCCTTATCCCCCAAAATCCTTATCTTTAATCCCCAAACCCTAAAATTATGAAATTTGAATTCTGATAAACATAATCAAAACAGGATAAACATCTCAATTTAAATATAAAAAATTTAAAATATATAAGATAATTAATGAATTTTAACAAACTACTTAATTTTTTTATATAAAAAACATTATATTATTAAGCCCTAAATTAAACAAATTTATATATAAAAAAATCATTATCACTCAATAAAAACCATCCAAAATCGTACTGTAAATCAATAAAAAAAAACATTAAAATCGTGATGTATTAAGCATTATGTACTATTATTTAATGCCAATCTACTTAAAATCTCTTAAAAACAATTAATGAATCAATATGTACTACTTTTAAATGTTTTTAACCCTAATTAATAAATTTCATCCTTATCCCCCAAAATCCTTATCTTTAATCCCCAAATCTTAAAATTATGAAATTTGAATTCTGATAAATAAAATCAAAACAAGATAAACATCTCAATTTAAATATATAAGATAATTAATGAATTTTAACAAAATACTTAAATTTTTTTTATATAAAAAACATTATATTGTTAAGCCTAAATTAAACAAATTTATATATAAAAAAACCATTATCACTCAATAAAAATCATCCAAAATCGTACTGTAAATCAATAAAAAACAAAAAATAAAAATAAACATTAAAATCGTGATGTATCTCGCTGCATTGCACGAGTACGCTTCTAGTATCTTTTTAAATAAAGATTTTTAAATGTAGGGGTGACTATTAAGCTCCAAAAGGGGGCACGTATTCCTACTCAACATAATTTTGTAAGTAAAAAAAATTCGGTATAAGAGCATCTCCAACAGCATTGCTAAAATAAAAAATTTTGTCTTTTTCTTTGCTATTCTTCTCCAACAGCTTTGCTAAATGGTTTGTTAAAATAAAGAAAAATCAAAAAATCTCTACATATAGAGAATTCTCTATAATCTCTAAATTGGAGGGAGAAAATATTATTTGATTCAATCCAACCAATAAGATTTAATTTTTAACATTTAATTTTAAGTTTTTTTTAAAAAGTGTATTGAGATGATAAATTATGGAATATTATAATAATATAAATAATGATTGATTCTCTAAAAGAGAAAAACTGTTGGAGTTAGAAGAAAATGTGTTTAGAGATTTTGACTTTTCATTCTCTATTTTAGAAAAAATTTAGCAATGCTGTTGGAGATACCGCTAAATTTTAAAGAGTCCTTATATATAATTCAAAGAAGTTCATATGAAAATTAATAAATAAGATCTTAAGTTTTAGAAATTATTATTGCTAAATACAAAGTTATTGAAATATTATGTATTTACTAGAAGCGTACTTGCGCAATGCAGCGAGATACATCATGATTTTAATGTTTCATTTTATTTTTTATAGATTTACAGTACGATTTTGGATGATTTTAAGAAAGTGATCATGTTTTTTTATAAATTTGTTTAATTTAGGCTTAATAATATAATGTTTTTTACATAAAAAATTTAAGTATTTTGTTAAAATTTAATGATTATCTTATATATTTTAATGACATCTAGAAAAAATTACTAATTACATATTTAATAATATAATTAAAACAAATTTATAGTAATACAATATATTAATTAATAGTGATACATGGAAAGGTCCGTATAAAAGAAAGGTCCTGCACATACCAAATTGGTGGGTGTTAGAAGTCTTCAGTAGTAATATATATCTTGTGTTTTGATACTTGTAAATTAAGAGATTATTAAAATCTTGCATAAAATAATGGTACCTTGTGTCTAATAATTTGTATTTAAGAGTTTTTTATCCGTCCTTTATAATACTAGAAGCGTACTCGCGCAATGCAGCGAGATACATCACGATTTTAATATTTTCTTTTATTTTTTGTTTTTTTGTCGATTTACAGTACGGTTTTGGATGGTTTTAAGAAAGTGATAACATTTTTTTTATAAATTTGTTTAATTTAGGTTTAATAATATAATGTTTTATATATAAAAAAATAAGTATTTTGTTAGAATTAAATGATTATCTTATATATTTTAAATGAAGATGTTTATCCCGTTTTGATTATGTTTATCAGTTAGTTAATATTCTATATTTAAAATTTGATTTTTTAGGAAGTTGAAATGATGGGTGATTTTAGGGAGTTAAAATTGTTAGAGATAATGATTAAATAATAGGAGATTTAGTTTTCTTTCTTTATTTAAGTTTTAAAAGAGTTTTTTATGTCATATTTATAATATATAGTATAAATATAAATATAGATAGAATTAAATGATTATCTTGTATATTTTAAATTTCTTTATATTTAAATGAAGATGTTTATCCCATTTTGATTATGTTTATCAGTTAGTTAAATTCTATATTTAAAATTTGGTTTTTTGGGAAGTTGAAATGATGAGTGATTTTAGAAAGTTAAAATTGTTAGAGATAATGATTAAAATGTTTTATATATAAAAAATAATATATTTTAAATTCTTTATATTTAAATTAAGATGTTTATCCCGTTTTGATTATGTTTATCAGTTAGTTAATATTCTATATTTAAAATTTGATTTTTTAGGAAGTTGAAATGATGAGTGAATTTAGGGGTTTAAAATTGTTAGAGATAATGATTAAATAGCAAGAGATTTAGTTTTCATTCTTTATTTAAGTTTTAAGTAATTAGCATTAAATAGCGGTACATTAAGCTTTAACAGTTGTTTTTAAGAGTTTTTTATGCCATCTTTATAATATAGTATAGATAGTATAGATAATACTATAATTTTTATATATTTATGGAAAACAGTTTATAATTTGACTTGGTAATTATTATAACATTAATTATTTTCATTAATTTTTATGTCATACTTCTAGTTTTGTCGAAAAAGAAATTGTAATTTGTAAAAAACAAAAAGAGAATTAAAAAAAAAACTAATTTGGTCCGCACGTTTAATTTGTTGCGATTTTAACCTGTTATGTAATCAAAATTTGCCCATCTTTATCGACATTGAGTTTTTTCTATAAAATCCAATAAACTACGCTCCATTGTCTCAAAATAATAGTAACATGTGATCAGGGCAGACCTATTCATGTGTGAGTGTGCTCTTGTGTACCAGCTTCATTGAATTTTGCAAATAAATATTTTTTTGGGATATGAAAGGTGTATCCGTTAAACTTTGATTAGTGTTTCAGGATATTAGAAAATATAAGGAACATCAACCGAAAAAATTCATTTAAAATCAAACAAAAAGCTTTTTAAAAGAATTCGAAAAGATGGAATTCGGCTAAAAACACATCAGCCAACTTTAAGGGGCTTTGATCCCCTTTAAAGGTACAATCGCTTGGCAAAAATCCTTGGTCTGCCACGACATGTGATTTGACGTATAAATTATCAGTAATGTTAAATTAATGTAGTCTACTGGTTGTAACATAACTGGTTCCGAGCAGTATTGTTACACAAATAGAGAAGGTAATTCATGTCTGATGGTAACAATTTGGAAGTTACGTTTGATTTATGATTAGACTCCTAGTGCGTAACACCTAGTGGACCAACGTATAATTGATTTACCTTGACACGATACTACTTGGACGGAGCACTATGAGCCGACTTAGAGGTTGTCAGTTACAAACTCCTATTGCACAAACACAAAATGCTAACTTTAATTTAATATTTGATTTTCAAGTCACGAAACCAAAGTTTCTGACACATACCCTCATTTTATTTTGGACACCGAAGATTATGTAATTTGTTATTTCAAATAAGTTCAAGAACATATTCAAATTAATTCTAACAGTTGGTCAGAATGGTTTGATACATATGTCAATCATAGATTTAGAAGAGGATGATAATACATGTTCAACATATATGTTTTTATCTGGTTTAAGTGCATGTAACAGTAAATTAAAACTATATAGAGTAATTTGGCAAAACCGTATAAGATCAAATACCACAATTACATAAAAAAAAAAAAAAGACAAGAAATGACAAATATTTCATTTACATTAAAAATATCAAAGCTTTATATTTTATTTTTTTTGACAATTTTCGGCCAATTTTATGTCGAAGGCAGCGGTGACACTACAACCACATTATATTTATAGAACGCCTAAAATGTCTGTGTCTTTATAAAATGTTTTATATGACTTAAGTTTATAGGACCAACCCAAAATTAACGTTTCACTAAAAGTGTTACAATAGGCCTATAGAATGTTGTGGGTCGTTTTAACAAATTAGAATGATTTCAAAATAAAGTGTCGTGTTAGTTATTTTATACGATACTATTTGAAAAAATGTCATATAAAAACAAATGTCCTATAAAAATATCGGGTTTATAGCACATTTCCCTCAAAATTGTTCTATAAAATATCTAATACGTCATTTTATTTGACAATTATGCAAAAACACTTGTTAAAATGCTCAAAAGCGTTTTATAAAACTATTGTAACACTTTTAGATGAGACGTTTTATAGTGTGGTTTTATAAATTTAAGTCTTATAAATAATTCTGTTCTGACGTTTAAACATTTTATGCATACTATGAAGCCAATTTTATTATGATGAACGAGTATAAGAAGGGTAACCATCATGTTTTATGAGGTTGTGTACGTAATAACCTCCAATGATACTTAAAAAAATGGTTTTTGTAACATTAAATACATTACTTTGATAGATATTAAAGCGATCATTTTGTATGGACATGAATGTTTTAAGACAACTAGGGGTGTTTGGTTCATGAATTTTGAAGGAATTGGAATGGATAATTCATTTGACCAAATTTCATTTCCTTTGTTTGGTTTACATATTGTTTATGATGGAATCATTTGAATTCTATTGAATTCCACAAATCAAGGAATTCATCATTTCTTAGTTAAAGTGAAAGAATTGAATTCCATCCAATTCCTACCAACCAAACGTGTGGTTAAAGTCCATCAAATTTCATTCCAATTCCTTCAAAGTCATATTCCTTCGATGGATTCCAATTCCATCAAATTCAATTATGCGAACCCCCCAAGAATCAGGGATATTCCTATTTCAAAACAAGAGATAAACAACGATGTCACAAAATTTGGAAAAAAGAAATATGAAAAACGACTTAAAAAGATTTTTTAATATCTATAAATATTAAAAATAAATGATAAGCAATGACGTCACAAAAATTAGAATAAGGAATATTCCTGTTAAATGATGGTTTAGATGAGGATTGCATGGGGTTGTAGCCTTTTTTCGGGGTTGCAAAATAACAGTGGCACACACACACACACTGACACACACACACACACACACACATATATATATATATATATATATATATATATATATATATATCTTTAAGAAAAACCTGCATTATACGAAAACCCGATAACACCCTTATCACATGTGATAATACACGTGACGAGACTTGGTGGTGTGCGTCGCGACCTACGTTGCGCCAAAGGTCGTCTGTGTCTCTGATTTAGTTCTCGTATGTATCATATATGATGGATTATAGTATCACATATGATAATCCACATGAGGGAGCCCAATGGTTGGCAAACAACTTGACCTGCAACCTAGGTCATGCCAAAGTTGTCCGTGTCTTTGATTTAGTATTACATTTGATCGACTATAATAAAAAGGTGTTTGTGCGTTTTCGTAAAATGAATGAGTTATCGTTTGCTCCCCCCACCCCTCTCTCTCTCTCTCTATATATATATATATGTGTGTGTGTATGTGTGTGTGTATGTGTGTATATATATATATATATACACACACACATACACACACACACACATATATATATATATATAGAGAGAGAGAGAGAGAGAGGAATGATTGTGGGATTTGGACCATCTATCACTTTTAATTAGTGTTGATTTAATGGTTCAGTTTAAGTCCCAAAATAACCCATTATTTTTGCTTAGAAGATGATTTTCAATTGATCTTTAATTATGATTGATCTAAGGATGAATGATTCATTTTTACCTTACTCATAATAACTACTATTCTTACCGGAAACCATCTATTTTTTTACACACACACACACACACACACACACACACATATATATATATATATATATATATATATATAGGCCACAGTTATTTTGAAACCCAGTAAAATGTTACAACCCCGTGCAACCCTCATCTAAGGGGCTGTTTGTTTACCTCTTAATGGTTCCATTAAGAGGCAACCTCTGAATCGCTAAGAGGTAAATTTTGTTTGGTAAAAAAAGGTGTTGCCTCTTAGTGGTTCCAAAATCCTCTTAATGATTTTGTATCATGACCCTCCCTTAACCATTAAGAGCCCTGATTTCATTATGAACAATTAGCAAACAACCATATTTCATTTTACACTATATCATAAAAACCTCTTAATCATTCAGACCACTTAATCATTCGCACTAAACCATTCAGCAACTGTCAAACAACCCCTAAACCATCATTTAGCCCATTACATTTGAATTTTCATTGATTCACTAAATGAATTTACCCGGTTTCGTCGAATTTCTGTCGCAAATGTCGATGCACATAACGGTTCATGCGATGTATCGAATGAAGGTGGTAATTTCATGAAACAATATGCATTCCATGTTAGTGTATGCATTTAATGAATTACTATGCTTTACAGGTAAGATTATTGCATTAAACTAGTAATCAATAAGTGTCTACATAATGAATGGGCTAAATGAATGGTTTCGAGGAGGGTTGCATAGAGTTGTAACATTTTACTGAGTTGCAAAATAAGCTACCCATATATATATATATATATAGTGGAAGGATATTTTCCAACTCTGAAAAAGGTTGCAACCCTTACAACCCACATCTTAACCGTTGGATTCATGATCGACGGTTATTTTATTTTTATTTTTCTGTTTTTTTAATTAAAAATATTGGACCTCATATCTATTGTAACCGCCGATCATGAATCCGACGGTTAAGATGTGGGTTGCAA
Source organism: Arctium lappa (assembly GCA_023525745.1). Classification (NCBI taxonomy): domain Eukaryota; kingdom Viridiplantae; phylum Streptophyta; class Magnoliopsida; order Asterales; family Asteraceae; genus Arctium; species Arctium lappa. The sequence goes on from CM042050.1 coordinate 4,814,318, forward strand.
GGGTTGCAACCTTTTACTAGAGTTGCAAAATATCCAACCCCTATATATATATATATATATATATATATATAGAGAGAGAGAGAGAGAGAGAGAGAGAGACGAAAGATCGTGTGAGAAGAAGAGTTAAGATAAGAAAGAGTTTTGGAACTTATGGGTCATTTACCCAAATGCTTACCCGGTAAGCGCTTACCGAAAAAACCCGACACACTAACTTATTTTACCGGGTAAGATTGTAATCATCACAATAGTATCGTATACAACAATTTACCCGGTAAGCTACTAACCTCTTACCCAGGTAAGAGTTGTCACTCTCACTTATCGGGTAAGACTTTTCATCATTATCTTCACTCTTACCTGGTAAGATTCTCCGCTATTGCCATGTTCATCCGGTAAGGTAAATGTCACGGTAAGCGCTTACTGGGTAAGTGTTTAATAAACGTTCCCTAAGATCACTTTTAATCTCAAATCCACTCATGAATCGCGTTTGATATAGGAATTGGTTTGGTGTATTGTGGTATATCTCATCCTAATACTTAGGAATTGATATAAAAATCTATTCTTACCGTTTCACTATAACTTTCATTCTCATTAAAACCCAACCCTATATATAATTGTGTGTGTGTATATATATATATATATATATATATATATATATATATATATATATATATATACTAGAAGTATACTCGCGCAATGCAGCGAGATACATCACGATTTTATTTATTTTTCTTTTATTTTTTGTTTTTTTATCGATTTACAGTACGATTTTAAATGATTTTGAGAGAGTGATAATGATTTTTTTTATAAATTTGTTTAATTTAAGCTTAATAATATAATGTTTTTTATATAAAAAAATTAAATATTTTGTTAGAATTAAATGATTATCTTATATATTTTAAATTCTTTATATTTAAATTGAGATGTTTATCCTATTTTGATAATGTTTATCAGTTAGTTATGAATTCAAACATATAATTTAAAAATTTGTACTCATGCATTATGACTTGTAATCTTGAATTTTAAGTAATGTGTATAAATAAACAGTACTCAATGCATAAAACCATGTTTTTAAGAGTTTCTTCGATAGTTTAATAATAATGTAACTTATTTTAGGTTTAATAATATAATGTTTTTTTTATAAAATAAACATTAAATATTTTGTTAGATTTTTTTGATTATGTTTTAGATTTTTTATATTTAAATTTTGATTTTTATCCTGTATTTAGTTATGCGGGGAGTTGAAGTAATAGTGATTTTAGGGGAGTTAAAATGGTTAGAGATAATGATTGAAAGTTAATAAATAACATTAAATTGTAGTACATAAGCTTTAATGATTATTTTTAAAAGATTTTAAGTAATTATCATTAAATAATAGTATTAAGCTTTAACAATTGTTTTTAGAGCATCTCCAATGGAGGTTCTTACAAGAACCTCTTTTTTACACTTTTTGGTACCACCTAATTTTTAACTCATCAATTTAAAAATTTATATAAAACTCCACAACCGTAGTTCTTATAAGAACCTTATGTCAACATCAATAATTATTATATATTTATAAATAAATATCAAATATTTAATTTAACTACCAATAAAAATGAGGAAATTGTTATTTCACATAAATTCATGATAAGAACAAGGTTCTTAAATAAAAACTTAAAAGGGGTTAGGTTCTTATAAAAACTATTCATAATGGTAGGTTTTACAAGACACTTCACTTTTTGTTTACAAGAACCTTGCATTAAAGATGCTCTTTAAGAGTTTTTTATATATGATTTATAATATAGTATAGATATCAAATCTCTCTTTTTCTAATAGAAACCTTTATTGGACCACATACTAAGTTTGGAAGTATGTTGCATGATTCAAGTGGTGAGCTTTTTTTATTGAACCTTTTTTCAAAGTTTGGAAGTCAACTTTTTGGTTTTTGATATCTCACAATCTCACCCCACATCCGCACCTCCCTTACAAGTCAAAATGAATATGTATATGGCCAAGTCCCATCTATAATTTATTATGATGTTTTTTTTTCTTTCGTAGCGTATACCAATCAACTATAAACACCTGTTTTTTCCCTTTAGCAATAACATTTTTAACAATTCGAGCTTTTAATGAGTTACTCGAGCCTGAGCTCGAGATAGATTTTCGAGGTCGAGTCAATATTAAAAACAAAATAAAACTTATTTTGCTTAACAAATCGAGCTTCATAACACCAATGTTCGACTCGGCTCGTTCCAAAGCTCGACTAAATTTTTCGAGTCGAGCCAAGCCATACACGTTTTCAAGCCAAACATATTCATAAACCATACAATCAAAATATAAAAATTATCGAGCTCAAGCCAACAAAAAAGTTAATCGATTTTGTTTACAACCCATATGTATAATGTGAAAGGATTCAAAAGGCGTTTGTGCAGATACCGTAGAGACGACAAGTTGTTGCTTGTCGTTACTCGTTCTATTTAGAAACAACATCAGATGTACGCTTTATAACAAACCGCATCTACATTGTTTCAATTGATTCTTGATTCGAGTTACAAATTTCTAAATTTTCATTGTGCTTGTGCTATCGTAACCCAATAATGGTTTTGGGCCAACACCTCGTCTCATGTTTGTTTGCTACAAGTGGATCTTCCACAGGGAATTATGTCCGACATTTGTCGGAAATGTATCCTATCGGTTTGTTGACGTTGTTAAAGAATCAAAGGTATATGAACGAAAAACCTGTACACAAGAAGAACACGTTGCTACGCTATGCAGACCGTTCATGGACGATAAGACTGTTGTTCTCGTACCCATTGTTGTGAATGATTGGGAGCATCGGATCAACTCTCCAAATCCCGTCAACGATGAATTTAATCTACAAAACAATAAGCGAAAATTATTGAAACCATTTCTTGGATTATAAATTTTTTTCGATACTAACAAGATTACCTATACCTCATATCTTCCTGGATACAACTTCAGGGAGGCAGAGAAAATTCCTGTCTTTGTTTTCTCCATCTTTATCTGCAATAATCATCGTAATATAAACTTCTTAAAATCATAAATTATATATATATATATATATATATATATTATATATAGTTGGTTTCCGGTAAGAATAGTAGTAATCGTGAGAAGGGTAACAAGGGATCTCCACCCTTGGATCAATCCTAAATCCTAATTGAAGATCAATTGAAAATTCCCTTCTAAGCTAATTCATGGGTTATTTTAGTAATATGAACCATTAGATCAACACTAATTAAAAGTGATCAAGGGTCCAAATCCATTCTTACACTTCTCAACATAATTCCTATTCTCACACGATCATATATATATATATATATATATATATATATATATATATATAGGAGTGGTTTCATTTGCAAACCCCCCTAATTTGTACAAACCGTGCAAACTCAAGCCAACCAATCATAATTTTTTTTTTCACTTTTTCTTATTTACGAGGGTTTTTCAGTTAAAATAATATATGAAACAATTTCATCAAAAATATATGAGGGTTTTTCAGTCAATAATATATGAAACAAATTTCATTATAATGAGAAAATACATGAAACAATTTCATTTTTACATAAAAAACAAAAACATATGAAACAATTTTCATCAAGAAAAGAATTATACGAAACAATTTCATCAAATTAAACAATTTCATTAAACCAATTCATTAAATTAACTGATGAAATCGACGGTCTGCATGGTTTGCATTTGATCCCTCCCCTGTGTATAAAGTTGGTTTCTGGTAAGAATAGTAGTTATTGTGAGAAGGGTAAAAAGGGATCTCCACCCTTAAAGATCAATTGAACATTACCTTCTAAGCTAATTCATGGGTTATTTTGGGACTTGATCTGAACCATTAGATCAACACTAATTAAAAGTGATCAAGGGTCCAAATCCCTTTTTACGCTTCTACTTTAACTCCTATTCTCACATGATCATATATATATATATATATAGAGAGAGAGAGAGGCGTTCAAATACAACCCCTCTAGATTATACAACCGATGCAACCCACCTATCCACCATCCATTTCAAATGGTAACCATTGATGATCAAATAGACACTCCTGATTTGGTTGTAAGGGTTGTAGGAATGCAAAATATTGCATAATAACCCACCTCCCTCCCTCCCTCTCTCTCTCTCTCTCTATATATATATATATATGATGTACACAAACCTGACCTCTACTCAAAGAGTGAACAGTTGAAAAATTGAGGATAATGACGCATATTTGGAGTACACAGTAAAATTTGTAAACGAATTTAAGAGAGAGGGAGAACCTGAGACGTCCAACCATCAAACGATCCAACTAAGAGCACTTCCGAGGCTGTATGAGTCCAAAATATGGAGGTGGTGCGAAGAAGCTGCAAAGTTCTACGTGCACTATCGATTCTCCTTTGCTTCTCCTCAACTAATTTCTGTGTATCACTGAAACCAGACATTACTGATAATCATTGGTTTGTATTTCACCTAATGTTGATGGATAAATTAAGAGAAAAACATACATTACTGATAATGCTATCTTTCCTTCAAACACTGATAGTTTTGCGCGTATTGATCTCAATTTATCCTCAGCCTTCATAAGTTCGTTTTCTTGGAATTCCCATGCATCGGAAAGCTGCTGCAACTCACTCGAACTGCTTTCATGCACCTGGTCAAGAAAGATTTGGTCACAAGTTGTGCGCAAAACTCAAGTTAGTATGCATGCCCGAATAGGACTTAAGGCACTAAGTAAGATATTTATAGAAATGATGAGGGTTCATTTATTATGATCCGGATATTTAAGGAAGATGATCAGAGTTCATTCATTATCATCAATGTTTAGATTAGGAAACAACATAAATATTTATGGAACCGATATTCATTAGACTAAATGGACGGTTGAAATTGGTTTGTACTAATTAGGTGGTTTCCAAAAGAAGGGGACTCATAATCACAATATAGCTAATATAGTTAAAATTCAAGCTAGGTTAGCTCAAACACCGATATAATAAGTTGAGTATGGATTCTCATTCAGGCTACGGCATTCTTATACTTTGAGATAAAAAAAGGGGGGGTTCTCCGTGTTACTCAGAATTAGAATAAAGAATACGAGAACAAAAATGTGTTCCGGGTCATTAATATGTTTGCTCGCTGTCGCTGCAATTGTGGCCTCTCAGGAGAATCAATAACTACATCTTTTGATGCATTGCATTTCTAGTACTACTAGTACATTTGAAATTCTTAATTGGAAGTGAGAGATAAGTGACTAATGAGGTGCATAATCGACGAATTGTGCAAAACAATGGGAGTATGATAAACAACAAAGATTGATAACATATACATATAGTGTTCGGTTCACGTGAGACCAGCCTGTTTTCGTGAGACCCCTGAGACCACAAAATAATACTTAAACTTCATGCAAAACATTGTGGAAGAACGAAAAACACCGAACCTTACCTTCACAGGGTTTTGCTATGAAGGTTCGTTGTTATTTATATGGCCTCACGGGTCTCATGAAAACAGTCTGGTCTCACATGATCCCAAGTCTATACATATATATAATACTGGGTCGGGGCAATGTGAAGAATGCCATCTCCACCAGGTAAAGTCGATGTATTCCCGTACTGGACTTGAGACCCGATAATGCGGGGAATCCCCATCCCCACCCGAGTCGAGTGAACCGGGTACCCACCAGAGTCGGGTCAAACCACCATTCTTATTCCTGAAGAGGACCCTAAATGGTTCAAACTTCTACATTGACTACTTGCAAAAATCATAGCACAGTCAGATAGAAATATCACTTTCTGTCCTACATGACCAAAAAAGTTTTAATTATTATTGTGTTCGGTTGGTCAGTACATCATCATTATCCTTTGAGCTTAAACCAAGTCATTATAAAGGGTCTTTTTTCTTACTTGTTGTTTGGTTGGTTTTCCCTCAAGTCCTATATAGATAAAGTCTATACGGATAAAGTTGTCCGTGTGGATTAATTTGTCTATATAGATTGAGAAGACTTTTGTTTTGGAATGGTTTTTTCATAGATGAAATGAGTGTGTTTTTTAATTGGGAGGGTATGTTTGGAAAAAACTTGGCTTTCTGCATAAAGCTCCCCCTAGAAGCTTAGTGAATAAGTCACTTTCTGTATCATTAAGCCACTACCAAACAGTCATGTATAGCCGACACAATAAGTTGTAAGTCCTATTAAGCTCATTAAGAAACAAACAGACCCTAGCCTTTTTCAGGAATGAAAGTCTTATAATTGTTAATCAATAAATACGAAACGGAGGTCTTATATAAGGAAGAAATTTGCTGACCTCCGAGTTAAGTGTCTGACTTTTGGATCGTAACGAGCGAAGGGCAGTGGAGAGCTCAAGTTGCATGTCCTGAAGTCGAGATCTTATCTGCTCTGGGTTTATCTCCTGATGTCTTTCATGTAGTTGTGAATCACGCTGTATAACAAGCATTTTATCCGTTGAGTCCTCTTTTCCGTAATCAATCTCTGCAGCTGCATATGAAAAAATGAACGCGTGTTGGCAAGCATATTGGTTAAAACAGACGTAAGTCAAATTGTTAAGGCTACAAAATCACAAAAAAAAAAAAAAAAAAAAACCTTGAAAATCTGAGAAGTGCCTTCTTGGAATCATCCAAGTTCCCTGTGCATTCGATTCACCTGAGATTATCACCACAAGGTCAACGAGAGATCTTATTCGGTTGCATACCCGCCATGTCTTTTTCATGAAGCAACACATTTCATGTTCCATATTACATGTGCAAAAATCAAAAACTATACAACCACTTGGGTTGTGGCACACTGGTAAGGCTTAGGGGATGTAGTGGAAATCTCATCTTCCCCGGGTTTGAATCCAGGCGCTGCCAAAGCCTTTGTGGCCATGGAGGTTCACCTGCGATGACTCCAGACCATTCGTGGTTTGCCCAGGGGATTTAGTGCGCGTAAGCCGGTCCTAAAACCCACGGTTCCCCAAAACAAATTCAAAAACTATACAATGTGTTTGGTATGCGGAACATGACGAGACTTGACAGAACAAAAACTTGTTGCCCCACATTTGGTGCAACATTAGACTAGGACACGACGTGACTGATTGGGATAAAAATGCATTTTTTTGTCCCATCAACATAAGTGGAACAAAAATTACAGAGATGGGACAAGATTGGTAAACTATAAATTATTCATGTCAAACTAAAACCCTAAAACCCTCCACAATTGTTTCACCTGCCTACCTCACTCTCGCTCGTTCAGTCCTTTCCGGTATGCACACCCACAAAAAGATACAAACCATCAAAATGAAACACCCAAAATATCTCAATTTGTTCATAAGCACAAGCTTATTACACTGCAACATACACATTAATACATCAACTGCAAGAACAAGGATCAAGGGATTAAGAACTTAAGATACAGCTCAATCTCAATATGAGATAACTCAATGCCCTATGGGTTGGAAGTGCGCAAAAACCAAAACAAATTGCAATATGAGATCTTCAATTAACAGAATAATAACAATAACTCACCTGCATTAGTCGACATGTGAAAATCTGAAAGACCACCATTGTCTTTACTTGAAGCATATATGTTTTTCTCCATACAAAGATCAAATGACAAACTCCTATGTTTCTTCAATCTACTAAGTATACCTTCTATTCCTGTATCTTCATCGTCTATCACCGTTTCACTGATCAAAACAATCGTTTTAACTCAATTTAAACCCAATTTCCATCAGCAGTTTGCATTAGTGGAACTTTAAACAGAAGCATTTAAAAAACAGTGTGAGTACAATTTTGTAGATTCCGTTTTGTACATAAAGATTTGAAGGAAAGAAACAATGTACAGTTGATTTTGTTACCCACTACATTTACACATATATCATCAATCTTTATTCAAGAAACATAAATCATTGGGAATGACATTCAACTTCCAATATCTCCAATTTCAAATTATGATTTAAGAACACCAATTTTCTTCTGTTTACTATTGCATCTATTATTAAAGAACCCCAAATCAAGAACGTGTATTAAGGTATTACAAAATTGAAAAGAAAGATCTTACAGTGGTCTACCAGAAGGTGAAGCAGCTTGATGAGATGAACTAATAGAACCTGAAAAAGGGTCATACACATGTCTTTGTTGAAAACTTTCAACCCTTGTATGTAACTCTCTAAGATCATTGTAATCATTACTCTCCAAATCATTTTCATCATCAGAATAATCCCAACCAAAAGCCAACCAACCACCTGTCTTGGTGATGGCATTCACTAAATCAAGTCTCCCAGCATCCAATAGTTGTTTCTTAGTTGGGAACTCATTTGGGTTCTTCGAATTCTTCATGAACGCCAAGATTTCTCTCTCCAAAGCCAACTCTGCTTCAGTATCGAAACACCCTTCAGACGAAAACCCTTTTATTGTTCTTGTTCTTGTTTCTTTCAACTCTTTAAACCCTAAAACGCAGTTTTTTTTCGCCAACAAGAAGGAAAATTGTGGCCTATTCTTGAAATTAGAACCCAACCCGAGAATGGAAGCCAGAGGGGGAATTAAGTGATGCACAGTTGAGGAGGCGATTGAGGACACCATCGTTCAGGCATTTCTTCGAGCAGATGGTGTGTGTGGGTAAAAATTTGGACCAAGATTCAGCATTTGCAGCGAAGTAGAGATTATTATGGTTATGGATGGAGAAAGAAGGCGATGGAGGGGGATCGGAAAGAGTGAAGAAAGAAGGGTATGTGAAGCAACGAACAATATAAAAACGGGATTAGTCAGGTAGAAATTTAATGGTTGATACAACGTGGAGTAAACGTCTATTTTGGGAATACCCTTTTTGAACTTGAAAATGGGTAGTGTAAACTAGCTTATAAGCTAGCTTTTTAAAACGCTTTTACGAGTAGTTTTTCAATAAGTTAGCTTGTGGTGATCCAAACATGTACCAAGAAAAAAGGTTCTTATAAACTAATTTTTTTTTACCAAACATAACCTAAGAGTTATTTTTACATTTTTTTTTGTTACTTGTTAACTCATTTTAACTATAAAATCAAGAACTCTTTTACAAGTCCATAATAATAATTTTATAAGAATCTTTTTTTTATGAGTTTCATTTATTCTTTCAAAATCAATAATAATTAAATAAATTATATTAATAATTATAAAGTAAATAAAAAAATGTCATTTCTTACAAACTACTTCATGTTAATCAAATAATTGAAGAGTTTGAATGCAATTCGGGATGGTTTTAGTGATTAGTCAGTGTAATTCTAATAATCTTCATATAGTAAATTATCTCTTTGTAGGCCCATATTTATGTCCCGTTGTCGTTGTTGTACTTCTTTGTTTTGTTTTAATATTATGTTAGCCTTTCAAATACATAATTTTTGGGGTTTTATTTAAGAACATTACTATTCCATTACTCGTTTATATGATAAAACCATACTCACATTATATCATACGGATACACAACTAGTTTAATCAAAATGATGTCTATCCATGAATTGAATGATTTTTTTGGAACTGTTGTTTTATGAACCTATTTGGGTCAAATTAATATTTACGCAGGGACGGACTTATAGTGTAGGGAATACGGTGGCACGTGCCACCGTATTATTTCTCCGTCGAAGGGTTAAATTTTTTACGATTATGAAAGGTGTAACCGTATTGTTTTAAAATGTGTCACCGTATGATATTCAAAAGTTTAAGAAGATGCAACCGTACCTTGTAATCAACCAAAAACCCAGAAAAAAAAAACTCTTGAAATCAACCCAAAAAACCAAAAAAAGTCCCTCGAAATCGATAAAAAAAAAACTTAAAAAATCTCTCGAAATCAAGCAAAAAACTATAAAAATCGCTCGAAACAGTGGAATTAGGCCAAAAACACGTCGGGCGATATTGAACGTTGGTAACACGTCGATAAAAACCGTACTTATTGTAATTATTTTTATCTATATTATATAGTGTCACCGTATGAAAAAAAAAATATGGGTCCATTCCTGTGTTTACGAAATGTAAAAAAGAAGTTTTTGATTTCTACGTGTGTAAGAGAGAATTTGTAAGAAACAGTAAATCCATCGGTAAATGTATTATGGATTTCACTCTTCGACTTTATTAATTATACAAAACATGAGTGAATCCAAGAATTTACATAAACAAAAGATCACATACACATTGATTGTTAAGCTTAATGTCAAAGAAGCAACAACTAATGTTGTGGCATGGACTTATACAAATCGATGGTGACTACAATTAAACTTAGATACATCATGACATACGACTTTTAAAACCAAAATGAAGGATTATAAATCCGATTTTGATGGTTAAGTTGTTGGTTTTTAAGCCCATTTGGCCATTATAGACATCCCTCCGGCGCCTAGCAACACCGCAACGTACGATTTAATTTGAAGCTTAATGCTCCCCTGAAGTTTCGGACCCATAAAATCAGCCGCAAGAAGATCCACCATAGCCATGTAGATCAGGAGACCGGCCGAAGAAGCGTTGAGTAATCCCACGGTGATCAACGCGCTTGGGCTGTTCTCCTTGTACGTCTTTGACAACCCGATCCCTAACGCAATCCCGAATGGAGTCGTTATGGAGAAGAAAAACACCATCGCCGCTTTCTTCATCATCTTGTATTCAGCCTGCAGATTCATTAAACCAAATATATCATTACTTAAATGTAATTATAATCATCAATTAAAATGATATTTACGAGACTACGTATGTATGACCCTATTACATTACTCTAAAAGAGCCCTTGAGGTAAAAATGAAGATTCTAACATATATATATATGGGGGAAAAATAATCTAAGTGTAGCCGATTTGAGACTCTAACATGTCCATATTGTCCTAGAGTGTCGATAGGGGTCTAGACAAATACAGATTGCCTTAGAGTGTTGAGTCCTTTGAGTAAATGTGGGCTCAAATACCATGTGAGAATATATCGAACCCTGTTATATTAATTACTTTATGAAAAAACCTTGTGGATCAGAAATGAAGTTTTCCATATATATAAAAACAAAATGATCCAAGTATAACCGATATGAAACTCTAACGATATTAAAAGTAAAGATTTGTAGACCTGGAGGATGCAACCACCAAGACCCATGCCTTCAAACATTTGGTGGAAACAAAGAGCTGCAATCAGTGGTTTGATGGTGCAGACGTCGTTTGAAGCTCCAACACCCAGTCCTATTACAATCGAGTGAACCACTATTCCAAGCTCCAGCACCTATACATACATCCATACATATATATATATATATATGGTGAGATTCAGAGAAAATTTCTAAATAAATCGAAAACTGGAAAACTACGAGAAAAAGGATGAAAAATATATATGAATATGAATGTCAAATTAACAAGAAAAATATAATCGATTTTTCAGTGTAATTTATTTTGCTCGAATTTTATTTTTCTGTTTTTTTTGGAATAAAAAAATAGGAGGGGGGAGGTAAGGTTTTTATATTTAAAAATATTATTATAAATGTCTTTTTAATCACATTCAACAGATTAATTAATCTAACGATTGATAAAGTGTTTTTTAGTTTTTTATTTATTTAAGGTTTTCGTCTGAACCTGATCCCCTCTCTATATATATATATATCAAATTAAGAACTTTAAATTTTCAAAATAAAATAAAAAACTCGAATTTCTTATCAAATTTCATCTGCAAATATTTCTTACTAACCATGGCAACAACGCGATACCGCAACAGCTGTGCACCAATTGGTCCCTTTTGCGTACCACCATGGTTGTGTCCATGATGATGTCCGTGAAAACCATGTCCACCACCACTCGCCACCACCCCCATCTCACCATCTCCGGCTGAAGCCGACACCGAGTTATTCTTCTTCGTATACACACTAGTAGCCATTGAATCCACCATCAGCGTAAAAACAGCCGACAACATAGCCACAAAACCCGTAAACGGAAACTTATGCCACGGGTTATCCGCCAAACAACTCGACCTCAACATGTCGAAAGAATCCGGCAACACGTGCATGAACCCGGTGGCCAGAATGATGCCGGAGGCGAACGCTTTGACGATCACGAAAAGGGCCCGGTCGGGGCTGAGGGCGGGGACCGAACGGGTGACGAGGGGGAGGCAGACGCCGATGACGCTCGTTATGAGGATCGTAGCAATGCCGATGAGTTTTAACGGCAGAGCTTTGGATTTGTTGGTGCAAGTGTTGTTGGTTTCTTCTTCACATTGAGCTAGGGTTTTGGTGAAGAAGAAAGATATGAAGAAAATGAGTTTTAGAAGATTTGTAGTGTTGAAAGCAGCCATGTTTTTTTTTTTTTTTGGGTTTGGTTGATTGGTTGTAAATGGATATTGTACTTTGGTCTTGTTGATGTTTTCTTGATATATAGACGGTTGTTTTGTACGGTAGGTTGAAAATGATATTGATAAATGTGAATTAAATAAATACAAGTTGTTGATAGAAATTGGAAGTTAATTAATTTAAAGTTCAAGAAAAGTGGGGTTTTTTTTAATGCAAGCCATAAATAAATGTTTGGATTAGATAAATAGAGGATAGTTCAAACGAGAACGTTAAATATTTAAGAAAATAAAAAATCATGTACAAAATTATATGTGATTTTACATTAATCGGCAAAAACTGGACGCGGACAACTTTGGCCGCGATTTAAGTCGCGAGGCAAAGTCGTTTGAATTATATATGATTTTGCATGTACTCGGTTGTTCTCGGATTTTTTTTATACAGATATTGTTCTCATATGAATCCACGTCTAGACAAATATGTACCTGTGAATTGTGAAAAGGAAGACCAAATTAACTTGATAAACATGAAAAGAAAAAACTTGTATTTTAAATACAAAAACAAATTACTAATCTCCAAAGTCAACCATTAGGATGAGAGTATGTCTAACAAATTTTTTAAAATATGATTTTAGGAATTTTTAATCCTTCTCTAAAATGGAGGGATTATGAGAAAAAACGTGAAATTCTTTGAATTTGGAGAAATATCTAAAAATGATAATTTAGGAAAAAGAAAATGGTTTTTTATTCTTTTAGATCAACGAAAGTTCTTGAAATTAAAACGATAAATAATTTGATAATTAATACAATTACAATTGGGTCAAACGGAGGTTTAATTGGGGCTATGTTTTCTCCCCAATCTTGGGATACTTTTTTCCTATTTAAATTGATTTTTTCTCATTTCAACTATGAAAATTTTCTCATGTTTTTAAGATATTTTTTGAATGTCTACTTTGTATTATGTCTCTTTCAAATTATAGATATTTATGTTGTTTTGTGAAATGGGAAAAGGTTATGTTTAAGGTTGGGGCTTTTGGTTTAATTTGTAGTTTTTGTCGTTTTCTTTTAATCTTATATGAACTCGAGTATTTGTTTATATTTTATATATAAATACATAGAAAATTGAGTATTTTTTTAGATTTTTTATATAAATACGTAGAAAATCAAATTTGATGGGGTGATTTATATTTTGCATGTGATTCATGATGAATCTTATAAAATAAAAGTATACCCTATGTAATAATCGGGTTCAAAACGGTTAATTTTAAAGTTTTGGAAGATAAAGTGTAAATTGGCAATAATAAGGATCTTGGCCTAGGGCTCCTCCCATTTTGTTCCTGACGGCTGAAAAGTTAGAAGAATGAGAGAGGGAAGGATATTCTAAGCTTGTAGGAGAGCGCGAAGGAAATTTAGCTTCAGAGGAGGAACTCATTGCGATCGATTAAGGTAACTTCTAAACTCTCCATGTTTATTCTTGAGGTTATCAGGCTCTGCTAGTTGGGTATTTGTAACGCCCTCAATTATGGAAATAACAACTAATTTAAAATTTTGTAAATACGTCGATAATTGATTCATCTATAATCACAAAAAAAGTTTTAACCTCAACACATGTAATTTATTCTCTACATACAGTCTATAACAAGGACAGTGCTACTAAAACCCAATAATAGTCGTTATCTCCAAACTGCGGAAGACATCATCAACTACTTACACTTGCACAAAGCTAAGGCTCAACTTTACACTTGCACAAAGCTAAGGCTCAACTCTTCATAGCTGCTACTACCAAACCCCAACGGGAACCTGATGTACATGCCGACAAATAAAAAGGTTAGGCTTAACGCCTAGTGAGCTCAAGAGTTTTCAACATATATAAATTAATCGTTTAAAAAGAGAAAATGCAGTTAAAATCATAATATTTCAAAACGATATACTTCACTTATGAAAACGACTCGTTTACCGATAAATATGTATTTTAAACGAAAGAGACACCGAGTTAATCGTTAACCAAACCAAACTGTTTTTAAAACAAAGACCCCAATATAAAACGTTCTTTCGTAAATTCAAGTTCACTCAAAACTTACTCAAAATGAGAATAGGAAGAGGACTCCCAATTCTATAAAATGCGGGTAAAATGTTATATCTCGAAATACCTAACACGGGTGGAACATGACCCACAACTCATAAAACCAAAGATAAAAACCCATATAATTAAATATCACCGTGAAAACGGTCATTAGACCCAAAACTCACGCAACCATAAAATTTAAAGAAATCAAATACTGAAACGTAGAAATGACACATTCCATTCAAACCTTAATATACATGGGGAAACCCCAATATTAAGGTCATCATTTATCGTCGACCATACAAAACCAAAGTTGGTAAAAATATGACATCAACATTTAAAATACCACGGATCTACGACCGAGAGACCCGTATACATTGAGAATAGAGGAACACGCAATTAGGCCGCCCATACAACATCCTCGCGTGTCATCTAAACGTTTCCATCTTGGGTGGCAAGAACACGTGAATGGGGCCACCCTTGATGTTATTGGATTTCACCACGTATCCCGGACTTAGTTCCCATGCCATACCATACATCATAACCTCAGACCGTTTACTGCCTCTAGCCATACCCCGTCGAGTTCCACCCCCAAGGACTTACGGACACGGGTGCCTATCCAATCTAGAAGAGTTTCAACTCGGAGGCTTGTTCCACCTATTGCCTACTCGATAGCGAACCCAAGCGGTCAACGGTCATAACCAACCTTACCCGCTTTCCCAAAACAGACAAACTTACGTGCCTATGGATCCATTACAACACTGTCTAACGTTACATGACTCCAAATGAAAGACGAAAGCTCCCAAAACATGTAACTCTCAAATGCCACGAAAATGCGCCATCATACTCAAAACCCCACAACGGTTATTAATCCGGACATATGTCCTCAATACTCAATTTAGTCAAAACCGAGCCAAAGACCCAACAATTTGCGTAAACCCCCAAATGAAATTCAGTATAAACCCTGAAACACGTTGACCAACTATCATGCAAACACAACGACCAAAAGTATGTTTAACTCAAATATCATCATTGGTTGAGGCAAACCATTTTCCAAATGAACCCATACCCTTATATTTCAAAAATGCCTCATAACACGATAATATGCATTTTTCGAAAAGGTTTATAAGATCAAATACACAAAATGACACTTGCGTCAAATAAACTCCAATTATATATGTAAAATCATCAAAGAGCATTTCAACATCATTTATTTACCAAAATTCTCAAAGATCCCAAACTGGGTGTTTCACCATGTTTATAAAACTAAACATTTCAAAATAACCAAACTTATCAGGTGATCAGCAATTAACAATTTCATGTAAAACACAAAACACTTTAAAATGAACATTTTGGCATGTACACCGTTTTCACAAATCAACTTGAACTCACCTTACTAGATTTAGGCTAAATCTAGATTTTACCCCCAACTTGAGCTTCCTTGAAGAACTCTGAATCCACAAGCAAAACCTTCCAAAAACCTATCATCACAAGTTTCCAACCATGAATATACTAATTCAACCATTTAGAATCGATCCTCAAACATTTTACAACAAAATCTCCAACTTGGCCAAAACCCTAAATTTTGACCTAATTTCTCCAAAACCATCAAATCCGAAATTGAAGGAACCAAACACTAGAAAATCATCAAGAGAACATTTATATCTTATATTAGGGTTTAGAAATGGAAGGGATACACTTACCACTTAGGTTTTGATCAAAACCCTAAAACTTATAAATCTCAAGGAATGAGAAGGAACACTTGATCTAGCACATAAGGTTGGGGTTGCAAGCTTGATGATGATGGAACACCTTAGAATCCATGGAAATGACCTTAAAATGGGTTAGGGTTTGTAGGGAATGAAGAAGGAACGATTTGGGAGAGAATGGGGGAGTTTTGGAGAAGAGAGTGAGAAAGAAAGATGAAAATCCCGTCTTAACAGCACCCTGGTGCCCTGGTGTGACATTGACCATCAACATTATCCAGGGCAATGTCTCCATCTTCCCCCAGACCACGGTACCTTCTCTGCGACTGTGACAATGCGACTATGACACTGTCATAGTCATCGGGCATTGTCGTTGAACTCTTTCCAAGCCCCGAAACTCAACTTTTTCAACGTTCACACCCCTGATACTCTAAGGGACTTTAAACAATGATTTCCCAACAAAATTCCCGCCGTACATAGGTTCCAAAAACGTTCGGGTGTCCTCTACTTACTGAAAATTACGGGTGTTACAGTATTAGTGTGGGGAGAATGAATTTTCTTATGTTTTATCTAAATGGTTATAGATAATCTTGATTAAGCAATGGGTTTTTAAGGGAAATTATTGTTCTAATTAATTGGGCGAAGTAATCTAGCTTATGGTGTAGTTAAATCTCGTGAACTCGAGGAATCGGGTTGTTCAAAAACCCTTAATCGCCTCCGGGCGAAACTGGGCGACCCCGGGGTTGATCGAAACCCGGACGTAGGTTGGCACCGGGGGGAACCCGGGAGACGTGGTCCGGGTGTGTGTACCACGGGCGAGTGTGGGGGACCGGGGGAGTCCCGGTCGTTGAGACCCGGGAGGGTCGACCCTGGGAGGCGGGGGACCCGGGGGTGGGGGAACCCGGGTCGTGACCCCGGGAGACGGGGGAGCCCGGGGAAAGGGGTATCGGGCGCGGAGTGAACCGGGGGTCGGGATTATCCGGGGAATGTTTGTTCAGTAGCTGTAATTAGGATTATTGGGGTGAAATGCTTGAGAAATTTATAAGAATCGTTAGTGAAGTGTCTTATCGGCTTATCGGCATTGTCGTAGGTGGTGAGGTCGTTAGGAAGCAGATTTTTAAGCAAGGACCAAAGGTGAGTCTTTCAAACTGAAGATATTTATGATTTTGGAAGTTAATTTATACTTGCGAGTTTTATATCTAAATGCTTGAGGTAGTAAAATAGTTTATTTCATGTTGAGGTTATTTTAAAGCATAACTCATTCCGCGTGAGCTTTATATATGTGAGATTTCCTGTAAGCGTGGTTTATATTTTTATCGTTGACTTAATGTATGCATACATTGTTGTGAGCTGTATGGCCAAAGTCGGGGGGTGTGGCCCGCCTGAGCTCGTACCGGGGGGTGTCTCGTTTATGCCAATTGGGAGGTGTGACTCATATAAGGCAGTATGAACCAGACACGTCGTTTTCTTCAGGTAACCGTAGTGTGTGCCAGAAGCGAGTTTTCCTTAAAGCGTTATTTTTTGCCAAGCTAAATGGGTTAAGTTACTTTATAAACTTGTATTTGCTAAATTACGAACTGTTTTGAGGGAACTCATAGACCTTTGGTCTAACCCTTGCTCTTTCAAAAACTAAAAACCTTTCCAGGTCGTCGAGAGATAAGCTGCTCTAGCAAGGGTAAAGAGAAAGTTTGATCGGGTACCGGAGTAGAAGACCACCTATTTGCATGTTTTGTTTCGCTTAATCTCAGTTGTAATAGGTTGCCTTATTGCAAACCTGGTATATTTGAAATTTTAGATTTGTTGTCTTGGGCCGTTTTTGGGCGGAATTTCCTTATTTTAATAGTTGCTTTATAGATCTTGTTTGGGTCTTTATACCCTATTTGTAAAATTATAAAATATATAAGATATTTTTAAAGTTGAAGTTGTAAAACATATTATTTCTAATATGCTTGTAGACTTATTTTAGTTTTCGAATTTTGATAATCTATACTATATTATAAAATACGGATAAAAAAACTCTTAAAAACAATTTCTAAAACATAATATACCGTTATTTAATGCTAATTACTTAAAATCTCTTAAAAACAATCATTAAAGTTTTATATACTACATTTAATGTTATTTATTAACTTTCAATCGTTATTTCTAACCACTTTAACTCCCCTAAAATCACTCCCCATTTTAATCTCCTAAAATCACTCTCCTGCATAATTAAATAAATGATGAAAATCAAATTTTAAATATAAAAAATCTAAAATATAATTAAGAAAATCTAACAGAATATTTAATGTTTATTTTAAAAAACATTATATTATTAAATCTAAAATAAATTACATTATTATTAAATTTTTATACTATATTATAAAGCATGTATAAAAAACTATTAAAAACAATTGTTAATGGTTAATATACCGTTATTTAATATTAATTACTTAAAATTTCTTAAAAACAACCATTAAAGTTTTATATACTACATTTAATGTTATTTATTAACTTTCAATCATTATCTATAAGCACTTTAACTCCCCTAAAATCACTCACTGCATAATTAAATACATGATAAAAATCAAAATTTAAATATAAAAAATCTAAAATATAATTAAGAAAAAATATAACAGAATATTTAATGTTTATTTAAAAAATGAATTATATTATTAAATCTAAAATAAATTACATTATTATTAAACTATCGAAAAAACTTTTAAAAACAAGTTTTTATGCATTAAGTACTGTTTATTGATACACATTATCTAATATTCAAGATTACAAGTAATGATGCATGAGTACAAATTTCTAAAGTTATATCTTTGAATTCATAACTAACTAATAAACATAATCAAAACAGGATAAACATCTCAATTTAAATATAAAGAATTTAAAATATATAAGAGAATAATTGAATTCTAACAGAATACTTAATTTTTTATATATAAAAAACATTATATTATTAAGCCTAAAATAAACAAATTTATAAAAAAAAATCATTATCATTCTCTCAAAACCATCCAAAATTGTATCGTAAATCGACAAAAAATAAAAGGAAACATTAAAATCATGATGTATCTCGCTGTATTGCACGAGTACGATTCTAGTTATTCTTTAAAATTAACATATAATTAAAACTAAAATAAATTATGAAGTATATATTTATTTTTAAATCTAGAATATTTAAATTTAAAAACAATTTATATTAAAAAAATCTTTAATTTAACGTTTATATCAATATATTTTTTGGGTATTTAAAGCAGGTTTTCAAATTAGAAAGATATATTTATCAACTGTTTGTAATTTCTGTTTTCTTTAAGCATGGATTTCGAATTTTATTTTTATTAAAAATTGCGTTTACTTATTTAAATTGAAGAACAACGATAAATGAATGATTGTTTATTCAGAGTTGCATGGCGGTAGGAGCAATCCATTATTATAAGATGTGTTTTTTTTGTCGTTTTGTACATTAAAATTGTATTAGCAATGTAGCCATGCAATGCATCGGGTTGAAAAATTGTAAATGAAAATAAAAAATTAATGTAATAGTTTATCAGAAAAAAGAAAAAAAAATATATAGAGTAAATCATATATTTGTAATTTATGTAGCATTAGTAGTGATAAATGCATAACTTAAGTTTTTTCAATCATGAAGCATTAATAAATTTTATTAAAGTAATCGTTAAATGTATATTTGAATTTTAAAAACATGTATTAATCAGCGATATCTAACGAATGATAATATTTTTTCAAAATACTAAAATATAGAATAGGTAAAAATAACAAATATAATGTTGGATAATATTGTTTTGTATCTAAACGTATATATAGGTTCATTATTAGTTAGTTTTATAGAATTCAAAAAGCTTTAAAAATTTGTATACATGAATAAAATACATGTACTATCATAATTAAAGAAATATGTTAATTTGAGCAAGCAAATAACTTTTCTTCTTTTGGAGAAAACCTAAATGGAAGGAAAAAAATTTGAATATGGAAGGTAGTGAAAAAGTAAAGTTTGAATTTTTTTCAAATGAGTTGTACCTTATGCATACTAAGTTGTGAATTAAGAGATTTTTGAAATGTATGCATAAAATGGTAGTACCTTATATTTTATAAGTAGTAATTAAGAGTTTTTTATTCCGTCTTTATAATATAGTATAAATTAGTGAAAACGATTTACTTCATTTATAATCAGACACATTAACGCTAATATTTTTTTTAATGTAGAGCAAAGACATAAATACCGTCATTAATTAACATATTAGAAGCGTACTCGCGCAATGCAGCGAGATACATCACGATTTTAATGTTTCATTTTATTTTTTTGTCGATTTACAGTACGATTTTGGATGGTTTGAGAAAGTGATAATGTTTTTTTATAAGTTTGTTTAATCTAGGCTTAATAATATAATGTTTTTATATAAAAAAAATTAAGTATTTTGTTAGAATTCAATAATTATCTTATTTATTTTAATGACATCTAGAAAAAATAATCAATTACACATTTAATAATCTATACTATATTATAAAGATGGTATAAAAACTCTTAAAAACAAGTCTTAAAACTTAATATACCGCTATTTAATGCTAATTACTTAAAAAACAACCATTAAAGTTGTATTTACTACATTTAATGCTATTTATTAATTTTCAATCATTATCTCTAACCATTTTAATTCTCCTAAAATCATTTTCTAATTTAACTCCCCAAAAATAACTTTCAGCATAATTAAATATATAATAAAAAAATTAAAAAATAAAATGAAACATTAAAATCGTGATGTATCTAGCGGCATTGCACGAGTACACTTCTAGTATAATTAAAACAAAATTATAGTAATATAATATATTAATTAATAGTGATACATGGAAAGGTCTGCATAAAAGGAAGACTCTGCACATACTAAATTGGTGGGTGTTAGAAGCCTGCAGTAGTAATATGTATCTTGTGCTTTGATACTTTTAAATTAAAAGATTTTTAAAATCTTGCATAAAATGATGATACCTTATGCCTAATAATTTGTATTTAAGAGTTTTTTATCCGTGTTTTATAATATAGTATAGATATGAATATTTGATGTTTTTATTAGATATGTCAAATTAATATCACTTTTTAGATTTACTATAAGTGTACTAGTGCAATGCAGCGAGATACATCACGATTTTAATGTTTTTTTTTTTTGTCGATTTACATTACGAAATTTGATGGTTTTGAGAAAATGATAATGTTTTTTATATATATATAAATTTGTTTTATTTAGGCTTAATAATATAATGTTTTTTATATAAAATAAACATTAAATATTCTGTTAGATTTTTTTTTATTATATTTTAGATTTTTTATATTTAAAATTTAATTTTTATTATGTATTTAATTATGCAGGGAGTGATTTTAGGGTAGTTGAAGTAAGGAGTGATTTTAGTAAAGTTAAACTTGTTAGATATATGGATTAAATAGGAAATTTTTTTAAGTTATCATTCTTTATTTAAGTTTTAAGTAATTAACATTAAATAGCGGTGCATTAAGTTTTAACAGTTGTTTTTAAGAATTTTTTTATCCATGCTTTATAATATAGTATAGATTTTTTCATTTTTAATATATTATTTTCCATTCATGAAAGAATATTTGTATCTCTGTTTTATCAATCTAATTCAATTCATTGTCTAGTAACATATAGTCATCTTTCATCTTTGTCCATTCAAATACATTTGTAGTTATAAATAAATTTTATATGAATCATAAAAATATATCGGTATTTATTTCTTTGTTCATAAAATATGATTTTAACATTGAAAAAAATAAATAATAATAACTACGTGTTCTAATTGATTGTTGGATGGTAATTGAGAAGCTAGTCGAAAAAGAGCAAAAGACAGAAAATGAAGTACAAAAAAGAACAATGCAACACACGTGTTCAGAAAGGCATGTAAGTCAGGGGCAAGCAAGTAACCTAACGCCACATTCGATGGAGGTGAGTCTAGAAGTGAGCTTTAGGTTGCGAAGGGGTCACATAGACTTTCTAAGAGGGACAATTTGGCTCAATCAATTTAACTATATGAATCAAGTATCAGTAGTATCGTTTATGATGATCTCCACACTTATGATGTATGTTATGATTATGTAGGTGAGATCCGGAGCCGATATCATGTTTATACTATCAGGTGAAGTTCATGCGCTTTAATAAGATTTATGTTTGCGTATGAAACAATATTTTCAACAAAAAACTGATATATGTTATATGTGTTGAATATATCAAAAAGAAGTTATGTGTTGCTATGTGTTTTACTTTGTATCAAACTATGTCAGCATGTTGCATGCAAATCAATATGTTTTAGTGTTATGCATGAAAAATGAGCTTTGTATATGGTTCACTTACCATGATGCGAATGATACGATATAAGGACACAGAGACATGTTGAATCAACTGAGGTCATATTACCCTGGGTTGGGAAATCGATCTAAACCACACTTAATTTAAACCCATATGATATATGTAGAACATTACATATCGCAAACGAAAAATGCTTCTTTTATCATCAGTGTGGTTATTGGTAAATACAAGCATGTTTTCATGCATTTATATGCATGGCAATTCCTTCGAATGATCAACATTTTTAGTACATGTTTGTTGCACATTTGCTGAAATCGCATGCATCTCATAACCACAAGAATAATAATAATAAAAAAAAACATAAGTAGACAAAGATGATAATTATAAAGAAACACAAGCAAGTGAAATGTCTATATCTGCTATACTTAGTTGATTGCAGTTATGCTCTATTGGGTTCGATCTTTAGATGTTTTGTTTTAATTTTGTCTTAACTCGATAGACAAACTTGATATGTTTAACCAACAAACACTCAATTTTAGTATTAAAAACTTTGCTACAAGTTGTAAATTTTCTATTGCATATTATGATTAAACGTATATTTTTTCTTATAAAAATCAGTGGATTAAATAAGAACTAAGTTGTTACGATTAAAAAAAATAGGTTGTTACAAGATTTATTGCAATAGTTTATATTTTTATAGTAAAAGAATTTCATTTGATAATAAATAATACATATTTAAATAAAAATAGATTTATTTTTAATACACGTAAATAAATTGACTTGCATGTTAGGATGGTTGTTGGAAGGTCATAAAATAGCAAAACATAGAAAATGAAGCAACAAAAATCAATATTGCAATACCCATGCCTTTTTCACATCGTTTATTTTTTAAGTTAAAATAGTAATAATAAAATAAATATTATATCCTCCAAATTCCATTGACTTTTGCCCTCATATTCTTTAAGAATATCTTCAACACTTACTTTATTTTAAAATTTTGAAATTTTAGAATTTTTTTTTTCCAATAATTATGCTAAATTCTCCTGTAAAGTAGAGAAAAAAAATTAAGATAAAATAGAAAAATCTATAAAATTAAAAAAAAAAAAAAAAGAGCGATTAATATAGCATACATGTTTGAAATGCTTTAAAAACATGTGACTCATCAAAGTATGTAATCTATGCATAATGGATAATCTAGGCCTAATATTTAATAGAGTGAATTGTGAATTTGGTTTATGTGTCCCGATATTTTCTTTGACTATGGTCCATATAGTATATTTATTGTGGATTTGGTTCTTATGATATTCAATATGTCTTGGTCATGCTCCCTTTTATTAACGTTTCCATTAATTCCATTAAATAAATGACCATTTTAGTCTTTTTGCTATTTTTTTGTCTTTTTTACGGAAAAAGGTAAAAACAACATTTATATATATATATATATATATATATACACACACATAAATATATATATATATATATACACACACATATAACGATGTAAAAATTAAAAAAAAAGATATTATTGTATATAAGATATGGTTTTATGCTTTGATTTATTTAAATTAAAAAATTAATTATATTAAAGACTATTTGATTTTATTGTTTTTTTTTTCTATAAGTGCAATAAACAAACTTATTATTGTTATTTCAATACCAAAATCATTGAAAACCACTAAGAAATGAACTCAATTTTATCATCATAAAATTAGGGTTTCCACTTTTCATATTGTTTTTCATTAAAAAACTACAACTATTTAGATTTAACCGAAAAGGATTCATACATTCTATTATCTTTGTAACTTAAAAATTACTAATATTTTAATTAAACAAATTACATCAAAAAAACGAGAATTTCGTGCTATTCGATATGACATTCATCATTAATCTCGATATAGATGGATGTCATATCGAAGAACACGAAATTCTCGTTTTTTTGATTTAATTTGTTTGATTAAAATATTAGTAATTTTTAAGATAATTTATTTTAAACTTTAATTGGGTAAAAAAATTTTATTTAAAAAAGAAAATAAAAAGTCAAATATGGTAGACGTGTGTTTAAATTTTATTCCGTTTTTACCCCTAAGCATTTTAAAATTAAAAAATCTATTTAATATGAGTTGTTAGATCAAAAGAGATCGAGTGACTGAGATTTGTTCTCACATGCATAATGAAAAATGAGTTTTCATTTGAACTTTACTCTCTCTCTCTCTCTCTCTCTCTCTATATATATATATATATATATATATTTGTGTTTAATAATATTGTTTTTTACTTTTTTTTATAAGAAAAAACAAAAGAATAAGAAAAAGACTAAAGTGACCCTTGATCTAATGGAGTTAACGAAGACGTTAGTCAGAGGGACCGTTGCCACTTGCCAAAACAAATTGAATACCACAAAGACCACATCCACAGTAAACATACTATAGGGACCTGGCCTAGTCAAAAAAATTATCAAAACATAGGGACCAAATCCACAATTCACTCTATTTAATATATTGATGATATATGATTTTGCAAAAATGTAATATGGATTTTTTAGATAAAAATGTCATACTTCATTTAATAGACAGAGCCCCCTAATAACTTATACATGTATGAATAGTAGTGAAAGTGATGTCTTTTAATAATATTATGAAACCCATTAAGTTACGTCAAAAGAGACCATTCAACCAATTAAAACGTCAAAGCTTGTCATTCAACTTGAATTACACAAAATTTGGCCAAAAATGATGAAAAATGAATATAACTTATATTTATTGCATTAAACACATTCAAAAAGGATGAAAAACGAACACTTATTTGGAGAAGCATTCTCTCATAAACATAAGGTTGTATGCTACCAATAACTTGCATTATGGTTTTAATTTCAAATTGAAGTTATTGAGTCAGTCTGCTTCTTTGTACGTGCTTGGAATGTTACACAATTTACCTATTACCAAGTGAATTTGATTTTCAAGTTCCATACTAAAAAAATTAAGAGTAAATTACAGATTAAGTTCCTATGGTATGCGGATTTTTTATGAAACTGGTCTTTAAACTTTATTTATTACGTTGAATTCCCGGTGGTTTTCACTTTTTCATGGTTTTGGCCTTTGAGCCAAATGGCCATCCACCATCTCCGTTAATAACGAAGGCAAATATGTCTTTTTTTTGTTATCTTCGTTTTAACAATTTTTTTCTTAAATTTTTTGTTTTATTATGAATCTTCATCTCCTACATCAAAAATAAAACCCTAAATCAAAACGCAAATCATACTAAATCAAATCCAAACAAAAAAGTATGTCATTTAACATAAATCAATGCCTAAATCAAAAACCTTAAATTAAAACCCAAATCCAAATACGAAAAAAAAAATGTCATTTAGATCCCAAATTAAAACTCAAACAGAGACAAATGGAGGAAAACAACTAGACTGGTTGATGGGTTAAAACCCAAACAACGTGGACTCTCTCTTGTTTTACTATGTTTTGAGTTTTCTTGTGTTCCAAAGTCTAAAGAATGGAGATTGTTGAGTTATATTTCTTCCCTAATTTGTACTTGCTCATCATCAACGATGATCAACAATCCAGAAAACCTCTCCATCTGCTCTTGAATTTTACATCGTCCCTTCTCTCGTCGATTTGCCATGTTCTCTTTCGGTTTCTTCTATGTGCAACGTTGAAGCCCCCTCTCTTTATTCATGTGTGTACAGGGTCGTCCCTGGGGGAGGGCGGGCCGGGCGCACGCCTAGGGCCCAAACGAATTAGGGGCCCAATTTTTTTTACTATATACTATATATTAATAGTTAAAAAAAATTAAATAAAAAAGACAAAAAAATTTAGTATATGATAGGACACAAAAAGAATTTAACATTTATATTAAGGCCCAAACATGTAATAATTAATAACATTGGACAAGAAAATTTGTAAAAAAATTATTTAGGGCATCTTCAATGGAGGTTCTTATAAAAACCTCATTTTTACACTTTTTGTTATCACCTCACTTCCAACTCATCAAAACAAGAACTCACATAAAATGCTACAATTGTAGTTCTCACAAGAACCTCTTTGTGGGTCCCATATAATACTTATATAAGTTAAATATATAACATTAATGATTATAAAGTCAAGAAAATAAAAAGAAAAACTAGTAATATGTCACTTCACACCAAACATTGCTATAATCCTTGGTATATACTCTTTTCATTATTCAATCCACATGAATTTTATTATTGTGTTAGAATATAGTGAATTTCTTGTTATTAATTAAGAACACTCCTACATTTTGAACACAATTACCAAACTATATGAGACGACCCAACATATATCTATATTTAAGATTTCAAAAATATTTCTTTTTTCATATATTATTGACTCTTTATTATCTAATATTGGGTGCATGAATTTTAAATATTCTCTTATTTCTAAAACAAGAATAAGATTTCAAACTATAATCAACACTGACTTTTGATTCTAAGATTGATGGTTCTTAAAAAGTTTGTTTCATCCCTAAAAGTATAAAATGATGAAAAACATTAACATTAGGTAACATGTGTAATATCTACTGATTTATGTTGATTTACTTAAACTGTTATTTCGAATGATCAATGTAGTGACGTCAAATGATTTCAATCTATATATTAAAGGTATATCATAAGATGTTTTTGATGGTGGAACTGATTGACGATGTTATGTAAAAATGATATGGCAGATAATATTAATTTAGAAATGATTATTGATTGATTTTGCGCTACGAATACCGAGAAAATCAGTTTTATATGAATTATTAGTATTTTTTGAATTCAATGTTATTTTTGATGATATAAACAATATATTGAAAATAATTTCGCAGTTATCGAGGGCCCATTTTTACATCTCGTCCAGGGCCTAAAAAATGTCAGGATCGGGCCTGTGTGTGTACAGTGCCAAACACGGTTTGAAATTTGATTTTCGATTTTTAATTTAGGTTTTAGGGTTTGTTATTAATGTTAAGTGGAAGGATATCAAGATTTGAAGGGGGAGGGGGTTCCTAGGCTTTAGATTGAATCATTTATTTAATTTTCTTTTATTATTAAGTTTTTAATATCGTATTTTTCATTATTGATAATAATTATTTTCGAACAACATAAAACAATATAAATACACAACAACAATAACAATATAAACAAATTATTGGAAAAACAAGCGAAACAAATAACATGAGATCTAAGAATAAATTAAAATAAGGTAAAAATATTCAAAATTTATTCTTTGGTTTTTTGGGTAAATATCAGGAACAAAGGACACTTAGTTGGAAGTATTAAAGTATGAGCAACGAGAATAAGAATAAGAATAAGAATAAATAAATGATGTATGGCTCAATATAATACATTGATTTGTTATAATTTTTTGTTATCATACTCATTGTCTAACTTTTTAACTTTTTTTTTGTTTGAAAAGTTGAAAGACAAAACAAGTGCAGATCTGCGAGGTGCATAAAAGATAAAACAAACGAAGGCAAAATCAAAACCGAAACTCAAAAAAAAAAAGGAAAATGAATAGAACCAATCCAACTAGTAAAAGCAAATAAAGGTAAAAAAAACGTCTATTAATTAAAAAAAAATGTGTGTAGGAAGCATAATAAAGAAAATAGAAACTTATAAAAAAATGTAATTCAGATAACATTTTTTTGGAAAGAATAGATAATAAATTTAAATTCAATGACTATTAATTATAATTGTTTAGAGATTAGAGATAAGGATTTTGGGGGATAAGGATGAAATTTATTAATTATGGTTAAAAACATTTAAACGTAGTACATATTGCTTTATTAGTTGTTTTTTAAGAGATTTTAAGTAGATTAGTATTAAATAATAATACATAATGTTTAATAAGTTTTTTTAATAGTTTTTTTTATGTCTCTTTTATAATATACTAGAAGCGACTCGCGCAATGCAGCGAAATACATCACGATTTTAATGTTTATTTTTATTTTTTGTTTTTTATTGATTTACAGTACGATTTTGGATGATTTTTATTGAGTGATAATGATTTTTTATATATATGAATTTGTTTAATTTAGGCTTAACAATATAATGTTTTTTATATAAAAAAAAGTTAAGTAGTTTGTTAAAATTAATTAATTATCTTATATATTTTAAATTTTTTATATTTAAATTGAGATGTTTATCCTGTTTTGATTATGTTTATCAGAATTCAAATTTCATAATTTTAGGATTTGGGGATTAGAGATAAGGATTTTGGGGAATAAGAATGAAATTTATTAATTAGGGTTAAAAACATTTAAAAGTAATACATATTGCTTCATTAATTGTTTTTTAATTGAGTGATAATGATTTTTTATATATAAACTTGTTTAATTTAGGCTTAACAATATAATGCTTTTTATATTAAAAAAATTAAGTAGTTTGTTAAAATTCATTAATTATCTTATATATTTTAATTTTTTTATATTTAAATTGAGATTTTTATCATGTTTTGATTATGTTTATCAGAATTCAAATTTCATAATTTTAGGGTTTGGGGATTAGAGATAAGGATTTTGGGGGATAATATTGAAATATATTAATTAGGGTTAAAAGCTTTACAGGTAGTACATTAGGCTTTAGTAGTTATTTTTAAGAGATTTTAAGTAGATAACTTTAAATGATAGTACATAAAGCTTAGTGAGTTGTAATTAAGAGTTTTTTATACCATTTTTATAATATAGTATAGATTATAGATATATACATTATGAAACATCGATATTAATTATCTAAAATCTAAACCGGCCTTACAAATAAGTACAACATACGACTTTTTTGCATGATTGACAAACTAAACTTTTTTTAATGAATGTACAATTATTTGTACTTTAGTTGATGAAGATAATATTACTTAACCCTTAACGTCTTGCCAAGATAGTCAACCCTTCTTTCCCATGTTATCCTCTTTGAATTTTTAATTATATTTATATGTAGTTATTAATTGATATATTATAAAACTAGGTTCGATCCCGTGTATTACATCATGTCAGAAAACTTATCTTACAGATATGAATGATTATCGAAAGTACGATGCTAATTTTCCAAGCTTTTTTTTCCCTTCAGAGTTGTTTTTTTGTAGTTGGTTACAAAATGTTCTTATTTTAAGCTGTTTTCATAAATGATATTTAATTTTGCAAAAAAATAATAAAAAATATGAATAAATATTAAGAATTTATAAAACAAAATTTATAATATAACGTAAATAAAATTATGAAAAAGTACATAGTTAAAATTGATATGTAATTGCAAAAAGAAAATCACGACAATTTAGTGATTATTTGTATCAAATCTCATACTAATCACGACACATTAATTCATATATATTTATGATATTTAATAATATAACTAAATAAAAATATATTCAATATTCGACTCATTTCGAAGGTATTAACGAAGCGATTACAATGGTATAATTTGTAAAAAAAAAAAATGTTTTTAATGCATTTTAGTTCATATATATTATTTATGTTTATATGATAAGAGTCTAAAATGAAAAATAAAAAAGAAGGGATTAAAAGTAAACTACAAACTTAATTATAAGGGTAGTAAATATAAGATATAAATTAAAAAAATTGAATTAAGAAAAGATTTAAGAAGGAATGAATGTGGATGTGTTAAATGAACTTATAATGTAAAATGCGTCCAGATACATGTTTAGGCGAGAAAATAAAAAAATAGGCTCACCAGAATGCGACACGTGTCCTTCTAGTTACTTATTTATTATATGTATAGAAGTAGAGTGAACTACGATTTTCGTCCCTGTGGTTTGTTACTTATAACTATTTTATCTCTAATTTATAAAAATTGCATTTTTTGGTTAGTCTGGTTTCTGTTTTATTTAGTTTTTCGTCCTTAAAACCAACTCTGTTAAGTCTCTTTTAAGTCAAGATCATTTTGGTCATTTAGTAAATATATTTAGGGTGTGTTTACTTGGGGCTTAATGAGCTTAATGACAAAACCGACTTATTCGCGGAGACGTTTGGAGTGTTTACTTGGGGCTTAATGACAAAATCGGCTTATTCGCGCAGACATTTCCAGCTAATGCACTAAGTAGGGGAAAGATGTGGTGTCCCCATTAAAACACATCTTTGACATTTCTACCCTTTAAAAATAAAGGAATGTCTACCCTCCTACTCAATAATCACGCAATAAAAACCTAGCTGCTCGATTTCACCTTCACCACTCGTTCGATTTTACTGCTTCGAGTTCACTGTTGGTTCGATTACACTATTTCAATTCACTGTTGGTTCGATTTCAACCCTAAACAATAATTTCCTTTGGTCGATTTCTCCAAATGTAATGATTTTACTGATTGTTTCATACTTGTTTCTTCTCCATACTCGATTGTTGTTCCATACTTGTTTCTTCAGTCGATTGTTGTTCCATACTTATTTCTTAAGTCGATTGTTGTTCCATACTTGTTTTCTTCAGTCGATTGGTGTTCCTTACTTGTTTTTTCAGTCGATTTTTGTTCCATACTTGTTTCTTCTCCATAGCTGCTCGACATTTCTGCAATGTAGATTTTTGTAACCATGATTTCTACAATGTCGATTTCATACTTGCTACTTTTTGTTTGAACTTGGCTACATTGTGTTTGAACTTGGAAGTTTAAGTACTTAACGAATTTTTGTTTGATTTTTTGGATTATATAAATGAATTTATGAATATATGGCTTAAAAAATAATCAGCGGTTTATAAAACAGCTTAAAAATCATAATCATGGGTAAATTGGTCATTTCAGTTATTCAGACTGTTAATTCAGATAAAAAGATAAACAACAACATCAATTTATCCAGACAGACACATTTATTTATACATGACTTAATGGAAAATTGGGTAAACAACCCCTTAATTTTCTACTGAAAAGGTAAAATGCATTTCCTAAAAAATATTCCACATGTCTTTTTTTTTAATCAAAAATGAAAATAATAATTTTTAAAGTAAAACATTAGTTAAAAAAATTAAAACCCATCCCACGTACCCTTCCTCATCCCACTTCTTCTTTCCTTTTTTTTCCCCTAAGACTATACCATATATGATTCCAGTTTCAGACAACTTTCTTTGGCGGTCTTTTCTTCCAATAATCTTCTCGAGAGACGTGTCAGAAAAAGAAGGGAAGGAGGTGTGCCAGAAATGATGACCAGAATAAAAGGCTGTCAGATAAAGTTGATCGTAATTGGAACCGTATAGGGTAGAGTCTTAAGAGAAAAGAAGAACAGAAGAAGTGGAATGAGGATGGGTACATGAGGTGGGTTTCTAATTTTATTTTTAATTAATGTTTACTCCAAAATTTTATTATTCCCATTTTTTTAATAAAAAAGACACGTGTAATATATTTTAGGGAATATATATTACCTTTTTAGTAAAAAAATAAATGACTAAAATGACCTTGGTATAACAGACATTTAACAAAGTTAGTTTCAAGAACGAAATAAAATAGAAATAATAAGTGATAAAAAAGAAAATTTTAAAGAACAAGAACAATAAAAGTTATATCGAATCGTAGAAATGAAAATCGGATGTTAGTATATTACTCAAAAAAGTAAGTCGATGCTATTGGATTAATAACCAGCCAATTGAAGCCCACAATACTACGTGGATTGGGCTTTAAGCAATCAAAATGAGCCCGACCCAGATCAAAGTTGGCCTAAAACTGTACGCCTGTACTCTAGAGTCTAGACTAGAGATAGTTAAATTGGGTCCGGCCCATTTTGGGATTGATTACAAGTATAGAACCAATTTAGGGTCGAATCCAGAGTATAAGATACGGTGGGCCACCACTTCATTCATCCATTGTAAGGTGAAAAATTAGTATCGTGTAAGGTAAAAAATTGTGTAAAAAGATTTAAAAATTTATATTTTCTAAAAACCGGATTGGGCCCAGTATCGGATTTGGTATTGGCCCAATGGGATTGAGACCGAGCCTTGGATTAGTGCTAGGATTTTTGGCCGGGACCATAGCTGGGACTTGAACCACCTGCCCCAATTTTGAAGGGATCGATTTAGAACCGGCTCATTCTGAAACCGTTTTTTAACCATCTATAATATAAACACAACCGAGAAATTTACTTTTTAAATCATTATATCTTTTAATAGAATATGAATTATGTCCATTTGATTGTAAATATATGAATTAAGTGGACCTTAAGCATTCATAGGAGTTCTTATTGTCTCTTTCAACTGATCTATTCCAATTAACCATATACAATTGGTCCAATCCAATCAAAAGGATAATTGGATCATATTCGTTCCATTCCTTAGTTATCCATTGGATTAAGTCAGTATTTTGATTCAATTTTCTAACTGTTTATTCTCTATTTCAACCAATTATTCATATATTTTTCTTAAATAATATTACTAACTATCAAATAAACACAAATTGGTATGTGTATCCACATAATTTTTAAGCACATTTAAATAGTCGATTCGTTGGATTTTGGATTATCCTCAAAGAATAGATCAATCGAAATCGGATGTTAAAATTTTGGATTTCGATTCTAAGCAAATCAGTTGACTTTCTTCACATTGCACCCACTTAATACTACGATAAAAATTCCTCATCTTCTACTGTCCCTACTTAACACTAATATTTGTTACATGTTAGATCTTATTCAAGCAAAACATATATCCATCGCCAACGACTTGATGTATTAAATTATACAGGAATTTTTGAAAGTCATCCATGCATACATCAAAATGCTGAAACATATGACACCTGAATCGACGAATCATGATTATTGGTCACACAAATTATACAATATCTTCACAAACATTGACGTATGTTCACGATGTTTCCTTTTAATGTAGTACGATATAATTATGGAATTGTTGTACGGTACAACTTTTTGATGCATGTCCATGAATGTGGCTGGAATAAGGGGTAAATTCAAAATCTTTCACTGCCAATGTGTACTTTTTAGCAGGAATAGCACATGGTCTAAAGACATAAAGAATGAAGAGAATATACATGAAAAACCATGTTCATGATTTGGGTTTTTTTTCTTCAAATTTTTACCTTTTTTTCTTTTTTTTGCATTTGATACACACTCAAGACTAGGTTCAAGAATCAAGATTGAAGAGTAGATTCACACATTCCCATGAATTATTTGAATTTAAAATTGGAAAAAAAAGAAAGAAAAACCCATCATTTATTTTAATTATTGTACTTACTTATCATAAACAATTCTTCTTTATGATAACTATGGGTGTTTATGTCAACTTGCATGCATCTTAACTAATTCTAGGGGTTCTGGAGAATAGTCAAAACAATCTTCGATGGCCTTTGCAAGACTCGATTTTGTGACATTTAAGAAGAATCCCCAAAGTCTCAAAGCCTTATTGTTAGTTGAGTCAGCTAACTCTACAAGGCATCTTGTTAAAATATGGCTCTGTTCACTAACCTTAGAGAAAAGACATTGTGATTTAACTCTTCGATGATGGTCGGGAAACTGATACAGTAAAGATGGCCTGAAGGATAGCTAAAACATTTTTTTCCACAACAAACAATGATTATATTTGCTAAGAGACAAGAGTGAATAGGCCGGGTTTTGACAAAATTCCCGGTTTTCTTTTCTTTTTTGCGATTAAACCATTTACTTTAGCATGCTTTATTGTTTTTCCGCGTTTTCACAAATACATTTAGAATAAAACAACAAATACAATTATTAAAAAGACACGTCAACTTATTATATATATATATATATATATATATATTTCTCAGATTGCCAATGGGAATAAATTTGTTCTATATATATCTACAACTTGTGAAGCACAAAGAGAATGATAAATGGAGAGTCAAGTCACTCCCGGAGTTCCTTCAAACACTTCATTGGAAATCTTTTGCAGGCGACTTTTGGTCTGTAATTCTACTGAAGAGTTTGGGGGAACTTCGGGGTTCGCCTGACAATAAGAATTGCTTTTACGGTGGATTTCGGTTTTTCCTTCATTCAAGTCAAAACTGTTCTCATAGCTTTAAGAGACGATGATTCGATATCAATCCAGATATTTGCGAATGTGAGTCTAAATGATGCATTATGTTCACATATTCTTCAATTCCCAGGTATACTTGTTCTTTTTGTTTGATCGGCTATGATTTAGGAAATAGCTTTTTTTGTTTTTACAGGTTAATCAAACATAAAATTTAAGAAATAATCAAGTTACATCAATTTATTAATAATAAAATTCTTTTTCTTTGATTTAAATACGTCAGTGAAAACGAACAAAACCCATTATATATTTATATCATTTTTAAGACTAGATTCATTGAACTTAGACATTTTAATGAATGTTTTTCAATTAATACCTTATTTATGAGGGGAAAATCCAAATTTTTTGTCCAAAAAAAAAATGTTTTGGTTTGTTAAACGAAATAACCCTTTTGAAATATATATATATTTAATCTTATTATCCGGAAAACATGTAAAAATTCATTTTTCCCCTCATTAAATTAATTTTTTTTGAGAATTCTCTAAATTTATAACAAATTATCATTTTTTTTATTTCTTTATTTTAGAGAATTTGTTGGAACACAAATATCACTAAAATCTCCATTTTAGAAAGAAAAAATTACATCAAAATAAAACCAACTTTGATCTGATTTATTTTAGGAAACCAACTTTCAAAATCACAATTCAAAGATCTAATTTACCTAGGGGTATGCATCGGTCGGGTCAGATATCCAAAACCCAAACCCGATCGGATATTCGGGTGGTGGGAGAAGACCCGACATCCGACCGATTAGAGTTCGGGTTGTTCGGGTTCGGGGGGTTCGGGTCGGATATTTCGGGTAGTGGGCCTCAATGGGTTTTTTTTTATACCTAATTTCTCAAACTACAAATTACAAATTGACAATATATAATTTAAAGTTTAAACTAAAAGTCTACAACTACAAACAACAACTTTAAAGTTTAAACTACAAACTAAAACATTAAACTACAAATTATAAACTACAAATACAAATTACAAATTAGAATTAGAACTATATAAATATAAAACAAAAATGATTTTTTTTAATTTTTAAAAAAATTCGGATATTTCGGACGGGTCGGGTGGGGTTATGGATACCCAACCCAATCCGTTATACCCGTACTATTTTCTCGGGTTGGGGTGGTCGGGTGATCAGGTAACGAGTTTTCGGGTAGTTCGGGTGGTCGGGTCGGTCGGGTTATGCTCACCCCTAACTTTACCTGATGACATGCTATAAATGACATCGTCACATGGCTCAAGTAAATATGATACGTTATATACCAACTAAAATTTCATTTCATACTTAAAAATAAAAAATAAATTAAAAATGATAGACATAGCATTGTGGCTTAAGCAAATTTTGGTTCTCACTCGATTTTTGAAATGGCACTACTCTGTAATTTGTTTTTCATTTTACGACCGTTTAAATGTCCCAAATCAAATCATATATATTTTTAAACAAAATATTATGAGTAAACTACGATTTTAGTTCCTATGGTTTGATGTTTATAACGATTTTCGTTCCTAGTTTTTCAAAACTGCTTTTTCAGTCCTTGTGCTTTCTATTTGCTTCTATTTTCATCATTTTCCTCTAATTTTATTAATATTAAATATTAATTCATTTAAAAATTAAATAAACAAATTACATATTTGGTCCTTGTAGTATATAAAATTTTACATTTTTATCTTAATTTACATTTTTTTTTACTTTTTCTTTATTTATTGTATTTCATCATGACATTTATTTTTCTATTAATTATATTGTATATTTTCATAATTATTATTACCTTAATTATAAAAATAATCAAATAATTTTATTAAAAATACTAATAAATACATGAATTTTTTTTCAAAACTTTAGGTTTAGATCTCTTAAAATTAATATTTTTTTTTCTGTTGATTTATTAAAGTTTTTTATATATTTTAAATTAACATTGAATTTTTTTTTAATAAATTTCGAGAAAAAAAATGTTATTTTATAACAACCAGTTGTTTACTGGTAAATTCACTTTACTCTCATTATTTCATATTTTTATTTAAACTTTATTTTTATTAATTAATCAAATTTGTTAATATTTAAAATAAATAACACACACACACACACACACATATATATATAGAGAGAGAGAGAATGAGGTTCAAACGAGAACGATACCTATTTAAAAGAACACGAGAACGGTAAATCATATACAAAATCATAAGTGATTTTACATTAGCGGGGAAGTCGTACAAAATCACAGTATGTGGTCGACTTTTGCCGCGACTTAAGGTCGCGGGAATCACATGTAAAATCACTTATATTTTGTATGTGATTTGCCGTTGTCGTGTTCATTTTAAATAGGTACCGTTCTCGTTTGATCCTCCTCCTCTCTCTCTCTCTCTCTATATATATATATATATATAGAGAGAGAGAGAGAGAGACTCCTTCAAATAGAAACTTTTTTTAGTAGAAACTATGCAACCCAAGGGTATTTCAGTCTTTTTACAAAATTTCGTATTTTTAGAAAAAAAACCAACTTCCTTAATTATCTCTACCTCTCTCCCTCTCTCTCTCTCTCTCTCTCTCTCGATCCACCATCACCATCCACTTCCGGCATCACCTCCTCCCACTCCGGCGACCTCCCCCATTTCCGGCGAGTTTCATATGAGAAAGAACATAAGAAACTTCGAAATTTTCACGATTCATATGAGAAAAAAACATATGAACCCATTTATGAAAATGCAGAAAAGCCATCGGAGTTTAGAAGGTTTCGCCGGATGTAACACCCCGAATTTTCGTTTGGTTTTGCGAGGTTGTTTTTGAAGAAAAGAGGATGATGTTTCTGTCTACAGGGCGCACGGGTCGTGCGCCATCCCTTTGGAAAAACGCACGGGTCGTGCGCATGGAACAGGGTGCGAGGCAGTGGAGAACGCATGGGTCGTGCGCCCTCCCCTTTGGAAAACGCACGGGTCGTGCGCTGTGTTGGGAGGTGTGCAAAGCCTTGGCTAAATATCTCATTTTGTTGAGATTCTTTTGTAATCTCAGTTTCTTTCTCTCTCTCTCTCTCTTCTTTTTCTCTCTTTTTCTTCTTCGATCTTCAAGGCTCGTTTGGTTGCTAGTTTTCGGTGTTTCTAGCGAGGGGTCGGTGTTTTAAGCTTCACCTCTACGTCGTGGTCATTATCTGGTTTTCCGGGTTTTATTCTGAAAACCTACCGGTGAGTTCCTACTATCATTTTACAAACTTTATACATGTCAAAACTCTTATTTGCGAAATCTAAAGTATTTCCACGGTATGATTTTATGTTCTCTACATTTTGTTGTAAATGAAGTTTTTGGTGATTCTCGGGGTTCCCGGTCAGTTTTGACCAAAATGACGGGTTCCGCCCTATTGAAGTAAAATGATGTTTTACTTGCACATTACGTGATTATGTAAAAAGAATGTTTATGAACTCATTTTAATGATTTTCATTCTTACCAGAAGTTGAACTGGAAGTAGCATTTTGTTTATAAAATGTACTTATTACCGTATATTTATTTATGGTTGGTCACATATGTTGTTGTGACGAGTCCTTACCATTACTAGTGGATCCCTAGGTTTTGGAGTAGACTGTTTTGTTGGAAGGCTATATTCCCCAAATATGTAGCTATGGATCACATGTTCCGTGATGAGTTTATGGTACTGTTATGTGAGGCCGGTTACTAGCCATGGTTCATGGTGATCCTAGTGAAGGAGTATACATTGGTTTCCCTTGATCTCACCTCGTAGCACGGACTCTGGGTTCATTGCTGAGGACTCCAAGTGTTTAGCTCATAACTCAGATTTGTGGTCTACTTTGTGTTACACCACTCTCCTTGGTAAAATGGTCCTTTTATCACCGTTTAAGAGTTTTGGACCGAAGAGGCCCGGTTGTGGCGAAATGTTATCTTTACGAACTAAACCTTTATGAAAAAATTTCTTTATGATACCGATGTTATATCTTTTGAGCTTTATAAACTGTATGTTCTCACCAGGCTTTATAGTCTGACACTTTTTCTCAAATGACGTGTATAACAGGTTTCCATTAGCGGTGGGTGCCGGGGTTTTTGGAGAGACGAGTTTTGAGTCTCGGGGTTTTTGGAGATGTTTTAAGTATTGTTGCTGGGCATTGTTAAGTCCCATTCTTTTGATGAAATCCTTGTATAGAATTGTATAGTCTTAAGGACTGATCCCATTTATGGGAAGTTAATGGAATTGCTTACGTCATATTGTCAGGTTTCCAGGTTTTAATTTACTCTGATTTTTGAGGTTGTTACACCGGAGTTTGGCATCCCTTTCGGGTTCACTTTCTTGTTCATCATGGTAGCCGGAATTTTTCAGAGATAGACGAATTCACTTTCTTGTTCATCATGGTTGTCGGATTCTTGTTCATCATGGTGACCGGATTTTCGAGAGAGAAAGAGAGATAGATGGTTTGCCGGATTTTTGAGAGAGAAAGAGAGAAATGGTGGCCGGATTTTTGATTGAGAGAGAGAGAGAGATAGATAGATTAGATAATGATGGAGAAAATTAAGGAGAGATTATGTAACCATATTTAGATTAATTCAAATTAATTAATATATTTTGAATTTAAAAATGGTTAAAACTATTCCCAAACTACCCTTCCCCTATTTTTTTAATAAATTTAAATCTGAAAAATCCTCAACCGTTGATCAAAATTTCGGATGGTCTAGATGGGTTAGTAAGTTTGCATAATTTAAAAAGTTTGCAAATGATTGTCCCCCCCCTCTCTCTCTCTCTCTATATATATATATATATATATATATATATATATATATATCAAGGTTTTAGATAATGCTTGTGTTTGACGTCACTTTAATTTTGAGACACGTTATGACCCATTGCATGATTTTTATAACAACATATTGAAATCTTCTTATCCTTTTATTTTCTTATTTTTTGTTTTTAATATATAACCTAATTTAAAATGGTGTGTGTTTATGTGTGTATGACTTATTTAAATATTAAACAAATTTGATTAATTAATAAAAAATAAAGATTAAATGATAATTTAAAATAGTGTAGTAAATTGCATTTAACAAAAGACAACCAGTTGTTATAAAATAACATTTTTTTCTCGAATTTTATTAAACTTTTTTCAATGATAATTTAAAATAAGAAATAACTTTAATAAATCAATAGATAAAAAAATATTAATTTTATGAGATTTAAACCTAAAACTTTGAAAAAAATATCATGTATTTATCAATATTTTTAATGAAATTATTTGATTATTTTTATAATTAAAGTTATAATAATTATGAAAATATACAATATAATTAATAGAAAAATAAATGTCTTGATGAAATACAATAAATAAAAAAAAGTAAAAAATATAAATTAGGATAAAAATATAAAAGTTTATATACCTCAAGGACCAAATATGTAATTTGTTTATTTAATTTTTAAATAAATTAACATTTAATATTAATAAAATTGGATGGAGGGATGAAAATAGAAGCAAATAAAAACCACAAGGACTAAAAAAACAGTTTTGAAAGACCAAGGACGAAAACCGTTATAAGCATCAAACCACAGGGACTAAAATCGTAGTTTACTCAAATATTAAAACTCACCATTGCCCTGCAATAAATTGAACCATCATTGAAATCCCCATTTTACCCCAACAGTCATTGTCAGTTGATCACAAGTAGAAACACCTCTGCAGTGATCAAGTCTACCCTAAAGTTTCTTAAAACCCTGAAAGTTGGCTTTCGATAACAAAAAACGACGAATTCCGAAACCACAATCCAAAAGCAACTCGTAATCCAGACCACGAGTGATACCAACCGAGAAATGAGATGTATTATGCTGCTAAGTATGACGTTTCTTATCCACAAAAAGAAAGAAAGAAGACATCAAATCGATGAAGAAAACATTGCACACACACAACACATACTAAAAATGGCGTTTACAACATTTGGATCGGATATTTAGTCAGTCAGCCGTCCAACTCTGCTCAACAATCTCTCGTACTTTCCTGTTGTACTCACGTATATTTTCACTGAATATTCGTGCAGCCTCTGAATTGGCAGGAGAGTTTGGGTTTGGGTCACAAAGCAATGACTGTTAAAAAAAAGTCAAAACAATATCGATCAGACTCATGGTCAATAACGTAAATGAAAACACGCAGCATAGTTTACTTGATTTGCACCGATGTTGCATGTAAGGGTATGTAACTAACAAAGAACGCGTGATTTTTTAGCATAGATGAATTATATGGCTCAACAAATATCCAAATCCAATAATTCCTTTCAAGATAAAATGAAGCCCAAAAATGGTAGAACAGAATCCAAAGTAATGGCGTCATCCAGTAAACACTCGTTACTTATCATCATCATAATCTACATTAATATGGTGCAACTACGATGAATAAAACTTATTAGAAAGTTACCTGGATGGATGTAAGAATAGCAGCAACATCATAGATAGGACTCCACTGATTTTGTAAGATGTCCAAGCAGATACTTCCATCAGCATAAACTGTTGGTAACCAAACAGATATTAAAGTTGCAGCAAATTTTACATTTTCTAAATAAGTAAGCGGTTATCATGACCAAAAATTCCATGGATTACTCGGGTATGCAAACCAGATTATATAAGTTTGTATGTTGTAGTATATGATGTAAACTACATAGATATATATAATTAACGTCTGGATATTGACGAAACAATAGCACATGGAAGTTAGGGAACATGAAAGAATACGCATATATCATGATGCATACGAGAGTTAAGATACCAGGAAGTTTTGTTGTTGCTTATACTTACTGTTTGGGTGGAACATACGAGATACAAATCGCACAGTTGGTGGCTTATTAGGATAATCCTCTGAAAATTGTAGAGCCAATTTGAATGTACCTGATAGTTTGATGATATGTTAGCAGATATAAAGACAGAGAGATACACACACCAGTAAAATCTAGCGAGCCAGTCATCGATAACCATTGTAGTACAGGTGAAGTATGAAAAATGAAAACATGGAGATGAGTAAATGGACTAACATATGCAATGAGCGTAAAGAAAGAGTTCATGAGATATAAATTAGAGGCCACTTGGTTTAAAATTGGGAATCGATATTCACTATTCATTGCATTGATGACGTTTGGTTGATACTAGTAATCATCAGCACTTCATAGATGATGATTGGTTTTTGCACATGCTCTATAATGAGTAAAAAATTGTTTTGTATTTCATTTACATGCATATACAGTCATATATATGTATGTAGTATGTATGTATACATGCATGTATGCAGTATGTCGGTATGTATATACGCCTCTCTATGTATATGTATTTATGTAGAGGTGTGTGTATATATATATGTAGTATGTATATAAATACAAGTATGTGTGTATATTTATATATATAATTTGTATGAAAGAATGTGTGTGTGTCTCATTCCCTGCCCTCTAATACCTCCAACCAAGCACCTCCCTAATTACAAGCACTCAATTTACCACAACAAGAATTCTGTATCCATCAGAAGTTCAGAACCAACCAAAAAGGGGCCCAAAAGATTTTTCCCACACAAGCAGATACTTGGGTTTATTACTCAATTTATGATCAAAGTGGATATCAACCATACATGACTGAAAATGGTTTCAGAACCATGAACTGTTCATTAATTATCTACCAATAGAACATATATATTGACATCTATGAAAAAGAATGTTAAACGCTACATCTAATATCATATCACCAAGATACTTGCAACAAGAAGCATTTATCCCAACTAGTTATGGTGGGCTAAAATGTAACCCAATGAAACCAGGAAAAAAAAACTTCCTAGCGTTTCGTGCCAATATATTACCTCCAAGTATACTGTAATGGGCATTAATGTCTCAAATTTAATATGCTACTCAAGTAGAAAATAAAAGAAATGATCTTACCTCCATCCCATGGGGTGTCATCCGGGCTGCAATAAAAATACAAAAGGCATTACATGTGGTTGCAATACAAATGATAAAGATGTAAAGTAAAAACAATCAATTACGCCAATTTTAAAAATATTAATATACTTCATAGTAAATAATCTGAACTGCTTCATTGCAATTACGTTTACTACCCAAATATTACAGCGTTCCACAACATTATATTATTGTCTTGGGGTGCTCCACTAATGCCTGCAGGAGGGTCCTGTTGTAACCTCTTGAAATCCCTCATCAGCCTCTTCCGAGCAGGAGTCGACATTCTAGCCACCTATTAAAAGATTAAAAAAAAAAAAAAACTCAAAATTTTGCTTCCACTGTCCGGACTCCGGATTTATGAACACAGACATACTATGACATAATCTAAAGTCAATGGTGCCAATTTTCCCCCTCCTCGTCTGAACAAAGAGTTCTTTATATTGCTGTTTTCAAAATCCTCAAACCCCTTATCTTACAAGTTCTGAACCAAACGCTCAAAAGTTTAACAGTAAGCACCCCGTTACAGTTGATACATCTCAAACACCTACTGTCTCAGTACAATAAAGGATTTCCAGGATATTAAGTTAACAAACATGACTAGGCTGATCTACTTGTCTATTTTGCTTGAAAGAAAAATTCCCACAGCTAAAGAACCTTAGCGAGTTAGCGTTAAGCATGTATCGCTTTATCCATCATGTAGTAGCACCAAATCTCATCCAGTCAGTTGCTTACCACTTCCGGATTAAGCGTGGCATACGGTTTTCTTATAGATTCCTAATACTCACTGCAACAGTGTCATAGAAGGATTTAAAGTTTGAGCAACTAAAACTCAATAACTTTCAAGTCATTTTACTTGTTTACATTCTCCATACATATAATAAGCATCAGTATAGCTCACACTTGAGTTAGCAAGTAGTTATATACCATTGTAATCCATTTTGTGGATTTCATAAAATCGATGATAAATTAGATATCATACAACAATTATGCAAATCCACTAATCTTTCGAGACTTGAGTTTAAACTCAAATTCCACAAAACCTAACATACTAGATCCATGATTAGGTTCTTCCTAAAACCTAAAATTAGGGAATCATCAACCTAACCACACAACGCCATCCTTCGAGATCACAATATTCGAGAAAGCTAACATAAGTTAAACCATAAGAAGAATCATAAAATCAAGGAATTAAAGACGAGAAACGTCGACTTACCCGTTGTAAGCAAACCCGGCGCTGGAATGTTCTAAGTAACCACCACACACAGAGCGTGAAATGATCAGAAGTTTAATTAGGTGATATATCATTCAGAAGAAGGCAAACATATATCAAATGTCAAAGAGAGAGTTCCATGGCTGCAGGGGTGGGTGATGAATCAACGGAAAAAAAGAGGATTGTCAGGAGAGAGGGAGAGAGAGAGAGAGAGAGAGAATCTAGAGAGAGTGGAAGCCAATAGAGACGAGAAAATTAGAGCATGCCTTATTCAAAGACTTTTTGCGATTTAGAAGATGATTAATTGAAAAACGACTTGGAGGTGTTTCGTAATTGCGGAATGGTTTAATGCATGATGATTAAGTGATGTGAATGATTAAGGAGTTTTTATGATATAGTGTAAAATGAAATATGGTTATTTGTTAATTGTTTATAATAAAATCATGGCTCTTAATGGTTAAGGAAGCGTCAGGATACAAAATCATTAAGAGGATTTTTGAACCATTAAGAGGCAACACTTTTTTTGTCAAACAAGATTTACCTCTTAGCGATTCTGAGGTTGTCTCTTAATGAAACCATTAAGAGGTAAACAAAGTCTCTTTTGATGTTATAGGTTTTTCGAAGTTTATCTATATCTATACTATATTATAAAGTACGGATAAAAAACTCTCAAATACAAATTATTAGACACGAGGTATCATTATTTTATGCAAGATTTTAAAATTCTCTTAATTTACAAGTTTCAAAGCATAAGATACATATTACTACTGCAGACTTCTAACACCCATCAATTTGGTATGTACATGACCTTCCTTTTATGCATACATTTCCATGTATCAATATTAATTAATACTAGAAGCGTACTCGCGCAATGCAGCGAGATACATCACGATTTTAATGTTTATTTTTATTTTT
Source organism: Arctium lappa (assembly GCA_023525745.1). Taxonomy (NCBI): domain Eukaryota; kingdom Viridiplantae; phylum Streptophyta; class Magnoliopsida; order Asterales; family Asteraceae; genus Arctium; species Arctium lappa. The sequence goes on from CM042050.1 coordinate 4,858,683, forward strand.
TGTTTTCTATTGATTTACAGTACGATTTTGGATGGTTTTTATTGAGTGATAATGGTTTTTTTATACATAAATTTGTTTAATTTAGGCTTAACAATATAATGTTTTTTATATAAAAAAAATTAATTATCTTATATATTTTAAATTTTTTATATTTAAATTGAGATTTTTATCCTGTTTTGATTATGTTTATCAGAATTCAAATTTCATAATTTTAGGATTTGGGGATTAGAGATAAGGATTTTGGGGGATAAAAATGAAATTTATTAATTATGGTTAAAATCATTTAAAAGTGGTACATATTGCTTCATTAATTGTTTTTTAAGAGATTTTAAGTATATTAACATTAAATAATAGTACATAATGCTTAATACATCACGATTTTAATGTTTATTTTTATTTTTTGTTTTTTTATTGATTTACAGTACGATTTTAGATGGTTTTTATTGAGTGATAATGGTTTTTTATATATAAATTTGTTTAATTTAAGCTTAACAATATAATGTTTTTTATATAAAAAAATTTAAGTAGTTTGTTAAAAATCATTAATTATCTTATATATTTTAAATTTTTTATATTTAAATTGAGATGTTTATTCTGTTTTGATTATGTTTATCATAATTCAAATTTCATAATTTCATAATTTTAGGGTTTGGGGATTAGAGATAAGAATTTTGGGGGGATAAGGATGAAATATATTAATTAGGGTTAAAAGTTTTACAGGTAGTATATTAGGCTTTAGTAGTTATTTTTAAGAGATTTTAAGTAGATAACTTTAAATGATAGTACATAAAGCTTAGTGTATTGTAATTAAGAGTTTTTAATGTCATCTTTATAATATAGTATAGATATTATATTATTATAAATTTGTTTTAATTATATTATTAAATATGTAATTGGTTATTTTTTCTAGATGTCATTAAAATATATAATATAATAATTGAATTCTAACAAAATACTTAATTTTTTTTATATAAAAAACATTATATTATTAAGCCTAAATTAAACAAATTTACAAAAAAAACATTATCACTTTCTCAAAATTATCCAAAATAGTATTGTAAATCGACAAAAAAACAAAAAATAAAATGAAATGAAACATTAAAAAATCGTGATGTATTTCACTGCATTGCGCAAGTACGCTTCTAGTTGTAAAACAAATACATGTGAACCAAACACATTGTGAAACAAACATATGTTAGTCAATATTTTAAATGATAGTCTTAGATAGGAAAAAAAATTAATATCATAAAAATGCACAAAAATAAAGAAAAAAATTGGATTTTTAGAAATTAAATTTCTATTCAAAATTGTAACATTTTGATCCCCCAAAACTACAAACTAAATATGGTACCACAACATTAATCTTGGAAATCATTTATGCCCATGCTTACATCAAATGTTTGGGCCTAAGCTACAATACCAAAACCAAACAAGAATTTAAACAATAAAATTAAATAAAAAATAATAATTTAAGATTTTTCTTTTTCCCAAACAAACTATGATGAATAACTTTTTTTTTGTGTGTGTGTGTGTACTAGCAAGGTTTGTTGTGGTTGCATAAGAGCGAACCGGCGTATCGAGTGAGTCGACCCACATCTGACCCGTCCTTTGCTTGGACCATATGGGTTTGAAGTTCTTTCGCCACTTCTGAATGGTCACCAGATGGTACGAAAAACGCTCCGTTAAGGAAAAGGTCATTCACTGTTCTCCATCTCCAGTTTTTCCACATTTTGAACGGAAAGTGATCTCGATGTGTCACCTTCAATTTTCATATGACATACAAAATAAAATTAATCATATGAGAATACGTGGAACCCCATCTTCAACAATTTCTCAAAAATGAAAAAAAAAATGAGATAGAGAAACTGTTAGCGTCAAATATAACTTAGTTTTGGAGATTTTTAATGTTGCATCTCAATTTTGGAAAAATTATGAAGAAACTGTCGGGGGTGCACTTTTATATGCAAAAAAAGTTCTTAAAGAGAAAATGAAGGTTCCAACATATATCAAGAAGAAATAAGGATTAATCATGATACCTCTTTTGCATGGACATTGTCGGAGGCTCGAAATCGGTTGCCCTGGCTGATGATCGTTGGGTTCATGCTTCCGCCGATAGCATACATTTCCCATTTGTTGTAGTCGTTGTTAACAACGTGAAAGAATCCCCATCGGCATCTCGGCATCCTCTGCACCAATCCTTTTCCGAACCGGTTAAAGGCTACCGTCACTTGCATAATCTCATCCCCCGTAAATTGATCATTCGCCCCTAACAACATCACCTGTATTCGTGAAACGGGTAGTCATTTTGTGGTAGGCCCATGTCAAATGGGTCATTTTTGTAATTATCCCATTACATTAAACACTAGAAATCAAATCGAAAAATTGGTTTCTTACATCATTATGATAGTTGAATTTGCAATTCGAGATGGTTAAAGCAGTGCTAGCCATGATCGCATCGATTAGCCCATCCGCACAATGATCAAGCGAGACATGATCGACCCACACCTTGCTCGCACCAAAGATCGAGATCCCATCGCCATCACTAGCGGTTCTTAACCCGAAATGGGCTAACGAATCTCGGACCATCCCTCCATTTTTTGGCACGATATGGTGGATTCGGATCCCGTGAACGATAATATTATGAACAAACTGCATCGTGAGCCCGGCACCATACGCGATGTGGACGTTAGCCCCTCGACCGTCGATGGTCTTATCGTTGTTAATCATAAGTTCTTCCTTAAGTTTGATCACCATAGACTTCTCGAAGATGATCCAAAGCGGTTCGTCTTGGATGACCGCATAACGAAGGGTTCCTTTCTTTGGAGTCACAACATCATGGTCCGAGTTATCGGTTACCACATAGATTCGACCACGCATGCCGCCAGTGGTTTGCTCACCAAACCCACGCACACATTTGGCTAACGCTTGTCGGTTTTTCGCCCAGTTTTTATTGCACCTCCAACATCTATCGATCGGGTTCGTAGCCATGCATGGACCACCAACATGACCACCATGACCCCTAAGGTTCCTCCTCGTTGAATTTGTCTCGAGTAAAGTCCTGAGAACAAAAGAAAATGTTAATTAAAACCATACTGGCTGTAAAAATATGTAGAACCCCATTAGATTATTCTTCAAAAAAAAAAACCTTATGGACAGAACGAAGGTTCTAACATATATCGAGAAAAAATGATTCAAATTTAGCTGACGTGAGATTCTAACAAAGGCGATTTACACAACTTACTCGCGGACTTCTTTGCTGAATCTGATAACAGCCGATTCGGGGTGAGGATTATATGCTTTTATGGCGGCCCTGGTGGCGTTGTGAGCGCGTTCTTGCATGAAGCCGTCTAACGGTGCGTCATCACATGAATTTTGTCTCATTGTTCCAGCCAAAACGGCTGGAACAATGATGACAAAAACCAAGACGAAGAAAGGCATGGAATTGTTGCTTCTTTTCGTCATGGAATAATCTTAAGGGAACCACTGGGGAAACCGAACCACAGTGATTCGCCTTTGTGGCTTCTTTTACGATTTCAATCGTTCGTACCAAAATATTTATATACGATAAGTTAAACCTGTGGACTACCAAAAAAATATCTCGAGAAATAAATGTATGCCAAGAGAAAATCTATGGTCAAACCAAATTACTAAAATTAGTAAGACATTTTAACCGTAATATCTGATATCTGACCCGTTAAATTCTAGGATCAAAGCCTATCGTTACATATGTATACTTGTACTAGAAACTTTTTAGAGTGACATTACGTGCAAACGAAACCTCGTGACCTCAAATTCCCGAATCTCCCCAACTCTTTTCGCCTAAAATTCCTTATCTCCGTATCTTTATGGGGTTTATATAAAACGAAATAAAATCGTTCCTTTTTTATTTGATAAAACTATCGATCCACAAACACCAACGATGTGAGGGATACCATAAAACTAAAAATACGTAACTAAGAAACGAAAAAATTACGTCCAAAAAATGACATCGATTCATCGCGTTCGGGTTCTTCCGATCGTCATCGTGTGGTTCGTGATCATTCTCCCGGTTATCTTTGCAGGAGATCAAGATCCAGGACACATTGCAGAACTTGATGAATATTTGAAAGAACGAGAATATAAAGCCATCTTGGAAGCTATGAAATCATATCAACCCCAGCCGGAGAAAGTTACCGTAACGTTAAGCGAACAAATTAACGAGTGGGTAATTTTGCCTTTTTTTTTTTTTTTACTATCGTTAGATTAGTAGGTTGTTATATATTCGGTATTTGGCAGAATCATCATGGTGTTTTGATTTTTGTTTTAAGATTTTCCTTATTTAGAAACATACTGATATAGCTTTTGTAGGTTTGATTGACATGAAATGTTCACGAATTTTTATTGATTATTTATTAATTTTAACGATAGTTTTTGTTACTTGTAAAGGTCGATGCAAGATGATCACAAGACCCCAAGAAAGCAATTAAAAGAGCCGACCAATCGAAAATGACACGAGTTCATTGATTGAAGAAACATATCGTTACGTTTGGGTTACTTTTCGTTTTATTTATCAATGTTACCGAACTTGGAATTGCAGAAAGAACTCGATAGTTATACGGCGAAGATCTGTAGAATCTGATTTCGATTTTTTTCTTTTGTTACAGTTTCAGATGAATTAGATGCATGTACCATATCTTTTTGTTGTTAGATTCATAATTATATCATCTAATATCGCAAAGTCACAACAATTATTCGTTATTTGCATATTATTTACGTGATTTATAATTTTGGCTTGTTTTTTTGGTATGCATTTGAAGAATCATGTATTTGTGACCTAGCAGTATAGTATTCAGGTCACTGGTAAAACCACTCTCCTAGAAAGTCAACGGTTCAAACCTCACCAAATGTGAAAAATGTGCTTAAGTTTTTTTGTTGTATATAAGTATTACATACTACAAAAAAAAAAAGTTCTTTCAAAGTGGACACTTTATTTTTCGAGTAATGATGTTGGAGGCATAACCATAGATGCATAAAAACTGGTTAGGATCGGTCCTTGAGTTCAGTTCCTGAACTACAGTCCTTAGGTTGAAAACCAGAACCTATTTGGACCGATGGTCCTAACCATTTTTTATCAGATTCGGTTTAATTCTAGTTAATTTTTATAATAAAAAAACTTCTACTGCTTTCACAGGAAGCAACATAGAAGTCTGCACGCTTTGTCGCTAGTAGTTTAATTAGACTCTTTATTCATATGTCCTGTGATTTTACAGATTAGTCTTTATTCAGTTCCGGGTCAAAAAAACCTTAATTGATCCGGACCTAAAGGACCAGACCAAGCAAACCCAGTATTATCGGCAGGGGCGGATGCATAGTGTAAAGGGCGGGGGGATGGGCCCCCACTAAATCTTTTTTCTTTTCATTTTCTTAGTTCAAAAACAATTTTTTTTAAGTTCCTAATATAGGTCGCCCCAAGTAATTTTTTACTTGTGCCCCCCACCATCCAAAAAAAATATCTGAAAATCAACTAAAAACCCAAAAAAATCTCTCGAAATCAATAAAAAAAAACTCGAAAAAGTTCCAAAAAAACTTAAAATTCTTTCGAAATCAACCAAAAAACTTTAAAAATCTCTCGTAAAGGTGGAACTAGGCTAAAAAACATAGTTGTCGACTTTACGGACCTTTAATCTACCTTAAAGGTGTCCCCACTAAGCAAAAATCATGGATCCTCCATTGACTATTGGTCCCGGTTTTTTCAATCTGGTCCTCGATCTGGATTCGATCTAAGGAGCGAAATGGGATCAACATCCCTAATTTTTTTACAATCATGGTCATGAATTTTGGCCATGATTGAAGATGTTGGTTTTCTACCATAAAATTTGCAAGGTTCCCATAATTGACAAAGCAGGCCCCTCTATTTTATTTTTTTGTCTATTTCATCCCAACATAATAAATAAAGTTTCTTTTAATTTTGTTTATTCAATGGTTATTACAAATTATGAAACAAATGTTTATCAAATTAATATCTGAAAATGACAAATGACAATATATGTGTTTCCTAATTGGCAATAGCATTACCTGCTAGTGTGTAGCTCGGTTGGTAAATAGGCGGAACGACTTTGCTCAAATTGCATTACCTCCCAATTTAAAATCCGGTGTTATAATGCTTCCCAGACCTTGTAGTCGTTTCCCTCAGCAGCCAAACACCATCGCGGCGATTGGGGTTCGTAGTCACCTGGTCCAATCTTCATTGCCAACTTTTCATCAATAATTGCAGCATACACATCATGTTCTGCCTTCATGATTTCAACCTATATATATATATATATATATCACAAATAACCATGTGTCACATACATTACAACTTCATATGTGAATAATTAGATGTAATCTTTGATACTCTTACGGTGCTACGACAATGAATCTTGTTGCGGTTCCTGATGGAGATGAGTGCAGATATTTGGGATTTGTAGTCGGAGAAAATATGATCATAGAAAACCGATGGTGTTCCAGGGTGAGTTAGAATGTAAGCATATCCTTGCATCTCTTTTCCACCAGGAAATCTCCAATGACCCTGAGTAGAACCGGTATCATGGTTTTCTATGAAGGTAACGGCACGAGATGGCCACCACCCGACAACGCCCGGAGGTTTTCCCTTTGAATCCGATAATCTCCAATATTCACATCTTTCAAGTGCCTATATATATGGAACTAAATTATGATACCAAATCCAAACTGGTAAAGAAATACTAGCATCTGGCAAGGAAAAATACTTACAGAATGAAGAATTCCTTTTGTTGTGACATCGAAAGCTCCAGCAGTTCCGTTAGTGGCATTAATCCAGTCGATAATTCTTTGGCGATGGGTATCTTGATTGTGATCCATTTCACCATATGTGTAATTTAGAGAATCCCAATACTCGCCAACTGCAAAGTAAGGCTCAGTTGCTTCCATGTAGTCCTTTACATAACCACCCCAAAATCCCCTCACAAAATCAAGCCTCCATCCATCATATCCGATTTCCTTCCTACAAAATGCCAACAATCATAATTAAACATGATACGTCGTGTTGTTTCTTTTTCTCCTGTTGAATTTCTTACTTAAAATTCTAGATATTATACTGATTTTGTTGGATATTAGTACCTTGCATGTAGATTATAATAGGATGAAAAAGTTCCACATTTTCTAGTTCCACATGGGTGGGAAATTAATTGGGACCTTTTCGGCTTTATATGTAAACTCAATCTTACTTGAATTTTACCCGAAGGCTGAGCCTATCTTTTTAGGCATGTTGGGTTCAAGTTAAAGAGAATGGTGGGGTCGCAAAAGGGTCCAACATTCTTGGTTTGAGGTTGCATCGAAGCCTGGATTGTGCTGTTCTCAGCAGTTCAATACGGGTTTGATGGTCCGTGTCTAAGCCAATGTGGGATTCCAGTGCCGAGTTTAGTCCCTCTACTATACAAATATAATACATCACTAACAACCTTAAAGGATAGGGTGTCACTCAATTCAGTTTTCAGTTCTCTGTTCGCTGCTGTTTCAATAGATATAACTTCACAAATGATAAAAATAAGCTTAGGTAGAGGTGCAGTAACATTGGAAGCATATGTTAACCAGTATATATTCCAGGCCTCTGCCTAGTTAAAGTGACTACTTCGTTCTAGATCAATGTTTATTTAGCTTGGCCACATCACACAACTTGAATGTTATCCATGTTAAATTCTCCTCACTAAGTAATTAAAGAACAAAAGCATCAAATAATACCAAAATAGAAGGAGGTTAGGCTGACTAACCTCAGCCAACATAACCATTCCTTAAGATCTTTCCTCACAAAGTCTTGTGAATGATCAATATTGGGAGCAGCATGAAAATTATCTCCGCTACTCTTATTGCCTCGACCCTACAATATAAAAAAGGAACTTCAGATACCCAGAGTTAGAAATGAATGCTTACAATAAGGGTAATTTGACAGCTAAAACCATGCGCATGCTGTTACCAAACAGGATGAACATATAAAATATTATTGGAGAATGGAGCGTTTATAGTGGAAGTATAATTGACAATGGCTTGCATCGTTTATACAGGTATATGTAAAACGGGACTCCAAAAAGATGAGAGAAAGACAGGTCTCTGCTAGTAATACAGTTAGCTTCTTGGCACTACAAATTTACATGCAAAAAATAACCACCTAAAGTAATATAGAGGCTAAAAGCAGATATCTGGAAGAAGTACTTATACCTGGAAATGGGGATCATCACCAACAACTGCACGATCATCCCAATCCAAACGACCGCCAAAAATATTCCAAACACCATTTTGATTCTGATAATGTGCACAACGATGGTTTATGACAGCATCTCCTAGAACTCTGATACCAACTTCATGGAATTTATTGACAAGAGCCTTCAACTCATCAACATGTCCATACCTGATCAAAACATCAGAATATACTGAGACCCTTGAAATTAAATTAATATCATTCGGCCATCTAAACAAGGAAAATAATTAACATTGTGATCCGGCTATCTGAAACAGGAAACTAATGACATTATATATATAACTAACTTAATTGAAACCTTAAGTTAATAGAGGAAGGGTCTAGTAATGTATAATCATGTTCACTCATTGATCAATAAACTGAAATAGTAATGAAACAGTTGCATGCAGAAATAATCAACTGTCAGATGAATCATGGCCACTGCCATCCAATGAAAAAAGGTTCCCCTTTCTTGCAAAAGATGTCTAAACCCATATAAGTAACAGATATGGGAAATTTATGTTTACTGTTAGAATAAGAGCACCTGGAGTTCAAGTTATATAAATCCTTTGGCATGTAGCCTTCAGGGGAGATAGATTCGGTAGGTGGGGGTAACCAAACAATGGTAAAGCCAAGTGATGATAACTCAGCAACTTTATCCTGCAGTTCCATATACCATCTTCTAGATTTGTGGGACTCCCAGTTGAATCCCTGACATAAAATTTCAAAACCTGAACCCGTTCCTGAACTTATTTTTGAAGTGGACTCTGAGTCAGTTTTCTCTGTAAAAGATGGAGTAGAACTTCTAAAAATACTGTAGGCCTCTGCAGCTAACTTTTCAATTTCACGAAGAATGCTTTCTTGTGTTTCTTTGCTTTTTGTTTTTCGGCTCTTTTCTGAGGAAATGTCAGTTACCAGGTGTCTTATTTCATTGATGATTTCATCTGTACTTGCAGAAACTTCTTGACTTACTTCTACATGCTCCCCTGACACTAGTGAAGAATCTATTTTCGCACTTTTGGGCACGTTCTCTTCTCCCAAATGTTCTAGTTTCTCAAAGCTTCTTTCATTTGGTATGGGTATGTAAAAATCATCCCCCATACACTTTAGCCATGTGTTATTGTTTGTTTCCAGCACAAAAAGAAATCCTTCAATTCCTTCATCTAGTGGAAATAATCCAGAGCAGCCACATTCACCTTCTTTTTGCTGCAAAGAATGACTAGCAATTAATATATAGCAAATAAGTAGAGTAATAAAATCCTGTGGGTGCCCCAAGTCTAGCTAGGTTTTGCATTAAATGCAAAGTGTTCACACCTTAAGCTGTTTCACCAGGTTTCACACTAGATGCGAAGCACGTAATGTAACTTTGTTTGACCATAACTAGGAAAATTCTCCAATGATCTTGCTGGAGGTTCCATCCTCTTTCCAAAAAAAAAAGGTAGTTTTCTAGTACTAGATTTTGGGGTCGTTTACCAAACGCTTAAAGGGTAAGTGCTTACCTGGTGTCATTTACCTCGCCAGATGAGCATGGGTGCATGACAAGGACCAAGAATCTTACCCGGTAAGAGACATAGTAAGGACGGAGACTCTTATCCGATAAGTGAGGGAGAAGACTTTTACCCACTAAAAAAAAAAATTACCAACAATCCATTTTGATGGCCAAAAATGTTACCCGATAAGGTAACTGAGGAAGGTGACTCTTGTTGGTAAGAGTTTACCTGGTAAGTATTTAGTAAGCGACCCCTAATAGAACCCCAACTACAATTGAAGATTACATTATTGGATTTTCATCAACTTTTGACCCTTGTTCCGTTTTTTTAAAAACACATTAGATTATGCACAATGATGAAACATTTTGACCATCTTAAGCAGAAGGAACACACAAATACATAAGCATATACAACTATATATTCATACATGAAGTAAAGGGTGCAGATACTATCACTACCCATCGTCTGCCATTAACTTTGCGTATTTGAGAACAGTGCAAGTATGAATGAGAAGAATATACCTGCAACTGAGTCTGCAAAGCCTTATTCTTAAATACTGATGTTTTAGCCGGGTATGGTCCAGTTGGAATTTCCCACTTTTTACTCGCATCCTTGCAGACCCCCCAATGAACAACAACATCACCAGGAATATCTGTTTCTATATGTAGAAGATTATTGGCCGCCTCAGGACATCTCTTTATGCAAACACTAATGGAGTTGTCAACCAAAGTTTGTTTTACAATGTCATGTTCCTCATAAAAACTCCGAAGGCCCCTCTTCTTCTGAGCCGATTCTTTTGAGTTGCTATCTTCTCTATTTCCATCCTCAGAAGCAACATCTGATTTCAGCCACATGTTAGATAGCTGTCCCAAAGTCCCTGGTTCAATAGAAATAGATTGGTCGGTCAGCTTGTTGCTAGTTCTTATAAATAAGAAATGTGGAGATGAAAAATGAGAAAAGAAGGTTCACTTCAAAGATCAACCTGGCCATATGGCAAAATCCTGTTTAGTTCCTACATTATTGCCATCGTCATCAGATAAAGTTGTAAGTGGCACCTTAAAATCTCTCCCTTTGAGCTGATACCAAGATCCAGTTTCTTTATCCTGAATCATTGGAAATCTCCCAAAGACACCAAAAATAATAAATTTACTGCAAAGCTCAAGTATCAAGTTTTTATATAATTGCAAAGGGGTTGGCCTTGAAGTCAGTGCCCTGGGGCCTTGCATCCGCCGTGGTATGAGGCCTCAAGTTCGATTCCTTTTAGATGCTATCAGTTCTTTTTAGGACCTCACCCATTGGCTGGAAGGCCTAAAATTCGCCTGTGTGGAGGAGACACTTGTAATGAACCTCGAGGACTACTTGGGCCAAAGGTGTTGGATACCACGGTTTACAAAAAAACAAATTTCTAAATAAAACAGAAATTCTTAACAGTCAGCAACTAAAAATAATACCCTTAACACAAAATTTATAGCTGCAATTGAACTCTTAGTGTTGAAATCGATCTTCACTTCATATATGAATCCTTCTTCAGTAACAGTCAATTTTTTCAAAGGGGTATCTATTGCGTAGTCCTGAAAAGACGATGCAAAATCCATAATACTATGACCAACCATAAAATGCACATGGACCAATAATGAATCGCAATAAATCATCAATACCTTAATGGGAACAGAGCCCAGAGGTCTCATCTCAACAGGAGGCTGATCCCAATCACTGTGGACATTGAATAACAGAGTACAGAAATTACCATGATGTTGTGAAGATGACAAAGGTTCTTAAACCAATATATCACAGTGAAAAACATGACCAACACCACTGGAAATTCTAGAAACATGAAGTAACACACTTTAACTAAGGAGATATCATAATTAAGATCATAGTAGATACACATATTGGCCAATCAAGATGAATACAATTTGCCTCTTCTCTACTAGATTATTTATACATGAATATCCAAATTTGTATTTAAGCATGCTAAAGGTACTGAAACTCAAAATCAAAGCAAAAACCTTAGGAAAATGCAAGATGAAACAACCTCACTACATGGTCAAGCTAGCAAACCTGCCAATGTCGTTAACATAATTAATTCCCCAGTGAAGGACCCATTTCCCTGGAAGATTGCATGCTACAACTAGCTGGCAATTCTCTTCATCCTTACCACAATCTAATCTGACTAATATCTTTCCTCTTACCTGTCATTGAATGTGGAACAATTAACACCCCATGAAAAGTAAATGGAGAGCAAGCTGCTAACAAGATTACAAGAATATACAATAACGACAACAAGACGCATGATTAGTGATAGATCACATATTCACATATAGGTGCCGTTTGATATTGGCTTAACAAGCTTAATGGGTTTATATCACTAATCAATCCAGTAAGCTGAAATCCAAGTGTAGGGATTTTCGAGTTGAACATGTTTATATCACTAATCTATCCAGTTTGACATCAAAGTCAAAGTGTAGGTATTTCGTGTTGAACATGTTTATATATCACTTATCAATCCAGTACGCTGGCTATAATAAAACTATTAGCAAGGTATTAGCATGGTGAGTCGGTCCGATAACTCTATAACAAATTCACGCTGCCGACCACAATACTTCGTGTTTGGGGTCGCATTACATGCACCTAGGGAAAATGAAATAAAAACTACTTTCTAAGTTCCAGACCATCGAAGAACACAATGCAACTTTCAAGGATCTCAACTTTCGCCTCTAATCCAACACTTTTTCTCCACTTAATAGTTAATTCAACAAACTACACAAATAAATATATGTATACCGAGTAATTAACTAACCTTTTCGGTACGTTGCAATGGAAATGTTTTCTGGAAGATGACGTCAGCTGATTCGGATGTATCTAGGGAAGCTAATTCAGTGGCTGAGCTATTAGATGACGCTCTAACGGTGATGTTCGGAACCCTAGAATTAGCAGACCTGAAGTTGCAGAGTTTGGCGCCATTTGCGATCAAACGATTCCTACTCTTCCAGGTGTAATACAAAGAAGATCGCTTATGCTTTTCGGATTCCGTTAGAAACTTAGGGTTTTCCCGACGATAATGACGGTGGATAACAGCCTCAAGAGGAACCGTCGCCATGGCCGGAGAGGAGATCTAGAGAGAGAGAGAAAGGGGTTGATTTGCGTTGGAGACGGTTATGATTATAATCTTTCTGTTATATCATCGCAGATTTTACACTCCACACCCCCAACTTTAAAATTTCTACAACATAACTCCCTGGAAACATAATCTATACTTTCGAATGAGATTTACCGGATAGATTTAGTTCTAAACATAATTTAAAAAACTATATTAAAATAATTTTTTGAGTCGTTTTAATGTAAGCATTTGAAGAGATTTTAGATGACTTGTGATCGGTTTGATCAATTTAAAGTGATAAAGTTTAGTAATAATACTACAATATATTGATCCATAAGAAAGATTTGTAAAAGGTTCTCAAAAGTGCAATCGTTAAAAATCAATTTCAGATGACGAATTCGAGCAAATATTTATGGCGTGTGAGTGGGTTATCAACTAGAAAATCAATTGTAAAAGAAGAAACGAATAGTGCAAAGTTTTATTAAGACAATAAGAAGTGATATGGTAAAAAAGATGATATAGCGCCTGCATAGTCTTATAGGACAATAGAATGGTGCTACAGTATTGTAGTATCAACTACCGGGTCAGACGACCTCCTAAGAGTATACACAGACTTACGTGTAGTCGATACGATATCATTTATGTTACACCTCGTGAATCTCAGCACAACATAATGTTACAAAATAAAATATAGAGTAATTACTTTTTTTAGTCTATGAGATTTTTCACTCGTTATCAAGTATTGTCTCTATTTTAAACTAGTTTCACTTTTGATCCTATAGTTGTCACTTGATAATGTGACCAAAAGTGTAATCAACTTAAAATAAGAACGATACTTGATGATTAGTTGCAACCATATGGTCAAAAATGTAATTTACTCTAAATTTAATGTAAATTAACTAATTTTTAAATAAGTAAGCGAATTTATTACATTTGATAATAGAAAATGCAGTTAAATAAATCAATACTATTTGTTTTGCCTCATAAAAAGCATAGTTGTGGGTGGACCATGACCACATGGAATGCACAAATTTGTACACACACCCCAACTTAAAAAACTGAAAATCTTAAAGGACCTTTCTGTAATTCTTTTAACCTGAGGGAGTGAAGTATAAATTAGGCACTATTTTTGGTAACCTGCACGTGATCAGAGAAAGTTTGCTTGTAAATTTTGGAAAAGCGGAAGCAAATACGTTTTTGCAATTTATTCAATTATTTTAGTAAAATGTTAAGAAAATCCACGCGTCAAGGGTCAACAACTTGGCACGTGTCACTAAACTAATAAAAGTATCTACACCATATTAAAAAAACCAATGACTTTAGTGTTTGAAGTGATTAAATTTTTGGACAATTTTTTGGAACAAATAAGTTTTTAGACATTTAAAAACACACTAAATAAATTCTTAGACTTTTGGAAACCTATTAAATACATTCTTATTACTTAAAAATGTAACTTGTAACCTACATAATAGTAAAACTACAAATTAGAAGAAAAAACAAAAAAAATGTCACCTACTTTATCACCCTACAAATAAGAAAAATAAAAAAATTAACTAAAGTAGTCAATCTCATCAACAAAATTAATTTTTAAGCACTTTTCAAAGTTTTTTCTTAAAATAGTCAAAACATATTATTTTTTTGCCTTAAAAACTGTTTTTGACAAAAAAAAAATAGAAAACATCTTTATAATTTGTTATTTAATTTACTTTATATCTTCTACCTTTTTATTTTCATTTTAACTTTTTATTATATTAACACACATAATCATATATTAACTAAAATATATAAAAAAAATACATTTTTTTACAAACTACACCATTATAATTGTCTCCTCAATACGTTTACAATGAGCCTAATATTGATTTTTTTATTTAATCTCATATTATTAAATATCATAAATACGTACTAATTATATTTAACATTTACACTTTCTATCCTTTAATGTTATTTATTTAATAATATAAGATTAATTTGTAATTATAAAAGGTAAATATTAAAAATAATTCGTACGTATTTATGATATTGAATAATACAAGATAAAGTTCAAAAACAATATTGAGTTCATTTTGAACGTATTGACGAAACGACTATAATAGTGTAATTTGTAAAAAAAACTAATTTTTTTGATATATTTTAGTTAATATCCGATTGTGTATGTTAAAAAATAAAAATGTAAATGAAAAAGTAATTGATATAAAATAAATTAAATAACTAATTATAACTTTATAAGAATGCAAAGTGTAATTTTTTTCTAAAACTATAAGCAGAAAGTGAATCTTTATACATAAAATTTTCTACGTGAGGATATTTTTTTGGAAAAAAAAAAACAATCCTTACGTAGGAAAAAAACATTATATGCAAACTTTGGCAATTTTAGGAAAAAAAAAACTTTGAAAAATGGTAAAAGAAAAATAAATATGGTTGATGAGATTGACTATTTTAGTTAATTTTCTCATTTTTAATTTGTAGGCAGATAAAGTAGGTGACTTTGTTTTTAATTTGTAGTTTACCTGCTGTATAGGTTGCAAGTTAAATTTTTAAATAACAAGAATGTATTCAACAGGTTATCAAAAGTCCAATGATTTAGTTAACAGGTTTTGAAATATCCTCTGACTTGTTTGTTTCACAAAATTGTCCAAGAACTTAATCATTCTAAATACTAAAATCCATTGGGTTTTTTTGGACTTTTCCCTCTTTAAAATGAAGATTTTGTAAATTTTTGTTTTAACGATTCTTAAAAAATTGTAGTAAAAAAGAGATCATGAATATCTTTAAATTTAGAAAACTATCCAAGAATGATTATTTAGAAAAGAGAAATGATTTTTTATTCTTCTTACCAATTAGAATTCTTATAAATAAATGTTTGTATGAATTGTATTGAATATTTTAATAATAAATAATATTGTAATATCTAAAATGAAAAAGCTGTTGAACATGAATCTTAATCTTTCTTAAAAAATTTGACCTTTATTTCTCTGTTTTGAAGAATATGTTAAAGATGCTCTAAGGGTTTTAAAACATGGAGCTCTAATTCCAACTCCCAACTTTATTTCATGTTTCATTTTTATTCCCCATGCACGTCGATTTTATTGTATGACATTATACAGTTTGAAGAAAATGAGAGTTATTGATTGGTTGCCAGTTTATTGAAATATAATGTAATAGTGGTAGAATTCAACGCTTATCCTGTATCTGTATTTGTTGATTAGTTGGTTATCTTTTGGTTTTATGAAGTTCAACCGGATCTTACCTCTTTCGAAAAAAGTCAATAAAAAATAAAGATATGCACTAACTTATTTAATAATTTGATATTAGTATTTATTCTGAGGCTTTTCAAAATCGTTCAAATATTCAAAAAAAGAAGTTACAGTTGATCAAATGATAAATATAAATTATTATTACGATAGTTTATATTCATAGAGCAAAGATAAAAAAAAATTCGCAAAAAAGGGTACTTGATGCTAATATGAATTATAGGATTAACTAAGGTCATCGGTCTAATGAAATAATAACTCTGCATTTTAGTTTGTTTATTTCAACTCATTAACTAATTCATTATGGGATTGATTGTTTTCCATTTCAATCAAAACGATTTATTAGTAAACGTTAGAATATTATAGATCTAAAATGAGATTTTTTTTATTTTATCGGGAAATGATAAAAAATGACTGAGATATTTTTTTTTATCAAACCACGTATCCTTTAACAGATTTATTAATAGTCTCATTCAAATTTAACAATTGAATTTAGGTGTATTCTTTCCTCGAGTTTGACTAAAAAAGACTCAAGTTTTTTATTAGGCAAAAGTTTACAATCCTTTGAGGTATTTTATTACATGTAAATAAAGTATAGAACGATGAAAATCAAGGTCTTTTAGGTTCTTTATTTATTTATTTTATTAAGTTTTATTTATATGACATAGGGTATTCTAAAGATAGAAATTTGAGAGATAAAGAACGAGAACTAAGAGTTCCAATCCAAAGATTTTTGGTTTTATGAATATTGTATTGTCTGGAATCAAAATTTTCTTATTTCGAGTAATTTTTGATACAATTTTCAGAGATCTTTCACATATCTATATTTATTTTTTATGAAGAGAATATTATTTAGAGAAAAAAATAGATAATGAATAAGAAATAATAATCCGTTTTGAACAATAAATGTCTTTCACATCCAACTATAACAATGAGTAACTTCTTCATTTTTAAATGGCAGTTCCAAAAAACGTACTTCTATATCAAAAAAGTGTATTCGTAAAAATATATGGAAAAGGAAAGGATATTGGGCGGCGTTAAAAGCTATGTCATTAGGGAAATCTCTTTCTACCGGGAATTCAAAAGGTTTTTTTGTACGACAAACAAATAAGTCCTAAAATATTGGAATAATCGGAATGAATTTTACTCAAAAAATTGACTCAGTAATTTGTTAATATAAAATTCACAATTGGCAGTCCCTATTCTAATCAATATGAAATAGACCAGGTTTCAATCTTAATCTTCTAAAGATGTCTAAAAGAATAGTTCTTCTGTTTTCTCAATTCTAAAAAAAAGAATAAATAAAAAATATGTGTATATAAGGGGTAGATTAATGTTGAAATAATGTGAAATGGTGTTTAGCTAAATATAGCTAAACCCAAGTTTAATGATCGAGTTAAGTTCATATATATTGTGTATATATATACACATGTATACACATAACTCACGGGATCTTTTACCCATATACATGGATGGGAACAAAAGTTTGGCTAATTGAAGTGATTCTCATTGTGACCCACCATCTTTGGTCCATTTTCGGTCGTTAACCCACCACCATCGTTACTCCGACAGCCCTTTAACCCATCACCACCATGACCCACCGTCTTTTCTGTTGTTTCATCCTATATGGTTTGGCCCCGTTGGTTTTGATGATCCTAACGATATGTGACCTGCACCCCTTTAATGCATCACCATCGTGACCGACCAT
Source organism: Arctium lappa (assembly GCA_023525745.1). Lineage (NCBI taxonomy): Eukaryota > Viridiplantae > Streptophyta > Magnoliopsida > Asterales > Asteraceae > Arctium > Arctium lappa. The sequence goes on from CM042050.1 coordinate 4,876,468, forward strand.
CTTCCTTATGGCATCGTCCCTGTCCTATCGTCCGTAATGATTCATTAGATGGGTTGGGGTTGTTTGTGACAAAGAGATCGACATTCGACACCACCCTTCGTCTCCAGTGGTGGGTTACTATGGTTATGAGATTCTCCGATGGTGGGTTACGATGGAGTTGGGGAAAGGGTGTTGCCGGATATGAGTTGTGGAGGTGTGGAGGGGACGATGGTCATGGACGGAGATTGAAGTGTGGAGGGAATGATGGTCAACCGGAGATTGAAGTGTGAAGGGGACGGTGTTCATGGTCCCTGTGATATGTATATACATTTATATGTATATATATAATATTACAAGTTAGCCCCTATAATTTTATGTTTTGTACAAAGTACAAACAAAAATAATTACAAAATTAGATAAAAACTTAATTGGACGAAATTGCGCTTGACTCTAACTGAGTTTTTTAACGAAGTTAGTAGTTAGGTCCCATTTTCATAGTATAAATCAAACCTCAGGGACTACTATTTGAGATATTGAAGTACATGTCTCACTTTCAAAGAAATCACCAAACCTCATGGACCAAAACTGTAATTCTCTCTTTGTTTAATTACATATACAAGATGCATAAGTAATTAATATTTTTTGTCCAATGATTTAATTAGGTGAATATTGCTTAATAGGGTTATTCATGAGGTCTGTTTAGGATTAGGTCAACTCGGAATTTTAATGCAAGTAGTGTGTTTGTTCTTGGAAATGTTTGGTGAAAATGGGCATAAGATATTACTATGAGGGATTGATAAATAAAATGATTGGTTGTTAATACATTTTTTAATTCTAAAATTCTAAATTGCTGGCTCATTGGTGATATAGAGGCCGACTAATAAAATTTATGATTTTACATTTGGATGATTGAATTTAAAAAATGTAAAACAGTATACTTTTAGAGAATTTCTCATTATCAAACTATGTTTTTGAAAGAAACTGGTTTTGCTTGAGGATGCCAATTTTTCTTTTGTATTTGTTGTTTTTTGTTTGAAATAAAACATTCTTAGGGATTATATATTTTATTTTTGTTAGGACTGAAAGTTCTAGTGCGTTGAAAAGTGTATAACGCATTTATAAAATTTAAATGTTTTATTATTTAATGTGTTGTAAAAAACATTAATTGTTATTGGGCTTAGTTTGGTTGTTAGGCCTTGGGCTTTAGGGTTTAGGGCCTTGGTATAAATAATTTGTTATTGCTAGAGTTTTAGTATAATGGTCATAATAGGTTTACATGTGTCAACTCATATTTTCTCTGTAAACCTTAAATTCTTTTTCGATCAATCTAATCATATGATCAGGTTTTGTGATTCAATCATATTTTTACTGTTTATTGATTAGTGTTACTGTGATTGCACTGTTTTAGGATCCACACTTTTATCCAAAAAAAAAAAACCTCACTTCAAAACATTATTTTGATTAAAATAAATAAATAAAAGAATGTATAAAATTCGAGTTTGTTATAGACATGAATTTTATGAATACAAAATATTTTGTGTTTATTTATAACCTTTCAAACCAACAAAGTTCACATTATGATTAAGATTAAATCGACAGTCGACTATCTATCCATCAGTAAAGAAACCTAAAAAATTTAATATTTAAAAATTTAACCAATAAAAGTAATTTATATCTAAAACATTTTTAGTACATTCATTGTTTTATATTGTATATTATTAGTTAGTTAACAAATTATGTTTCTAATATTGTAATCTAACACATTTCATGACCAAAAAAATATCGTTACCGCGCAACGCACGGTCCATAGACTAGTATATAATAAACGAAATGTAAAACAGAAATAAAAGGCTAGAAATGAAGAAAACGAGATTGGGGCGAGGCTTGTGTTAATCACAGTCCCCTTAAAACAGATTCACCCGACGGTGTCTGTTTCCCAGGGTACAACGGCCGCAGGACGCGCCTGTGCACAAAAGTTCAATGGTTCGGTGATCAGACGGTCCAGAAGTCACCCCCCTGTGCGCACATAAGGGAGACTTTCTTCAAATCACCTTAACCTTTCCATTTGCAAACTCATATATAAACTTGTTCTATTTCCATGTTCCCACCAATGTGGGACAACCCTTTTTCCCCAACAACAGCCACATGATTGAGTCCATTTTGAGATTCAATTTCTCATTCATACGAGTTCTATTTTGGACGATCTTTAGCTCGTTTCAAAGCCCTTACGGAGATGAACAAGATCTATTATTTAGTTCTAAAATAGGACATTTGTCCAGTTATTATTTGCGTCCAAAATAGCTCCATTCCTATTTTTCTAACTTATTTTTCCAACATTGTAGAACATTGCAGATCGAAGAATCATCATATCTGTTTGAATCACCATCTCTGTTCGATCTGAAAGCATCATCTCCTTTCGTTCTTCGTTTTCTTCGATTGGTTCGATTTTCTTCCTCTCGTTCTCGGTTTTTTTCGATTTTCTTCATCTTGTTGTTCATTTTTTTCGATTTTGTTCATCTGGTTCGATTTTGTTATCTCATTCTTCATTTATTTTTCTTCTATTTGGTTCATCTAATTCTTCATTCCCATTCTTTGGTTCCATTTGTTCTTTGGACCCTAAATTGAAATATAGTTTGGGTTTAAGGAGGAATCAGGATTTTAGTTATAGGAAGGAATCAAGATTTGAAAAGAAATGAAAATGGAGTAGGTGGAGGGAGAATGTAGAAATGGGAAAGATGATGATGGAGATGACTTGTTGAACAGATTGAAGAATTGAAGAAATGAAGAATTGAGGGATAAAATAGACAATAATACATATTCAGACGTTTTCAACTTGTAAAAACAAACAATCCTTTTTATTCAGATTTCAGACTTCAACACTACCGGTTAAAAATCAGAACTGAAATCAGACTTCAGACTTCAACACTACTTAAAAAACAAACCCCACCTTAATCATTAATCCATAATGGAATAAGTCATGGCCCCTCACTTGTTCCCATTAAGGAATCTCAAACAAATTAATACCAGAGTTGTCCCATGCAAACAAACAACTTCTTTCATACAATACTTAAGGGCTTTTTACTTTTTTTAAACCATTATAACTATGTATGGGTTAAACTATCCGTCCAGATAAATCTGACTGTCTGAGGGATGAGAGACTAATAGGTTTGAGGGAGGCAAAAAGAGGGTTGTATTCTTTTTAGATATTTCTTGTGTTAATTTGTTTTGAGTGACTTAATGAAGACAAGTCAGTGATCCTGACTTATTTCATATAGCCATTTTAGTTTTGTATCTTAATGATTAAGCCATAAAAAACATTTATGTATAGTGAATAAGCCGTGCAAATCATTGTACTTATTAAACCAGGAGTAAAAGCCTAAACATCCCTTTAAAGTTAACTAGTCTTGGGCATCACAACAATATTTTTTTTCCTAGAAAATTGTTATTTTAATATACCTACCATCATTTTTCAATCTTTCAACCCTACTTTAATATGCACAACACCGTTTGCCGATTTATCATTTCTTCTCCGAAATGGAATAACCAATCCCAACATTTTAATTTTAGACTTTTGGAGTACAAAAAATTTATGGTATCATCTCATCTACTTGATTTTTCTTTTTCGATATATAAAGATATATTGTTTTTGCAAAAATGAGTCAGACAAATAAAAGTCAACTCTCTAAGTTGCACAAATCATTTCAATTCTATAAGACATCCCTACTCCATTGACATACTCATCTCCCTCTTTCAAGTTATCATTTCCACACCATAACCAAATCAACACCATAATTCAAAAAATAAAATAGAATGCTAAAAATTTATGTTGTCACCTCAAATTCTCGGTTTATTTCTTTTACATATATAACGATATAAAGATAAAGATTAATTTCTAAACGGATATTGTTTTTGCTAAAAGTGAGTCGACCAAAAAAAGTTGACTATTTATTTTGACACAAATCGTTTCAATTTTGTGAGACATCTCTATTTCTTTATATATTTGCATCACTCTAAAGAGTTATCATTTTCACACCGATGTGGGATAACCAAACCAATACCATGATTAAATATTTTAGAATACTAAAAAAATTATGGAGTCATTATTCTCCTTAGTTTTTTTCCTTTTAAATGTATAAAGATGTTTAACAAAATATTATATCATTAACCATGAAGGAATTTTGTATAAACTGAAATTAACTATTTAATCAAAGATGTACTAAAGTGAATTAAAAATCATATAAAAAAGTTGACATTCTTCTACTTGTATAATCAACTTCATGTTCCAACATATTATCTTTATATCAATATGGAATAGGAAAAGGTGAGTACAATTCAAATATTTTAGAATTCTTAATCTACATTTTGACATTTCATTCTCTTGAGTCTTACTTTTATGTATATAAAAATGAAAAGATATGAAAATAAAAATAATATTAAATGGAATAAATATATCTTATTAAGTGTAATACAAAATATAATATCTATTCAACATTAAGAAATTTATAACTAAAATCAGCTCTTTAATCCAAAATGGATTAAAGTAGATCATAAATCATGTGAAAAAAAATTGGCATTCTTCTCCTTTTATATATCACCTTCATGATAACCAAATTTAACCACAATTCAAAATTTTTGAATTTTCAATCCACATTGTGTCACAAAATTTTTTGATATGTAAAAAGAATTAAGAAAAAAATATCAAATAATGAAAATAATTCGAGATTCTTTCTTATAAATTTTGTTTACATGAAATAAAAATGAATGTTTTGTCATTTAAATAAAAAATAACTATTTAACTCAAAATTGGATCAAACTTTGGATGAACATTCAATCTATACCTTGTCCTTTATATAGTCACTTGCACTTCCAACATTTCATTTTTGTCAACAATGTGAGACAATTAAGATTTCACCACAATTCACCATTTAATCAATATTTGATTCTCATTACGCCATGTCATCATCCTTGGTTTTCCTTTTAAATATATAAAGATTTAAATAAAAAATAATTATTTAACCCAAAATTTGATCAAAATTTGGATGAACATTCAACCTATACCTTATCTTTTATATAGTCATTTGTCATTCCAACATTTCATTTTTGCCACCAACGTGGACAATCAAGAATTCATTATAATTCACCATTTGATCAATACTTGATTTTTATTACGTAATGTCATCATCTTGGTTTTCCTTTTAAATATTTTTAACGATTTTATGTTTTTGATTTTTTTTTCTTTTAGAAACATCGTAGTTTGGTTGGGTGCTCTGCAGTTGTGGTCGTTTTATGGACGCTAATAAGGTAACTTCGCATGTCTTTTTCCATTTTCAGTCACTACTCATCCGTATACGATTCTCGATTCTTCAATGTTTAACTGAAATTAGGGTTCTTGCTTTACTATCTCTTGATTCTGTACAATTCAATGCTTGAAACGAACAATCAGTTGGGGAATCTGTTTGTTCTTCGCGATTCGTAGCACTCATGTTTTCTTCAAATCTACGATCGCTGTCCAAAATTGCTGCTTCTCGTTCTAATTTCCCCAAAGTTTGTCTCTGTGTATAGACGTGTTCGTGTATGCGCTTTGGAAAACAAGAAGAAACGTGTATCTATCTTTCTAATCCCTCCTTTTCTTCCTTGTTTCTTTGTGTGGAATTTTCATCGTTGATGTTTGACAGGCTATTTCCCTTTCATTTATGTTGACATTTCCTCTAATTGTAGCCCCATCATTTATGAAATTGCAATTTCTTACATGTTAGGAAGAAACTTGACCTAAAATCACTAGATTCACTGTTATATAAAACACTTAGGTGGTGTTTGTTTTTTTTAAGAGGTGCTGACTGCTGAAGGCTGCTGAAGGCAGAAATCAACTGATTTTTAAGAGTCTGAAATTTGAATCACTAGGACCGTTTGTTCTTGTAAACTGGCAAATGTATAATTATTTATTTTATCCCTCAAAAATTCAACTTAAATATATCAACTGAAGTGAGCATCAATGATCGGAGTACGGAACGAGGGAAAAAGAAGAAGGATGCTGGCAGATTTGTGTGGCTGTGGAGTTTTAAACATATCTCACACACCAAAACCCCGATTTAAGTGATTCAAGATGTTTTGAAAAACCAACACACACATCTACAATCTTCGTGCTTTGAGTTTTTACAAATTCGGGGTGCATCTGGTCTAAAACCGACGTTGAAATCGAAAGAATGGTGTTGGACAAAAATAAGAGGAGATTTAAGAGATAGGGTTACCACTTTTTTGTCCGAACCATATTAAGAGATAAGAGACTCTGAAAATTATAAGACCACAAACGGTCTCTGACCGAATCAAACATAAGTGGTGATTAAGAGTTTAAAGTGAAAAGAAAAAAAAAGGCTTAGAGAAAGTATGTGTTTGAATCAAAAGTTATAATAAACAATACCATGTGATTTGAAGTTTTCATTCTTCCTCCATTGATGAACATCTATCAGTTCATGGGGCAACATCAAATGGTTGAATTCGGCGATAATCTATAAAACATAATGAGGTAATAACCATTTTAGATAAGTTAAATCAGATAAAATTTCGTTAGACAAATAATCATGTTGTCAAATTGATCAATGACAAATTGAAAATCACATCATTGACTCTTCAAACCATATTTATAACAAAATAGTGTTGTCATTTGATCATGATGATCACAGCATTGACCTTTCAAACAAGTGGAATGTGGACTAGATATTATCTTATCTTTTATTGAAAAGCATTAGTGGTGAAGTGGCTCTATTGGGAAGAAGATAAAAGGGTTCCTCATGTCTTCATATTCTTGTCCTTATTTCTTTATTCCTTCTCCAAGAATCTCTCATTTGTCTTTATATCCTGACTGTGCTAACTTTTTTTCCCTTTCTTCTTCTTCTTTTATATATCTTGCATCACACATGGGATTTTCGTACGACAGAATTCTACCTATAACGAAATTGAGTTGAAATACTGGATAAGATTTCTTGAGGAGCTTTAAACAAATAGCTGGTAAATTTTGTTTTCTGTAGTTATTTGTCTGTTTTGATCAATAATAGTTTGTGAAATCCTGTTTTGTTTTGTTTAGCTTATAATCTCTTTATCTCTTCTAGAAAAGTGACAATTTAATTCGGAATTTCAACTACATGCTCTTAGCATCTTAGAGAATTTACATCTACTTGTTTGATTGTTTGTTCTTTAATCATGGTTAAAGTCTTCATGTTTGGTTTAATCTTTAACATCCCCGGCCACTGTACCAGATATTGTCCACTTTATCCGAATCTGAACTCACGAGTATGATAGGGAAGGTATCCGGTCCCTTCCCAGTAACTTCTAATCCAACTTAAAACCATGGTGGAAGTTATTGGTATCCCACAACTTTGAACTTATAAAGAGCTCACAATTCTACTTTTTTATCCATGCGGGATGGGTTGTTACATAATCACAGGTAAGAAAGGAAAATAATCATCATTTGGTAGATATTAATGTTAGACTGTGTATATAATGATCAAGAATTTCAAGATAAGATGGTCTAATTTCCATTAAATAGTAAAACACTTTAGTAACTTCAGCTTCAATTGATATTGTCCCATGCTATGGAAAGATCCTGCTAGATATCCTTAGACTTGAGATGCAACTTTAGCTTCATCGCCTTGTTTTCCAATCGAATCCATTAATGCTTTTGATTATCTTATTTATCGCTTATTAGAGTACCCATTTTAATAATCTAAGGAAAGATTTTATCTTGAACTAGTTCTTGGTTTTAAGATTAAAGAGAATTTGATATGAAGATTGGGGTTGATACGAATCTTATTCTACTATCTTTTTTCTCTTTAGGGGCATAAATTAGTAACAGTTTAATACTCAATTCACAATGGGAAATGCGTTTGGATGCATCCAAGTGGACCAATCAACCGTAGCCATCAAAGAAACATTTGGGAAGTTTGATGACATCCTTACTCCTGGTTGTCATTGCATGCCTTGGTGCTTAGGACAGCAGTTAGCAGGTTACCTTTCTCTTCGGGTGCAACAGCTTGATGTTCGCTGTGAAACAAAGACAAAGGTTTACTCCATTAAGATCTTGACTCAAAAAGATCGTAAGTTTTGCTTTATTTTTGTGTGACGTGTGCTTCTTTTGCAGGATAATGTTTTTGTGACAGTTGTTGCTTCAGTTCAATACCGAGCACTGGCAGATAAGGCATCGGATGCATACTATAAACTTAGCAACACTAGGGAACAGATTCAAGCATATGTGTTTGATGGTATACGCGATTTTGCATTTATTTTAAGAACTCCATTTTCTATGGTTCGTTTATAGTTATAAATATTTTGTTTTTGATGTTTTAGTTATTAGAGCTAGTGTCCCGAGGATAGAGCTAGATTTGGTCTTTGAGCAGAAAAACGATATAGCAAAAAGCGTGGAGAACGAACTTGAAAAGGTAAAATTTGGTATGATGTAAACCATTTGAACGTATTTGTTGTTTATTTGGTGAGCTAATCGTCTACTTCTTTTGTTCTGACTCTTAGGCCATGTCTATGTATGGCTACGAGATAGTTCAAACGCTCATAGTCGATATCGAGCCTGACGAACTTGTCAAGAAATCGATGAACGAGATCAATGCAGGTATCAAATACTATTTACACTTGGCTCTTCTGAGTTGCTGAGCCAATTTGTGCTCAGCTCCGCAACCGCAATTAGTTAAGCAGACTTGACCCTGGCTTGCCAGACCTTTTGGCGAACTGGTTTACGTAATTAAGCCCTTTGAAAATGAAATTTCTATAAAAAGATTAGACTTAGGCTTGGCCCATCTAAGTTGGTAGAGTTGTCGAGCCCGAGCTGTACAAGGCTCGCACTTAGACAAGCCAGCTAAAGCTCGATTGGGCTCAGGCTTGCCGCTTACCACGCTTTCTTGACAAGCCAGTTGACAACTCTCATGAGCCAAAATTGCATAGTGTGTGTCGGAGTCCCATGGACCATCAAACCTGTATATACTACAACAAAATTGGTTGTAGGACGTCAAATGTGTCTAGATGTCGTAATAGAATGTTTTATAAGATTTACTTTTATATGACGCATTACAATAAGTTAAAAAGACCCTTGATAGGTGTCCTAACAAGTTTTTTCATATTTGAAAGTGTTACAATAAGTTGATAACGTTTTTGGGCGTCCTAACAACTTTATGATACTTTCGAAATAAAGTGTCCTATTAGTTTTTTTATACCGACACTTTCGAGATTGTCCTATGAACACATCTTTTTATACGACATTTGTTTTTATAAGACACTATATGACACTTTTGTGATTGTCTTATGAACACATCTTTTTATAGGACACTTGTTTTTATAAGAAACGTTCAAATAATGTCATATAAAAAGACTAAAAAATGTTTTGTTCAAAAATGTCCTAGAAAACTTGTTACAACGCTCAAAATCGTTCTATCAACTTATTGTATCACTTTTACATATAACAGACAATTGTTTGGTCATATAAATGTAGGTCCTATAAAACAATTTATTAGAATATTTGGCATGCTATAAAATGGATTTTGTCGTAGTGACATATGTCGGAACCTACCGTGGCTCTACAAGAAAGGCTGTTTTTAAAACAAAGGGGTTTCATATATCCTAACGGTATCAAACTTTTGTTAGCTTCAAGAATGAGGATGGCTGCCAGTGAAAAGGCTGAAGCAGAGAAAATCCTGCAAATAAAGCGAGCGGAAGGGGAAGCAGAGTCGAAATACTTATCGGGGCTTGGGATAGCAAGGCAACGTCAAGCAATCGTGGATGGGCTAAGGGAGAGTGTGGTCGGGTTCTCGTCTAACGTCCCTGGAACATCGGCCAAAGATGTGATGGACATGATCCTAGTGACTCAGTACTTCGATACGATGAGAGAGATCGGTTCGTCGTCAAAATCGACATCTGTGTTCATCCCACACGGACCAGGGGCTGTCAAAGATGTTGCTGCTCAGATCAGAGATGGTCTGCTTCAAGGTAATACGCCTCAGATGTAACCATTCCTTTTGTGCCCCTCTTAAATGGGTCGGGTTGGGTCCTAAAATAAGTGTTCGGTTAGTTAAGGGTGAAGTTGTCATCTGGTTGATCAAAAAATGTAATAATTATGCATATTTAAAATTGTTTGTTTGTTATTTTTATTGTCTAACACTTATTTTGGAAAGAGACGAAGAGAGTATATAGGGTTTATTTTTGTTGCTTTTAGTAAATGTTGCATTTGTAGTTTTGTTGTTTAGGATGGAGGAATCTTTTTACTGAATAACATTTATGATTTGTATTTACGTCTTTTTTGTAATTTACACCAAGTTATGATTTTCCTTTTTCGATGCCAACAAACTAAGGGTGCGTTTGGTTTGTGGGATTGGAATGGATTTGAAGGGATTTGGATTTCAAATCCATTCCAATCATGCGTTTGATTTACAGGAAAGGATTTCGTTGACATGATTTCAAATCCGTTGACCACTTTAAAATCTCTCATATGATAGATTTGGAAATCCTTGCATTGGACCTGGATTTGAAATCTAAATCTGATGGATTATAAAGCGCGATCCAGACTTCAAATTGTATCGATCCAAATCTGACGCTTACCAATAAAAATAAATTCTTTATAAAACAAACATATAATAATTTTAAAAAAAACTCAATCCAAAACCAAATCCTACAAACCAAACAATACTTGTAAAGGAATGGATTTGAAATCCATTCCAAATCCTACAAATCAAACACATTACACATGAAGGGATTTCAAATCCCCCTAAATCCAAATCCCTCCTTGAAATCCAATCCATTTCATTCCAATCCCGCAAACCAAACGCGCCCTAAGGGTTGTTTAGTTGTACCTAGAAACTTGGATTATTTTTAGCCTTTGTAATCGTAATCTAATTTCAATAATTTTTTTCCCGAAAGGGCTGCCATCCGATGGGTACACGAAAGTGATCGTACTTTGGCAACTTTACGTAAGCCAGAGGTTTTTTTTGGGTGATAGTGGAAAGTCGGATAGCACGATAAGGCAGTTACACTCCTCCGCCTCAAAGAGAATACCTGTATATCACAATGACAAGTGGGTGGATACTGAGCCAATTAAAATCAATGACTTGTCTAGCATAGACTACTGTAGTAGGGCGAGCACTGAAATGAGAAAGGCTTGTAGACTCATGACGCTGAACGAGATATTCGAAAATGAGAAAGATGACATGCGGCTAGTCCCAACTCTTAGGGGTTGTTGTTTTTTTTTTAAATCTCTTAATGACTCTTAAGTCTGAATCGTTCAGACATTTTTACACATCACCTCTTATTAATCATAACTAAATTAAAACTTCAGACTTTAGATCTCTTGAAAAACAAACGGCACCTTAGTCTTGTAGTCTTGTAGTCTTGAAACTCAACCGTACTTCCTTTGGCTTTCGATCCCCTTGTTCACAAAGGACAGCTGGCTCAGACACTGGCTTTGAGTTCGGACTTCCTTCTTCCTGAGCAAACTCTCCTCTTCCACGTTGCCACGCGATAGGTCAGCGAAGCGTGAGCGGGCGTGGAGAAGGAAAGGCCAAAGACTTTGGCCTAACGAGAATGAGCTAGGACGAAACCCCAGAACCAGAAGAAGTAGTATTAAGTATTATAATATAATAATAAAGTAAAAAATATCTCAATTTTTTGCGAAAATTATCGCATTCAAAGAAAAAAATTAAAATGAATCAAAACGAGACATTTGAAACAAGTTTTTTTTTTAAATAGTAAAATTAAATTAATAGAGGCAAAATACATAGAAGTAAACGTATACTCGTTTGATTTTTAGGCAAAATAGTATGCAAGTTAATTGATAAATTAATTATATTTAGTAAAAACTAGCTGATAAACTAGTTGAGAAATATAAAAGAACTAAAAATGATATGTTAGAAGATAAAATATTTTAACATTTTATAATATATTTTAAATAAGCTTTATTAATAATATAAAAAATGGTAATATAAACCAACCGTTAAAAACAATAATTAAATAATATAATACATTAATTAATAGAATTTCAATATGATATATACAGGGTCAGGTTCAGGTGAAAATCGTAAAAAAATAAAAAACTGAGAAAAATTCTAGTAATCGTTCATCTGACGTTATACACATGTATATACAAATAATTTGTAAGTAATTTTTTCCAGTATGCATATGTGTATAACATACACACATGTATAAAAATCTAAAAACATCTTCAAATACTTATATACACATGTACATACCATTCATATAAATGGTTATTAAAATATTTCTCAGTGTTTCGTTTTTTGAGGGGTTTTCAATTAAACCTCATACACTCTTTCTCTCCCTCTTTCTCTATATATATTTGAGAGTGATATTTAAGAGAAACATTAAAAAAAAAACATCCTAATAATTATTTATTTATATATTAGTAATTCTTTAAATTTGAAGACACCATAAAAATATTTTCCATGAAGAGATAAATAATTTTTTTATTATATTTACACTAATAATAAACATTAATTTAACTATTTGAATTATTATTTTAAAGAATATGTTTACAGCAAAACAAAAGATTAGAATGGCACGCACATCTAATCCAAACCTCGTACTCCAGTCCCCCACGGAACTTGTGAATTAATTCCAAAACAAAACCACTTTCATCCTCAAAATCAACATCAAACACACCTGCTTTGAATTCTTGTACAAAATGATCACAATTCCCTCATCATCATCGCCAATTTCTGTCAAATTCCTTTCCCCATCAACCATGATTCATTCCGCTAAAACCCTACCCAAATTCTCAATCGTTTCCGCTTCTAAATCCCCTCAAAAATCACCATCGGTATGCGATTAATTTCATTATGATTCGTGTTTGTATTGATTGTATTTTTGGATCAAGTTATGGTGGATAATAAATTGATTATCGATTGTTTTGTTTCAGGTTGGTGATTCATTCTTTAGGAATGTGCTTTCAAGTATGGAACAAGTGTATTTGAATAAAAATCCAACTGCTAAATCGATCGTGGAGCTTGTTCGATCTGCAGATGTTGATCGGATTTGCTACGATCATATTGCGTATCGAACATTTGGGGTGAAATTTTTGTGCTTATTTTGGGGGTGATCTTAAGGATCTATGAAGATGTATTAATGGTGATTTGTTGTTTTTGTAACGTAGGTGAATGCTTATGGGATTGAGTCTATGTCGAAATTCTTTATGGATTTTGGTTATAGTCAACAGGAAGAGTTGAGGTTTCCACAAAAGAAGCTGAAAGCTCTCTGGTTTTCTCCTCCAAATTTCACCTCCGTCAATGGCGGCGGTGGCGGTGGTGTTCATGGACCCTTGCCCAGAATCTTCATCTCAGAGCTTCTAGTAGATCAAATGAGTGTCAAAGCCCAGGTTTGGGTTAAAAGCTCATAATCATTGTGTTCATGATGATCTAGTGCAACAAAATCGGTTTTACATGACGTCCATCAGATATGTCTAAGGGTCTGCTTGTTAGAAGCTTAACGATCTTAATGGGAGTCACAACTTATTTGGTCAGTTATATACAACTGTTTGGTAGTGGTTTAATGATATAAAAAGTGGTTTATTCAGTAAGTTTATAGGAGTAGTTTTATGCGGAACCTGCTTATTCCAATTAAAAAAACATGCTTCTTCCACTAGGAAAAAACTTTGGCAAACAAAGACCGTTTTCTCCATACAGGACTTAAACTTATTGTAACAGATTTATACACTGTTCTAAAACACTTGCTGCACAGCCGCCATGGCGCAAGGCTTGTGTCTCAAGCCACATTAAGTTTGTGGCACATCATGGCCTAATGCTCAGTTTTCGTAATGCGATATTTGATTTTTCTTTATTGTTTTAATGTTCTATTTGCTAGTTTTTAATATATAACATAAGTTAAGTTACCTATTACTATGGACTCATTAAGTAACAGTACAAAACATATGTTTTTATATATAATATTATATATATATGTATTATAAATTTGAACCATAAGTCATGTCTTGAAAACGTCATGGCTTCATTGTGGCTCATAAAGGCTTGAGGCTTGGCCACGCCTCACGCCATTTAGAACCTTGAATTTATATAGGACATACAATTGTTTGGTCTTATAAATTTAAGTTCTATTATTAAGCGGTCTACTAGGATATTTAGACGTACAATAGTCCTATAAAAGCCGATTTTGTTGTAGTGTTTGTTTGTTAAAATCAGAAATCAAGCGTAGCCTTTGTCTTGAATATAAGAGATTAATGTTATATGTTCTAATGAAACTCGTATTTTGTTGATTCGTATATTTGTGTTCAGGAAATAATTAGAAAATACGTAGAGCTATCAGGTGCCGGATATAAACATGCTCCGATTTCAAGTGCCATTGGTTGTTTGCCATGGCCAAAACCATCACATACGGAGTTCCAACAATTAGCTAGGTGCGTTTTCGTCTTCACGTGGCTCGTTGATTCATTTTCGTACCATTTGATTCATTAACGTAGTTTTTTTTTCTGAAGTATATATAATATACGACAAATACTCACACACACACTCTTCACCTTCGGTGAGGTTTGAACCTTTGACCTTCAGTGAGGTTAAGGGGCTATTTGGTTGGTTTTCCATTAAGACCTGTATGGATAAAGTTGTCTGTGTGGATTAATACGTCTGTATGGATTGAGAATGTTTTTGTTTGGGAGAGTATTTTTATATATGGAAGGAACATATTTTTTAATTGGGAGGGACATGTTTGAAAAAAAACATGGCTTTCTGCATAAAGCTCTCCCCTAGAAAGCTTACTGAATAAGTCACTTTCTATATCATTAAGCTGTTACCAAACAGTCATACATAACTGACCGAATAAGCTATGAGTTCCATTAAGCTGATAACAAACAGGCCAGTAATTCAATAATCCGGATAGTGCTGGTCCAAATACTCTTTAGTGGATCGTAGTTTCTTACACGTTACAACATCTAAAGTAGTGTTTGTAAATTACTAAATTGTATGCTTGATTTTCAGTGAAAGCGAATACGCTGCATGGACGCTCGTGAACGGGTACTCGGTGAACCACGTCACGATCTCCACTCATCGGCTCAAATCTCGCTTGAAGAACATCAAGAATCTTAACCAGTTCATTGAGGAAAACGGGTTCAAGTTGAACTCTGAAGGGGGTGTACTCAAGGGTTAGTTTTTGTTTTTCTGATTCAAACTCGAACCCGTAATTCATCGATTATAATTCTAAATCAGATAACTCAGTTTCGATGATTGTGTTCCGCCAGTGAGCCCAGATGCTCTACTGCTGCAAAGTTCGACAGTCGCAGATTCCATCCCGTTTGAATTTTCTGATGGCTTCAAAAACTCGGTCCCTGGTTCGTATATCGAATTCGCTGAACGACTTGTGCTGCCAGAATACCGAGATTTACCTGAAGACAAGGTTAACATTCAAAATGCCTTTCTATTCAAAGTCCGTTTTCTTTTAATACACGACGATTACCAAATGATCATTGGTCCAGTAATACCCCGGTTACCAGTGGACCTGGTCAAATGTTCAAATTGTACATAACTATTGGTTTTGAAACGTGTGCAGATTGAGGAGATTCATAGACGCGATGGATTCGAGGTCGGTAACGCGGACAAAATATTCGAGAGCACGTCGAAGGATCAAGTAACTAGGAGAGGTGCCAAGTAAAAAACCGAGTGATTTGAATGAACTGCAAATCCTCGATCGTTTGTAACTAAATGTAGTTGACCAACATTACTCGACGATATGTTTGGTTATCATCGTATGAACTTTTCTAGTCAAACTCGGTGCAACATTGGTACGTACAATATATCACGAGTTCAGTAGCTCGATGCCATTTCGGTCCCAATTTTGCACCCACTATGAACGCCCGTAAAAAAATTCTTGTCGTAATGATTTAATTCTTCAAAATACGAAACCAACCATATTTTATTTTATATTACAGTAATTATTTTGTGTCACAGGTGGCATAAATTCCTAAGGCATCGAGTACCGATTGCAGATATATAGGAATTTATGCCACCAGAGGACTAAATTTCAATATACAACAAATCAATCAAATTTAATTTGTTATAAATAATCAAGCCAACAATATATTTATATTACTTAGAAGATTAAAAGCAAATAAAAAATAAAGTGATAATAATATACCAATTGCTATTGCTTCTTGCTCTCAATCGGCTTTGGTGAATTTAAGTTAAACTTCTGGTGATATGGAGAAGCATGAGAACCGTTGGGTATCGAGAGGCTCCGTGGATGCTGCACCCCGTTTCTCGTAAACAATCCGGCTTGAGCCCGGGCCCCATTTTGTGCGCCCGGGCTCGACCCAACCCGTTCAGCTTGAACGGTTTGGAAGTAATACGACGAGCTCGCCATGTCCTTTAGGGCTGGCAGCGGTTTTAGCGATTCAACAACGTCACTCATCAGAGGCCGGGCTTTCGAGTCACGGTTAAGGCAACGAGCTGCTAGTTGTGCGGCTTTCTGGGCTCCTTTTATCGAGAAATGACCTTCTAACCGAGGGTCTATCAACCGATAAAACCGCCTCCTATCTCCTAAATGTGGTCGAGCCCATTCTACGAGGTTGTGTTCACCGTTTGGACGGTTTTTGTCCATTGACCTTCGGCCCGTCAAAATTTCGAGTAAAACAACACCAAAGCTATATACATCACTCCTTGAAGTAAGATGTCCTAAAGAGAAGAAAAAACAGACCAAAAAATCAGGTTCAAATATCATTTCTTCACTCAAAATGTGACGAAAGCGGGGGTCACTACAACAAAATCGGCTTTATATGACACCAAATATGTCTAAATAAATGTCTTAACAGACTGTTTCATAGGACCAAACAATTGTGTGTCCTATGTAAAATGTTGCAATAAGTTGATAAGACGTTTATGGAAGTCCAAACAAGGTTACTAGGACAATTTTGGAATCAATAGTCATATTAGTCTTTTTATGACATTATCTGAAAAAGTGACTTACAAAAACAAAAACAAGCGTCCTATAAAAATAGCTGACGTGACACTTTATTTCAAAAGTGTCCTAAAAAAAACCTGTTAGGGTGTCCAAATGTGTCGTGATGACAATTGCAACACTTTTATATAAGACGCAAAATTATATGATCCTATAAACTTGAGTAGTATAAAAGCCGATTTTGTTGTAGTGAGTGCTTCCCGATGCAGTTCGGGGGATTGGGTCGGGGATATATTAAAGGGGTAGTTTTGTCTTTTTCCAAAAAAACAACGAGAATAAGTAATGTAGTTTAGAGATTAGATTAAAAGGCGAACCTGTCATCACGTATTCAGGGGCTGCGTAACCGTACGTTCCCATAACTCGAGTCGATACATGAGTTTTATCTCCCTCCGGACCATCTTTAGCAAGGCCAAAATCCGAAAGTTTTGCATTGTATTCCTAAAAAAGAACAAAAAAAAAACGAAGCTTTATGAACATGATGAACCGAAAAGCAAAAGTTTTAAGAACATTCGTAGCTTAACGAGTCTTGTGTCACGTACCGCATCCAACAAAATGTTGGAGGTTTTGAAATCACGATAAATCACGGGTCTTTCTGCTTCCTCGTGAAGGAAAGCGAGGCCTTTTGCAGCACCGAGAGCAATTTTCATCCTGATGGACCATGGAAGAGGCAAAGATCCTACGATAAATATAGACTTATATTAGAAACCGAAACTACTGTAATTGGTACTTTAACTCCCCATAACCCAAAGGAAGCAACAGACTGACCCAACAATCTCCAAATCAACCATGGTGAAAGTTATTGGTCTACCACAACTTTGAGCTTATAAGGAGTCTCACAAATCTAATTTTCTATCCACGTGGAACGGGTTGTTATAGGTATATATATATATATAGGGTCCGATTCAAGGGAAAAACGCAAAAAGATGAAAAACTAAGGAACACCCTAGTAACCGTTCATTATTCACATGTGCATACAAGTAATTTGTAAGTAAGTTTTCTAGTATGAACATGTGCATAACATGCACATGTTCATAGGAACCAGGAAACATCTTCAATTACTTTGTATACACATGTATATACCTTACAGATGAACGGTTATTAATGTGTTCTTCAGTTTTTTTTGGGGGGGTTTCCCCTGAACCCCTCACACACACTCTCTCTCTATATATATATATATATACACACACTCTCTCTCTCTCTCTCTATATATATATATATATATATATATACACACACACATGTGAACGTAAACTTACTCCTAAATAAGTGATTCTCCAAGCTCCCTCGAGGCATGAACTCATAAACTAGCAGGCGTTGATCATCTTCAATACAGTAACCGATCAATTTGACCAAATTCGGATGAATAAGGTCACTTAGGTAATTTACTTCAGCCTGTGGATGACATAAAACTCTTTTAGAACACTAAATCATAAGATATAGAAGCCAAGTAAGTACGAATAAATAAAAAGATCGATAGAAAGCATCAAACCAGCCATTCTTTATGACCCTGAAGCCCATTGTGATTTAGCGTTTTCACAGCAACAGTAAGTCCGGTCCCCGGTTTCACCGGTGCAGTTCCATTCTCTTCGATCCACCCCTTAAAAACGCAACCAAAACCCCCTTCACCAAGAAGACTTTCGGGCCTGAAGTTCCTTGTAGCCAATTTGAGATCGTTGAAACCAAATTTGCGAAGACTAGAACCAACTTTTAGTTCATCTTCCGCTTTTGGGGTGGACGGGTTGCTTTCTCCATTACTAGTAGTCGACGAGACTATTGGAACTACCGGTTGATCTTTGCTAACATCGTTTGTTAATTTACTTTCCACTGTCATAACGAAAAAACAATTGATGAAAGTCAACTCTAGGCAATATAACGGTGATACCGGGTATGTTTGGTTTGATTTATATAAAAACCCCTGGCTATTGCAAAGTGTGCGAAAAGAAACTAATAAACTAACAACATAACTACTAATTTCGCTTTGTTCCGGCCTTACGAACCACATCAATAGTCTTAATAATGCATACCGTGAATAGGAAGTTCGACTCCCTCTCTCCTACATACACAAAAGAAAGCAAAAACATACACATTGAACTAGTGGTTGTCGGCCCAAGTGGTACCAACCGAACCATTGACTTTGAGTTTGCAACTCACCGCTAACAAAGTGTGCGTTTCAACCAATTTAACAAAAACACATACACATTGGTTGCCATTCATCAAACTAGATCATCATGTCATCCTATATCCCTCATCAACATTGGCCTTAGCACGCGTAGCTCAATTGGCAAAGAGATGAAGCAACTTTGCTCAAATACACAAACTCCTCTACTAGCCTCAACCACTGAGTCAGCTCTAAATGCCTATTCACATGTGGTTCCTAGGGGCGGGTTCCTTGTGGGGCCGGTCGGGGTTCTTAGCACCAACCTCATTGATCCATCAAACAACAATCTAAATCTAAGGCTCAATCAACAACAAAAGTGCAGTAAAAATTGTATAAAGATTATGAAACTTTGAGCAAATGGAAGGATTGATTTACCACAATGAGTGCTTATGCCACTGATGGAGCTATCAACTTTAGATCTTGAAGAAACACAGCTACCAATTAGCCTCCACCTATTCCAACAACCACTGCTACCCACCTCCTTGTTCCCCTTAGATATTGCAACATGCCCAGATTCCAACTTCACACATTTTTCATCATCAGATTTCATCTTTTCACAACAAACCCTAAAATCAAATCACTTGGTCTCATCAAAAACCCCAAAAATTTGAACTCCAAAATGTCCCACTTTAGTGACTGAAAGTCAAGAAAGAGATGAAATTAACAAATCCCAGATGAAAAGATTCCAACTTTATACACATTTTTCATCAACAGATCATGTCTAAACCCTAAAATCAAACTTATCATCAAAACCCAATAAAAAATTTGAACCCCAAAATGCCCAATTTAGTGATTGAGAGCCAAGAAAAAAGATGAAATTAACAAATCCCAGATGAAAAGATTCCAACTTTATACACATTTTTCATCAACAGATCATGTCTAACCCTAAAATCAAACTCATCATCAAAACCCCCCCAAATTTGATCCCAAGAAAAATCCAAAATTTCCCAACTTCAGAGGTGCTTGGTATGATTGAAAACCAAGAAAAAGACACAAATAGCAAACCCCAGATGAGAACTTTTGGGGAAATGAAGAGATTAAGAATAGAACAAAAGATTCTCTGATAAAGATTGGATTTTTAAATAGCTCAGAATCTTGATTTGAAATGTGAAAGAAAATATTTCAGATGAAAGGAAAGACACAGAGAATGCAAGTTTTGTATGAAATGTGATCTCAGTTGAAGAGCAGGAAGGAGGCCACCATCTAGTTTATGTGTAGCATTCCCAAAAGGAATTGCAATCTCATCAAAAGACTGAATAGTCCAAAGCTCTCCTAATAAAATATGATAAATAATTATACCAAAGTGGAGTGGAGGAAGAGAAAGATAGATAAGAGAGAGATGGAAATCTTTCCATAATTTAATAATAAAGTTTGCTTCAATAATTAGTATTTTATGAGATACAATTAAAAAACTTGTAAAACATAACTAACCTTATCAAGATTTTGAAACAAGTCTAAACAAATATGTTTATAAATAGTTCAGGATGAAATTGATACATAATTTCAAAAACATCTAATTATTATAATTTTTTATTAATAAAAGATATTTTTGCCCTTAATAATAAAAGAAGAGGTTTTCTTATTTAATAATTAAATGATAAAGTGAAAAACTTACTTTTAAAAATAAAGTAAATATTTATTTTAAAACAAATAAAAATAAAATTTTAGACACTTATTTTTAAGACGGAGAAAATAATATTTAAGACACTTAAGAAAAACATCCAAGGTTATGATCTTAATTGGAAAGGTTTATTATTTTAATCATCATTTTTTTCTTACTATTTTCAATTATAACGACATGTTTATCCCTTAAAAATGGTACTAATAAGTTATTCAAACAATTCTTTAAAAAATAAAAATAAAAAAAACTTTATAAAATGAATAATATTATTAAATTTAATTTAAACGATCATAAATGTATCGAATAAGAAGTTATGACCAATTGATAACTCAAAACATGAATCTACATTAAAAAAAATGTACCTTGTTAGAAGTCATTGAAATTAAAATGAAAATGAATGAAATGAGAATGAATTTTTATTCCATCCAGTTTAACCTAGAATAAAAACTTGAACTTGTGGGGGGAATGATCTTATTATATTATATAAAACCAAACAGTTTTTATTTTTATTTTTACTGCTTACTATTTCTAACAAAACACCCATAAATCTACTTTTTGTCTATAACATTGTAAATTTAAGTGAAAAAAATCAAATCAAACTAAATATATCCAAATTATTTTAACTAAAAATATTGTATGAAAATATAGGGTATATGCATACATTTATTTTATTTGGAAGGAAGGAAGGAAGGAAAAAAATAATGTTAACTTCTTTCCAATTCTTCAACTTGATTTTTGGTGTTTAACTGTTTATAATAGAATTATAACACTATAAAATTACGTTAAAAAGCATTAAAAAAATTAGGGAATACTATAAAACATTATATCAAAAGAAAATATATGGTTTTTTCAATGATTATGAAGCTGCCCGAAAGATACGGGCAGTGTTGAGGTCGGGCAAGAGAGTGTTGGATAGTGATTGGCCTATGTTATAAAATACAGTATTTTTTTATTAGGGACATTTACTTTGGAGTGAATTACATAAATGGTCTCTCGTGAATGCCTAGATTTCACTAATCGTCCCTCCAGTTCTGAAAGTATATTGATGGTCCCTAAAATCGAGTTTTGGTGCCTAAATTTGTCCCTGGCGCTAACGCCGTCCACTGAGTTGCCGTTAGAGGGCACATGTGCCCCTCACGTGAGGGGCATTTTGGTCATTTTACCTATCATCTTCAACCTCACATCCATCCCCAAGAACATTCATTCTCAAGTCAAGAACATCATCATCCCAAAAAACTCATACAAACCCATTTTTTCTCCATCTTCTTCCTCAACAAGAACACCTCCACCGCCTCCCCCCTTCTACTACTACCACTACCACCCACTACTACCATTAGATTTCAAGAACATAAATGAAAAAAATCATGAAAAACAATTTTCTCAAACCCAGAAATGAAACAAATCACAAGGAATATAATAACCCTAAATGAAATGGAGAACAACATTGAATATGATAACCAAACCCATAAATAAAAATAAATTAGATTCATATACAAGAAACAATCACGCAAATACAAATATAAATCCCTAAATGAAATCTATAAAATTACAAAAAAAAATCGAAACTTTAAACAAATCTAATCTAGATTTGTGGATTGTAACCCTATACAAAAATTGAAACCTTAAACAAATAAGCAAAAACCGAAGGAGATCATGAACATCTGTTCTTCAAGAAATCTGATGGAGATCTTGAACATCTTCATCACCACCGCCACCAACATCACCAACAGTGAAGGCGGTGGTGGCGGGATATCGTCGCCGAAATCATTGCTGCTAGTGGTGGTGGCGGGATATCGTCGTCGGAATCATTGTTGCTAGTGGCGGTGGTGGTGATGGAAATGGGTTTGGAAGGAATTGGTTGGAAATGGATTTGGATTTTTCATTGTGGGTGTGGCATTTGAAAGGAGAAGAGAGATTAGAGGGAGTGATTCATACAAAGCACACTTGAAAGAAAAAAAGAATAGAAGGAGAAGAGAGATCTAGAGGGAGCCAATGGTTTTGGAATGAGAAGAGAGATTAGAGAGAGGTGGTGGTTTTGGGAGGTGGTTTTGGGAGATACCATCTTCCAAGAATGGTTTCTTTGTTTTAATTAAAAAAAGAAATAAAAATATAAAAATCTTAATTTAATTATATATTTTAAATAAAATAAAAAGGGAAAAAAGACAAAAATGCCCCTCACGTGAGGGGCACATGGCCCACTTAACGGAGCATGCCTAACGGCGTTAGCGACAGAGACGAATTTGGACACTAAAACTCGATTTTAGGGACCACCATTGTACTTTCAGAACTGGAGGGACGATTAGTGAAATCCAGACATTCACGAGGGACCATTTATGTAATTCACTCTTTATTTTGGGATGAAAGAATGTAATATTTCAATAAAATTAAATTAAATAGAATTTCATTTTTATTATCATTTTATTTTAAAACATATAATTTAAAACTTTTCATTTTTAGAAAAAACTATGAATTATAACTTTTTTAGTATTGTATTATATTAAAATTATAACACGTTTCAGAAAATCCAAAATCCAAAATCAAAATCAAAATTTAATCATATAAAACATTACAATTGTCACGTTGTCTTGCAACACTTGGTTGGGACGGTATCTTTGTAGGGTTATTGTCATAAACCCAATTGAAAAACCATTGTTGTGGTCATTCTTACCAAGATGCAGCAACCATATATCTGACACAACTTTTTGACTCACTGAGTTCTTCACCAACCACGACTCATGTCACTACAGTTGTTGCTCGACGTTGAAATGTCAAGCGGTCCTAGTTGCATAAGTGCCCAAATGCTAAATCTAGTCATAGTTATTGATTTCAAACATGTCGATATGGGGCATGTTGGACCCGCTCTTTGTGACAACTATCAATAACTAGATCTGATAGTTTTCCCATTGTTTCATGAATTTTAAATTTGATTTTCCTACTACATATGAAAAAATTAACCGTTTTTAAGTGTTTAGTATCATTACAAATTTATTGTATCCATTTTCCATCATAGTTCTTTTATAATACTGATTTTAATTTACTTTGTCTGTTTGTATCATCTTTATTTAAGAGTATTTTAAATATTCAATAAAAGGATCATTATTTTTTAAGCTATATCGCAAAACAAACACACACACACACACACACACACACATATATATAGGATTGGGATCATGTGAGACTAGCCATCCTGAGATCGAGATATTATGAAAGTTCATTGTATTCGATAAAAGTTTTGCGGTGGTTTTCATGTGAATCTTTAACGTTTTTTTGCTATAAAGATATGATATTTTATCGTCAGGTTACATGAAATTAAAAAAAAAATATCCAAGAGCTCCAAAATGGTCTAAAAATGCACTCTCAAATAATCACTTCCTTCTCTCTCTCTCTCTCTCCCCCTCTCTCTCTGTATATATATATATATATATATATATATATATATATATATACTAGGTTCAAACCCGTGTATTGTCGGGGTAATTTAAAAAAAAATCATGCCAAAAAACGTATCTTACAGATATGAATGATTATCGAAAGTACGATGTTACTTTTCCAAGATTTTTTCCCTTCAGAGTTTTTTTTTGCAGCTGGTTACAAAATGTTCTTGTTTTAGACAGTTCGTGTTCATTGATGACATACTCATGTACTCCAAGAGCGAGTTGGAACACGAGCAACACCTCCGTGAAGTTCTCAAGGTGTTGAGGAAAGAGAGATTGTACGCCAAATTCTCCAAGTGCGAGTTCTGGCTCGAAGAGGTGCAATTCTTGGGTCATGTTGTCACTCAAGGCGGAGTGAAAGTGGACCCCTCCAAGATTGAAGCCATGATGAATTGGGAGCCTCCTAAGAGCCCGTCCGAAATTCGAAGCTTCTTGGGTTTGGTGGGTTATTATCGGAGATTTATTAAAGACTTTTCGAAAATCCCTTCTTCCTTGACGGCGTTGACACGGAAGAATGTGAAGTTCGATTGGACCGAAACACAAGAGAAAGCGTTCCGGACTTTGCAAAAGAAGTTGTGCGAAGCTCCAATCTTGTCGCTACCCGAAGAGTCAGAAGATTTCGTGGTCTATAGCGATGCTTCGAAAATGGGACTAGGATGTGTGTTGATGCAAAGAGGCAAGGTGATAGCTTACGCCTCAAGGCAACTCAAAATCCACGAGAAGAACTATCCTACCCATGATTTGGAGTTGGCGGCGGTGGTGTTCGCCTTGAAGCTTTGGCGACACTACCTCTATGGCACAAAGTGTACTTTATATACTGATCACAAGAGTTTGAAGTACGTCTTTGATTAAAAGGAGTTGAACATGAGGCAGAGGCGGTGGCTCGAGTTACTCAAAGACTACGATTGTGAACTGCTTTACCATCCCGGTAAGGCGAACGTAGTGGCCGATGCGTTAAGTCGGAGGGACTATAGCGGAAGTATTCGGGATACCCTTTCGAGAATCGAGTTAGTGTCAAGTCTTGTTGAGAAGATCAAGACATCTCAAGTTGAGGCATTGTTGGAAGAGAATCTTAAGGATGAGGTGATGACCAGACAACGGTTTCTCTTAACGGAAGATAGCCGTGGGGTAAAACTGTTTAATGGTCGTGTGTGGGTACCCAAGATTGGGGGTAACCGTGAGCTACTTCTTGAGGAAGCCCATAAGTCTAAGTATTCCATTCATCCGAGGAGTACAAAGATGTATCAAGACTTGAAGTTGCATTATTGGTGGCCAGTAATGAAGCTTGATGTGGCACGTGATGTGGAGCATTGTGTGACGTGCTCGCAAGTAAAGGCTGAACATCAACGACCGTATGGGAGTCTACAATCCCTAGAGATCCCCGAGTGGAAGTGGGAACATATTACCATGGACTTTGTGACGAAGTTGCCTAAAACTCTTCAAGTTCACGATACCATTTGGGTAATAATCGATCGGTTGACCAAGAGCGCACACTTCTTGGCTATGCGCGAGACCTTACCGATAGACAAACTAGCAAAACTCTACATCGATGAAGTGGTCTCGAGGCATGGAGTACCTTTGTCGACCGTGTCGGATTGTGACAGTCGGTTCACTTCGAACTTTTGGGATGGTCTTCAGAAGGAGCTAGGTACGCGAGTGAAGTTGAGTACGGCTTACCATCCGTAAACCGACGGTCAAAGCGAGAGAACGATCCAAACACTCGAAGACATGTTGAGGTCTTGTGTCATTGATTTTGGGGGTAGTTGGTACTCTCACCTATCTTTGGTGGAGTTCGCTTACAACAATAGCTACCACTCGAGCATCGGAATGACACCTTTTGAGGCGTTGTATGGTCGGAAGTGTCGAACGCCCGTGTGTTGGCTAGCAGTAGGGGAGAAGCAATTCGCCGGACCCAAAATTGTGCAAGAGACGGCCGATAAGGTTAAAGTCATTCGGGAAAGGTTGAAAGCGGCCCAAGATCGGCAAAAGAGTTATGTCGATAAGAAGAGGCGGTCGATGCAGTTTCAAGTGGGCGATCGCGTGATGCTTAAGGTATCGCCATGGAAGGGCATTATCAGGTTCGAAAAGCGTGGGAAGTTGAGTCCCCGTTTCCTTGGACCTTTCAAAGTGCTTAAGCGGGTGGGTTTGCAAGCCTACCAATTGGAACTGACGTCGGAGTTGAGCATAATCCACAACACGTTCCATATATGTTACCTTCGGAAATGTTTAGCGGATGAAGAAAGCATCATTCCTCTCTCCGAGTTAAGAGTGGACGAAGGTAACCGTTGTGTTGAAGAATCCGACGCTATCCTAGAGAGAAAGTCTAAGAAATTGTGTCACAAGGAGGTCATTATGGTCAAGGTGAAGTGGAGGCATCATCCTAGGGCCAATGTGACATGGGAAGCCGAGGAGGACATGAAGCGAAGATACCCTCACCTGTTCGTGTGATCAAGATTTCGAGGACGAAATCATTTCCAAGTTGGGGAGTATTGTAACACCCGGTATTTTCGCAATGTAAGAATCCGTCTTTCGTTGGTCTTTTACCTGTCTTCCATGTATCTTTTTGGGCAAAATGTGGCGTACTTTCGAACCTTAAATCGACCCATGCGAAATTCTGGAGTTTTGGTATTTTTGGTCTTCGGTACATGTGGCGCGAGAGTGACTCGCGATAGTGAGATATGTCACTATCGCGGGGCACAATCGCCGGAGAGGTACCGAACTCTCGGTACAAATCGCGCGAGAGTGACTCGCGATAGTGACAATGTCACTATCGCGTGGCAAGGTCGCGAGCGGGGTGCAGGGGAATTAAATGACCTGCTTTCTCATTTATTTCTCATAACCATCTTCACCAACCTCAAACTCTCTCTCATTTTGGCAATTTTTAGGGCATTTATTGTTCTTCAAGAATCCTTCAAGTAAATCCATCTTTGTTCCAAGTGTTTTATCATTGTGCTTCCAAGGGTGCAAGTAGGAAGCTTTATATCATCTCCTCCATTGTCATCTTCTTCAAAAGGGCAAAAGTTAGGGTTTTGGGTTTTCTTCTAAAACCCACTTGGTGAGTTCCTACTATCTTTTCTAACCTTTATACATGTTAAACTCATATTTTGAACTCCTATACATCTCTTTGGTTTCGGATCTATGATTATCACATTTGACCTAACTTGAGTTTTTGGGAGATTTTAGGGTTCTTACTATGTTTTGTTAAAATGAAAGGTTCCATTTGATGTGTGTTAAAATAAAGTATTTCTTGAACATTTATGGTGAAGTACTTGAAAGAATATGTATAATCCCATTTTATGAATTTTATTCTTATCAGCAGTTAATTTTGGAAAATGCATTTTGGGAAGTAAATATTGTTGGAAGCTACATGTTTAGCTTTAGTTAGTCACAAATATAATTGTGACAAGTCTAGACTATTACTAGTGGATCCCTAGGTATTGAGTCGGCTTATATACATTTTTGGGGTGTTTTTCCCCATTGTAGCTATGAATGCATTTGACCATCGGAGGCCTTTGGTACGGTTATGTGGGACCGGTTACTAGCCATGGATCATAATGTAATCCTAGTGAACGAGTATGACTTGGTTTCCTCGGGTGCCCTCCCCCACATCTTAGTACGGATCGGCGTTGTTCGTGGCCATGGATTCCAAGTATTTAGCTCATAACTCGGTATTGTAGCCTACTCGGTGTTCCGCTACACTCCTTGGTAAATCGGGTATCCCCTGTCATCGCAAGATGAATTTTGGACCGAACAGTCCTTGTATGGCAAAGATCTAATTTTATAAACTCAATTCTCTTGCAAAGGTTTCCTTTTATTACAAATGTTTATATTTCTTTAATTTATAAACTGTATGTTCTCACTAGGCTTTAAGCCTAACACTTTTTCTCAAATGATATGTATAACAGGTTCCTTTAGCGGCGGGTTGTCAAGGGATTGAGTGACGAGCATAGCTTTGAAGCATTTTTGTATTTGCTAGTATTTGGAAGTTGAGGCATTTGAGTTAGTTCCATCTTTTGGTGATATTTGGGTTGACAACCGATGTAATCTAGATAGTTTATGTTTAGATTAGTTTGTTGTCAAATTTCATTGCGTTCACAGGTTTTTGTAAATGTCATATACATTTACCCTTTTTGGGTGGTTTATTCCAAGTACAAACGTTATATTGCCAAATTTTCAAAATTTTGAATTACTCTAAATTTAGGGTGTCACAGACCATTTAAGACATCAGGTAAGTACAAAGTTTCATCAAATTGTTCGTGAAGATGCTCTAATTCACACAAACTATCTGAACTTAGGTACTCCTTTTCGTCTCATGGAAACAATGATAGTAAACGATCATTTATTTCTTGAACGACTTCATGCTTGGGTGCAAGTATTGCTCTTTCCTGAAAATAGGATGAACTTTTGACATTTACAAAAATAAAAGGATAGACAAATTCAATTAATGCAGATATAAGATCCGTTGAATCGGTAATGAGAAGATCACAGGTATATCGATAATTGCTAGATTTTCGGTTTGGTAACTTCAGCGGCGATGGAAGAGAAGAGGACCAACAATGCACAACCGTAGGTGAAAGGCATTTTTACGGTTTGTTTGACTAGGGTTTTTATATCGTCTATCTTCTACATTTTTCTTTGCTTTTATACTTACATTCTTCAAATGTCAATAAAACCCCATTCATTATTTCAAGTTTACCCACTGATTATGCATTTGGTGATTCCATTAATTGGATATTGACATCTATATCTAACATGACATTACCACTATGGTTCAACCTGGAAAATTGTAGGTTAAAGCTTAACTACAGAATTTTGATGGAACTTGATTCATCGGTGAATCACCCTAACTATGAAATTTAAAGCATTAAAAGAAACCTAATCTAGCAGAAATAATCTCCCCTGATTCAGAACTTGTATATATATATATATAAAAGCAAAACGTGGAGTTCCTTAGGTGGCACAATGAGAAGCCTTCATTCACATTTTTCTAATTTCTCATGATTTTGAATTTTTTTTAAATACAAAGTTTCTCATTAAATGAGTTTTAACCTTTCATTTTCTTTAGAGTAAACTCACTTTTGGTCCCTAACGTTTTTCAATTTTAACGGATATCATCCATAAACTATCGAAACTCGGATTTGGTTCCTTACGTTTGTCATTTCCCATTGGTTTTGGTCCCTCCCACTAACGACTGTTAACTTTTTCCGTTGACCAAGTGAGCAAATTTGCATCCCACTATGACATAACGCCACCATCGGAATTGCATCGAACTCCTACTCCATCACGAGGCCTCCACCACCATATCTACAATCAGACTCCCACCATCGCTACCAATTTTTTCAGTACCTCTGCCTTGGATTTGTGGTGCTTCCACACATCGGTCTCCGACACCCTTTCAACCTCGATCTCTTTCCCTTATCTCTGATGTGAACGAACCAGATATGTGATGTAACCACATCCATGAATAGCTTGAACCCAGATATGTGCTGAACTAGATTTTTGATTTTAAGGTTTATTATTTAGGTTATGATCTTACGATTTAATTTATGTTATATGGTTTGTATACATCTCATTTTCATCTCTATCTCCATCTCCATCTCCATCTCCATCTCCATTTTCATTTGATTTAGTTTTTGTTTAAGGTTTAGGGTTTTGATTTGGGATCGATTTAGGTTTAGGGTTTTATGGTATTGATTTAATTTAGATTTTGTATCTCTTTGAAGGAACTATTTTAGGTTTTATTAAGATTTTTGAGTTTGGACATATGTTTCAATTACGACTTTGAATATCTATTTTTTGTGTTTGGATTTGTGATTGTGGTAGATGGTGGTCCACGGCAGTGGACGGTGGTCAATGGTGGTGGATGGTGGTCAATGATGATGGTTGGTGGTAATTTTTTATTTATATTATATAATATATTTTAAACTTTAATAGGAAACTAAAAAAATATGGAAAATGGCCATAATACCCCTTATTTAATTGGAGTTAACGAAAATAAAATTAATGGCCGTTAGTGGGAGGGACCAAAATCAAAGTGAAATGACAAACGTGAGGGACCAAATCTGAGTTTCAATAGTTTAGAGACGATATCCGTTAAAATTGACAAACATCAAGGACCAAAAGTGAAGTTTACTCTTTTCTTTATTATTTTATATATTATTTTTATTTGCACAACATAAATACATCAACAATTACTTTTTATCGGGTTAGCCATATATATACTTCACATATTTCTAGCGATTCAATTGTCATCATCAAATAATACAAATATTCGAAAAAGGTAGTTAGTATATGAAATGAGGGGGTATACCTTGAAGATTAAAAACGTTGGTTGGTTAAAAATGTGACACTTACCATTTGGATTAAATGACAATTTTGAAGTAATGTGATAAAAATATTTTATTTAAAAAATAACAGTTTTCAGTTCTGATTTCATTAAATATAAATTGTTCATTAGAATCGAATCAATACAATCATGAATATAAATATAAATACAATAAATATCAATATGAAAGAAATGTTGGCTAGAAAGCATTGACATGATGCAATGAGAATTTTGTATGTTCTCAAATAATAAATTGTAGTTGAGTTTTGTTTTGTTTTGTTTATCCCACATTGATGAATATATGAAAGGATGAGAGATGTCTTGATATATTAGAAAGGTATTGACAAATGTATGACGAGAATTTAGTATTCTCAAGTTTTGGTTCATAACATTTTTATATCTTATTTAACATGTGTTTTGATCATGACACATTACACGATGTTCAAGACTAGTAATTTATAATATAGTTTAGATTTATAAAAAAGAGTTGTCTTCAAAAACACGCAAGAAATGATAACGTTATATTTAAATAGTGAGACCTACTTCATGATATTTAATGAAGTAGTCATGTAACCATTAAAAAATGACCTACTTTATATTTACCTATGTATATATATTATCATTGGTAAACTTAAATTAAATAAAATATTCCCAAACCTCCATTATTGCCATTTATTTTATTTTAAAAATTCACATATACTAACATTTCATTATAGTATCTCGAATCTAAAATAAAAAACCAAAAGTTAAAAAACTTTAAGAATTAATAAGATCGAAACTCAGATCCAAACCAGATTTAAAAGCCGTTTGGGCGAAGGTTTTTTCAAAGCTCGGGCCTAAAAAGTTTGAACTTGAAAACAACACCTACTTTTACACCCAAAGTCGAGTAAGGACTTCTTTTCCAATATTGAAAAAATAAGAGCATCTGCCTCTGCCCATTCACTATTACCTGCTTACTTACCGGCTAACTTTGGCAGTTGCCTTGAAAGGCTATTCCGGAAAACAGTCTTGAAAAGTCCGGGACTTAGGCCCAACAAAAACCCAAGCATACATCTCTAGCATTACGTAAATTAGCTAACCTTGTAGGATTGGCTCAACTATCAATAAAGTTAATCAATTTACAAAAAGTTCCAATATCATATATGATTACATTGAAACACATCTAAAAGGGTAATTATATATAATTAAGCATACATATAACGTATAATCATATATGATCTTGAAACTTTTCTCCTCCTTACAAATTGACCTCCTTATTTAAACCTATATATTTGTTAATTTGTACATGTGTGTATACATAAAAAGGAATAAAAACACATTTCATAAGTATCAATATACAAGTATTTCTTTGGATTCATTCATTCCACACACCAATCTGAGGTCTTTTCTGCTGGTCACCAGCTACATACATAAAAAACCAAAAACAAACTCAAATCATACAATTTGTCATATCCTTCAAAAACATTACAATTCAATCTCACACAACCAAATCTACCTGACCACATGTATACCATACGAACGAAACAAGGGACCATCATAGCTCATGGATCAACGGGACAACAACCATTCTTTCACGGTCAATCCAACGGCCAACATGTAATCATCTTCAAAGTGCATAACATCTAAAGCCGACCCCCCATGTAGCAACAAATTGTATATATATATATGTTCCTCCGGTATAAGTAGCTTACTTAGATGATTCCAGTACGTATGCTGGAAGTTGCGTTTATCTTCAGGGAGTGCTCCGGGATATAGGTTAAACCTGTTGTACCAGAATCAATCAAGTTTCTCAGTATCACCACCGTCTTCTGATTGAAAATTAGTCTTAAAACTGTTTCGAAAAAGAAACATTTGGGGTATGGGCCATTTAAAGTCAGGCGACGTCTACTTTTATGCCAAAAGTAAAAGGACACCCAGATGAACATCTAGACATTGATCAATTATCGTAATCATCGCATCCAAATGTAAAAGTTTACTATCAAACTGATTTCATAGCAATGAAAAAGG
This sequence comes from Arctium lappa, assembly GCA_023525745.1. NCBI lineage: Eukaryota > Viridiplantae > Streptophyta > Magnoliopsida > Asterales > Asteraceae > Arctium > Arctium lappa. The sequence continues at coordinate 4,908,951 of CM042050.1, forward strand.
AACATATGATAAAACTTCCTCATAATGTGCCTATTATTGTGACCAGTGTGGTGATGAATATCATAAGGTAAGATATATAGATAGTACACCAAAACCCTTCAGCCCAATTGTATGAATCCCACCCGAGTTCTCGTAAGAGATAGGTTTGCATCAGCATTCGTCCAACTAAAATAATACCCTCTCCGTCCCAAAATAGCTACCAACAATTTCTTGGGTTGTCCACAAATAAATGCAAAATTTCCTTTGAAGTAAGATTTCAATGCAGACCTACCTAGTTTCACCGGTGATTAAATGTTGAGCTTCCTTTTATTTTATCCATATCGAGGGCATCTCCAATGTAAACACCAAATTTTGCACCATTTTGGTGCAATCATCTCCAATGTATTACACTATTTCTTTACACAAAAATAGAATATTTATTAACTCTACAAATTATACCCATATATTTTATATTTTCACGATAACTTAATAGATTATATTGTATTACTACTTAAACCAAATTATAGTTCATAATTCATTCTGAATTAGTGATATATTTTAATTAAATAATAAATATGTTATTTTGTTGTAAATTATTAAAAATTAATACCTTTTTAAAATTTACTGAATACATTAAAATTAAATTTATTAAAACCTAACAGTTAACATAATTTTAAATTTATTAAAATGCTATTAGACGAAGAAATAAAGTAAAAGTACATAAATCTTAAATTGAAGAACCATTTTGTAAATATCAAAATCTTAACAAAAACAAAATAGTGTTGTGTTACACCAAATTTGGTATATTTTACTGTCCATAGCACTAAAATGGTGCATTCATTGGAGACGATTTGGTGCGAAAATAGGTATAGTGCAGAATTTGATGTGTTCATTAATTTAGATATTTAACTAATAGGTGAACAACCCCCCATTAAACTACGTGTTAGGTCAAAGTTGCATTTAGTTTAAGATGTGGCAGTGCTAATACACATTTGGACAATATAAGCAGGGGTGGAAGTTGTGAGCAGAATGAGGTACCTTTCTCTTTAACGCTAATCTGTAACGAATCTAGAGTAATAATGCCGTCAGTGAGTGGAAGTAGTTCAAGCTTGATGGTGGCCGTAGATCGAGAAGGAACACACCTGGTGCAAAAAAACAGTACCTTCCTAATTATCTTGCAAACAAAACCAAACAAGCTTGGTATATCCCACCCGTAGGTGGGATCGGGAGACCCCCCTCCCCCCGGGCCGGATTTTGAAAGTGTGTGAAAGAGAGAAACGCAGGTGCATTTAAACTTTTAAAAACTGGATAAATCATCTTGTAAATTTCAGACAAAATCATGAGGAACAAGATGAGTATCCTTACCCTAGAGGAACTCTACTCTGCAACCACAAATGCGTGCATCCCAGATCACTTTTTGGAAGTACATCGGTGATGGAAATTGTTTGCTCATTGAAGGAGCCGGAATGTATCCCAACGTCATCACCGCGTCTCTGATTTTCTATTACGTTAGATGCTGAGCTGAGTCTCTTAAGTGCAATACCCTGTCTATCACCACTGACTCTCCCAGCTGCCGACTCGGAGGAAACATCAAATGGGCTTGTAGGTGATGCAGGTGTAGAAGTTAAGGACACCACAGAAGGAAGTGAAGTGAAGGAGGCCGGAGCAAGCACTGTTAGTGTTAGATCTTCAGATGTCAGATTTGAAGCCTGAAGTGTTAAAACCTGACCAAAAATGAATTTTTATAAGCTTCCACGTCTATTTCATTTGGTTTTTATCATAATCATGAGTTCTGTTTTTCAGATGGAAACCTGAACGGGTAATTGAGGAACTCTGTCATCTGAACCAAGTGCTGGTTTCGACATTTGAGATGCAACGGAGATCAAAAGATCCCTTGACATACATGGTCGCCAACTTGTTGGTTGCTTGAAGAACAACCTAGATTCTGCATCCAAAGTATGTTAGTATATATAAAACATCTTTACATAGGGTTGGGTTCCGGTGAGAAGTTGAGTTAATGGTGAGAAGCTTGAGAAGTGGTTAGCGACCGTTGGATGAGAAATGGACGCATATTGGGATGAGATGCTCCAAGATAAGATGCACCGGATAAATTCCCTTGTAAGCCGCAATTCATGGGAGGGCTTGAGATTAAAAGCGGTGAGAAACCACTTCTCACCAAAAAAGGCACTTCTCACACGATCCCACACATATATACATATATATATATATATATATGTGTGTGTGTGTGTGTGTGTGTATATATATATGGGGGGGGGGGGGGTGGAGGGGGACGAGCAACCCATGCATTCACAAAGTACAGAACTAAATGAATTACCAGTATAGTTGCATCGACATGATACTAGAACTGCATACTTATCAGCAAACATTACACCACGGTCTACATTAGAGGGGCCATGGACACTTGATGTTGCACTTCCAGCCTGTGACTGTGATGATCGAGGACTTCTATCACTTTGACCCTTACTGCTCCTCCACAATGACGTTGCTGGTTTCAGAATGAAGGAGTGTTCTTCCCCTCTCCTATCAAGGTATATCAAAAGCAATTTAGAATAGGCAACATAGTGCATACAACAGAAGATCTATTTTACTATTTAATATTGACAAATACTAAATATAACCTATTCGTTCTTTAAGGAATCAAATAAGGAGTTACAGCATGATAATTACTCGAATACCAAGATGCAACAAAATGGTAACCAAACAAGGGAGCTACAATTTTACTGGTGAGTTTCATTTTAATATCAACAACAGAACATTTTTTCGAGCAATACTATAATTACCCAAATAAACTTCTATTGTATACGCATGTAACTACTTCCCATCTCTAACAACCAAAAGAAAATTCTACCTATTCAACAATAGCTAAGAAACAGTAGCTGGTACAATTCTCATCACAAGCATATAACCATATAATAGTGAAGCGTCTTTTTTTCTTCTTTTAAAGCCAACACATCATCACCAAGCACTAATTCCTGCAACAACAAACTGTATGTGGGTGTCTTAGCAGGGAAACAGGGTAAGATCAGATAGCTATCCTTGATATAGCATCTCCTTCTTCGTTGACATCACTGAATTGAAGAAAGAATGCAGTTCCTTTTATTTTGGAAGTATGGGCTTGCATTTGCTCATTATTTAACCATGGAAGTCGCCTGCAAGTAGGTTTACTATAGGTGGTAGCCCACAGTTCACCTTCTTCTTTGACATATTGAATTGAAGAAAAGCAGCAATGATACAAATATTCAAGGGCTTATTTTGAGCAAGAAGCATGCAGATTGTATGAGGTCATACATCACACAAAGAAGTTTCATCACCTGAGAAGCAGACATGATTCAGCATGCTACAAGCAGAGGATAAGACAGAAAGGTAAGTTGATGAACGTATGGGCCAAAATCTGGATCACATAGCTTAGCGATCAACACACTGAAGATTAAACGAAATTGTATAAAAAAAATAATGAACGATGACCCAACTAAAAAGAATTTGCATGCTTTCACCTAGGTCAAGAACAAATGGATTTCAAGTGAGGGAAGGAAGAGAAAGGAGACTGAGTAATATAGTTGGTGGGATGAAAGTCTCCACATACAAAACTGCTAAATTGGAATCAACATGTATAGGACTCGATCTTTCAGTTATGTCATATTAACTTGAACCTACACCATAACCATCATTTCATTGGCAACCACTCACAGAAGAACCCTCACTCTTGCTTGTCATGGGTTAGAGACCCTTCCCATATCCCAGAACTGTGTCACCTCAAAGGCCAGTAGGTCATACACGAATTAGTAAACTACTGTTACTTAACCTACTATTATGAAAATGAGATAATGATGGGTTTCATGAATAGCAGTGATTTTCTAAGATGCTTCGAATTGAAGAAGACCATGAATGAGAGTTTTTGGTAAAGTGATTGTAATAGGTCTACATTGAACATACTATGACATCTCATCCGTAATCCTCTAAGATTGGTATGACACAAGCAACCAACATAAACCAAAAATTTCTTCTATCCCAAAAATTACAGAGGTCGTTTCTGTAAAAGACCTACGGCTAGAGAAAAAGTTTTGGGAAGAGCATGAAGATTTTGAAGAGTTATTAAAGAGCATGAGACAAGAGAAGTTATATGTACAATTACAGTGTGTACCAAAAAGTATTACAGTGAAGACATTAGAATAGTATAACAAGCAAGTTTTCCTGATCGCCAGGTCCTAGCTAGCTATCACGTGCATTGGGCACTCCTAACTACCGGAAAGGTTTAAGGCCGCCAACATAAGTATAACAAACAACCAACATACGGATAACAAATTGAGAGAAGAATAACCTGAGGGCTAAATCTGGCAAGCTGTGGTCATCGCCTGCTTCAATACATGCAATTGGTAAAGACAAAGGGGGTCCACCTTTGGAAGCCTCCTCATGTATAATTGTTATTGTATCCAAATATATCACAATATCTGGCACGTGTGCAGGAGAAACATTCTGCATGACAGTAAAATCACAATTTAAATAGATGAAAACATTAGTAAGTTACTATTTCCAGTATGCTTACGTATCACAAAGTTCAGTTTCTTAACAGAAGTTTAACTTGGAAAGGAAGTTTGAACCTTTATCTGAACACAAAGAAGATCTTCTGTATTGCAATCAGCAGCAAAAGAACAGATCTCCACAGGTTGTATGATTTCAACTTTCCTCCTCCACCGTCTGCCTGGTATGTAAATGCCTTCTAGTCCACAGCGAACGGAAAACCTTTCTGGCTCCAGTGTCACACCTCTGAAAGACAGAAGTCCATCACCCTCACCTTTTTCATCCTTTCCAGACTTCTTATTTGAAAACTGATCCTGATCTTCTAGATCAAGGCTTGATATAGAATTAGTGGGTGAAACAGGTGGTAGGCTGCTAGGAGGAATTGAGGACATGGAATAACTTCTGAAGTTACTAAACGAAAATATTGGAGAAGCAGATGAGCCTGAGGAATTGATCTTTGTGGATGAGCCACGAGAAATTGAACCGGAACTCATCTGGGTAGGAGACACAGAACGAGATGGAGCAGGCAAAGAATTTTCCAAAGGAAGCAACCACTTCAACAGATCTCCGCAAGGGTCCTGATTTGAGTGAGTTATGCTTTCGGCAGCCCCATTAGTCAATGTTTTCTCCTGATATTTTTCGAACTGAATAATTTCTAACACTGGATCTTTCAAACAGTCCACACCAATGTTTACCTGTAAAAGCACCTGCATCCTTCCAAACAAGAAAATGGAATGCAAATCAGTAATAATGCATCCTTTCAATAAAGTAAGACTAATACACTGAGAACTAATGGCCACAATCTCTTTGGGAATTAACACATTTGGCAATATACATGTGTAGCAGTAAGCCAGTAAGAAGCTTGACATAAAGAATCTGAGGACAAAACCTGCAACTGCAAGTAGGAAATGACGTATAGAAATGATGACTAATAGTTCTTACAAAGAAAGAACTATTGTATAACTCAACTCAGCTTGAGTATGCATCTCTGCAAGGCAGATAAAGCTAACCTAGAAGAAATCACAGTATACTACACCAAAATGCATGGTGCACGGTTCCCTCTCTAGCTTTCTACCTAGAGCTTGGTGCTTGAACTAATTACAGCATGAAAATTTGCTTGGCATTGTACTTGGATGTAGCGCCTATATATCTTACAAGAGGAGTACAAGAAGCAAGAAAGATACAGTCCCTACTTTAGCATGATATTGGGCTTCATCTATGCTTGACATGTTGGGACAGGGTATATCTAAGTTCACATTGAATTTTCAGATGACTGTATTGGAACCTATAAGACAGGCTTCCCATGTTAGAATGGTGTTGTCAACCCCACCCTAAAGAAAGAGATGTAGACACCAACCAAAACTCCTAACCAACTAGACACCTACCAAAATTTAATCACAAAATGGCACCCCATAACAGTTCACTTACGTTGTCCTATTTTCTTCTCATCTACATTTCCTATTGCAGCTTTTTACCCTACCTGAATTTGTTTGGGTTAAGGCCTTGTTGGCTTCAGTTTGTTAAGCATTAAACCAGACCAAACAAACCATGTATATTCCACTCACTTAGTTAAGTATATGGCTTGAAACCAATAAGTGAGAAGCTTATCAAAAGCATTAACATGTAATGCAGATTTCTCATCCTAAAACATGCCTACACCTTAAACTGCATGGTTCACCATATGTGCTCCTCAATTCCTCCTTCCGTCTCCATGCTTACGTTGAAATTGATATCAAGCACATGAAAACCAATCCACCAACCCTAAAACAAAATACTTTCAAACAAAGTAAATTGAAGATCAACTTACAGTCCGATTTTTCCAATCTCTAAGAACTGAGCAATTGTTTTATGTAACTTTTATTTATCAAGACTAGTGTCTAGGAGCTCTACTATCAAATGAATTCAGCCCATGTTAACACAAAAATAATACATGATAATCTAATAGAAGATGCGAGCCTAACCTTACCTAAACATACAGCTCTGCATTGCTAACAGATTAGCAGATAAAAAATAACAAAAAATGACGTGCACCTCATTACAGAAACATACCACTATATCTCCATTAGCAAGTGAGCTACACTTAAATCCATTTCTTGCCACTCCACCTGAGGTACTAGCATCAAGATTTCCTCTATCAACTAACGCCTTCAGAAGGGGGTTCTTATCAGCGCCCTTGATGGATTCCACATCGTATGAAGTGAACTTCCCTCCAATCATTTCTGTTGATTCTCGAAATGTTTCCTGTGTTTTTCTTTTTGACCAAAGTGGCTCATCTGTCTCAGCAGTTCGGGCAAAAAAATGGGAATTCCTAAATCTTTGCAACAGCATTTCAGTTTGCCTTTTGTGATCTTCCATTCTGAGAAGAGATTCACCTGTGGATACATCCTTCTTTGTGTCAGTCTTGACTTCCAAAAGATTATTAGCATTTTGATCTAAATTGTGAGCATCAGGACTCAAAACCACTTCGTGAACAGGGGCAGATCCATGCATAATCTCACCGTTTTGTTTTTTGGCATTTCGGCCATTTTTACTCATCATTTCAGCAACCTTGAACGGCGTGATAATTTCTGTGTCCTGTTTATATCCGGACAAGCATGCTAGTATATGAACTTGTTCTCCTGGAAATTAAAAAAAATGTAACTTTTTTAATGGAGAAGGAAATAAGAGAGGGGACTACAAAAAGAAGCCCCCTTACAGGTAGAATGGCCGGACCCCATGTCAAGGAGGAGATTTGAAAAAGAACAGCTACCTGGGAAAACAAAGGGGCGGTCGAAAGATCTAAAGGATAGCATATCTGGTTCTTCACTCCAACTATCAGGAAGTTCCTCTGCAAAAGTGATAAACACCAATTATAGTTCTATGCATGGTGCATCTAGAAACAACACTAGAAATCATACCAGCCATTATTAAAGTGCCTTTTTTGAGTATTAGCATAAAAACCATTAACCATGTTTACAGTTATTTGTCCAGAGCATTTGGCCTTTCAAGTACATGGTTAACCGTTCTAACATCACAGAACTCGAAAAGTTTCAGTTTCCCTTTTTCTATGATCTCAGGAACTATACATCAGTTTCTACAGAAGATGGACCTAATATTGACACAAGTTACTCAATGGAAATCAATTAACCATGTTCTTTGAATCTTAAACCGGATGCCAACCAATGATTTATGTATGTATCTTCGTTGTCTTGAACTGTAATGTAATCAACGAGGTTCATATACATATTCTTTGTCCTTGCATAAGTTGAGGATGAGCATCAATAAAACTGACATGCTCTGCCAATACTTTTAGTTGTCTACTTGTCTTCTTCTTGCATCATAACAGTCAAACAGCCCTTAAAACCTTGAATTCAGGAGAGGTGACAAATTTGTATGATGAAAACTTTGATTCTTTTATAACAAGGTGGAACAACTTATAATAATACTAATAGCATTACGTAACATAAATGCATAGTTCAGGAAGAATCCATACAGCTTTGCAACCAAGAATTTTGGATTCATCATAACTAGTCGACGCAGAAATTTGATACACATGAACAATGGTGACTCATGAATCTAGTTGCAGGTCCATCCAAATCACAATTCTATATTCAATTAAAGAAGCATCATAAAAAAAAGCCTATGCAACGCATACAAGCTAGATTTATTGAATATGACCGGTAAGCATGTCAATGGCACAAACAGGGAAAACATGTGGCATTTAATTTAATATTAAGAGAAGAGGCAACATAATAACAGAAACACATCCAACTTTTAACATTTGCCATACCAGACTCCATAAGATATAAACGTTCTACCTTAGATGTGGACCTCATGTAAAACATATATAAAAGGGCTTTCTGAGTTTAGGAAGTCAAAGCTGAATATCATTGGTTCACCTCTATAACAGAAGCATCAAGTGAAAAAGTATTCTACTAAAAGTGCTACCTTTACATCCAAGAGACACAAATAACAAATACTTCTAACAGAATAAATATTTGCATCCAATATGATCGATCATGCTGATCAAGATTTAGAAGATGAAAACTTGTGCAATATTGTAAATTTGTAATAAAAACCATGCTATCATGTACAGACTTGTGCTTCATAAGAAATATAATAGACTAAGAGAAATGGCAAGGGAGTACTGCATGGAATGGTGATCCATCCTTCTTCTTCACAAACATCTATGTGTTTATCCACAACAGGTGCTCCATTCTTCGTACTTAAGCCCCCAAATGCACCATTTTCACTCCCTGTTCCTTCACTTCTCCCATCAAAACTATCAACCAAAGACGCTAATGGAAACGGATCTTCAGCTACAAGATCCTCTAATGTTGTACTTAGCTTCCTATTGTTTGATTCTGCTTGAGCTTGCGGCAGTAGAGGTTGCGGTGGTGGAGCTTGTTGCACTTGAGCTGCAGTCTGTTGGGACCGCAGCCCCAGAAAATTCATTGCCTCACCAAGAGTTTATCTGAAATATAAATGATAAGTTGTCTTCAGTATAGCTCTAAACACATAGCTGGACAGGTAGAAAGTTTACTCGATAGAATATTGATCTATAATATTTATAGGCTAGTCTTATCAATCAAGCTAAAATAAGTTCTTATTGCAACTTTCATGCAGGTCCTTTCTTGTTTGCACCAACTCATGATTTGTCACCTATCATTACCCAAACAAAAAATTATCTTGAACCCGTTTCACATAGCTTATAAGTAGTCCATGTCCATCCCTACAAGGCTTTTGGGAAATAACACAGAAATGTTTAAATTGGCAATTTATCATCAGTGATTTTCCTGCTTCTTTGGATTGATTATGTCAAAGAAAAATTAGTGAAACTACTAACATAATATAGTGTATAAGCATTTATTTAACTTCTTATATGCTTAAAACATTCAACAGTTTTTCCAGATGATCCCTGTAATGGACCTTTAGGTGGTGTTTTATTAGAGATCAGAGGTTTGAAATGGGATTTGGATCATTCGATTCAAATTTGAACTCCAATTCCAAGCAACAAAATTGGATTCCTGAACAGATTATTAAAGCAAATTTAAATCATACAGAAATTTACCAGAAACCATGCATTATCAGTAAGAAAAATGAGATCAAATGCTCAAAACATTCAGCACATTTTTCTTGAACAACCCAGTAATGAACCTTAGGGTAGTGTTTGCACAGATCAGAGGTTTAAAATTAAATTTGAATCCATTTAACTCAAATTCTAACTTCAATTTCAAGCAGATGAATCAGATCCTTAAAGACACTCTGAATTATATCCATATCATACAAAGAGATTCACTAGAAACCTCACATTATTAGTCACCACTTCATATTATAATCTCTATAGTATTACATCCTAATTCAGTTTGTTTCCATCAAAATGACGACGTATTTGAGCCATTGTACTTCAAAACAACTTTACCAGTTAACATAACTCGGATTCGATCTCATGATCCAACATATATTAGCAAAATTTACTGAAGTAGAGTACAAACTAGGGTTTTGCTAATTTGAAAATTGAAATATATAAGTGTACACGATTGTGTATGTTACACAAAACAACACGAATAAGATAGATGTATAAATGATGAAAATAGGTGGAGGAAACTGACCTGATCGGAGATGAGGACGAAGAAGATACTGGTCGCCGATCGAGTTGATGTGAATTGGTATGGAATTTAGCAGGAAAACGGTTTGATATGTGTACGGCTAAGCCCTAACTTGTGCAAGTTCTGGATCTGGATTTCGTGGGGATTAATACCATATGCTTCACACCCAGGTTACAAAATTGGGATCTCTTCGCAACTTTTGTTTTTAGCATGTAATTTGTACGGCGTGCATCAGATGTAGTACAATAGATTAAAGTAATACATTTTGCATTAAATGTAGTACCTTCTCCATAGGTGTGACCGAGAGAGAGAGAGTCACTCATCGTTTGGTATAACATAACTGAATAGAACATTATAAATAAAATAGTTACTTTACCTCTATTGTCGTAGAAAAATCAATATAGAGATGATCAAAAGTCGTAAATTCTCATTAACAATAAACCCTTTAAATATGGATGAATTTACAATGAAAAGGAAATATACAATATGGTAACTTCTAACATTAATACATTATTTCCTCAATCAATTCCTTATTGATGAAGGCACAATATTCTTCAATACTCCCCCTTTGTGCTGAGTCAAAAGGATGATGGTGCATAGCTTTTGCCTAATTTAAAACCTTACGTCGGGAAAACAAAACTCATTGGGAAAAATGAAAACTTTAGACGAAGGAAAGAGTACAAAGCACCACTAAACAAATTCTTTAGTTTAGTATCATCCTTTATTCATACATCAATCAAAGAGGTTTAGGAAACGGGATGGTTTAATACTGTTGTCTCACTAAAACCTTACATTAAGGAACAAAACTCAGTAGGAAAAATAAAACCTTGGGCAAAGGAAAGAGCACAACCCATCAATCGTACATGTGTAATAGACACCTTCTTTAGTCCATTACCCCCCCCCCCCTAATTCATACATTAATCAAGGGAGTTTGGAAAGTCTCCGCAATCCAATGCTTTCCACATGTTTCTCAAATGTGGCCTTAGGCAGTGATTTGGTGTACAAATCAGCCACATTCTCCTCATATCTTACTTGATTCACTTGTATCTTAAGGAGAGTCTGTTGTTGTTGATTATAGAAAAACTTTGGCGATATATGTTTTATATTATCTCCCTTAATATATCCTGCTTTCATTTGTTCGATACAAACTGCATTATCTTCATAAATGCATGTAGGATTTCCAGTGATAGAACTTAAACCACTAGCCCCTCTGATATGTGTAATGATAGATCTTAGCCATATACATTCTCGAACCGCCTCATGTAGTGTCCTAATCTCAGAATGGTTCGATGTGGTAGCTACAAGGGTTTGCTTGGTTGATTTCCAAGAAATCGTCGTATTCCCAATTGTAAAAATGTATTCTGTTTAGGAACGACCTTTGTGTGGGTCAGAGAGATATCCAGCATCGGCAAAACCTACTAATATATCATTTGGGGTTTCACTATACGGGATAATGTTTTCTTTGTTAATATCTTGAACAGGTATCGTAACCCCAATTTTCTCTCTGTAAGGAAAGAATAAGCCCATGTCAATGGATCCTTTTAGATATCGAAATATATTCTTGATACCATTCCAATGGCGTTGCGTTGGCGCCGAGCTAAATCTAACTAACAAGTTCACTGAGAATGAAATATCTGGTTGAGTACATTGTGCTAAGTACAATAATGCGCCTATTGCACTTAGATAGGGAATTTCAACTCCTAACACCTCCTCGTCATCATCCTTTGGACGAAATGGATCTTTCCTTGTATCCAATCTTCGACCGATCATGGGAGTGCTAGTCGGGTGCGCTTTATCCATATTAAATCGCATGAGCACTTTCTGGATATAAGCGGATTGGTGGATAAGGATTCCACAAGCTCGATGTTCTAGTTCTATACCTAGACAAAATCGAGTTTTCCCAAGATCTTTCATCTCAAATTCAGATTTCAAATAGCTTGCAGTATCTCTTATTTCATCAAGAGTACCTATTATGTTCATATCTTCAACATACACAACTATGATTGAAAATCCAGAACTCGTCTTCTTTATAAAAACGCAAGGGCGTAGTTCATCGTTATTATACCCCTTTCCAATCAAGTATTCACTCAAACGGGTATACCACATCTGTCCAGATTGTTTTAATCCGTAGAGTGAACGTTTTAGTCTAATTGCAAACGCACTTCGTGGTTTACTTGAATCGGGAAGTGGAAGGCCATTGGGCACTTTCATATATATCTCTAAATCTAGATCCCCGTAGAGATATGCAGTAACCACATCCATAAGCTGCATTTCCAGTCCTTCGGAAACTACTAGACTAATTAGATAGCGGAACGTTATTACGTCCATTACTGGGGAGTATGTCTTCTCATAGTCAATCCCAGGGCGTTGTGAGAAACCTTGCTCCACAAGGCGAGCCTTATATCTTATGACTTCATTATTCTCATTACGCTTTCTGACAAAGACCCATTTATGTCCTACAGGCTTTACACTTGGTGGGGTTAGCACTACCGGACCAAATACTTGTCTCTTTGCCAAAGAATATAGTTCTGCCTGGATTGCTTTTTTCCATTTAGGCCAGTCTGCTCTTTGTTGACATTCTTCAACTGAGCATGGTTCGATGTCATCGTACTCTATGATCTCATGAGCAATAGTATATGCAAATATGTTATCAATGAGTATGGATGATTTTTCCATTAACTCGTATGCATTCTCATAATTCACAGAGATTTCTTTGTTCTCTGGAATCAATATTGACTTCGGAGCGTCCTCCAATAATGATTCATGGACATAACTATAATCAGAGACAATCTCATGAGACGGGTTTTTCAGTATTGATGACAAATGGATCAGATTGTGCCTTACTCTCCCTTTTCTTCCTAGGATGAGTATCTATCGAACCAAGTGGTCTCCCCTTTTTCCTTTTGGGAGCCATGGCCTCAACCACACTTCCACTATGTGTGGTTGCAACACTCTTTCCAGCGGTGTTGTGCCCCTGTTTGGGGACTTCTAACCTTGCGGGTACATTTGCAGTTGGTATATGTGATCTTGCACTTTTGCAATATCAGTGAACGCATCAGGTATCGAGTCTGCTATGTTTTAAAGATTTAGTATTCGTTTCACTTCACTTTCACATTGTGAAGTATGGGGATCAAAATGAGACTGAGTGGGAACATTCCATGATAATTCCTGTCGTTCCCTTGGAAAGTCATTTTTCTTATCTCCCCCTAACGACGGGAAGACTGTCTCATCAAAGTGACAATCTGCAAGTCTTGCGGTAAATAGATCACCCGTCAAGGGTTCTAAATAGAGAATAATTGTTGGAGATTCATATCCAATATATATATTTAATCGTCTTTGAGGACCCATTTTGGTGCGTTGTGGGGGCGCAATTGGCACATATACTACACAACCAAATATGCGTAAATGTGAAATATCAGGCTTATATCTAGTTACGGACTGGTACGCATAAAATGGTTGGCTAGCAGTGGGTCTAAAGCGAATAAGTAAAGTTGCATGTAATATTGTGTAACCCCAGGCAGAAGTGGGTAAATTGGTGTGCATAACCAATGCCCTAGCTATCATTTGTATCCTTTTGATGGCAGCTTCTATGAGACCATTTTGTGTATGCACATGGGGTACAGGATGCTCTACATCAATCCCAATAGATATGCAATAATCGTCAAATGCTTGTGATGTAAATTCTCCAACATTATCAAGTCGTATAGACTTGAATCAGGGTGGTGAGCCCTTAAATGTATAATTTGTGCTAGAAGTTTTGCAAATGCAACGTTTCCTGTGGACAATAGTGCGACATGCGTCCATCTTGTCGAAGCGTCAACCAGGACCATAAAATACTTAAACGACCCGCATTCTGGATGTATAGGTCCACAAATATCACCTTGTATACGTTGTAAGAATGGAATGTTTTGCTTTATGTCTTTAGCATAGGATGGTCTCGATCCTGTTTTAGCTCAGGAACAGGCTTTGCAAAAATTTGGGGCTTTCAAGGAGGCATATTGTGATGATGTCATTACTTCTTTTTCTTTAGAAGTCAATGGTTGCAATTTGGTTGTTTCATGTAATCGCCCCATCTTACCTTTCATTCGAAAGAAAGGGTGTCCGTGTGTATTCTTCAGCACACGTATCATCATGTCACTACCAGGGTGCCCCAGGCGGTCATGCCAAAGCCTATATATGTCACTGTCCCAAATTTCATTACTGGTGACAGAATATGATTCAATAACTCGAATCGTGGTAAGATATAACCCACTAGTTTGACATGTTAATTTCTCTAATATATGTTTCCTTCTGTATTCATTAGAGGTGATATACATATATTCATTTCCATTCTCACAATGTGTTTCAATATGATAGTCGTTGGAGCGTATATCTTTGAAACTTAACAAGGTTAGGTTAGCTTTTGGAGCATAGAGTGCTTATGTGATCGTTATTTTTGTGCCATTAGGCAACAAGAAAGTGATAGTTCCTCGTCCAAGTATTAAATTGGATGATCCAATCATTGTGGTCATTGAGGATTTATAAGCGGTTATTCCAGTAAATAATAGTCTATTTCTTAATATTGTGTGGGTGGTTCCACAGTCAACTAAGCACTCAAGTTCTCCTCGATACATTACTACAAGGAACGGAGAATTTTTAATAATATAGTTGTTTTAACGTGTTCCTTTACATCATTGGTTTGTGTAGTGTATATATAAAAGTCAAAAATAAATTTCAAAATTAAATCAATAATCCATTAAGTCAAACATTAAATAAATAACCACCAATCCAAAATAGTAATCAATAATCCAAACAATAAATTAAGTTCACCAAACTACCGGGGAAAAAAATAACTAGTAATGTGTGAATAACTATTGTCTTTGAAGAATAGTTACAGTGTTACTTATTTCTTCAAGGTAGTGAGCTTCTTGTTCTTTAGACTCCCTATATCTCTTGTAGGTGGTTGCTACAGTGTTACTTGCACAACAATTCTTGTACCAGTGCCCAACGATGCCACACCTGTAGCAAGGTTCAGTTCCATCTCGTGCTCTTTTGGTGGGATCGATCATTGGTGTTTTTCCTTTTGATTGTTCTTGATTACTTGGACCAACAGTTGTATCTTTGCGCCATTAGTTGAAAAATGCACCACGACCATTGCCGCGACCCTGACCACGACCCCGTCCACGACCCTGTCCACGTGATGAATAATTGCCACGTGTGTGTGATTCAGTATGTTTGGCTCCCTGTACTTTGGAGTTCTTTCCACCTCTAACTCTTGCATGATTAGATTTGGGAATTTTCTTTGTCCCAACAGGTCTAGCGTTGCTATTCAAAAGAACCTCATTGTGTCTTTCAACCATTTGCAGTAGGTTGATAAGTTTGTGATTATTTTACTATCATACTCCAATCGATATTGATTCATTAGTATGATTGCAGATGTAGGAAAAATGGAAAGTGTCTTTTGAATCATGTCGTTTTCCGTGAGTTCCTTGCCACAGAAGTTTAAACGTGCTTTGAGACGTAACATTTCTTTGTTGAAATCATTTACCTTTTTGTAATCGAGTAAGCGGATTTCATTCCACTGTACGATTAGTTCAGGAAGTAAAGAGTCATGAATATTCCCGAATCTTCCTTTCAGTGCATCCCACAGTTCTTTGGGGGTTTTCAGTTGAAGGTACTCCCATCGAAGGCTGGGATCGATATGTCGTCTCAAGAACATTAAGGCATTTGCTTGTACTTTCTCTGATGGTTTGTCTTTAGGGTCAGTAGGGGGGTTGATTGTATAGGTGAAGTCCTTTCCAATAAAGGTAGTCTCTACATCAGATACCCATATGTGGTATTCAAGCTCTTCTAAATCCAGGATATCAAATTCGAGACGAGTTGGTTCAGCCATATACATAAACAAGAGATAAGGTATTTTATTTTATGAAGATTAAACTTATGAAAGTTCATTATCATGGCAATATATGATTAAAAAATGGTGTTTTTAAACATATCTTATGCTGATAATGTTATATTAATATTTCAATATTCGGAAAATGAATCGCTAAACACTTTTGGATTTTCAGGTAGGAGGGGAATCACAAGGATTACTTAAATCCCAACAAACCTTTAAGGCTATTTACACCCGTTTTGACAAAATCTTTTGGTATCATGCGATCACCTTGTTTATGAAATATACTAATAACATTAATAATTTTGTGGATTTGGCATGAAGCCAAAAGTGAGATCCAATTAATACCATTATGGTGTATATATATATATATAGAGAGAGAGAGAGAGGGGGGGGAGGATCAAACGAGAACAGTAATTATTTAAAAGAACACGAGAACTAACAAAATCATTAGTGATTTTACATTAACGTGCAAAAAAGCCATGTGAACCTGAAGTCGTGGCCAAAGTCCTGTTTTCGTGTGTCAATGTAAAATCACTACTGATTTTGTTAGTTCTCGTGTTCTTTTAAATTTGTATTGTTTTCGTTTGAACCCGACTCTCTCTCTCTCTCTCTCTCTCTCTCTCCCTATATATATATATATATATAGGGGCTTTTGGCAAGAGGCCAAAAGATGCGCGTTTGAACTTTTGGAATGTAATTATGATTTTTGATAAACAATTAGAATTTCGATATGACTTTTTTTTCTTAAAAAAAGGACTTTTAACAATTAAGTTTATAAGATTTTAATGAGATTTTGGAATGAGACCAAAATAATTTTGATATAAATGAGTAGGGTGAAAGGGTAGGGTTGTTTGATGATGAAGATGACGAGGTGGGGGTGGGTTTTTGTTTTTTCTTTATAAAGTTTGAAGACACATACTTATGACTTAAATATTTGTACATTAATTTTTAATCCATGAAAAACATTTAAAAAGATGAAAAATGACCAAATTACTCCTTAATTAACGGATTCTTTTAATAACTGTTAGTGGGAGGGACCAAAACCGGTAAAAAAAAAATGTAAATTACGGGTGGCAAATATGTATTTGTTAGATCACATATCTATTGGATTCAAGATCATCCAATCTGAAGCTAATGCCGGAAAGTCGACTCTCGATACAAAGTCTAATGTCGTTTGTAATAAATGTCGAAGTAAATTATTGTCTATTGTAATTTTAGTATTTAGTTTAACTTAGTTTAAATATCTAGTTATGTTAGATATTAGTTTATTTAGTTAGTTAATTATTATGTTAGAAATTAGGTGTTAGATAATATCTAGATATTAGTTTTAGTTTAATATCTAAGTTTAGATATTAGTTAGGTAAGTGTGTTAGAAAAGCTAGAGTTGTTCAAGAAAAAATCAGATCACTTTTACACACACACAAAAGGTGCAAAAACAGAGAACACATCAAAAGCTTGAATAGATCAATCATGTAATCGTTTGAATATTAATCAAAACAGGTTGGTAATCATATTGTGTTGTTTTATAAGAACTTGATATAGTATTGTGGGCCGATAATTGGTATCAGAGCCTGATAAGAGATTCAAATCAAGTTTTAAGAAATCGACTCTGTGTTCTTATTTTCAAAATCATTTTCGTGATTTAGTGTGTTTTTGGGTTAGAAATCGATCAGGTTGTGATCGATAGGTGTGCTAGATCGAGTTGTTGTAGTTTGTTTTCAGAATAGAGCTTAAATCGAGTTTCAATTTGTGATTTTTGTGATAAAACAGTCGACTTCTTAAAGTCATTGTGCCATCGATTTGCTTTTCAAAAAGTGAGTTTTATCGAGATCGAGTGGTAACAATCTGTTCTAGAAGTATTTGTAGTCATTTTGCTACTGCTAATCGTGGAAAAACAGGTTTTTAGTTGGAATTCGAAGTCACAAGAACGAACTCGCGCAAACATAGGGACGAACTCACGCAAGTTAAACTTTGCGTGACCCACTTTGCGCCATAAATGCTTCACGCAAAGTCCACTTTGCGTCACCACCTGATCACGCAAACTCCATCTTGCCCCACTCAAAGCTCACGCAAAGTCTCATTTTGCGCGACCAACGTATAACGCAAAGCCCACTTTGCGCCACCAAAAGCTCACGCAAACCTCAACTCTCGCGACCAACGGATCACGCAAACCTCAGTTCGCGTGATCAACTATTCACGAAAAGCACGTCTCATCTTGCGCCAGCCTCGCGTAGCGCAAACCTATTGTGCGCCAGACTCACATCGCGCAAATCTCATTTCGCGCGACACTCTAGTAGCACAAACCTCATCTTTGCGCCAACCACCACTAGCGCAAACCTCTTTTGCGCCACCTTCTAAAAACGCAAAGTTTTCCAGACTTGGATCTTTTTATTCAGAATGACATCTAGAGAAGCCCTTGCAATCGGAACTGACACCAAGCCACCAGTTCTCTTTAAAGGAGAATACGAACAGTGGAAAGATCGGTTCCTGAACTTTATTGACAGACATGAGTTGGGTGAATTCATCAGGAAATCGATAGAAGGAGGGATTATGAAACCAGTTATGACGACTCGTATGGTTGGAACTGTGCCGACACAGTATGAACTTAAGTATCATGAGCTCGATGATGATAACCTAAAAAGAGCAAAAGGTGATAGATTATCGAAGTCATACATTCTACAAGGGATTCCAAACGAAATCTATGTAAAGATTGATAGCTATAAAGCCTCGGGCAAAGAGACGTGGGATCAGCTAGAGAAGATGATGTTGGGTTCAAAGGTTGGGAACCAGCTCAAACTTTCCAACGGCCTAAACAGTTATGAAGAATTTAAAGGCAGAAGTGGAGAGTCTCTAGAAGGAACTTATGACAGATTTGTGACCTTGCTAAACGAACTAAGCAAGAACAAGGTCACCAAATCTCAAATCGAGTTGAACGTCAAATTTCTAAGTATTCTACAACCGGAATGGAAGAGATTTGCCAGACAGATGAAGCAGATCAAGGATCTGAATAAGATTCCACTTCATGAGGTGTATGAACCCCTCAAACAAAATGAAGAAGAGGTGGATTAAATTCTAGATGAAAAGAGGCTGAAAGTAAAGACAGTTGAAGACACAGTTGCTCTTGTTGTCAAGAAGAAGAAGAACAAGACGATTGTGTATGAATCAGAAGAAAATGAAGCTTATGCAAATTCTGACTCGGATGACTGTGAACAACTGAAGCAGGCTATGCTCATACTGACTAAGGCCTTTCAGAAGAAGTTCTACACGAAGCCAAGTTCAAACAGTCAGAGGTATTCTTCTGGTCCTAACAATTATGCTCATAAGGAAAGGGTTGAAGGAAGTATATATGAAGGGAAGAAGTTTGAAGGGAAGAGAATAGAGGAGAAGAAGCCGGAAGAGAGAAGGTATCATGTTGAAGGAAAGAGAATAGAGGAGAGGAAATCGGAAGAGAGAAGATTTCAAGCTGAAGGATCCAGTCAGTCAAAACCACCAACATGCTACAACTGTGGCAAAACAGGTCACTTTGCCAGAGACTGCCAAAGGCCAAAAGTCAGAAACTCCGATTATTACAAGAACAAAATGTTTCTTGCAAAGCAACAGGAGGTTGGTAAGGCACTGATGGCAGAGGATGAGTACTGGTTTGATCATTCAGATGAGGAAGAAGAGGATGAAGAGAAGGATGAAGCAGTCAACATGTGCTTGATGGGAAAGCATGAATCAGACACTAAAGCAGATTCAGAAGAGGATGAGAAAGATGAGGTATGTGATTTATCTTATTCAGATTTCATAAATAAAATGCATGCCATGAATTTAAAACAACAAGAGTTAGAGTCGAAGCTTAAGCGAGAAAATGGTGTTATAACTGACAAAAACCAACCGATACAGAAACTTAGCAATGAAATTGCTGAGAGAGAAGTATTGATTGAGGTTTTACATAGAAACAATGACACCAAGGCCAAAGAAAAGACTATAATTCTTAAAGAGAATTCGGAAATCAAGTCTAAACTGCGAAAGAGTGAGTCTGATTTCAGTGAGCTTACTAAAATGCATTCTTCATGTACTGAAGAAAACAAAACTTTATTTGCTAAATTAGATGCTTTGGAAAAGAAGTTATACTCATTAGGTCAAAGTGAGCAAACCATTCATCTAAACAAACCGAAAAAGTAAAGAAAATTGGGGAATCGGTTATGAGAATCCTCGTTATCTTAAAAACGGTATATCTGAAGTGCCTGCACTTTATGATTTTACATTCTTAAGACTCTCTCATCGATGCCCTGAACTTAAAGTTTTCTGGACTGGATTATCAAAAGAGGATGAAGCCATAGAAACGGAACAACGGAGGAAATCATCTAAAGTTCACTTTCCATTTTATTATGCGAAGCTGAATTATAGTTATGATCAAAAAGATGAAAAGAAATCTCTTTCAAATGACTTCTTTCAAAGTTATTCTGTCAAAGAAATGGAGGCAAAACCTGTTAAAGGTAAACTTTATATCCCTCCTCTTGTTTTGGAAAGTAATATTTCTGAACTCAAGGACTCTTTAACAGATGAAAGACTTTTGATTGATTGAACAAAAAGTTTTTTCTACCGTTCTGAAAATTTTTTATTATTTCAAAGGCTTCTAAATCTGATGACATGTTTGGTTCATCAAACGGAGGGTTTGATTTTCTTAACTCTGACAGTGGTTCGGATGGTTGTTTTGAACAATTTGATTTTAATGCGAAACTTCCTAACCATTCATCCTTTGTTGTGAAATCTTTGGGAAAAACCAGTATGCCTGTTAACATTACAAAATCAACGAAAGTTGATAACTCAGTCTCTGTGAAAGCTAAAAATGCTAAAGGTAAGACTAAATCTAAGAATTCACAGAAACCGAACACTACTGGTAATCCGAAGAAGAAGAATTCGTTTGTTGCTCAGAAGTCTAACTCACGAATTTCACATGTTTCAGATCTGAGCAAGCAAAGGCCAGAAGTTAAATCTAAGTGGCAACCGAAACAGAAGCTTGACAAGGATGATAAATCGTTTTGTAGTGTTAATTGTAATAAGACTTTACCTAGTAAAGATGTTTTGAAAGCGAATGTTGCTACTATTTTGAAATACTCTTTTACGCAACTATTACAGTTATCTAAATCTGCTAGAAAGTCTTCTATTTATGATAAACATGTTTCTCCTTCTTGTCAAGATTCTGAGATTTGGTTTGGAAATTATCATGTGCATTCATCTCATTATAATGCTTCAAATGAATTTCAAATGAAAAGAGGACCCAATTTCAAATGGGTACCAAAATATAGTGCTAACACAGTTGAACCCAATTTCAAGTGGGTACCAAAAGCTAAATCTGTGTTGCAGACACCCAACGTTTAAGAAGGAGGAATCTGAGATGGTTTCTGAACACGTCTGTTCAGAACCCGTGCTTAAGAGAAATTATGGCTTTTGAACACATAAGTTCAAGACCCGCTCTTCAATACTCAAAAGTATTAACTCCAAATGTTGTCAAAT
Organism: Arctium lappa; assembly: GCA_023525745.1. NCBI lineage: Eukaryota > Viridiplantae > Streptophyta > Magnoliopsida > Asterales > Asteraceae > Arctium > Arctium lappa. The sequence continues at coordinate 4,930,434 of CM042050.1, forward strand.
GAATATCTAAATCTTTTGTTTCGTAATTTCTTATGCAGAAACGTCATATGTGGTACCTGGATAGCGGATGTTCCAAGCATATGACAGGACACAAAGAGATGCTGTCCAATTTTATAGATAAATTTTGCGGAACAGTCGAACAGTTAGATTCGGCAACGACCAGCATTCACCAATAATGGGTTATGGTGATATGGTACACAACAATGTCACGATCAAGAAGGTGAGCTATGTTGAAGGCTTAAGACACAACTTGTTCAGTATAGGCCAGTTATGTGACAAAGACTTAGAGGTCAACTTCAAAGCCAAGAGGTGTTCAGTACGCACTGAAGAAGGCGAGGAACTCTTGGTCGGTACTCGAGAATCAGACCTCTACACAATCAATTTGTCAAATGTCCAGACTGACAAGCAGGTTTGTCTACTATCAAAAGCTTCGATGCAACAAAGTTGGTTATGGCATCGACGACTTTCTCACCTCAACTTCAGATACATCAACAATCTGGTCAGTGGAAAGCTCGTCAAAGGACTTCCAGAGCTGAAGTATGAAAAAGAACACCTTTGTGCAGCATGTGAAAAGGGAAAGATGAAGAGGGATCCACATAAACCAAAGCCTGAACCGAGTACAAACGCTCCGTTAGAGTTATTGCATATGGACTTATGCGGTCCGATGCGAACTCAGAGTCTAGGCGGAAAGAAGTACATACTCGTTATCGTGGACGATTACTCGCGATACACATGGGTCAAGTTTCTACGCTCAAAGGATGAGACACCAGATGTTCTCATCACATTCCTGAAGACGACCCAGGTGAATCTGTAGAAACCGGTCAAGCTTCTACGAACAGACAACGACACAGAGTTCAAGAACAAGAAGGTTAAAGAATATCTCGAATCTGTCGGGATTTCACATCAATACTCTGCTGCTCGCACGCCTCAACAAAATGGAGTGGTCGAAAGAAGAAATCGTACGCTAGTCGAGGCTGCTCGAACTATGCTAAGTCAATCTGACTTACCTCTATTTCTGTGGGCTGAAGCTGTATCGACTGCGTGCTACACACATAATCGATCCATGATACACCGAAGATTCAAGAAGACTCCTTATGCGTTGATCAACAACCGAACACCGACAATCAAATATTTCCATATATTTGGTTGTAAGTGTTTCGTTCTAAACGATAGAGAAAGTCTCAACAAGTTCAGTGCCAAGGCGGACGAAGACATCTTCATTGGATATTCCTCTACATCAACTGCATATCGTATCTATCTGAAGAAGTCAAAGACGGTTATAGAAAACATCAACGCCACATTTGATGAAGAGATGACTTCCGAACAACACAGTTCAGAACCCGTGATAACCGGAGTACTAGCTTATGGGCAACTCAGTCCAGAACCTGCGTCTCAACAGAACAAATCAGATGAAGCATCAACGTCAACTAATCATATATATGATTTAGACTTATTATTTGAATTGTTTTATGATGAATTTCTTGTATCCAATGTAAAGAAATCTGTTGTGGTTGACAGGATGGAAGACTTAACGACTACTCATCCAACCAGTTCAGATATTCCTATTGAATCCAACACCCCGATTCAACAAGAAATTCCAATTCAAATGCCGACTCCAACAGTTGAAGAAGTGACATGTAATGAAGAGACAAAAGTAGCTGAAACAGTAGGTTGTTCTGTACAGATCAATCTACAGCCGGACCAAGCTGTACCTGCTGAGCCTTCTGCACCTCCCACTTCAATTGCAATCATCATTCCTCCTAAACAAACTGAAGAAGGTACAAGTGGATTTATAGATGATACAATTGACATACATTCATATAATCCACTGCCTCATGAACACAAATGGACCAAAGAGCACCCGACAAGCCAGATCATTGGCGATCCAACGAAACTGGTGCAAACTAGGTCAGCGTCAATGAACATGTGTTTACATGACTCATTTCTGAGCAAGTTCGAACCAACTTGGGTATCAGAGGCACTTGCTGATCCAGAATGGGTGGTCTCAATGCAAGAAGAGCTGAATCAGTTCGATGCACTTCAAGTCTGGAGACTCGTACCAAAACCTCAAGGTAAAATCATTATAGGTACGAAATGGGTTTTCAAGATCAAAAAGTACGAAGATGGTACCGTTATCCGAAACAAGGCAAGACTTGTAGCCAAAGGATACAGACAAGAGGAAGGAATCGACTATGACGATACTTATGCTCCTGTGGCGCGTTTAGAGGCAATTAGAATGTTTCTAGCCTACGCAGCCCACAAGAATTTCACGGTCTTTCAAATGGACGTGAAGACTGCCTTTCTGAATGACATTCTGAAGGAGGAAGTCTACGTCTCTCAGCCAGAAGGTTGCTAGTTTTCGGTGTTTCTAGCAAGGGGTCGGTGTTTTAAGCTTCACCTCTTCGTCGTGATCGTTATCTGGTTTTTCGGGTTTTATTCTAAAACCTACTGGTGAGTTCCTACTACCATTTTACAAACTTTATACATGTCAAAACTCTTATTTGCGAAATCCGAAGTATTTCTACGGTATGATTTTATGTTCTCTACATTTTGATATAAATGAAGTTTTTGGTGATTTTCGGGGTTCCCGATTAGTATTGACTGAAATAACGGGTTCCGCCTTATCTGAAGTAAAATAATGTTTTACTAGCCCATGTTTGTGGCTTATTGAAAGAATGTATATAAACTAGTTTTTATGATTATCTTTCTTACCAGCAGTTGGTCTGGAAAATGGCATTTTGGAATATAAATGTGTTGATAGCTATTTATCTAGATTTGATGGTCACATGAAATATTGTGACAAGTCATGACTATACTAGTGGATCCCTAGGTATCGAGTCGGCTTATGGTTGGGAAGGATATGCCCCTTCTGTTGTAGTTAGATACCTTTGATCTTCGGGGGAAACTTGGTACGGTTATGTAAGGCCGGTTACTAGGCATGGGTCAAATGTATCTAACGAACGAGTATGACTGGTTCCTTGGGGACCTCCCTCACATCGTAGTACAGATTGTAGCGTTTGTGGCCATGGTTCCATGTATTTAGCTCATAACTCGGATTTGTGGCTTACTTTGTGTTCCACTATAATCCTTGGTAAATCGGGTAATCCCCGTCATCGAAAGATGTGTTTTGGACCGGTTGTCCATTTATAATCAAAGAACTGTATTTTGCATAACTAAACCTTTGAAAAGATTTACTTTGATGCATTTGATTATATCTCTTGATATTTATGAACTGTATGTTCTCACTAGGCTTTAAGCCTAACACTTTTTCTCAAATGATGTGTATAACAGGTTTCCCTTAGCGGTGGGTTGCCGGGGTTTTGGAGAGACGGGTTTAGTCTCGTGGCATTTTGAGATGACTAGTATTGTATCTGGGCATTTGTTAAGTCTCATTCTTTTGGTGAATGATGGATTGTCAACTGATGTAATCTTGATATAGGTGTCTAGATTAGTTTGTTGATGAACCCTATATCTGTACAGGTTTTGTAAAGTCTCAAGGATTGATCCCCTTTATGGGAGGTTTATTTCAATACGAATGTCATGTTGCCAGATTTTCCAGGTTTTAATTTACTCTGATTATTAGGGTGTTAAACTTGTTGAACCTTTTCATATCATTTGATTTTCATTTATGCAAACTTTAATTTATTCGATTATCATTGTTGGGTTAATTATTTAAGTCGGTACCCTTGAATAATTTAGTCTAATTGTGAATTGCTAGATAGAGTTTTTAATCCGTAATTGTTCTCAATTCTATTTTAGTAGTAAACGATACTTCGATTGATTGGGCGTCTGATTAATTTTAGTGTCGTGGGTTTGCTTAATCTAGTCTAAATAGACGGCGTCCGTTCATTGGCTAGGAATGGAGTTTGTCTAAGCCTAATGCAATTAGCAGTTGAGTCTATGTTCGTAACTAGACTTAATTAGCTGATTAGGAACTAGTTTATTGAGCGTCTCATGCTAGTTTAACTTTACGGACAAATAGAGTGTCGGTGCGTATCGATGCTCATAGCCTTTCTGGAATAAAATGAGAAAAATCTTTTAAGAACAAGTCTATGATACACGGTCCGGTCAATTATTTAAACTCATTGCTAGTTTTTAATTATTTGTTTTACGCTTTAATTTTATATGTTTAGTTTATCAATCCACCCCCCCCCCCCCCATTTTATTAAAGCGTAGAAATTTGACGGCCAATCCCTGTAGATTCGACCCTGCTTACTGCTATTGCAGTTTAGGTTGTAATTTGAGGTAAATAGAATACTTTATTATTTGTCGGGCTCGACACTCGTCAAAAACGAGAGAGAATATGAGAGTTTTTGGTAGGCGAAGAAGATAAATGAGAAGAGGTTGGGAGTTTTTGGTACGCCCACGTACCGTAAGTGTTCCCTGTTCGATGAGAGTGATACGACGAGAGTGCCCGTGTCACAATCGTATGACAATCTCGCGCCAGGTGTACCGTGAGCCCAAAGCTCTCTGCGATTATGCCATGCGACTTTCGCCCGTGGCATTGTCGCCCCGATGGTACCGAGGCCGAAATTTGATCTTTTGCACCCGAAATCCACACAACCCGATCAGGAGTTTAAGGTAAACATTTTATGAGAATTCTCAAATATAAAAAGCACAATAATTAGCTAGAGCGACGAATTAAACTTACTGAAAATTCGGGGTGTTACAGACTTACAGTATGTTTTTTTTTTGAACGACGGAATTTTATAAAACTAGCAAGAAGCTAGAAAAAGAAACAATTACATAGGAGTAATGGCAAGGGGAGGATTAGTAAGCCAACCAACCCAATTAATAGACAAATTTCTACTTCTATGAGTTACCCAAAAGTAAGCACGGGTTATGATATTCTCAAAAAGCAACGCCTTCCTTGGCTTCGGGTTGCCAAAGATAATACCATTCCGAAACACCCATATAGACCATAAAGTGGTAAGCGTAACAGCCTCAAAACACAAAAAACCTCCCTCTTCAACTTAATTGAGTCGATCCAAGAGATCCAATCGGAATAAGAATGGAGATTCGGAATATCCATACGCCACCAACGACCAATGAGAACCCACAAGTCTTTAGCGACAGGACATGAAAAGAAAAGATGACTGCAATCCTCCACTCCTATATCACAGTTAGGACATAAAAGAGACGAAACATCGATACCTCGTTTATCCAAATTTATCCGAGTAGGGAGCCGATTGAGAAGCAACCGCCACGCGAACACATTAACTTTGATGGGAACAAGTCTATTCCATCTAGTAGGACGGGAATCCACCTCCAAATGACTAGAATCAATTAAACGCCTCGCTGAAGCCACTGAAAAATCACCCGATCCTTCTAACAACCACACCCATCTATCCTTTTGACAGGAGGGCACAAAGGTAGACAAAATTTGTTGTAGTTCATTAAATTGGACAACCTCAATCCCTCCTCTCGGCGCCCTTCGAAGACACACATCCCAACACCCTAGCTCCAAACGAGACTTGACATTCGCCGATTTATTCAGTTCTAAAGCGTAAACTCTAGGAAATTGAATTTTAAGAGGAGAATCCACAAGCCAAACATCATCCCAAAATGTGGTCAAAACACCATCGCCCACCTTTTTCTTACAAAAAGAGAAAAGATCAATACCTTTGTCCTTCAGAGCGTTGACCGATTTTATAATTGAAACCCATGTTGAGTTCAAAATTTGCCTAGGCAAACTCGAACCAATTAGGCCCTTCTCGCCATAGATGGATTTAATAATTTTAACCCAAAGTGCCTCATCCTCCAACCGAAACCGCCAAATCCACTTGAAAAGCAATGCACGGTTAAACGCCATAATGCTACCAATACCAAGTCCTCCGAATTTGAGGCTAGCCATAACTTTTTTCCACTTGACCCAAGACATTTTCTTTTCCTCCACATCAGCGCCAATAAAGAAACTATTTCGGATAGATTCCAAGCCTTGGTCAACCAACCTTGGGATTTTGTAGATAGATATGAAGTAAGTAGGAAGGCTCCCCAAAACGGACTTTAAAAGGGTAAACCGACCACCAGCCGAAAGGGTTTTAACTTTCCAATTGGAAAGTTTGACCAAGAATTTATCGAACACCACCTTCCAACCCTCCTTTTTGGACATATTACCCCCAACAGGTAAGCCTAAATACGAAAATGAAGGCTTCAATCCATCACACCCAACACGAGAGGCCAACCACTCGATTTCTTGCGAATCCACCCCCATAACAAAAAGTTTGCTTTTATGAAGATTAATTTTGAGACCCGAGATAAGGAAAAAACATCTAAGAATACGAATAATATTCCTAGCATTTGCTAAAGACCATTCACCTAGAAAATCGCATCATCTGCGTAGAAAAGGTGGGAAAGAGGGTACCGTTCTTTACCAACAGCAGCACCCAGGAAGAGATTTTTTGAAACCGCATCTTGAATAATGACATGTAATCCTTCCATGGCTAAGATGAAAAGGAAAGGGGAGAGAGGGTCTCCTTGCCTTAATCCACGACGAAAGCAAAATTCCTTTGTCGGAGAGCCATTAACGAGGACCGACCCCATCGAATCCTCAAGGCATCCACGAATCCACCCACGCCAAACTATGCCAAATCCCAATTTCGCTAGAATTAAATCCAAGTAATCCCACCTTAAACAATCGCACGCTTTCTCAAAATCAACTTTAAGAATCAGAAGCTTTGACCAGATTTTTTTATACCAATCCATAGCTTCATTTAAAATTAAGGGACCATCAAGAATCTGATGCCCTTTTATAAAAGCGGATTGCTCGCTACTAACGATATCCCCAATAACCATACTAAGTCGATTAGCAAGAAGTTTACCAATAATTTTATATTGGCAACCTATAAGACTAATCGGTCTATAGTCTTTAACAAATTTAGGATCAAGAACTTTCGGAATGAGAGCAATGAAAGAAGGGTTACAACCTTGCGGGAATCAACTGGACTCAAAGAAGTCATCCACCAATTTCACCACGTCATTTTCAATGAGATGCCAAAATTTCTTGAAAAAATGGAAAGTAAAACCATCTGGTCCCGGGGTTTTATCCGCTCCGCATTCCCAAACTGCTTTTTTAATTTCATCCCGCGCAAAAGGCTCCTCAAGTAAGGAAGCCTGATCCGACGACAAAATGTTCGGAAACTCCACCTCTAAATTTGAACGAACTCCCACCCCACAAGTGTTGAACCGATCTTGAAAATGAGAGTAAAACTCATCTTTGACCTTGGTTGGATCCATAACCCAATCGCCATCAATCATAACTCCACGAATGGCTAGTTGACGTCTTTTCTTTTTAAGAATTCCATGAAAAAACTTGGAATTCTCATCTCCTTCAACTCCCCACCGGATTTTAGCTTTTTGCACCACATCCAAATTTTCTACCCTTTCCAAGTCACCAAGAGTCTTCATAAATTGGACACGAGAATCGATGTCCAATCTAGAAGCATTACCCGAATCAATCCGAGCGTCAATTTCCCTAATACTTGTTTTAAAGCCAATTTTCACCTCCATATCACTCTTTCTTTTTTCATTAACCCACACGCAAAGATTTTTCTTTAATAATTGAAGTTTCTTTTTAAAAGCAATCATACCATTTGAATCACGAGCACTATCATCATACCATGATTTTTTCACAATCTGGTCAAAATCGGGCATGTCGAACCAAGAATGAAAAAGACGGAACGACGTAGGCCCGTAATCAAAGGATAACTCCTTAAAAAGAATAGGCCTATGGTCGAAAAGCTTACGATCAAGCACCAAACCCGAAATGTTGGGCATTAAATCAAAAAGGTCATCGGACAAGAGGAACCGGTCAAGCTTACTCATTTTGGAAGCCCTTTTATTTGTCCACGTAAAAGAATACCCTCCAAGAGGAAGGTCATGAAGGTCGGCGTCACGAATAAAGGCATTGAATCTGTCTGCAGAGTTAGCTTGAAAAGTCGAACCAAATCTTTCTGAAGAGACGCGAACCTCATTAAAATCTCCCATCACAATTACCTCCCCATGCCATCTACTAATCATACCCAAGAGCATAGACCATAAATTGATTTTAAGAGCCGCCTCTTGAGGCGCGTACACTGAGATAACCAACAAAGATAGGCCATTAGGCACCCAAATTCTTTCTATAGCCACAAAATACTCCGAAGAAGAAACACGATACTTTTTAAAGAAAGTGTTGTCCCAAATGCATAGAATGCCACCGGATCTACCCCTAACCGAACTAGAAGCAAAGTCAAAAAAAGAATTACCCCAAAGAAATTTTACCACAAATAAATCAAGTCTAGTCAATTTCGTCTCTTGGAGAGACAAGAAATTTACCCCATGGCAAGCACATAACTCTCTTACCATTTTTTCTTCTCCACACCCCCGAACCCTTGAACATTTAGAGAAAGTACATTCATATTGACATCTTCATACCTCCTGCATTGCTGATAATAACTTTGAGATCAGATTCACAACCTTTCATATGGAATCCTAACGCCCGTCCAAGACCAATAGTAGCAGATAACTCCTCAAGCATAGAATAGCCTTCCCGAATAGGTTTTGAAGAAGTAAATGAACCCCCAGAATGATGAGAACTTTGGGATACAGAAGGCAACTTAAAGTTTTCGCGACCCAAGGAATCATTTCCCCCTCCCTTCTCCTCAACCGATCCTGAAGGCGCTGGGACAAGATAAACTGGCTTTACCGGGGCACCGATACCACCACAAGCAGTTGTCGCATCTTCCTTGAAGTCAAGTGTGTCCTGCTGACTTTCATCAATACCTCCACCCTCGTTGGGGGTAAATCCAGGTGGGAAGTGAGGGGTGTTATCTGGGATCCCACCATCCTTGCTATGAGCTTCCAGAATTTTCAAGTCTTCCACAAGGAGCTTGTTCAAGCTAAACGGGTCATCACTTTCGTCCCCTAGATCCACAGAGGCATTCTTTAAAATGTCTTCATCAACATTATGTGTACCAACTGGAACTTCATCTTTAGATAATGAATATGGTATTTCTTCCTCCTCGTTCTCTGGGCCCTCATCCGACACCTTACCCCTTTCATCATCTTCTTCTACCTCCGAGTCACTTTCCTCTACGAGGAAATCTGGAGTCCACCCACAAATCTCTTTCACACGAACGTGGAAAACACATCCCCTCACGACCACTTTTACCGTTTCGTAGATTACCGAGGCCCAAGAGGTTTGAATACAAAGGCGGGTACTGTACAAATTGTTACCATCCGAGTCATCTGAAAAGACAATTTGTCCCCACTTACTAGCTATTTTCGAGAAAGATTTAGAATTCCACGCTTTCAATGGAAGACCCTCCACATCAATCCAAGCCAGCCTATCCTCCACCTTGAAATTATTGGACCAATTTTCGAGCTTTTGAAACCAAGAATTAACCCCCGTATGTGTAAGAAACTTATCACGAGAACCAATATTATCAAAATCGAGAAGGACCCATAGACCTCCAATGTATTTGACCTTTACGTTTAAGAAGCCTTCATTTTTGCAAAGAGAATGGACATTAGGGAAAGTCTTAAACTCGACAACACACCCGACAAGAGCTAATGGGAAGTTATTTTCAACCATTCCATCCATGTCAAGTATAATGGCAACCGAATCGTCTTTAGCTTCGATTGAAGGATCCTTGGGAGCTCCTTTAACAATGTCCGCATAAGTGCCACATTTGCTATTTCCAACGGGTCTAGGGTGCACCTTAAACGAATCACGACCTTGGTTCCACCCCTCGGAAGGTTTACCGTTGCGATCAAAACGAGCTATATTGGCCATTAAACATAATTTCCCAATCCAAGTAGTACAAAGTTTGTTGATCACAACATGTACGTCGTCGACCTTACGATATCGTACAAAAGCAAACATTCTCCCGGATTTGGTCTTTCTCTTGGCAATAAACACATCGACCACCGTACCAAATTTTGAGCATAGATTCCAAAGCTCTCGTGTGGTAAAGTGTGATGGAAAGTTAGAAACGAATACAGTAGTGGAAATACTGTACATTTGAGCTTCCTTGGACCCTTTATATCGTGTTCCAACTTGATTTCCCAAGTAACGAGAAACGTGTTTTCGGGTCCCCTTACGATAGTGAACCTCTTGCCATTGCTGAGTATCCATCATGAAATGTCCCCACCACGCTTGCCGAAAAATACAGTAACCCCGATATAACTAAAAGGTTCGACCCTTGGATGTCAAAGATTAATTAATTGAAATATTAATTAAAAATACCAAGAACCAAAAAGACTGAAGCAGATGGATATTTTTTTTTATTTTTTTTAAGACCCACTTGGACTTTTAGAAACAAAACAAAAGGCCATACATTGATGTTTAATCTAACTACCCACTTAGGGAAAAGTAAAGGACACAAACAAAAAGCTGCTCACTACTGCACCCTGCCACCAAAAGACAAAGAAGAGGACAACCCTACCATCATCGGCCTGTAGGTCGCCGGAAAAACCTTTGAAACCATATGTAAATTTCTCTATCTCACTCTCACTCTCACTCTATGTGTGTGTGTATATATATATATATATATATATATATTTTATCGCATGGGTAAAACCTTCAGAGAATGCACAACGTAACCATCGCTACGTTCTCCGTTGTTGTAGTGGTGGGCGTTAACTCACACGCAACTATCGAGCCTGAAGAACGGCCCAAAACGGATACGAGATCGAACAAATAACAAAGCTCAACGACAATAACGCTAACAAAAACGACAGGAACGACTTCGAGATGCCCAACTATGAAGATGAGGTGTGTCGGTTACCTGCTGACGTTGCTTGTGATGTGCCGATTACCGGAGGTCAGTGTGGGTTCGTTGGAGGCTTGGTGGTCGCCGGAGCCAAGAAAGCCCGGTGGTATGCCGCTGGTGGTCGTCGGTAGTATGCCGCTGGTATCTAGTTCAACGTCTTAAACAGATTAAATTACAGGTCCTTAAGAGCATCTGATAGATGAAGTACGCGAATAAGCAAATAACAGAAACAAAAAGTGATTGGAGGATGTCCGATGGCGGAGGAGAGCGGCGACACAGGATGAGGAGGACGGTGGATATTGTTTGCTTGATTACTTGCATTCAGATTTCCATAATTTGTAATATTTGGAATGAAATTGAATTTCATTTTTCATAAATAATTTATAAAAAAATTGTAAATAATTATAAAGATAACTAAATTACTTTTTTATTAATTGATTAATACAAAAAATTGTTTTTAACATAATCTAAAACATTATTACATAAAAATCCTATATAAATCCCATGAAATACCAACCACCCCGTGAGATTTCAAAATCCCATGTTTGTGGAATTTCAAATTAGGAAAATTCTTCAAACCATACATAGGTTTGGAATGGAGTTCAATTCCAAATCCAATCCAATCTTGTAACCCAAACGGGATCTAAGGCTTTTTTTAGGTACTGGTACAATAGGCTATATTACGGTGGATTTAAGACCGGTGAGGATGCACATGCACCCGCTTTATCATACCAGTGTTGTGGAATTTCTCTTAGTCATTTTAAAGGTGCACCCATTTTAAATTGTTGTATGTTAAGTTAACAAAATTTGGTTGCAACCTACTCAACGGCGGAACACAAGCAGTGCTACCAGGGGCCAAGGCCCCTGTGCTTTTTCAAGTTACAAGTACAACTATGAATGCTCCAAGTATTAAAAAAATGTTTTAGACCCCCCACTTCCAAGTAAAGTCTAATAAGGTTAGAGGTTGGCTAAAGTGTAAAGTTCAGACTTTAATTAAACACAACAATCCATACTCAGATACATAATACTCTCGTCGACCTCACTCACCTCAACCGGACAACTTTCTCTCGGCTCTCTATCGCACATGGCAGACGACACACAATAGGTCGAAGCTTCTGCAGTTGCCGTACCTCGTAATCAATCAAAAAAACCCAAAAAAACTTTTGAAATCAACTAAAAAACCGGAAAAACTCTTGTAATCAACTAAAAAAACCGAAAAAAATCCCTCAAAATCAATAAAAAATCAAGCAACAAGTTTTAAAATTCCCTCTAAATGGTGGAATTAGGCTAAAAACACATCAAACAATATTAAA